>CAWUFW010002314.1:1682500-2289199 GCA_963921515.1 Calotriton arnoldi | reverse complement strand
AATGGGCCGACCGGAGGCACCGATCGGTCCATTGCAGTACAACGCGCACAGGGGTACAACGCGTACCGCGCACATTGAATGCAATGGGCCGGCCGGAGGCACCGATCGGTCCATTGCAGTACAACGCGCACAGGGGTACAACGCGTACCCGCACACATTGAAAGCAATGGGCCGGCCGGAGGCACCGATCGGTCCATTGCTGTTCAACGCATCACTGTACATGTGACTGGCATATGTCAGCATGCCTGTCTCAGATGGACATATGCCAGCCACAGATAGCTCCCAGGGAGTGAGGGGCACACCTACATCACGACAGCCTGTCCAAACCTTATCATAAGGCATGTAAGGCTGCATTTCCTATTGTGTGTATGTTGGTGTACATGTTGTCCTGTGGGTGTCACCTGTGGGCAGCCACCCCCAGGCTGTGCACGTGTTCATGGGGACAGGATCCTGGGTGTTACGTGTACGTGACCACTGTGATGTGCAACTGTTCATATCTGTGCATGTGCCATGGTCACATTTCACAGTGGTGTTTGTGTATGTCATGTCACATACCCCGTGAGTCCCATGTGGGACGGTATGTTTGAGCCAGGGTGTCCCAGTGGCACAATAGTGATGGCCCTCCACAGTCTTTGTGCATGTAGTGTTTACAATGTCTCTGATTTGATGTGCACAATGGGAGACAGTCTCCACATCCACGTTGTGTGTGCATGGACTCTGATGTTGTGCGTGTGTGTCACAGACGTCCATGGCTCTCCTGCCATGGCAAGTGTGGCCACTACCTGTGGGGGTCATGTTTGTTTTGTTGTGGTGTACACATGATACTCCAGGTGATGCCAGTGTCCATGTGGCATTACAGGGTCCCTGGGAATGTGCCTGTCGTTGAGCTGTGGTGCCTGGGGCACATCTGTCCTCACATGTCACTGGGGGGTGACTGTGACACAGCATCATGATATCCAATGGGCCAACCTGGGACAAATTGATGCCACCTTTAGGACCGTGTTGACAGATGTTGGCCATGTATGTACCATACATGTCGTTCCGGTACTGCACACTTCATGTAGTTGTGCCTCATGATGATGTATGTTGGGATCTTGAGTGTGTTCAATGCCGCATATGTGGGGTGACTGACGATCTTGCTTACTTCTCCTCTGCACTGCAGGGCTCCTGCTGTCCATCGGCCATTCCCAGACCTGGCAACGATGGTGGAACGGGACAGCATCCGACGGTACCGCTTCACCAGGCAGCTGATTGAGGATTTGGCAGTGCAGTTGTCCCCACATTTGCAGCCTGGCCGGCCGTATCCTACAGCGCTGACCCCCAAGGTGAAGGTGATGGCAGCCCTACACTTCTTTGCCACCGGTACCTTCCAACATACTGTGGCGTCTGCTGGTGGGATGTCACAGACCATGTTCAGCCGTGTGCTCCGCGATGTTTTGGCGGCAATGTTGCTCTTCCTGAACCGGTACATCTATTTCCCTAGACTGCGACGACTCACTGACGTGAAGAGTGACTTTTATGCCCTGGGGAGGATGCCGCATGTAATTGGCTCCATTGATGGGACACATGTGGCTTTGGTACCACCACAGGCCCAGGAGCAGGCCTACAGGAACCGCAAGCACTACCACTCGGTCAATGCACTGGTGGTGTGTCTTGCAGACATGACCATCACACACGTGTGTGCCCGTTTCCCTGGTTCAGCACACGATGCCTTTGTGATGAGGAGTAGTCGCATCCCCAGGTTGATGGCACAGATGCAGAACCAGCGTGCCTGGCTTGTCGGTGTGTACTGACTTTGTGCCATTGTGTGTGATCTGATCTGTAGTATTCCGCCCACTTTTCCAAGTCAGCTGATGTGCACTTGTCTGTCCGTAGGTGACTCGGGATACCCCAACATGCCGTGGTTGCTGACACCCCTCAGGAACCCTGTGACACCTGCCCAGATGCGCTACAATGAGGCACATGGTCGGACCAGGAGAGTGATTGAGCGGACCTTTGGTCTCCTGAAGAGCCGCTTCCGCTGCCTGGACAAGACCGGAGGGTCCCTCCCATATGCCCCTGCGAAAGTGTGCAAGATTATCATCGTCTGCTGCATGCTCCACAACCTGGCAGTGCGGAAGGAGTTGCCTCTCATCCAGGATGACGATGACCAACATCCGCCACCTGTGGAGGATCCTGGCCTGGACCACGATGCCAGTGACGATGATGATGATGATGGTGATGGTGATGTCCGCACACAGCTCATCACCAACTTCTTTAGCTGAATGTGAGTATCCTGAGGTGTCATGTGAATGATGTGAGTTGGCATGATGTGTGGGTGGTGCTCTGGTGCTGTTGGAGTGTGTCCATGGGCTACTTGACTGGATGTGTGTTGCGATGTGTGGTGACAGGTGGGCTGTACTCCCCAACAGTGTTGACATGCTAACTTGGTTCTGGGTGGGTATCTTGTAACATGTATTGTGCATGAGTTTTGCTATTCTGTCCTGTACTGCATTGCTTTTGACTGTGTGTCATTTCTGTCCTTCACAGGGTACTTTCAGATTCGTTTGGTCAACTGTGTCCACCGACGACGTGATTGCACATCCAGGCTGGTAGCTGTTGTGTCCCTACAGGTGATGTGCGCCACACCCATGGACTTCCTTCTGTCTACAGTTGTTGACTGTGTGCCCGCTACCAGGTGGGGTTACCTTGCATCTGTAGTGGTTACGGCATGTTGCTACTGTGTAATAAACCTGTGCTTCACTTAGTGATGTGCGTTGTCTGTGGTCACACATTTGACTGCCATTTGCTTACTGCACCTGTGGGCTACTTGACTACAACTGGGAATGGGTGTGGTGTCTGTGCATTGCACCGTCTTCCCTGGCAACATCAGTGTAGGCAATGAGTCAGATGGCCTAGGTGTGTATGTGTTGTGTAGCCCTGGTGGTGTGTCTCCCTCATATGTGTCACGTTGCCTGTACTCACATGCCTGTGTTGTCCTTGCTGTTGCAGTTCGCATACACTGTGTAATTTTGCAGTTCATCATCCCCATAACAGCACCCACGTTGGAATCACGACAGAGGCAAGTATGGTGTATTAGTGTGTTTATTGTGATAATAGTGCATAGGATGGATTGTGCTGTACATGAATCTTGCAATCCCAAGTTCCTAGATGAATAGAAAGTCCAGGTAGACAGGATCCCCAGTATCGGGGCCACAGTTGTCTGACACATTGTTCCAACTTGTACTCCCCATGCAATGTGTGGGAGTAGTGTTGCCATCAACAGGGTGAACAGTCTGTGCACAAAGGCGAAAATCCAGAACAGGTTCAGGCTTCCTGGGAGTTGCGCTTGGCCATCAGCCTCTCACTTTCCCCTCCTCGGACGACCCCTCTTCTTGGGGGGGCCCTCAAGTGCAGGCTGCTGCGGTGCAGGGGACTCTCCGCCAGAGTCCTCCTCCCTCCCTGTGGCAGTTGCAGTTTGTTCGGTGCCAGATGTTGTTGGCACACAGGGAGGTGTGGACTGGTTGCTGTTCATCTGGCGGAGGCATTGTAAAATGTCCCTGTGCACCGCCGTCATCTCATGTAGTACATCCCACTTGGACTCCACGCGGGTCATGTGGGAGTCCACACGTGACATGTGGGAGTCCACACGTGACATGTGTGACTCCACGTGGGACATGTGGGAGTCCAAGCGGGCATGATGGGCAGCCTGCTGCTGTTTGATGTCTCTGAGGAGCCCCACTACCTGGCTGAGCTCTCCGGTGCTGGACTGGTACGCATCAGCTATGCGTACCAGTTGTGGGTCTTCATGCACACCAGCAACGTCTGCAAGCAGCGACCTCTGTCTCCCACCCCTCCCACCACCCCTGCTGACATGTGCAGTGTGTGCAGTTGCACGCACAGATAACCCTGGTCCACCTTGGGGGTTGGTGGTGGTGGTGGTGTCCATGGCCCCAGGTTGGTCCAGGGTCACTGCGCTGGTGTTGTTCCTTATTCTGTCCATGTCGGCAGGGATGGTATTCGTGGTGACAGTCGTTGGAGGGGTGGGTGCAGGGGTGCAGCTGGTGGACCTGCTGGTGCTGCAGCTGGTGGTCCTGCTGGTGCAGCATGTTGACTTGCACCGGATGTGCCAGGTTGTTCTTCATCGTCCGAGGAGGACAGAGGCTGTACGACGCCAGTGAGCTCGGCATCCTCTTGAGCCTGGGACTGGGACTCCTCAGCGTCTGCTGCTGTGTCCCTATCATCACCTGTTTTTGGGAGACACAAACAATGTATGTCATGTTTCTGCAGGCATCAGTGGTTGACACACCTGACAGTTGTGACTGTGCCTCGGGGTGCGGGCCTGTACATTGTATTGTCCTAAGTCGTCACAGTCAGGGGTTGATATTGGTGTGGCACATTGTCCTGCATTATTTGGGCATTTCTATGTATTCTCTGGGGTGTGAACATGGTCTGCATTGCTTGTGTTTGGTTGACAGCCAGACCTCCTTCCCACCCACCCACCCAGTCAGTTATCCCACCATGGAACGTGCTTGCATTGCAGGCAGTGGGAGTTGTCTCTCAGGATGTCAGTCAGTGGTGTCCTGCTGTTTGTTGGTGCACAGTTGCCAGCAGGGCCTTGTGCTCCCCACAGCAGTAGCCAGTGTCAGCCATCTTGTGAGTCCTTCTCCACTCCCTGTGATGTGAGCATGGTTCAGGGTGGTGTTGATGGGCCAGTTGTGATGCTGAGCAATGTCTGTGACTACGACTCCCATCATGCTATTGCCTCCACCCCCTTCCCAGCATGCCCATGCTTCCTTCCTTTTGACTCTGCTTCCCTGTGGGGTGGGCTGGCTGTGCTGACAGGATGGCTGGGAGTGTTGTCCTGGCAGTTGTTTGGCTAAGAGTCCCAAGAGTGTCCCTGTGCTTCACACAACATAAGCCAGGGTGGTGGTGCTTTGTGGGATCTTGTGTTAGGATGGAGGGCATTGCATTCTACCAGGTGGGTACTGTGGAGTTTGTGTTGGGGGGGTGTGAGGGGAGGTGCTGGTGACTATGGTCAGTGCTGCAAGTCCCCCTTCCCACCCACCCAGCCAGCCAGATATCCCACCATGGAACGTGCTTGCATTGCAGGGAGTGTAAGTTGTCTCTCAGGATGTCAGTCAGTGGTGTCCTGCTGTTTGTTGGTGCACAGTTGCCAGCAGGGCCTTGTGCTCCCCACAGCAGTAGCCAGTGTCAGCCATCTTGTGAGTCCTTCTCCACTCCCTGTGATGTGAGCATGGTTCAGGGTGGTGTTGATGGGCCAGTTGTGAGGCTGAGCAATGTCTGTGACTACGACTCCCATCATGCTATTGCCTCCACCCCCTTCCCAGCATGCCCATGCTTCCTTCCTTTGACTCTGCTTCCCTGTGGGGTGGGCTGGCTGTGCTGACAGGATGGCTGGGAGTGTTGTCCTGGCAGTTGTTTGGCTAAGAGTCCCAAGAGTGTCCCTGTGCTTCACACAACATAAGCCAGGGTGGTGGTGCTTTGTGGGATCTTGTGTTAGGATGGAGGGCATTGCATTCTACCAGGTGGGTACTGTGGAGTTTGTGTTGGGGGGGGTGTGAGGGGAGGTGCTGGTGACTATGGTCAGTGCTGCAAGTCCCCCTTCCCACCCAGCCAGCCAGCCAGATATCCCACCATGGAACGTGCTTGCATTGCAGGGAGTGTAAGTTGTCTCTCAGGATGTCAGTCAGTGGTGTCCTGCTGTTTGTTGGTGCACAGTTGCCAGCAGGGCCTTGTGCTCCCCACAG
Organism: Calotriton arnoldi; assembly: GCA_963921515.1. Taxonomy (NCBI): domain Eukaryota; kingdom Metazoa; phylum Chordata; class Amphibia; order Caudata; family Salamandridae; genus Calotriton; species Calotriton arnoldi. The sequence continues at coordinate 2,283,449 of CAWUFW010002314.1, read as the reverse complement.
CAGTAGCCAGTGTCAGCCATCTTGTGAGTCCTTCTCCACTCCCTGTGATGTGAGCATGGTTCAGGGTGGTGTTGATGGGCCAGTTGTGAGGCTGAGCAATGTCTGTGACTACGACTCCCATCATGCTATTGCCTCCACCCCCTTCCCAGCATGCCCATGCTTCCTTCCTTTTGACTCTGCTTCCCTGTGGGGTGGGCTGGCTGTGCTGACAGGATGGCTGGGAGTGTTGTCCTGGCAGTTGTTTGGCTAAGAGTCCCAAGAGTGTCCCTGTGCTTCACACAACATAAGCCAGGGTGGTGGTGCTTTGTGGGATCTTGTGTTAGGATGGAGGGCATTGCATTCTACCAGGTGGGTACTGTGGAGTTTGTGTTGGGGGGGGTGTGAGGGGAGGTGCTGGTGACTATGGTCAGTGCTGCAAGTCCCCCTTCCCACCCAGCCAGCCAGCCAGATATCCCACCATGGAACGTGCTTGCATTGCAGGGAGTGTAAGTTGTCTCTCAGGATGTCAGTCAGTGGTGTCCTGCTGTTTGTTGGTGCACAGTTGCCAGCAGGGCCTTGTGCTCCCCACAGCAGTAGCCAGTGTCAGCCATCTTGTGAGTCCTTCTCCACTCCCTGTGATGTGAGCATGGTTCAGGGTGGTGTTGATGGGACAGTTGTGGGGGTGAGCTATGTCTGTGACTACGACTCCCATCATGCTATTGCCTCCACCCCCTTCCCAGCATGCCCATGCTTCCTTCCTTTTGACTCTGCTTCCCTGTGGGGTGGGCTGGCTGTGCTGACAGGATGGCTGGGAGTGTTGTCCTGGCAGTTGTTTGGCTAAGAGTCCCAAGAGTGTCCCTGTGCTTCACACAACATAACCCAGGGTGGTGGTTCTTTGTGGGATCTTGTGTTAGGATGGGGGGCATTGCATTCTACCAGGTGGGTTCTGTGGAGTTTGTGTTGGGGTGTGTGTGAGGGGAGGTGCTTGTGACTATGGTCAGTGCTGCAAGTCCTCCTTCCCACCCAGCTAGCCAGATATCCCACCATGGAACGTGCTTGCATTGCAGGCAGTGGGAGTTGTCTCTCAGGATGTCAGTCAGTGGTGTCCTGCTGTTTGTTGGTGCACAGTTGCCAGCAGGGCCTTGTGCTCCCCACAGCAGTAGCCAGTGTCAGCCATCTTGTGAGTCCTTCTCCACTCCCTGTGATGTGCGCATGGTTCATGGTGGTGTTGATGGGACAGTTGTGGGGGGGCAATATGTGTGACTGCGACTCCCATGATGCTATTGGCTACACTGACTTGGCCAGCATACACAGAATTCCTTCCTTTGAGTGGTCTTCACTGTGTGTTGGTGTTGTTGTGGTGGCTACATGTGTGGATGTGTTTGTTGGTTCTATTTGTGCCACTGCCTAGCTGTAGTTGTGGTTGTGTTTGTACATGTGTTGGCACAGTTGGATGTGACTTTTTTGATGGCATGTGTTGTGTTTCTCTGACTGACATACACATTTTGGGATGATTCTGTTCTGGTTGCTGTGTGATTACTATGAGTGCATGGTTTGACTTTCCCTTGACAGTGATGTGTGTGTGTTTTGTGGCAGTATATTGTGTACATTTGTTGTGTACTCACCAGGCTCTGGGATGTCCTCTAGTCCATATATGCTCACTGGCGGTAGGATGGCCCGCACCTTCTCCTCCCAGGGCCTGAGGTATATTGGCTTGGCAGGAGGGCCACTGCCGGTGTGTTGGCTGTTGATGTAGTCTTGCTTCAGCAGTTTCCGTACCCTCCTGCGCACGTCATACCACCTGTTCTGGATGTCGGTCTTTGTGCGCCGACATGGTGATTGGGCGTTCACCCTGTTGATGATCCTCTCCCACATCTTGGTTTTCTGCGACATGGGGGTCTGTTGGACCAATGTGCCAAACAGCTGTGGCTCTACCCTGAGGATCTCGTCTACCAGGACTTCCAATTCACAATCTAGGAACTTGTGATTCTTCTTGGGGGCATGGTGATGGGTGGTGATGGTGGGTGATGTGTGTGTTGGTGTGCAGGTGAGGGTGTGTGGGTGTGTGTTGTGCTGGGTGTATGTGAGGTAGGTATTTGTTGGTGTGCTGCTGGTGTGTGGCTTGTGTGAGGGATGAGCTGTGGGTGTGTGGTTGCTTTCTCTTGGGTGCTGGCAGTGGAATGGCATTTGCAAAGGCTCATGGTAGTGATTTGTGTCCTTTATATAGGTGGAGTTGTGGGTGTGTCTTTGTTCTCTGTCCCCACCCCCCCAGTATTTATTGGCTTGGTAATTGCTTGTTTGGCCTTTTTTTGGTTGATTTTTCCTTTGTGCTGTTTGTGTATGTTGGAAACGTTCTTGTGACCGAGTCGGACCGTGCATTGGTCTCGTACGGTGTTTTCCGTTTCGTTCACGCTGTGTTTGTGCAGTTTTGTATGCTGCGTACGCGTCGGTCGCGGTGTATTGTGTTGCTTCGGCTCGGTTTTGTATGCGTGTCGGTCGTACGGCTTGTCCTCCGTCCGACTCGGTCGTGTTTTCGCGCCTTGCATCGTACTTTGCGGGTTGGAGTTGGCGGGTACGATTCGGTCGGATTTGTTCCGGGTGCGTGTCGGTCGGTTGGATTCGCGTGTTTTTCCGGCCGGATTGCTATTTTCCGAGCGGCTCGGTCGGTCGGCTTGGTTTCCTGACGTGTCGGTCGGATTTATCGCGGCTTGCATCGTACTTGGCGTGTCGGGCGCCACTGGTACGTGTCGGTCGGTAATTTTTCCGGCTCCGAGTCGGTCGGTGCTTTTTCCGGCCCGAATCGGAATCGACCCCTGAGTCTGTGCTGGGTTCATGCAAATCGCCCCATTAACCCAAGGTATAGACGTGTTAATTGCTCTGCAAACTCTAAAATAAGGTCCAGATGCTTAATTGGAACATCTACGTTTTAGTTGGATATTGGTAAGCAACAAGTGTGAAACAAAGCGTGATAGATTAATATACCTAATCTTCTTTTGCATTCCTTTGATCGTAAAACCTTAATCACTGGCTATTACTGTTGTGCTTACTGCTGTCTCTGTGTGAAATATTCCCTGAACAAGGCATTATGGGGAAGAGGAAGGCAGCGGACTGTGTGGGAGGAGGTGCAATAGGGAAAGTTAAGAAAGCAAAAAAAATCCAAAAAACAAGTTGCAAATAAAAAAATCCCCGTTATGAACCGCATCGACAGGTTAGTCAGCGATTGTGAGGAGATATTACTAACCGTCCCATCGGACTTAGAACATAATTCCACCAACTCACATCCCCACAGTCCCTTCTCCCCCCCCTCCCCCAAATGGTTCTCCAATAATCCCAGACATGTTTAGAAGATCGATTTCAAAGTGGCATATGGGGTCATCGCTGAAAGACACTCAGAATATAGAACTTATTAACCCAGTAACATCAAGTGGCAGAATAGACAAAAGGCTACCTCAACAAATTATAGAGTGTTCAAATAGATTTACACCCCTATCGAGCCTAAATGAAGGAATCAAAAACGGACAGGGACATGGTGGGATGGGCGGGGAGATTGTTAAATCAGCTACCCCTTCCTGTCCATGTAACAACGCATGCTCAGAACAGTACATCATAGAGGTAGCTGAATTAAAAATACGGACAAGACAGCTAATAGAAGAGGTCGGCATACTTAAGGGTCTGATTGATACACTCTCAACAACTTTGAAAACATATATTGGCTCTACGCAACTAGCTGTTGTGGGACAGACAGCTGCCCACCCAAGAGATTCTCTAAAAGCCAGAGCACAAAATCAAAATAGTGATGATTGGTAATAGGCTGTACATAAACGACAACAATAATAGGTCGCACACAGCCTCCTGTAACCCGCAGCAACGTCTCGAGACCACACAAGTCAGGCAAAGAGGATCTAGTTTACAATATGAGCCACACACTAGTAGAGAGCAACCCGGGTCGACCCAAAGTAATCAATGTACCGAAGTATTGCCAGCTAATCATGGTGTCAATACAGTGAACCTCCCGGCCCGTCCTGTCAAATATATTTAACTAATGTCCCGAAAAGATTACCCAGTTTAATCAGGGAAGATGAACAATCCCTGATTAATAAATGTACCCAATGGTTTAGACACGTGCGTAAATGCAGATCTATAATCAGGGAAGACATACTCTCTGCCAAAAGGCTCACGTATAATGGAACAAAATCCGACTGTGTGTGCCTAACACTTGTTAACACTGATTTGGTACAGAATCTAGTGGCTTTTGATTTAAGAACTTCGCACCTGATTTCAACCGAAATCAGGATGAAACTCAACCTACCCGAAATAATCGTAAGCCATACAACATCCCGCTGGGCACCAGTCGGTACCGAGGCCTCCTCCCTACAAAATATAGATTGATGCCTAAGGAACCTCGATTCTTGTAAAGAAAAATTGGAAGAAAGCTTTTCCTGGGAGGTAGATAGAAGTAGTACAAAGTCACTCTCATTTCACAGTGCTGCCAGACTGAATGCTACCAATGAGCTTATAAGACCAGCAGTTCCAATTAGGGACGATCTGGCAAGTATCTGTGAAAGATCAGCAATTGCTCCCCTTATTCAGGGAATGGGATCAGACGGCGAGGTGGTCGTCAGCTCTCCAACAAGTATACAAGATGCTTCCCAGTTGTCACTTGTCTCTTGGAACATAGCGGGCCTGTGTTAAAAAATTACATCATTAGACTGGACTGAGTTTATAGAGGCCCACGATATACTCGTCTTCCATGAACCCTGGGCACTAAATCCAGTTTATCACACTGGGTACTTACATTTTTCTAAACCAGCAATAGGGGGACGAAAAGGTAGACCCTCGGGAGGGCTCACTATTTGGATCAGGCAGAATCCAAACTACTCAATAGAGGAAATCGTGATCGACACTCCCGATATTATGGAAATTCTGATTCGATTTAAACTCCCCCCCCCATTTATTCATAGTCAATGTGTATGCAAGAGGTGAGGTAGGAGGCAAACTATCCAAGACAGTTTTTTAGACGAATCAAGAGGATCACATAATCTGGTGATAGCAGGAGATTTTAACACCACATTTGAGCCGCTGGATCAAGAGGATAGTAAATTCAGTGCCGAAGAAGATGCCCAATGGGACATTCCTTTATTAGAACTGCCACCTATTGGGAAATGGACAGAGGCCGCCCTCCAACTCAAAGCATTAACCCTGGAGAGGGGAGTCAGAGCAGTAAATGGCAGAACACCTTCTGACCGGCTGGTTTCCCATACCTATTGCAACGGCATTAGAAGTAGCCGTATTGATTATATTCTCACTAATCTTGAGAACTGGCCAATTGTCGCCGACATGGAGATCTGCGTAAGAAACGAGAGTGATCACAATCCCCTCGTATTAAAACTAATGTTAACCGAACACGACAGCTCAACCCCATACCTTAGAAAGGGTGACTGCTGATGTCATTCTAACTAACGACATGAGGAGAGTTAAATGGGCAATGATTGTGGAAAGCGAAAGTTCATTGAAGAAAATGAAGGAAGTAGTAATGAGCGTTCTACTTGACCTTCAAAAAGTTCATACTCAGGACGAACTAAATATCATCATTACCCAAGTCCATGAGGATATGTTCGGTAAGATTAAGAACTTTTTTATTAAAATATGTAAAACTAACAACAGCCCTCCACAAAAGCATGATAATTGGTACAACAAAGCTTGTAGGGATGCGTATAAGCATCTTAGTCGATCTATCAGGTCTAAAGACATGGCTACAATTAAAAAGGCACGCAAGGCATACAAAACTGCGCAGACCATAGCTAAAAGAGAATGGGACGAGCTTAGATGGCAGGAACTCCTAGAGGCAAGCTCAGATAAGAACATGCATAAATTTTGGCAACTGGTAAAATGGGGTAAAGGTGGGAAGAGTCAAGTACCACAAAATCATGTCTCACCTGACCAGTGGGTTTCTTTTTTGAGGCTCAATTTGCAATAGGGTCGAATGACAGTGATGAGGTCCCCTTCCAAGTCCCCAAGACAGACACAGTAATATCTTTTACATCGAGTGAGGTAGAAACTGACCTGACTGCAGTTCCAAGGGGCAGGGCGCGGGGTCTTGATTGCATCCCGGCAGACCTGTTTGTTACACGATAAAGAAAATTGGACCCAGTACATCCAGTTGCTTGCAAATGCGATAGCCAGCGGGGCAACCATCCCCGACTCCTGGAGAGGAGACGAAATTCTACCTGTATATAAAAAGGGGGACCGTTCTAGCCCTAGCAATTATAGGCCAATTAGTTTGATCGATTCCACACAAAAGATCAAGGCCAGGCTAGTGTTAAATAGAATCCAGATATGGATCAATGATTGCAACATACTATCTCCACTACAGGCAGGATTTAGGCCACATGTAAGTACCATTGACCAGGTTTTTTGCTTTGTTATGATTTATTGGCGTGTTGTAATCTTGGGGGTGGAACTATTTATGCCGCCTTTGTCGATTTAAAATCGGCATTTGATACGGTGCCGCGCAATAAGCTCTGGGCGGTCTTAAATGGTCTGGGGATGCCAACAGAGCTACTGCTGCTTGTAGTCAAGTTGCATGAGTCCAACTATGCACAAGTTCGCTGGGGAACGCAGGGCAACACTACCCCCAAATTTCCAATATCAAAAGGGGTACATCAAGGATGTGTCCTGGCTTTATTATCAGTTCAGGGTTGGCACCCTTCCTGTTAAATTCTTTACTAAAAATTGGCACAATATGTCTGACAGCAAATGTCCACATTGCCATGAGCTGGATGAAACAGTTCCCGTTCCGCACATACTGTTTGTATGCCCCGCCTACAATTACCACGGAGCAAATGGCTAAAACCAATTTGCTTAAATATGGGTACTAGGTCAAGTGCAACCGCTTTAGGAATACTGAAAACCAATACTCAGGAACCTATTGTGATTGCATTAGCAAAATTCCTAGGATGGACGTGGAGAATACGATCTACTTTTATTAGCTAAAACAAAAAAAGAAGTGACTGCTGACAGTGATTATTCTTTTTAAAAGAACATATTCCAAGATGAATTCTTGTTGTTATGTACATAATCGAAAGATTGACTCATGTGTACTTAAGTAAATATTTTATGTTTTATATGATTTTAGCATTTGTATGATATAAAAATGTAATTACTTTTTAGGCTCATTAGTGGTTTTATATCCTTTTTTAAGACAAATACACGATAGCGGTCTTTCTCGGACCATGATGTTAATATTTTAATATTGTTAGAGTGTAATTAGATGATAACGAACAATGTATACACTATGTTACTGTACATGTAATGTGTCTTTTATGATCACTGATCGAAATAAAGACAAATCGAAATCGAAAAATAAAAAATGTAGTCACGGTTGTGGTGTTTGGCAAAAAAGAAATGAAGATAATTTTGATAGATGTTGTTGACAATTGAGATCAGCCTAAGCGTGCTCATCGCTGTTGATAAAGAAGTCGAATGGAGATAATGTCTTTAACACGTGCTGTGATCCAGGTCAATGTGGCTAAAGCTCAAATCTAATTTTACGTTGTTTTTTTTTTTTTTAATTGATGAAGTGTGGCATCGCTGTTTGCACCAGAATGAAGTTTACACAACTAGATAAAGATCCACGTTTAAAACTGTACTATCCATCATAGAATAACATTTTTTTCAAAATATAACCACAAGGTGGTGCTGGAATATAATAAACAGTCCCAGAAATTACGAGATTCACTGAGGACACCAAAGCAATTCCAGACAGATAGCCAGTTACGAATAGGCACAGTGCGCTCTTTTTTAAGTTCGTAACTGACCTTATATTTAGCTGAGAAAAAGTAAACCACAATGTACAAGGGGGATGATTTAAGCGAGCGCTTTCACCAGTGCAAATACACGTGTTTACAGTGTGTGCTTAGGCCACAGCAGAGTCTAATAACGCACGCTTGATAATCCAGTAGTTTGGCAAATCCCCACAATAAATTACAACGATTCCCAAAGCAGCATTAACTTGTAGAAATCCCTTGCAAAAGTCGACCCCCTGGATTCATGAAAAACAAAAATAAAACTCTGTGGTCACGGAGCATGAAATGCTTGTAGCTGTGCAATCGCTGAGTTTGGACAGCAGAAATCCCATTGGTGTATTAATTAGTAAATTATCAAAAATATGATATTCTTCTTTAACTTCATTTAAGTCTATGAGGTTGCAAAGCGCTCGCAAATCCGTTATTTAAGCTGGGAGGGGACGCGTAGGTTACATGAACTCACCTGATTAGTTAAAATGAAGAAACTGGTTCAAACCAGGGATCAGATCGTCGCCAGTTTGCTGTGTTCTTATCCACTGCTCACAGAAGAGAATCATCAATCCTGGGTTAGATACTGATGTAAGTTTGTTTCAGTAGCTCCTCAGTGCAGCCATCGGCGAAGAGACCAGAGACAAACTCAAACTTCTATTCTAAACATAAGCTCCACACAGCTGACATGGGAGCATTCCAAGTAGTGAGGTATACAATATTCCCTGCAGATCCGAGCAACACTATAGTCTATATTTAGGGCGATGCACTGTTTGAGCCGACATCACCTGGTAGGACGGCACAGCCTGCGGCCATTTTGTTGACAGAGCCCAGCCTTGTGGGGACATTCCCCCCTTGTGAGTCCCTTGGATAGCCTGAACTAGTAACTGACGTTTCAGCTGCTACTGTGACCTGGCGGTTTACACTACTGATTTTAATATTGACCTCTCTGTCCTTTCCCTAGGGATAACACTGATCTCCAGTCACCGTACGATCTCCATCATACTTTAATTTAGGCATATATTACCCATGGACATTTTTTCAATGGAGTGCATCGTCCCTCGTGTTCATTTTTACAGTTTTCTATTATTTCATCAACCCCTATGAATCTCCAATGCCTCTCCTTTGTGTTTCCAAATCCCGCATTTTTGCACTTTTCTTTCCCTTTCTTCTTCTTTTTTGGTGGCATCATTACTTAGTCTGAACATTTTTTAATTTCTTCACTTTAATCCATCTTGCGTTTTTTTCTTTTGCTATTATCAATTACCACTACAGGATTGTCGCTGTTGACCGGTTGACCTCTTTGCTACATTGAAGAGTGTTTCAAGGATTTTGAGCCTCAGACTGGTACATGTTGAGCATGTAATCTGTGGGGACAGGTGAATTATTATTTTTTTAAAGTTCACCTGTGGAGCTGATAGTGGCTAAAAAAAGAAACGCCTACATATATTTCACTGGCAGACTTGAAAAAAGGGTGGATTAATTCCCTGAACATCGGAAAACATAGCTGGGAAGCATGGGCTGTCTACCAATCAGAAGGGTCCAATGTAAAGATCGATTATGATTAGCTGATAGCAGTCAATTAGCTAACTGCCCTACCCACCCATCTCTAAATAGTCCATGACCAATGGGATGAGTGGGATGGTAATCTCGTAGCGATTCGTAAAAAAAAAAATCCAAATTCAGACCGCAATTCACTTCCATTTACCGCAGAATGAAAAAATTTTCACATAGTATGTGGGATAATGATTCTGTGTCACAATTGTTGCACAAAAATCAGGACAGTCTAATAACCACGTTGAAATTATTTATTTTGTTATAGTAAGCTGTCCTTCTTCATCAAAGTATTCTTTCCACATCAGATGTTTTACTTTTTTCCAACATACACTAACAAGGGGGGGGGGGGGGGGGAGTGAGAAGTAATATCGGGGTTTGCTTGCCTTCCCAGAACCTGATTATCAGAATACAAAGTCAGGGGACCCCTCTTATATTCTGTTACATCACTAGGGGGAATCCCCTACGGTATTTAAAGGATTTTCACCCACTGGAACTACTCTCACCCACTGGAACAACCAGTGGCATGCTTCATCGAGTCCTCATACAGATACCTAGTATATCTGGCCGGGCTCGACCTTGCAAACCAAGGGCGCTCTTTGATTGTTAAAGGGATCCTAAAATTACAATTGTCTAAGGCATCCTCAAGAATTTTATTGTTAGAAGCACCCTGACGAGGAAAAAAAATATAGGTGGGGACACTCAATGAGGAAGCTAGTATGCTCCGTATCCCTAGGTCAACATGTTTCAGCCTTCACACCAATGCCTCACCGGGCTAACTAGCTTTCTTGAGGACCTCATGAGGATCCTATCAACTGCTCACTGATCCTTATTCACAATAAAAAGTGGAAACAACCATTCACCAGAATCATGTGCTTCATACATACAGACCCACTTGGTCAAGTTTTTTGGTTTCTATTAAAACACCCCCTTCATTGCTCCATGGGGGTAAAGAGGTGGGTGGACTTTGTAGTTACACATTCGTCAAAGGTACTCATCCTGGCTCTGAACCTATTTGGTTCCTCTCTTCCTTGCATCCCCCTTACGATACTGTCCTGTGACTGTATCTGATCAGTTTTCCTATTCCAGATTTCTGTAGTTATTCGCAAAAATCTATGCATTTTAGAGTGTGGCTTGTGACTGACAGAAGTTGAGCTTTCAAATGGACTGGACAACTGAATAGGCAGGTCACTGTAAAGGTTCATTTTTTTGAAAATCTTTTTATTAACTTTTTCATACACAAAGAGTTCGTCATTCAATAGATATCAGTACATGCTCTTAAATATAGGAGTACCCCCAGGCTAGTTGGCGGTTTGCAACCTGAAAAACAATACAGTCTGCGATACCTGAGAGTGGGGAAAGCAAATAAGTTTAGACACTTTAATATAAGTTTCAAATCAGTCTCAGCTGAAACCCCATATTAACTTCTAACAGGCTAATCTACACAATACAGTCTGTATATATAAAAAAAAAAAGAAAAAAAAGAAAAGAAAATCATATCGCACACATAATTAAAACCAAAAACAAAGGGGAAAATAAAAGACAGAACTTAAAAACGTCTCATGCCCATGTGGCGGTCAAAAGGAAACTTATATACACAACTAAAAAAAAACAACAACTGCCAGGGGTCCACGTGCTCCTGTAGGAAAGAGAAAATATGCATCGATTCTCAAGGCAGGGACGGGGGGAGAAAAAGGGAATGGGGAGGTGAGCGAGAGGGGGAGCAGCGCCCCTCCCTAAGTGGGGGGCGGGTGTGGAGCTCTCAGTTTCAAGCACTCAGGACATTCTAGTCTGCAGACTCCATCAAGTTGTTTCCTTCGATATGGTCCGATACATGTCGGGCCTCCCAGGCTGGAAGAATATCCCCTCACGGTTCCGCATATGGTCGACGCCGTTTGGTAATCCTGTCTTCCGCAATCAGGGCCCTTTCCTCTGCTCTAGCCCAACATGAGACATCCGCCTCCCATAATATCACCAGTGGTGGGTGTGCGGACTTCCAACCAAGCGCTATCCGTCGTTTAGCCAAGAGGAAGGCCAGGTCTATAAACCTATGTCCCAGCTTGCGGGCTTTAGGTCTCGGAAAAAGGCCCAACAGGCAGACCTCTGGAGCACACAACAGGGTACGGGACATCACCTTATTCACCATTTCCACTATTCCAACCCAATAAGCAGTGATCCGCGGGCAGGACCAAATCATGTGATCGAAATCCGCATCTTCTAGCAGGCACCTGGCGCAAGACACATCCACTCTATTATAGACCACATTTAGTCTGTGCGGGGTAAGATATGTTCGATGGAGTATATTGAATTGAAGGACTTTAAAGGGCGTATTCCTCGAGACTTTCTTGTGGCCTTTCAGGACTTTCTGCCATTCCTTGTCTGACAGACTTTTATGTAAGGTCCCCTCCCATCGCTCTCGTAGGCTTGATAAAGGACCCGGGTTTAACTCCAATATTGCAAGATAGAGCCAGCGCACCAAGTGCCCCGCTGAACCTAACGCCACCACCGCATCCAAAGCCGGGTGGGTCTCAGGTTCTTCCGTGCCATCCCCCCACAGTTCACGCATTGCTCCTCTTATTTTGTGATAATTTAAGAATTGCCCTGTTGGGAGTCCGTGATATTCCAAAAAGTCATCTAGAGGGAGCAGTTCCCTATCTCTGTAGCAATCTCCAATCGTCAGCACACCGGCTTCCTCCCAACCCGCCAGTTGGCGCCGTGATAGTGGGGGGCCCATCCCTGTCTGAGGGATACATACAAGCGGGAGACTAGGAGTGTATAGCAATCTATGTCTGGAACGTGCCGTGCACCTATCCCAGCATTGCACCGCCACAGAAAGTAACCTGCCCATGTGTTGAAGTTTCCAGCGCCTGCTGAGAAGCCTGGGAAAGAGCTTAGCCTGTACAGCACCGGCGGGAAGCGGCAGAGTGACCAGGTCCCTGCCATCTGGCCAGCCACTGCAATTGCCCCGCTAAATAGTAGGCTTCAAAGTCGGGGGCCCCCAGACCTCCACCTATAAACGGAAGTCGCAAAGTCTGCAAGGATACCCTATTGCGGCCACCATCCCATACCAGGTCTCTCAAGAGTCCGTCCAGTAGTTTAAACCATGATCGCGGTATCAGCACTGGGAGGTTGACAAAATAATATAATAGGCGGGGCAGGACCACCATTTTAGAAAGCGCCACTCTCGCCATAATTGGCAACTTAAGAGTGCGCCAGAAGGCCACGTGCCCCCGAAGGGCACCCCCGAGATTCCCTTCAAATAAATCGGCCTGTGTGTGATAGACCTGTATCCCCAAGTATTTAAACGATACCGGCGACCATTCTATAGTGGTCGGCAAGGACAAGGGTCTGTCCATGGTGGGGTGCAGCGGTAACACAAAGGTTTTCTTCCCATTTACTCGCAGGCCCGAATAGGTGGCAAACTCGTCTAGGATGGTTAATATAGGGCGGACCCCCTGCGTGCCATCTCGAAGATAAATCAAGACATCATCCGCATACAGCGAGATAATGTGATGGGCCTCGCCCAAGGCTATCCCCAGAGCTGCTCCCTCCCTCCGGATCCTCGCCGCCAGGGGCTCCATCGCCAGAGCAAAAAGCAATGGCGATAGGGGGCATCCCTGCCTGGTCCCTCTATAAATAGGGTAGGAAGTCGATACCGTCATTCCTGTGCGCACTCTGGCAGAGGGCTCCCCATAAAGGAGACGAACCCACTGCAGCCAGTCCTCTCCCAATTGCATCCCACCCATGACCGCCCATAAAAAGTCCCAGCGGAGGGTGTCAAATGCTTTTTCAAATTCAATTGCCACCACCACTGCCTCTGGATAGTTTTGCAGGTCCGAGTGAAACATGACATGGTACAACCTCTTGAGGTTATTGGACGTTGAGCAGGAGGGAATAAAACCATTTTGGTCTACGTGGACCAGGCGACGCATGTGTGGGAGGAGTCTCAGGGCCAGTAGCTTGCTCAATATTTTAAAATCCATGTTTAACATGGAGAGAGGACGGAATTCAGTTAAGGGAGCATGTACAGTCTTAGTCTTGGGCAAGGGAATAACTAACGCTTCACGTAGCGTGGGCGGTAACTGCTTAGCCTGGAAGGCAGAGGCATAGACTCGTTCAAGCTGCGGGGCCAGAATGTCTATATAGGTGCTGTAGAATTCGGCCGGTAGGCCGTCGGGCCCAGGCGTCTTCCCCCGGGCCATATCCCGGACCGCTGCTCGAATCTCGCCAGCGTGAATTGGAAGGCCTAGCGGTTCTCTGGAGGCCCCGTCCAGTTGCGTCACTGATTGGGCAGCCAGGTATATTCGCAATGCTTCCTCCTGGAGCGGCCCTGGGGTGTTAAAAAGCATTTTGTAATACTCCCTAAATGCGACATTGATGGCCCTCGGGGAGGAGAGCGTGTGACCATGAAGATCCGTAACGCTCAGAATTGGCGCGCCCCTGCTATCAGATCCGATTAACCAAGCCAAGAGCCTCCCAGCTCTGCCTCCCTCTGCATGTTGAGTGGCCTGATATGTATTAATATCCACTATCCGTAGCCTATCCCAAGTGGCGCTATACAGGCTTCGGACTTCGGCTAGCTGCCCGTGGACCCCAGCCCCCTCGGCAATCTCCCTGTCTAGGGCCAAAATTCGGGATTCCAACTCCTCCAGCTCCTGGGTCACCAAGCGTCGAGTGCCCACAGTCTGACCCAGGCAGTGTTCCCTAGTCACCACCTTAAACGCCTCCCATTCCACTAGAGGCGAACTGGCGGTGCCCTGATTAGTTAAGAAATAATCACTGACGGCTGCAGAAAGCACCTGACGGAACCCATCATCTTCTAACAAAGAAGGGTCCAGCCTCCACCGCGGTATCGGGGGCTTCTCAGGGATCGGGGTAAAGCCCAGGAGTAGGGGACTGTGGTCAGAGAGGGCCCTGCCAAGATATTCAGCTCCAGACAACAAGGGGGACAAAGTGGGTGAACAAAAAAACATATCAATGCGTGTGTGTAGGTCGTAGAGATGAGAATAATAAGAATACTCCCTACTGTCGGCATGGTGAAGGCGCCAGACATCATGAATACCCCAACCGGAGGCCCATCCCCGAAACCCCTTAGCCATGGAGGCAGTTGTGGTACCCCGCAGCGGAGGTGTGGACCTATCCTACAGCACATCATACACACAATTGAAGTCCCCTCCCAAGATTAGATTCTCATGGGGGAAGCACGCCAGGACACCGGATAGTAGGCTCAGAAAGGATAACTGGTCCCGGTTCGGGGCGTAAATACTACCTATTGTAACCTCCTTGCCCTTCAAAACACCATTAATGATCACATATCTCCCCTCCTTGTCAATCACCTTCCGGATGAGCTGGAAGGGTACCCCCGGTCTGACCCACACCAAGGCTCCCCGGGAGAAGGCCGAGTATTCGGTTGCAAAAAGCTGACCCTTCCATCTGCGCCTCAGGCGAGCAACCTCCGCCTCAGTAAGGTGTGTCTCTTGCAGCAGAGCCACATGTACCCCACGGCGCTTAATGTAATTCAGTATATTGTACCTCTTAGAAGGCGATCCCATCCCCCTGATATTCCAAGTCATAAGTTTATACTCCCCAAGGCGACCATCAGGTCCCGCCATGAGAAGTCAGAGCGTGTTTCCCCCTACCCCCCAACCCAGCACCAAACTCGGAGCTGCCCTGGTTCCCCTGGCATACATCAACAACCCCAACAAACAAACTCCCCATCCCAAGAGCGGTCTGACAACGGTCAGCTGCCCAAACTTACGCACCATGGCAATAACTACGGGCCTAGTGGTATCCTACACCAAATCGGAAAGGTCTAAGGCAAGCAGCCCTAGGACCTACAGAGGGGGCGCAGCGCGCACAAACAGAAATGGGTGTACAAGAGATCTACTCTCCCACCACTGCAGCCTCAAAGGGCCGCACCAGCCCTCCCCCCGGCGCCTCTACCCAAAAGCCCTCCGCAAAAACAAAGAACAACATCATAGACAATGCAGCCCAGAGACCCCAAGAAGACTGAGCATGATAGCAAGGAGGATAGAGGAGAGGGAGAAGGAGAGCAAAAGCGGGACCGAGGTCCCCCCCCCAGAGTTACTTTAGTCCACAATGTTGTCTGCCGTCTGCGGAGTCACCTTCGGTAGACCACCGTTCGTGGCCTGCGACGCATCAGAGTCAGTTTCTTCTTCCCCATACTTGGCCTCTGAGTCCTTCTCCGAGGATGAGACCCCGTCCCGGAGCAGGTGTGCCACGGCTGCCAGTGCTTTTGCCCTCTCCGTCTCCATCTGAGACGGACTCGGCCGTTTGGACACCCTCTGTGTCTTCCGGCGTCTCAGCCTCTTCTCCGGGCGGTCCAATCTGGTCACCTGTCACGCAGTATTTGACCTGGGGGCACCTCCCGATTGATATGACTCAATCCAATCCCAGGCATGTTGCGGGTCCTCACAGAAGAACGTTTTCCCGTCCAGCATGATCTTAAGCCGGGCAGGAAACAGCAATGAGTACTGGATGCCTTCCTCGCGCAGTGACTTTTTCACTTCCAAAAATGAAGAGCGACGACGCTGCACCTCCTGTGTATAGTCAGGAAAGAGGGAGACTTTACTGTTCTCCACGGTAAAGGGACCATCGGAGCGGGCCTTCCTCAATAACAAGTCCCGATCCCTAAAATGGAGCAGCCTAGCCACCACCGCACGTGGGGGACGGCCTGGAGTCGGCGGGCAGGCACTCGGTGGGCCCTCTCCAAGGTGTAAAATGGAGAGAGGCCCTGGGGCGCCACGACATCTCTCAGCCAGGACTCTAGGTAGGTGACCAGATCTTGCCCCTCCACGCCCTCCGGAAGGCCCACTACCCGCACATTGTTCCGCCTATTACGCCCTTCCGCATCTTCAGCTCTCTTTTCCAAGGTAGAAACCTTACCCGCTAGCTCGCTAACTTGGGCCGATAGCTTGTGGTGCGTGGGGGCCAGCACCGCCAGGTCCACCTCCGACTGCTTCACCCTGTCTGCGAGTTTGGCATGTTCCGCGCGCAGCAGGCCCAGGCCCACCGCCACAGTGCTAATGTCCTGTTGCAGCGTCGCCTTAGTGTCTGCAATGGCTTCCAGGATTTTGGCCAGTTGCTGTTGGACTGGGACCTCCACAGGATTATCCCCCATCTCCTTTGCAGCTGTCTCCGGTGGAAGGGACTCCAAGTCTGGCGGGGGCCCGGCCTGTTTCCCCTTAGGTTTACCCATGACGGGAGGCCCAGAGTCGGTCAACCTCAGCCGGGTTCTCCTCTCCCTGAGCGGGCACGACGCCTCTGCCAGCGTCACCGGTACCCACCACTCCAGGGTCTAGCAGGCCTCCACTGAGTGTCCCTCACTGACTCTCTGGCGCCTTAGTTGGACCTGGCCGCTCCGGCCGCCCCCGACCCGGCAGAAACTCCACAGGGGTCACCCCAACGCCGTCCCAACACTGGTTGATACCAGCGCCTGCTCAGCTGTGCACTGCCACGGAAGGTCTCCGAGGCCGCTCCCGTGGGCGTCTCACCACCGCTCCTGGACACTAGGGGGGAGCCAGCAGGCTTTGGACTCCTTTTTTCTGCACCCAAGCGTTTCCACGCTACGCACTCAGTCGCCACAGGAGTCACACCTTCCAGCTCTCAGCCGGCAAACAGTAGCACCAGGCAGCGTGGTGAACGAGCTCCAGAGGCTGTGGCCGCTGTGTACTCCACCGTCCGCCAGATGCTGTTGCTGCCCTTCGGTCAGGCTGCACTCGAACCGCCCTCCATACAGCCCCGCAGGCACTCTGCCAATGTCACCGTACAGCAGGTTCCGCCGGCCCGAGCCGGCGCACAGTCAGCGCTCCCTCTCACCGGAGTCAGCACCTTCTCCGCTCTGCCTGAAAATCGGCCGCCCGGCCGCCCACTGGGGAGCAGCCGCCTCACCGCTACTCGTCCAGCCGTCACCTCCACGGAGCTACGCTCCCGTAACGGCCGCCATCTTGAGGCCGTCGCGCCCAGTCTGCCAGAGCCTCCGGACAGCGATCACGCGAGGCGAGCTGGGGGGGGGGGGAAACAAAGCCCCCAGTGTTCACAGGGACCAGCCCGTCTCACTGGCCCCAGGGTTCGGGCCGGATCTCTGGTTCCAAATGGAGAATTGGCGAGGCTAGCGCGGAGCTCCGGGCTCACGCGTCGGCCATCGTTGGCTCTCAAGCCACGCCCCCCACTGTAAAGGTTCATAAACAGCACAATTGTTTTCACTAAATCAACACTGAGCAATCTTGACATAAACAAATACAATGGATTCAATATTCTTTTTTATAATGCATTTATTTGTTATTACTATGCAATAAAACATCAACATAAAGCACTGAACTGTTAAAATCAACTACAGCAAAGGTAAAAAATAACTCTAGAGGGATGAATTTTCTCACTACAGATGTTATTCACTAAATTAACAATAAGCTATTTTTTGCCAGATTAATACTATAAAGAGTCCCGTTGTACTTTTCTAAACACCACAAAACAATGGATAAGGCCCAACTCAAAGAATACCAGCAGATACACAAACACTATTCCATTCTTCAATTTTGTGCTGTTTAAAGCTGGGAAATGTGCTTTCTGTACTACTACACAATTCTCAGCATAACATCTAACAAAGGAGATCCGGTTTTCTGTCTCAAATGAGCTATCTGCCTTGGGCCTCATTTTTCTTTCAAACCAAGTTTATTTTAGAGCACGTTACGCAGTCCCATGCTCTGGGTTGAATGAAACTCAGAAGCAACATTTAAATGAGTTTACTATTCGCGTAAAAAACATATTATTAGTAACCAATATTTTAACAAATACTGGCACGGTCAAACAGGTTTTAGTTACATGGTGTTATTTACATTTTGAAGTAGCTGGTCTCTGTAAAAATCTATTCCTACAGGAAGCTACGATCACAGTATATACATAATAAAAATTTCCTCTGAAACCAATGTAACAATTTCAACATGCATTCAGACACAATGCAGTTTAAAGACATAAGCACCAGAAGTAACGTTTGTGTTGTGTAGCTAAAATCAAATAAACAAGTAAAACATTAAAGAGATTATTTAGCTTCTATCAGCTGCAGGAATGTTGGATTTCCTACAGAAACAGGATTATATCTTGCTGCTTTTTTTGGGATACCAGTTGCGGCAGTGTTGCATAATTTTTTTCACAATGTACCTGTAATCAGAACAACAAAACTCTAACATGAAATACTGATTGTTGGCAAACATGAAACTGAAATCACACTATCTGTTTTCCCATCTTGAACGGCAATTCAAGACATTTCTTCTAATAAACGGGTAAACAGTCGAGGCAACTGGTGGCTAAAAGTATAACACAATTGGCTTTACAAAAAAAACAAATTTAAGGGAGAACACAATCACTGTGCACTGGTGGGACAATCTTATCTGGGTACATTTTTTAAACCATGGATTTTCATGTATTTTGATCATCCACTGAGGTTAAAAAATATATCAATTAACTCTTGGAATCATGCAATTTTGTATTTTTGTGATTAAAAAAAAAAATAAATAGTGACAGAGTGTCACTATTTGTAGTATACCGCAGTACACTTCACCTAAGAAAGTGTACAGAAGTAATGACTATTGCAACTGAAAATAGTACAATTCTGCAAAACACAAGACTTAGTTGAGGTTTGGGGTACATACATATTACTAAGTACGGCATGACTGTCATGTTGGGTATCTCAAAGCAACCGTACAGCATAAACAATCTGATAGATAAGAACAACTAATTTATACAAAGTAACATTTTTAGATGCAAACTTTGGAGACCAGCATGGTGGTCCCTTACTTTTTAATCTCAAATAAAAAAAAAATGTTGTTCCACTAAGGGAAATTCAGTGCTTACTGTGCCATGCAGAGGCGTGCTACACCGGTCCATGCTGGACTTACTTAAGACAGATCTAATTGAGAGTAACATTAATTATGCTCCATCACTTATAGTTTGAATATTCCATTTCATTAGTGACTGCTCCTAAAGACCTGCCTCCATAAAGCATTAAAATCCTCTTAATCTATTGGTGTTGTTTCTACTGCGTGCACAAGGTATGTGAGAATGAGTAGAAACAGTGTCAAAGGAGGCATAAAAAATATGTGATGCATTAAAAATACAAATAACAGATGTAAATACCCACTCATGTCACCTGACTGCAACACATTCTCTTTGAATATGTTGAGGAGTAAATATACATAATCTTTGTGTTCTCTCTTCGGAACTGAAACTAGTGTGCCTACTACAGGAATGGAACCTGCATAGAAAATGAAGAAAATATTAGAAAGAATTTCTAACAAACAAATGTATGCTACTGGTTGCTTACAAAGTTACTTATTGTGCCAATAACCATTTTACCAGTGAAGTATTATGTGTAATATACAGTATAATATGGATATCAGAGAACTTTACACATTCTTTTGTCACATTTCCTAGACAGATCTATTACCACAAGTTTGATTGAATTTGTGTCTATTTAATAGTAATGGAAATAGCCAACCACCAACAGTTTTGTTATTGTGTTAGCTGAATTGAGAATATTTATTAGCAATCTATTGCATTTTTTTATACTAACTGCAGGCATTCTTGGTATGTTAATACTAAGACCATTAGTCACTCATGTTACCATTCTCGCTCTGGAGAACCTAAACCAACCTAATTTTGCATCAGCATTCTGCAGTCAGAATTTATGTTCTTTGTCCCTTCTGTTTTAAGTCTGAGATTGATATGCTACCAAAGAAGAGTTCTCTTAGCATAAGAACAAGAAAGAGTGCATAAAATGTAAAGTGCACCTTGCAGCATACTGACAGATGAAGAGTCAAATGGCACCGGTGAACCTGAAAGAGAACTGACCGTGTCCTGATAACAGTCACCTACCCATGATCCAACAAAAATGAGTGTTTGTTTGCTTGTTTCACAAATGTCCTTGAGCACCAGCAGCTAAGCTAAATGGACAGGGCCAAATTATTTACATTGTGTGTGGTCATACAGCATCACTTAAAATGGTTTCTGATAATCTTCATGGAACGCATTACAAAATATTAGAAGTTTCTGTAACTACAGCAATGGTCGAACACTAAATAAAAAAGTTTCTTTTCAGAGCATTTTGAACTCTATCTTTGGGATTCATATGTGGTCTGTTGAAACTTATA
The DNA here is from genome assembly GCA_963921515.1 of Calotriton arnoldi. Classification (NCBI taxonomy): domain Eukaryota; kingdom Metazoa; phylum Chordata; class Amphibia; order Caudata; family Salamandridae; genus Calotriton; species Calotriton arnoldi. Next base: position 2,262,958 of record CAWUFW010002314.1, on the reverse strand, counting down.
CTTCACTAAAACTAATTAAAATGACGAAAAAAGTTTTAATAATTGAACTTATTTGTGTAAACAATTACTTTTGCTTTGCTACATTACAAATATTTTGTGCTTTAGCAAGCTTGTGAAAAATAAGCCCTAAACAACCTGGTTATTCATTCTTACCTCGGAGCATCAGCAGTTGTGTAATTTTTGTTATAATTAACAAAACAGTCTAAATGGTAATGGCTAAAACAGTAAAATCTAACATTTTTAACAATATTGTCTGTTTACCTTTTGTTTAGAACAATTATCAAATCTCCCATTCTTAAATGTCCAAAAATAAAATTCTAGTATACTCACAAGACCCAGTTCAAATCAAATAATTGAAATGCACTGATTAAAAGAAGAAAAAAAACATGCAATCTTTTGCATGCCCTCATGGAATTATATATAATGTTTACTTGCACATGCATTCCGGATGAAATGATCAATCTTTTAAAATGTTTTCCAATGCAAATCGTGCATTTGTGATACAATATGAACTGCCTGCGAAAGAGAACATAAAAAACAGACATTTATTGGTTTTCAGGAATTTCAATATGTGCCTTTGAAAAGTTCGGCATCACAAAGAAATCCACTTAAACAGGACACTCCAATTTCTGTTTATTTCATCCAGGACGCTTTACAGTGTTCACATCTATTCTTCCTCTTCTTCTTCCTCCTCATCATCATCCTCATCATGGCAGTGTGTGATCTCTTGTGGTGCCAAAGGAAAGAGGTTGGGTGGTTTGATTTCACTGACAGACCGAGTCAGGTGGTGGCGTTTATAATCAGAATCTTTGAAATCCACAGAGTTACGGTTGCGTGTTGCTAAAGGCGATTCTTTTTCATTGATGTCAACATGAATGTGCTCCACTGTTGATTCATGTGGCATCTGCAAAAAACATACCCACTATTATACAAATTTTTCACTTTCTAACCACGACAAACATACATTGCAAATTATGGGAATGGAATAAGCTTTCTTGTATCTAAAAAGGGACATACATAGATGGCTCCAATATCTTTTTTTGATCACTTCTAGACATGTATTAGTTTGCCTTTCAGAAGCCCTACAAGTCACCTTGTTTCTTGCTTCAAATATTCTTTATCACATCATCTGTTTGTACAGTAGGAAGCGGACTCAGTGAAGTGCTTTAACTATTCATCCTTTAAGGCACACTGGATAATTATTTATTTACAGAATCAGGCATACCTAATTTAAGGCACTGGAGTTTTGAATTCTGTTGTCCACTGACTTAAAATCCCAATGTCAAACCCAAGTAAAACTATAAGGTAGACCGGCATGACAAGTGCTAAGGATCTTGTACTTCAGGACTGAGGTCCATTTACACATAATTCACTGTTAATTATATTAAAACTAAAGTCTATTTCTATAAACTTTTAAGGTAAACTTCACTTCTGTTTGCTATAAAAGTGACAAACTCTGATAATTCCTCATTATTCTTATGAGATGAAAAAGGAAATGTTACTTACTTGAATTTCTAGTTATATATATATATATATATAGAGGCAATTGAAGGTGGAAATGTGGGACACAAAATGAGGGAAGAAATGGTAGCGCGCTTGAAAAAAGAGGAAGAAATAATCAAGAAAAGAAAAACTTTTAAATTTCAGCGCGATAAAAACGATTACGAGCAGGGCCAAATCTTCACCTTTTCCCGTAAATTTGACACAGCTAAGGCGGCAAAAAATAAAATGGCATACAAAGCAGATTCAGGACCTAAGTTAGGAGCACAGAGTGGGCTGCAACCAGCTTCATCGATATCAGATTTGAGCTCCTCAATTGAAACTGAATCAGAAGCCGAAACAACCCCCAGTACATCAGGGGGAATGAGAACCCAACAAAGGGGACACACCTTAGCAGAAGAGTTGAATTTTTACAGGAACAAAGGCGCCAGACACTCCGGCCCAGGAGGCCAAACGCTACACAAACAAAGGAGGAATGTCAGACGCCGTGACAGAAGGAAAAGAAGAAGGGAATGTGCAAAACAACAACTACAAAAAGACGAACAAGAGAGGATGGCGCCGCAAGTAAATATGACAGAAACTAATGAAAACTCCATTGTAAATTTGGCCAACATCAATCTCAATAAAGCTGAAGAACAACTATTGAAACTGGGGTTGTCCTATTGCGCAGAAAGCAACTTTGATTACCCACAAACAAGAGTTGATATATATCAGTATATCAGAAAAATAAAGTTACAAAAATTCCACCAGCTCCAAAACGATAAAAGCAAAGTGTCTAGCATAAGTCAACAACATACCAGCACAGGTCTAACAGCTTCGGATGTGAACTTATTGTGTGATCTCAATGAGTTACAAAGAAATGATCCGATAAATGAAGAAGCCACTCAGGTAACGATGGATATGTTGGACATTAATACTAATATTGCCCCGATTCCAAATTCAAGGCAAAATCCAAATTTGTGCCTCTTATGACCAGAGATTCCATAGACACTTTTAATGAAATAGTGACATCTGAAATCAGAAAATTGCACATTAAAATCAGACAGCAAAAAAGAAACAAAATTTGCAATTACAAAAGTACCATCAACTAATGAAAAAGCGAAGGGACAACGATTCCATAATAATACGGAACTCTGATAAAGGGGAAATGTGGTCATCTGGCCTAAGCAACAGTATTTGGAGGAGGCCTTGGGGCAATTAGGAGACCGTAATTGCTACAAACTAAGTACAAGATCCACAGTAAAGACCAAACAGGATGAATTATTCACCAAATTAGTGGCATGGAAAACCAGGGGCTTGATTAATCAAGATGAATTTAAATTTCTTAAAAATGAATACCCACGGATGCCGGTAATATACTTCATCCCAAAAATACATAAGGACAAACTGAGACCCCCGGGCAGACCAATTATCTCTGCTAAAGACAGCTTACTGGAAAATGTTTCTGTGTATATTGATTGTTTTTACAGGAACTGGTAAAACGTCTACCATCATACATACAGGACACTTCCGACTTTTTAAGACATTTGCACAAATTCGAATGGCATAAAGATTATGTTTTGATATCTATGGATGTGTCCAACTTATATACCTCAATCCACCACAGGGATGGACTAAGGGCATTGGAATATTACTTGGGCACTAGACCCATTGAATATCATGTCCATAACAAAATGTTACTTGACCTCACCCATTTCTGCTTGAATAACAACTATTTCATGTTCCAACAGCAGGTGTACCATCAGGAGAGAGGCGTAGCTATGGGTGCGAGCTTTTCACCAAGCTACGCCTGTCTCCATATGGGATGGTGGGAGGAAAATGTGTTAAGAGTAAAACACAATGAGGCATGGACCAATAACGTGGTGAAGTGGGTCCGCTTTATTGATGACTTATTCATAATATGGCGTGGAGACACACAGTGCAGAAAAATTTATTTCTGATTTAAACAACAATGAAATGAATTTACACTTTACATCAGAAATAAGTCAAAAATGTATATGTTTTTTGGATGTGGAAGTATATATACAGAACAATGAGGTACATACACGGTTACACCGCAAACCTACAGCTGGAAACACTATCCTACATTCTAGTAGTTTCCACCCAAAACACACAATGCGAAGCATCCCCAATGGGGAAATGCTGCGCATTCGTAGGATTTGCAGTAAGGATGAAGATTTAGCTATAGCCCAACAAGAGTGCAAAGTAAGATTCTTAGCTAGAGGATACTCCGAAAAAGATATAGACCTAGCAAGGGAACGTACAAAATCTTTGGCAAGGGATGAGTTACTTTTTAAACCTTCTAAAAGTAAAATACGCCAAATAGAGAGTATAGAGGAGAACCTAGAAAACAAAAACAAAAATAAAGATCCAAGACTCATACTAACGTACAACAAACAAAGAGAAAGTATCAGAAAGATAATCAAGAAAAATTGGCATTTAATTCTGAGTGACCCAGTGATTGGGGAAAAATTGTCATCATCACCCACTATAACATACAGAAAGGCTGCTAGCACTAGTGATTATTTAGTTAGCAGTAGCCCTGAAGTCTCCATGAATACCAACTGGTTAACCAAACGCAGGGGTTTTGTTAGATGTACGACATGTAAAGCGTGCAAATTTGGAGAAAGTAAAACCACATTTTGTACACCTTTTAATGACAAACCGATTCTCATTAGTAAATTTTTAACGTGCAAGTCTGAGTTTGCTGTTTATGTCTTGGAATGTACATGTGGGCTAAAATATATAGGCAGTACACGCCTACAAGTCCACAAAAGGATATTACAACATTTACGGGCGATAACCAATAATGATAGTTCCTATCCGGTTGCCCGTCACTTCAATGAGATACATGACAAGAATATCAATGATTTGAAGTATTATGTAATAGACAGCGTCCCTCCCCTGAGAAGGGGAGGAAACAGAGAATCCATACTCAGACGACTTGAAACCAAATACATTTTAGATCTAGATAGTAAGAGTCCGCACGGATTGAATACAACAGAGGATCTATATACTTGACTCTAATATGATTGGTACGGCATCTCTCAAACTGGTAGAACTCAATATTAAAATACCACTGCCCTCCCTCCCAAAATGACACAACTCCCTTAACATCCAACGTTAGTTATGGGTGCCATGGGCTCATGGCACTCTGGATGTTAGACAACACTTTATGAACACGGTGTCACTTTTTAATTTTGGATAATTTTTATAGGTTTTTATCCAAGAGCACTTTTTTAACACTAATTTTAGCACAATTTTAGGTTGCCAGGACAGGATGGGGCTCATTCCTCGAATCATGGTTTGGATCTAACAGTATTATACGGAAAGATACTTAAGTGCAACGATCAGAACGGATATACATTCTTACTGAAAATCTGCCTGACACCAATAATAAGTGTCGTCAGTAAATATTTTTTATGAAATTTATGTGTATAATCAGTTTTAACAAAATGAATTTATACAGTTTAAGAAAAAATTCTTTTACAACATTGCTATTTTTGCACATAGATATCTTCATTGGCAGTTGAATTCAACGCATTATGCAGATAGTAGGAGAGTGTCCATGCTCTGACGCGAGTGTTATGCCATGTGTTTAAAATGTTTTTTTTTTAAAATATATATATATGTATGTGTATTTATACGACTATTTATATATTTATTAATCATTTTCTACACATGATGAAGCTATTTTGCACAGTTCTTTAATTATAGAAATATGGCCACACTTGGTGGCTTTCCATATAATACAAACGGGAAGTCTGCTCTCTATATCCATGTACTTGGAGGGATTTTTTTGCACAATGTCACTTTAAATAATGGGAGAAAGTCTGAGCATGTCATGTGATCAAGAGCTCTGTGTAGCCCGAAACGCGTCAAGGCGAGAAAGCACGAATAAAACAAAAAATAAGCACTTATTAAGTGGAGTCCGTTCCGTTTTTTATCCTGGAAGCAAGGGTGAAGGATTATTGCAAATATATATATATATATATATATATATATCAAGACAATACCCTTTCAGGCTTAGAGTGTCATATAAATTATGCAAAACAGGAAATAGGAAACTCTGGGTAGTTTCAAAGTTTAAGTGGAGAGCAGCTCCTTTATATGGAGCGCCCTACAACACCACTGACACGCTGAATCTGGTCACTTGAAATGTTTTTCTAGCAGAGTTTTTAAGCAGAGGATTAGCACAGTGCCATCCACTGCGAGCTACAAAGGGACAAAGCCTTTTGCCATTTTTACAGTAAAGCCTTTAAGCATAGGATTAGCACAGTACTATTCACAAAGCACCCTAAACTACTAGCAGAGCTTTTAAGCATAGGATTGCTAATCCTATGCTGAAAAACTGCTAGAAAACCAGACATTTGAGGTGAGCAGATTCAGCATGTCGGTAGTGGTGTAGGGTGCTCCATATAAAGGAGCTACTCAAGGCCTAAATCTGGGAACTACCCAGAGAAAGTTCTTGGTGCAGATTTGAGGCTGAATGGTACTACTATGTATTGGTATTACATTTTTCCAACAAGGTAACAGAGAAACCTTGTACTTTTTAGGTCTTGGCTAGACAGAACATGCACTGTCTCGAAGAGACGTGCTGTGCTCAATCTGTGGGCTTCAGCCCGCCCATAGGCTTACCATTTACTCGCTCCATCGAAGATCTCATATCCTTTGTCCCCATTTATCCATGGCACGCATGCGTCATGCCTCTTCTTGTGTTTAACCCTTTTCCAGAGCATGGACCAAGTACTTGTGTCCATCCACTGCTTCCATTTTAGGAGCAAATTTTTTCTATGTGTTTGAGCACTCCATACAAGTGCTCGCGTTTTCACTTGCTCCGTCGTGAATCGAATACAGTTACTTGTAAAATGAAGCACTTTCAGTGCAAAAAGGTAGACAAAAATGTATGTATAAATGTGTAAAACAGTATGTAGTTAAAACAGAGTGTTGTTAAGTGGTGTGCATTGACAACCATTATCTGATTTTTTTTGCTTTACCTTTTTCTTACCGATAAAGTGCAGATTCACCTTATTTAATTCACAGCAAACAAGAACAACATGCTGCATACCTGGCATCTTTCAAAAATTATTTTACCAAACTCGGTGGCAGTACACCGAAGATCCACATAGCAGAAGTGATTCCTTTTGATTAGGCAGTGGAGGCGAAAGCAGACTGTCAGAGCCAAACCAGGGCAAGTTCTTATCCCAATTACATTTGACCGGGTGAAAGAAAAACATGCGCATTTAATGCAATAAACCCAGATTAAGAGTGGTAAGGAATTAGCCCTTAAAATAACAAACTTTCAAAAGTTTCACATGAGCCTACTGCATTTTGCGGCTGCTAAAGTCACCAGTCCCACAGCAGAGAGCATCAACAGCTTCCAAGACCGGCCACAAGACACTCAAAAACACAGGCATGCGGAACACAAAAACCTGACGCAGCACTTCTGAGTTTACTGAAGCTGCAAGTTAGTTTGATTGATCAGAACGTGAATTTACAATATGTAAAGCTGTAAGTCTGCCAGTCAATCCACCGATCACTTCTAAAAGGTTCATGAGGGGAACATGTTGCTATTCAAAGCCGACATCAGCGCTACGAGTGGCCTTTTTCACACTCGGAGTACACAAACTGCAATTAAAAAGGACAGATGTGTGGTTTGTGGAACATCGGCACAATCGGATGTCAAGTTACTCTGGGGTGCCTGCTCTCCTTGCCAAGGCCCATCATGAAAGACGTTCAAAGCAGTGTCCAAAACACCCCTATCAGGAAAGACAAAGGCATGACTGAGGAAAGCACAAGGCGCGTGACTTTTTAAAATACCAAGCATCAATCGCTTTCCTAAAATTAAAATGATACGCACTAGCCTAGAGGCAGGTGGCAGGATTTGCAAGGATCATTTATATGTCAACCCACTTCAAATCTAGATACAAAAAGCATTGGCAAAATCAATAGTCCTCACCTATGGGCTAAAAAGCTCTATGACGCGGTCAGCCCAGACCGAGTCATAGTGCTTTTATTCCATGACTTTCAGCCATGATGAAAAGCAGCTGTGCTGCTATACAACGTGGCTAAAAGACATTGACAAATCCAATAGCTCTCGGGTTGCAGAGGCCTACTGGTTTTGCCAATGCTGGTTTACTATTGAGATGTGGGCGTAAGCATCCACAGAGCACATCCAGTCTCCCTTCATTAGTTGTTGATAAATCTGATGGAGAGAGAGCATTCTGAATTTCTCTCTCTTGATGAATTTGTTGGCTTGTCTCAAATCGAGAATGGGTTTGAACTCCTTCTTCAGGCCTTTGTTGGGGACTAAAAAATATTTTGAATAAATACCTTTCTCTTGCTGTGAGAAAAGAACCGGTCCTATTGCTTATTTTTGGAGTAAAGATGTTACTTCTGCTTGAAGGTGAAGTAGGTGATGTTGAGGGGCTTTTTTCGATAGAATGGTGGGAGGCGGAGACTTGAATTGAATGTTGTAGCCTTCCTGAATTATTTGTAAGACCCATTTGTTTTTTTTGTTCTTTCTATTCAAGTTGTCACCCATTTGCAAACAAGAGGTGCAGTAACAATTTCCAAGCACAATTAATGCAAAAGGGAATAAAAAAAATTCAAAAGGAGAAAAAAACAAACGAAATATATAAACAATGAATCACTCCTTCCAGTCCATTTGATGTAATACACCAAAAAATCAAAAATAATCATATTGATATTCAGCTTATAGACAAATAACTTGAGCAATATCAACAATTAGTTAGGAAAAATACACAGGAGTGGATTTCATTATGGATAGCATATCTCGCCAGTCATGATACAGCCCATTCTTTATTAGGATTTAGAAAATATTGGCAAAAGAGACTTCTACGCTCCCATAAATTTATGCCCTGGCTTTCTCTAAACCATTTTCCAACCATTCCAAGACTGGTGCCCAGATCCAGGCCCCCTCCCCCCTGTTTCGCAGCGCTACCCATACGTGCATACAAGTTGCTCTCCAGATGGAAAATGGAGATCAGTCTGGCCAACCACTGATTGTAAGTAGGAGGATCTTGTCTGAACCAGTCTGGAGCAATACAGATCTGAGCCACTGCCATAGCCACAAATACAAAATATTGGAACTGGCAGGCTACCTCTTGATTGTTTATCCCTAATAGGATGAGCGGGGGTGAAAAGTGTATCGCTATGTGCAACACAGCCTCTCAAAACCCAATGATCCCGTTTAAGCCCCTCCAACTTAGCACAATTGCTAAACATATGGGCCAGATCTGCATTTTGGCTACTGCACCACGGCCAAGTTGTACCAACCCTTCTACCCCAGCTAGCTATTTTTGCAGTGGTATAGTAAAATGAGGTTAAAATGAGTCTTATAGTGTTGAGCCTGTAGCCATGCAGATAATAATACCAACTGGCCTATTTCCAAAGACTCATAAAATTGTGCTTCATTGATGCCTTGCTGCAGACTCCAGTTGTCTGAATGTTTTGCCAAATCGTCCTGCATAAGCTCCATTAAGTGTTAATAAATCTGATTGATCCTACATTCTGCTAATTTGCCGAGCTGCTCTATCACTGGAATTGTCTCCCCCCATTCTATTCCTTCGGGGCCTTTTAACAAAAATCTCTAAACTGGAGAAACGTAAAAAAAATCCCGCCTTTCATGCCCAAAATCCCCTTGCATCTCATCAAAAGATTTCAACTGATTAAAATGAAAAAAGTCTCAAAATTTCCCTATTCCACATTGTTCCCATTTGCTACAATAGTTATCATGAAAGATGGCTGGAAGGACCTGTGCTCTCCACAGGAAAGCGTAGTATTTTGCTCAATCCCCAATTTACGCTTAACCTGAGACCAGATCTTTAATGCAGATTGTATTGCTTTAAATTTAACCTTTTTAAAGTAGCTAGGTTCCACTACTCTTAAAAACACATGCATTCGCCTCTTCTCCCATCAAAAGGTTGTATATAGGGGGAAAGGTTCTCCCCCAGGTGATCACCCGGCTGCTTTCCTATATTTAAAGTCTTCATATATTGCAGGGCGGCTGCCCAGTAATAAAACCTTAGATTAGGTACTGCCCACCCCGCCTTGCCCTAGCTAGCATTAAGTATTTGAGGTCCTTTCTGGCTCTAGCATATGACCATATACAACTGCTGGCCATATCCTCTGCCGCCTGAACCAGCAACTTTCAAAATCCAAGGGGATGGCCATGAAAAAATAAAGTACCCTGGGTAGAAAAAGCATCTTGATTACATAGTATCGCCCCACTATTGAGAGATGTAAATTATTCATCCGTTGTAAGTCCCTCTATGTATTTTGCAGCACTGGGGCCAAATTTGATTCTCCTATCTGCTCCCAAGTATACAGCCTGCTCGGTTCTGCAGTTGCCCAAGAACTGTACCCACTCATTAGCCACAATCTCACTTTTATTCTTGTTTAAAAGATACCCAGAAACGTTGCCAAACCCTGCTGCTTTGCCCTCTGATTCCATTAATACTATTCCAGGTTCAGGTGTGACCAGTATGCTATCATCTGTGTAGGCAGGTACTTAGACCATGCGCAACCAACATAATAGTTAGCTCATTATCGCCAAGCCTCCTAATTAATGGGTCGACTGTTGGCGATGAAAGGTAGGGGCGAGCAAGGGCACCCCTGCCTTGTTCCTCTCATTATAGAGAAAGCCTCCGATTCCATCTCCTCTATTTGCAATCTGGCTACTGGATTTCTATACAGTGCCTGTACCACTCTTATAAAGGCAGGGCCAAACTGATTCCATTTAAGTACGGCCCACAGGTAATGCCATGCCACCCCATCAAAAACCTTTTCGGCGTCAAGTAATATCAGGGACATGGGATCACCTGTAGGTCCAGCCTTGTTGTAATAGTGTAATTACCCGTCTAGTGTGATCGGTAGTTCCTCTTCCAGGGATAAACCTATGTTGCCATGGGGATAGCAGCTTGCCGATCACCTTGCTCAATCGGGAAGCCAAGATATCAGCATACAATTTCGCATCTCCATTTATTATTGAAATAGGCCCATAAGACCGTGGCTCAGTTGAGGGTTTCTCATTCTTCTTAAACACTGCATTATTAGTGGAAACCCAGGAAAGCGGAGCTTGTGACCCACCTTGCACTTCCTTAAATAGGTTACTGAGATCAACCCGTAGTTCCGAAAATAAACACTTTATCAAATTTGAGTGGAATTTTGTCTGGACCTGCTGCTTTTCCGGCTGCCAGTGTACCCAAAGCTGTTTCTATTTCCTCGAGTGTAAATGGAGCATCTACAGCAACCCTCCAGTCTGTATTTAACTGCCCTCCTACAATAAGTCCCAGATATTGACTGATCTTATTTTCTGTACGAGTAGTCTCCAAATGGTATAATTCCCTATAAAACTCCTTAAATACCCTTAGTGTCGCCTCAGTAGTAGTTGCCATTTGCCCCAGTTTATCCTTAATTTCCTGGATGTTGCTTTGGACACATCTTTTGCCTCATTCGAAGTGCCAGCAATTTGCCCACCCTCTCATTGTACTCCTAGCACTTGGATCGGCAGGCCTGATATTTTTCAGCAGCCTTTCTTGCATAGATGTAATTAATTCTGGCCTTCACCACCAAGATCTTAGATAGTACTTCCTGTGATGCTCTGTTATCCATTACCAATTGCATAAGTTGGGCCTCCATGTTGCTCAGCTCCTCGCTCCTCACTCTCAGCTTCTGAGCCTGAGTTTTTTCTCTATGCAAGTTAAAGCTGAGGGTCTCCACTCTTATTCCAGCCTTCCCAAACAACGTTACCAGGGGCACTACCTCTATTCACCTCCATAAAGGCAGGGATCCATTTCTTCATGTGTTCGACATACTCCATGTTTGACAGCAGCCCCCTATCAAATGAACAGGTCTGCAGCTTTTTTTTATCAAGGCCCAGATTTCAATCACTATGGGGTTGTGTTATGAACCCCAATTTACCCCAATATAGGCCTAGGTAGTTACACGACCTTTTACCTACATTCGTCCAACCATTGTTCTACATAACAGGTTTGGTGCTGACCTTTTACCTAGTTAGGTACTGCACAAATGTTGTGTGGTTTTCTCTGAAAACTAGCCTCCTTTATTATGCATGAGGATTCTCAGTATCAGAGCAGGATTACCATCTTCTGCATAATAACTCTGTATAAGGGTCATCACTATCGTCATCCTTGGCGACATGCCCACAGTACCATGACACATCTAGGTAGAACCCTGGAGGGTACCTTTCAGGTATATAAGCACCACCTCTTCGCTAGGCAAATCAGAGGAGAAAGACTTCCATGCTGACACGACACGCTGAGGTCTATGCACGCAGATACTCCAGCATGCAGTGGTCTGACATCCCTCGCGGGGTGCCCAACTCAAGACCAAGACGGGGTCCTTCACTCTCTCACATCAGGTAATGGGGATGGCTCTATCCTAGGGGGATTCTTGGTTACACACCTACATACATACTAGGTACACTTAGGTACATCTAGTTAGGGGTTGCATCGTAGGAGTATGCATTATTACTGTCGCACAAGTTACTACTTGTGTAACGATATATCTGTAAGAGACATTAGTTAGTGATAGATTCCTTACCTTAGAATATCCCCAGGCGTCAGACTGGATCCGGAAAGTTTTTCGTCAGCAGTACCCCTGCGCGTCGGTAGGTGGCGTCGTGCGGCTCCGAGATGACGTCACGGAGACTACTTAGGCGCCACCCATGTGCGCTGACGTCAGTTCTGTACACGACTTTCCGCGCCAGGAACGCAGAGCCATGCAAGAAACTGACCACTGGTGCCATGAAACTAGGGCCCTGAAAGGGATGACCTTAACCCTAGAATCAGTTCGCAGAACGGGGAGGATGGGTGGGCGGTAGGAATCTATCACTAACTAATGTCTCTTACAGATATATCGTTACACAAGTAGTAACTTGTGCATCTGAAAGAGACACGTTAGTGATAGATTCCTTACCTTAGAATAGATACCCCAGCAATACCAACCCCGGTGGTGGGTCTGCGAATAGATTACACCAGAAAGTCACGGCGAACAGAACGGCCAAAGAAGCCGTCTCTCCGGACTTGACCGTCAAGGCAGTAATGCTTGGTAAATGTGTGCAGCGAGGCCCACGTGGCTGCCCGACAAATATCCTGCAAGGGAACGCCGCGTCCCAAGGCAGGAGTGGCTGCCGTCGCCCTGGTAGAATGGGCACGCAGCCCCACAGAAGGCTCCTTTTTAGCCAACGAGTAACACGCTTGAGATGCACAAAACGACTCACCGAGAGATGGTTCGTTTGTGCACGGCCCGACCTTTTTTGGCGCACACGTAGCCAACAAAGAGCTGGTCATCCACCCGGAACTGTTGTGTGCGCTTCAGATAGAACGAGAGCGCACGTTTTGGGTCCAGACGGTGGAGCCTCTCTTCCTCTTTTGAAGGATGCGGAAAGAAGGTGGGGAAAGTGATGGTCTGCCCGATGTGGAAGGGCGTGACAACCTTTGGCAAGAAAGAAGGACGGGTCCTTAAAACCACCTTGTCCGGATGAACAGAAAGGAAAGGAGGCTTAGAAGAAAGAGCCTGGAGCTCACTCACTCTTCTGGCAGAGGTGATAGCTACCAGGAAAGCCGTCTTTAGAGTAAGAAGACGTAAAGGACAGTTATGAAGGGGCTCAAAAGGAGCGCACATCAGATAGGTCAAGACAAGATTTAAGTCCCATTGAGGCATTATGAAAGGCACGGGAGGAAACGTGTGTGCAATGCCTTTCAGGAAACGGTTAACAACCGGGGACTTAAAGAGAGAAGGCTGATCTGGAAGCCGGAGAATGGCGGAGATGGCCGAAAGATAACCTTTGATAGTGCCCAGAGCAGAGCCCTGCTGGGCCAAGGATAGTAGGAACAGAAGGACCTCAGAAAGAGGGGCAGAAAGGGGATCCACAGACTTCGCTGTGTACCATGCTACAAACTTGTTCCACCTGCAGGCGTATACCGTCTTAGTGGAGGGACGCCTGGCTGCCAGAATGACATCACAGACTTCGGGAGGAAGATCGTAAGCTGTCAACTGTCGCCGCTCAATCTCCACGCATGGAGGTGGAGGCTGGACAGGTTCGGGTGGAGGACCGTTCCCTGCTGCTGCGACAGAAGATCCTCCCGAAGAGGCAGTCGGATCGGGGGATCGATCGCCATGTTGAGTAGCTCGGTATACCAGTATCTTCGTGCCCAATCCGGAGCCACAAGGTTGACTTGGGCCCGGTCGCGCCGAATCTTCTTCAGCACTCTGGGCAGAAGTGGTATAGGCGGAAAGGCGTACAACAGACCGCAGCTCCACTCGCGACGAAAAGCGTCGCCGAGCGAGTGCCGCCTTGGAAATTCCAACGCGCAGAACTGATGACATTGCGCGTTCTCTTCGGTGGCGAATAGATCTAACCAAGGCTCTCCCCACTGCAGAAAGAGACCTTGCGCCACGTCCGAGTTCAGACGCCATTCGTGATTTATCAAGCACCAGTGGCTGAGTTCGTCCGCCCTGGCGTTCAGAGAACCTGCCAGGTGTTGAACCACCAAGGTAATGCCTTGATGTTCCAGCCATGTCCAGAGGCGCAGAGCCTCCTGACATAGGGTCCACGACCCCACCCCGCCCTGTTTGTTGCAATACCACATGGCGGTGGTGTTGTCCGTGAACACCTGCACTACACTGCCCCGGACAGAGGGAAGGAATGCCTTCAGTGCAAGTCGGTTCGCCCGAAGCTCCAAAAGATTGATATGGAGCCGGGACTCCGCCGGAGACCAGAGGCCTCTGATCTCCGCCTCTCCCAAGTGGCCACCCCAGCCCTGGAGGGACGCATCCGTCACCACTGTGTGCTCCGGTTGGGGGAGGGAGAGGGATCTGCCATTGACCCAATCGCGATTCGTGAGCCACCACCGCAATTGTCGTGCAGTGCCCTCCGAGATCTGGACATGATCGGACAGGTTGCCCTGATGCTGTGCCCACTGGAACTTCAGGTCCCACTGCAGAGCCCGCATATGCCACCTGGCATGTTGCACTAGCAGAATGCAGGAGGCCATCAGGCCCAGGGGCCGGAGGGTCATCCTGACCGAAACCCAGGATAGAGGCTGAAAGATCGGAATCATAGCCTGAATATCCCTGACTCGCTGCTCGGGAGGATAAACCCGAAACCGCGTCGAATCCAGAACCGTCCGATGAAGGGGAGCTTCTGAGAGGGACTCAGGTGCGACTTCGGCCCGTTGATGGAGAACCCCAGCAATTGAAGGAGGTCGGCCGTAGTCTGAAGGTGGGGGGATGACGGCCTGGGGCGAGCCCGCCTTCAACAACCAGTCGTCGAGGTAGGGGGAAGACTGACACCCCTGACGTGCGCAGATGAGCTGCGACCACCGCCATCACTTTTGTGAACACCCAAGGGGCGCTTGTAAGGCCGAAAGGGAGCGCGGTAAACTGAAAATGCTCCTGGCCTACCGTGAACCGCAGGTAACGCCAGTGGGCCGGAAGGACGGGAATGTGAAAATATGCGTCCTGCAAGTCCAACGCTACCATCCAGTCTCCAGGGTCGAGGGCAGCCAAGACCTGAGCCAGAGTCAACATCTTGAACTTCTCCTTCCGGAGGAAGCGATTGACGTTCCGGAGGTCCAAGATGGGGCGCAAGCCCCCTTTGTCCTTCTTGGAGACCAGAAAGTAGTGGGAATAACAACCATGTCCTACTTCTGGCCCAGGAACGCGCTCAATGGCCCCCTTGGCCAAGAGGGCCGTGACTTCCTGTCGGAGAAGCGCTAAGTGATCCCCGACATGCGGTGGAACTGAGGTGGCATGGACGGGGGGCAGACTCGAAGGGGAGGGAGTAGCCCCTTCGGACGATTTGCAGCACCCAGCTGTCCGAAGTGACAGAGCGCCAGTGGGGGAGGTGATGTTGAATCCTGCCGCCCACCGGCGTGGGGTGCACCCCAAAGCGCGGACTAGGAAGGCTTTGAGGCGGATGCTGCGGGAGCGGAGGTGGGCTGACCCGCACGCTGGCCCCCTGTGCCGCCACGGCGGCCACCACGCCCTCGGCCGCCCTGAGGCTAGTTCTGCGCAGGCCTTTGGCTGAACGGACGTGTAGGGGCGCCCCTTCCGCGACCACGAAAGGTAGACGTGGCCGGGCGTGTGGTGGAGAGACCCAAGGACTTGGCTGTAGCCCAAGAGTCCTTAAAACGCTCCAGCGCACTGTCTGCCTTATCGCCAAATAGGCGAGTACCATCAAAAGGCATGTCCATGATGGAACTCTGGACATCCCCCGAAAACCCCGTGGACCGCAGCCAGGCATGTCACCACAAGGCCACCGTTGTGGAGATGGCTCTTCCCAAAGAGTCCGCGGTGTCCAACCCACACCGAATGGCGAACTTCGCGGCATCCTTACCCTCTGCAACAGCTTGGGAAAGCACAACCCGAACCTCTTCCGGGCACTGGGGCAGAGTTTGCGCCACCGTGTCCCACACAGTGTGAGAATAGCGGCCCAAGAGGCATGTGGTGTTGACTGACCGCAGCCCCAGGCTGGCAGAGGAAAACAACTTTTTGCCAAGCTGCTCCAGCTTTTTTGATTCCTTATCCGGCGGAGCGGTAGGGAATGCAGTTTGGGAAGTGGAAGCCTGGATGACCAGGCTCTCCGGTGTCGGATGAGTCGTCAAAAAGGCAGGGTCACCCGGTGCCGGGCGGTCCCTCAAAACATCCGTCAAGGCCTCATTGAACGGAAGCAGAGGTTCTATGGAACTTGCCGCCAGCTGAAGCACTTCAGTAAGGAGGTTAGTTTTGAGGGTAACAGTAGGCAGGTTAAGGTCAAGAGCCTCAGCTGCTCTACGGAGCACCACAGTGTATGTGGCGCCTTCCTCCATGACAGTGGGAGGAGACACAAACCCAGGCTCAGAGGAGAGGTCAAGGCCACCTGCATCCTCCGAGTCCTCCGCTCCAACGGCGCCGTTCCCGGCGCCGGCCGGCTCCATGTCCCAAGTAGGCGGCGGGATGACGGAACCCAGTGTGGCGCCGGGAACGGAGCCGCAGGGGGCGCCGGGGCCGGAGCCGCCGGCGGAGTACCTTGCGGCGCCGGGGCCGCCGGCGGAGGACCTTGCGGTGCCGGAGCCGTTGGCGGAGGACCTTGTGGCACCGCCGCCGGCGCCAGCGGCGGAGCCGGTGGCAAGCAAGGTCCCATAATAGGGACCGCGGGGCCCGAAGGCGCGCCGGCGGGAGCCCTAGGCCTGAAAAGGCAGCCCATGGCGGCAAGAAACTCTTGCACCTGGGCCGGAGCCTCCGACGGACCCGGTAGGGCGGGTAGGCCGCGGGACACACAGGCTCCAACGGAGCCGTGGGGGAAGGACCCCTGGCCCCCTCGTCCGCGTCCGGAGACCGACGGGGGGAGGTCGGAGAGCGTACGCGCTTCTTCAACTGTTACTTGTGACGTCTCTTACCCGATTCCGAGGGTGAAGACGTGGACCCCGAGGAGCGATGATGATGGCTCCACGGTCGGTCCCTCGAGCGACCCCTGGACCTCGAACGGCGCGGAGACGACTGTCGGGCCTCCAGCAGCTTTCGGGACCGCTCCCGCAAAGCCTTCGGAGCCATGGCCAGACAGTCGGAACATGACTGGAAGTCATGGTCGCGCTCCAGACAGTAGAAACAGATGCCATGGGGGTCAGCCACCGACATCGTACGGCGGCAGGCCCCACAGGATTTAAACCGAGGCATCCCTAGGTGGCACCAGGAGTCAAAGACTCAAAAGAAGTAGGACAAAGTCCCAAAAGAAATTAGTCAAAAAATGACTAGGGTACGTGCTCTAACCGGATCTGCGCTTGCTGGCGCGGAAAAGAAAGAACTGACGTCAGCGCGCATGGGTGGCGCCTAAGTAGTCTCCGTGACGTCATCTCGGCGCTTACGACGCCAGCGACGAACGCGGAGCCGCACAACGCCACCTACCGACGCGCAGGGGTACTGCTGACGAAAAACTTTCCGGAGCCAGTCTGACGCCTGGGGATATTCTAAGGTAAGGAATCTATCACTAACGTGTCTCTTTCAGATATGTATCTATATGCCTGCATAAATTCATTGTTTTAGCACTATGGTAGAATTCTACCTTTTATTTACGCTGCTGGTGCTAATAACCATATATATCCTTTTCTGTCTTATGGTTGTCGCAGCACACGTATTTTACACTAGAATGACGCTGGTTCAATAAAATGGTTATTGAAACGTCCCCCCGTTTATTCTGTGTATCTCTCTGAGACAAAGTGAGCACGAGTGACTGAGTGAAAAGTACTGTACTGTTTCCACAATCCCTGAGGGGTCAGGGTTGTTATGTTCGATAGTTGCCAGAAACTATTCGCTCCTTGGTAAGAGGAGCTCATTGTGGCACTGTGAGCTAGCTGGTCTACAGGCAAACATATCCTGTGAGGGTGTCTGGAATCAGTCTGGACAGCAATCCCTTAGTTTATGCTGTCTAAACACGCAGATCCTGTATAGATTTATAGGAACTACACAACAGTTGTGGTCTGACTGGGTCTGAGGAGGCCAGTTGAAACTACAAAATAATCAAGTCTGACATGCTTCTTATGGGGAGCTGAATAAAATGTATACCCCGGGCCTGGGGCCCTCAGCTGCTTCCACATATCCACCAATCCATGGTTTGATTTAAGGACCTGCAGTGCCCGAAAAACTTTGGGATTTCTACCCTCATAGCAACCTCTGGGCAGAGCATTTGGACCACTGTTGATACGTATACTTAGATCTCCACAGATTATGACTGGAGTAGCTCAGGAAGCAAGCTCGACATTAATAAAGTTAATTACTGCTGATTCATCCAGGCTTGATACTCTCACACACAAGCAACTGATTGATCAGAAGAATTTTCAGAGGGGAAAGTCTTTTATTCTCTTATGGGAGGGTAAGGCATTCCCTCCTTCTCAGGGAGTTGGTATTTGCCTCTGCAGTATCCGCAGATGTAGGGATATCCAAAGATATTGGAGTAGACGCCTCACTCACTTAACGTGACATGCTTCATCATCGGCGCCTATCCACACCCTGGTAAGATGGTACTGCCAGGAAGGACTCAACCATAGATGGAATGGGAGTTCTTAGATAAAGTCAAGCTGGACATGCAGGGATCCAGAAGAGTGATTATTTAAAAATACCTCTAGGTATGCCCAAAGATGCTTCTTTATTATTAGGGTACCTGGGGTATGAATAAAAACGTGAAATCAGGGTTCTGTTGAATGTAACCTTTCAATTATACCCTTGTTGCCAACATGTTTCGGCCCACTCAAAGAGCCCGATCGGGTCTGGAGCCTTCGTCAGGGCTAAATTTTGTGTATCCCTGCTCTCTCTCGTGCATGCACACCATGCACACTCGTGAGGCCTAACGCTCTCACCTGTCTTGATCTTTTTCCAGAGGATTTTCTGTAAGACAGAAGGTCAATCAAGAAATAAACAAACAAGGTGACTACCAACCCAATGTTACATTCTGAATTTGTATTTGAGTTTTTAATCATACTTAATGATGAGCGACCCCCTACTTTACAATTCATTGATACGTGATACTTATCCTTATACATCTATAATGACACTGACTATCCCTTCGAACTGATAATAGGGTGCTCCCGGTGGGTGAGGATATTGGATATTATTTAGGATTTTCTCTCATTATTTAAAGTGAATAGTGCCCACTTCTTTCATTTCTATATGCATTAAATATAGCTCTAATTGTTAAGTTTGTTTCCATTATTTCTATATGATCAGCTGTGTGAATGGAATGAATCTGGACCACCTATATATTGTGTCTAGCAAAGTCTGTACATTTCTTCTTTCTTACCCTCTACTTTTTAAATCCAAAGGCCATGCGGTTCATACGGGTGGTGTCGTCCTATAGTCACACACTTTAGGAAAAAAGGGGTATAGGGTATATGAACAACAGGTAGATAAGCAGGTTACTACATATCACAACGATGTCCACTTTCGCTCGATGCAAAGGCGTAGCAGCGCTTTTTCACCATATACTTTCCCTTGTTTCAAGGATGTTCCATACATCTGCTTTAGTGACACTCGTTCACTAATTCAATAACTCACTCATCTCATTCTATAAGATTTCTTAATATGGCAAACATGATTGTCATATGTTCGTACCAAAACTAAGGAAATCATGGCCCACTAAGGTGCCTGTGGCTTGAGGGTACGTTACTGTTCCCATTTTTTATATCTGTGGTGTTTATAAATGTAAAATGTAAATCCAGTATTTGTAAAGCGCAAACAGCTACCCGAAGGCATCCCGGTGCTGGGGGCCGTCGGGAAGATTAAGCAAGCTATTGCCCAGAGTCACATGGTGCTGGGCTGACCTGCCGCCGGTGCGGGGGATCGAACCGTGAGCCCCAGATTCCAGCGTCAGTCGCCCTGGCCGCGGCGCCACACCTCTTCCCTATTATGACACTGGATCTATTCTCGGTGCCCGGGTCGACTTGCAGTCATTGTCATAAAATTTATAGAAAACCACTCGTGTGATTGTGGTACGTGTGTGGAGAGAAGGATATTCCTCAAATGTTCTATTCTTATTTATTTCGCTGTTCCAGCTGTCATATAGACCTACCCAATTTATAGCTTTATGGGTTGTGTAATTTTTGCAGAGCAGGCCTCATGGATATCTATTGTATCACTAGCCTCCATCCAGGTTTGACCCATAATAGAGCAAACCGTGATAGCAACATCCCCCAACCAATCACTCCACCAAGGCCCAATGGCCGTATTTGTCTGTGAGTTTACGAATGACCTCAGTCACCTTTCTGCGAGCCACTTTAGCTACCCCCTTTGTGGTGATCCCCTGTGTAGTGTGTGCCAGTAACAGATACACAAGGGTTTCCAACAGATGTTTCTTTGACCCTTCTATGTGAGTTTCCTGCATACAGATAATATCAGCCCTATAAAAGTTCAATCCTTCCGCTGCATGCCTCTTTTTACAATGATCATTCTACCCACAGACATTAATTGTAGTACTCCGTAGATTTCCTTCTTGTGCCATTTACACATCTTTCCAATCAACTTTATCGTAAAGCAGCCCCCTGCAGAAAGCCAACCATGCCTAATTTCCTGATGCTTGTATCCTTGCTTAACCTTTCCATTTCTTGAGTGCAACTCCACAGCCCGCCCCAACCCCCGTCTCCACATGCCCACCCTTAAGACAGCCCCTCCACCCCAGACCACCCACATGTCCCCCCCTCCCCCCAACCAACCGAAGCAGTCAAACCAGTCAGGTCTGTAAGATGGACTGCGTGCTTCACTCCCCTTTCAGCATACCACACCATCCAAACCCCTTTGCAGTAAGAGAGAGTAAAAAGAGCAAATATTCTAAAACAAAACAAAAAATAAATAGATAAATGAAAAATTCATATCTAAAGAGCCATCAACAAGCCAAACAGTGGCCCTAACCACCCTAGATCCCTGTTAAGACATACCATTGTGTTATAGCGGAGACAATTCAAAATGCACAAGCCCTCTCCTTCAGCAATATATGCCTCAACATTTCAGCCTTGCAACATTTGTAAACTCCCTTAACACCCCCTAGGCCAACCCATCCAGATATTCTTAGGCCTTGATTTCAGAGGCAAATACCCATGTTCCATTTTTATAAATTATCTTTAGCCATGCAGGGTTCACTAGATACTCCGCTGCTCCTTTCTCCTGAAAAGGACTTATAAGCTGCTTGAGCCTCCTGCGCCTTTCCACCTTAACGTGGCAGAAGTCCGGCTTTGTGAAAGAGAATGTAGATTCTCCAAGTTTGATGTAGAGAGAATCTGGATTTCATTAAGGACACGGAGGCTAGCATTATGCATTAACTCTTATTGCCAGCTCCTTGCAGCACTTTAAAGAATGACACCATATTAAACAAAAACAATTCCAGAATTAGAATGTCCATAACCAATATCAACTCTGTCACAGCAGCCATCTTCCTCTTTTAAGCTGCTCTGGACCCATAACACGAGAAACTTGACTTTTCCAAACGATAAACAAAACCCTCTGGCTTTTCCTTATTGGTTATCTGCAATAAACAATAAAACACTTTAATTCACTTTTCCTAAAACCCAACTGATGTTTAAACACAAGTCCCAAAAAACTTACATAAAAACACTCCCCCCTCCAAACACTTACCTGGGAGGGTGGGAGGGATAATGCTAGCCTACGTGTCCTTAATGAAATCCAGATTCTCTCTACATCAAACTTGGAGAATCTACATTTCATGACAGGACCGTAGGCTAGCATTATGCATGTTCAAAGCTGTGCTACAACCAGACGAAACATGACCCAAAGGTTTCAAATAAAAACGTGCAAAAACATCAGCATTAGACCAATCTGCTGCATGCAAAATCTCCTCCAAACGTCCTCCAGACATGAAAGCCTTACTCGCCATAGCACCCTGTCGCGATTCCGCTCTCACCCAAGGGGGGGATGCAGGACATAGACCAGGTTGGGAATGGTGGACTGCCCCTGCTGAGTCAGGTCCTCTACTTTCTTTGCAACAGGATGACTGGCCGTCCATGCCGGAGACTGTGCTGGAAACCAATAATACCTTTTCAGCGCCTGGCCCCTTTAACTGGTATGCAGTGCCGGAAGACTCCACGCCTCAGCCCGACGTCACGCCCCCCGAACCTATCCAGAAGCGCCGAGCTAGTGGGAGTAGCAGAGAAGAACCCGGAAGACGCAGCGAAGAGTGTTGGGAAGCGACCTCGAGGAGCACCACAGAGACGCCACCAGACGAGCCCAGAAGCCTGAAGCGGTATCCTGCCGAGAGGAGAACCCCAGGAGTGCCAGGAGGCCAATGGGGCGGTGCTGCGCCCAGCCACGCTCCTGGAGGAGCGTGGCTTCACCAGGTACGTGGCTTCACCAGGTACGGGAACGCTTTGCGGGGTGGGTCGGGAGGAGAGAGAAACCCGATGAGTAGGGCGTTCTCGGACTGTCCTCTGTCCCGGTATCCCCACTACCCCCTCACACGACCGTATAAGTTCAGCAGAGCACTGGTGATCCCGCACACCCATCCCTACAATAGGAAGCCTGAGACTGCTTACCACAGTACCCTTTTGTTTTTTTTCTTCTTTGCCCGAGGGTACGAGTGACACTGCCTGTGAGGACCAACAGGAAGAAGACGGCCCCTGCTAACCCGTATAAAACGGATTATCCATGGATTACGCCCTGAACTCTGGCTACTCATAGGAGAAGGGTTTACAATAAAATAAAACCACGTTTGACTCGACCTTGTGTGGACCTCGATCCTTGCCCCACGTCACACTTGGTGGAGAATGCGGGCAACCTCACCATTAGTACAGACATAATGGACGCCCTAATCCAACACTTAGTAAAAGGACAGGAGAAGCTGGGATGGGCCGCGGAGCGCCAAATGGCGTTGGCTCAGGCCGACAGACATTTTCAAGGACACAATAGCGGCTCAAATGGAGGGACTGCAGAAATTGGTCACCGAACCGGCTAGCACACGGCCTCAAGATGCCAGGCCTAACCCCCAAGGGCCCTCAAGCGTTTCATTGCAGAAGTATATAGCAGGAGAGGACCCTGACGCCTTCCTTCTCAACTTTGAGAGAGCCGCCAGAGCCTGTAGTTGGCCAGTGGAGAAGTGGCCCTTCTTCCTGGCCCCCTTGTTAACAGGGGAGACACAGGCAGCATACCAAGTGGCAAACCCTACTGGTGATCGCCCATATGCCGTCATTAAGGACATTATCCTTGACCATTTGGGATTGGATGCGGAGGCCTATAGGGTGCAGTTCCGACGAGAGAAGGGGAACCCCGGGGAAAACCCCAAAACCCTGTTTTTTCGGCTGAAGACCGCAGCGGATAAATGGCTGAAACCGTTAGAGAGTACAAAGGAAGAAATAATGGACCGTATCTACCTTGAGCAGTTCCTGGAGGCCCTACCATATAACACCCAGAGATGGCTGCGCCAGCATTCGCTCCTTACTACTGAGGAAGCCGTTGCAATGGCCACCACTTTCTCCCGTGCACAACCACGAACGGCCGCTTGGGAACCAGAAAAAAAACACAAACCCATACCCGGGAAATATGACAAAAAGAACAACAGACCCACCCCAGAACCGACAAAACCCCGACCCCAAA
Organism: Calotriton arnoldi; assembly: GCA_963921515.1. Lineage (NCBI taxonomy): Eukaryota > Metazoa > Chordata > Amphibia > Caudata > Salamandridae > Calotriton > Calotriton arnoldi. The sequence goes on along the minus strand of CAWUFW010002314.1, from coordinate 2,239,342 downwards.
GACCCGAGCCCCCACAGTTTAAGGGACCACAGTGTTTCGATTGCGGGGAATGGGGACATATAGCCAGGGTATGTCCCCAAAAGAAACCCGCCGAGGAGCCTATGGAGGTCGGCTACATCCCGAAGTCCATATTATACACCGCAGAACTAGGTAAAGCATTCTATGTAAGTGTGCGAGTCAATGGGAGAACGATTAATGCCTTGCTTGACTCAGGGTGTAGGCAATCAGTCATCCAGGGGGACTTAGTGCATCCCTCACAGGTCGTGCCCGAGGCCTTGGTGCACATTAGATGCGTGCATGGGGACGTGAAACCATACCCGATGGCTAGGATAGAACTTACATATGCTGGGGAAGTCCCATATACCATCGGGGTAGGTGTTCTGGCAGAGCTCCCTGAGGAACTAATAATTGGAACAGACAATCCAGGCTTTCTGGGGATGTTCCTTTCCAGTGTACACAACCAACAGTCGGGAGAAGGGAGGGTGCTACAGAGAGTGAAACCACTACCCGCCGTCATTACTCCAGAACCGTGGCTCCTTGATAGAAGTTTCAAATTTGCTCAGGCTAATGACCCAACCCTCCAAAACGCTTGGCAGACCGCAAGAGACAGTGATTCTACGCATCCCACTACATATCCCCATTTCACCATAACCAACGGGTTGCTGTATCGGAAGGGTTCTAGAGAGGAGGTTCCACAACTATTGGTTCCGTTAGCCTTTAGGAACCAGATACTCTTCTTCTCTCACTCACATCTGACCGCGGGTCACATCGGTACAGAGAAGACCACTCAAAACGTCTTAAGACATTTTTACTGGCCAGGAGTGTACCGTGACGTAAAAAAACATTGTCAAGAGTGCGAGACTTGCCAGAAGAATAGCCCATACCGTCCTTCCCCTGTACCCCTACAACCAATGCCAGTGATAGGTACCCCCTTTGAAAGGGTGGGCATGGACCTTATCGGTCCCTTGCCTAAAACACGGAAAGGACACCAATATGCCTTGGTGGTCGTTGACTATTCGACCCGATACTCGGAGGCATTCCCACTAAAAGCACCCACCACCCAGAATATATCGGAGAGACTCATTGAACTCTTTTCAAGAGTAGGGTTCCCGCGGGAGGTCTTAACCGATCAGGGCACCCCGTTTGTTTCCCGAATGATGAAGGAGGTGTGTAAAACACTCAATCTCAGCCACATCAAGACGTCAGTCTATCATCCCCAAACAGATGGGCTAGTGGAGAGATATAATGGTACCATAAAACAGATACTCAAAAATATGCTTAACAACGAGGGAAAGGAATGGGACCAGCTCTTGCCCCTGGCCCTGTACGTGATTCGTAGTCAGGTACAGAGTAGCCTAGGGTGCTCCTCTTTCGAGATGCTATATGGGCGACAGCCTAGGTCCCTGCTAGAAATGACCAAAGAAGCCTGGGAAAAAGAAGGGGATGATGCCCGCGGGTTTCTCGAATATACCCAGAACCTCAAGGCAAGCATAGGAAAGTTACGAGACCTGGCTTATTCACACCTCGAAAGGAAACAAGAAAGACAAAAGTTTTTCTATGATAAAGGAAAGAAAAGGAGGCGGTTAGAGGTTAATGATTGGGTTCTGGTCCTACTGCCCTCTTCCACAAGCAAGTTTAAATCAGAATGTCTGGGTCCCTACAAGATAGTGGGCACCATTGGGAAAACCAGTTATAGAGTACAGATAAAACCATCCCGTATACAAACATACCACATAAACTTACTCAAGAAATGGTTAGGTCCCCTGCCTACTTCCACCCATCTGATTCTACCCACTGGTGGGGTCCATTCCTGTACGTTAGACCACTTAGTGATTAATGACGCCCTTCCAGATCAGGACAAACGCTCTCTAAAAGATGTGTTACAGCCCTTCTCTGAGTTATTTTCAGACAGGCCAGGGAAAACCTCCTTGATAGAACACACAATCGACACCGTTCCTGGCACGGTGGTAAAACAACGGCCCTACCGGATTCCCGGAGACGGGCCATTTGGAACGAGGTTGAAAGCATGCTGGACATGGGGGTCCTCCGGCTCTCCCGGAGCGAATGGTCATCCCCGATAGTCATGGTCCCCAAACCAGATGGTTCAACCAGGTTCTGCATGGACTTTAGAGCCCTTAACTCTGTCTCAAAATTTGACTCCTACCCCATCCCTAGGATAGACAAACTATTTGAGAAACTAGGAGACGCCAGATATATAACCACTCTGGACCTCACAAAAGGTTACTGGCAGGTCCCCCTAAAAGAGTCAGACAGAGAAATGACCGCATTCGTTACCTCCGAAGGGCTGTACGAGTTCAATGTACTCCCTTTTGGCCTTCATGGAGCGCCAGCCACGTTCCAACGCCTGATGAATATGGTACTCCGTGAACACCTGTCGTATTCCTCTGCATATCTTGTTGATATTGTGGTGTTCAGTCCCACGTGGGAAGAACATCTAAAACATCTTCACCAGATACTGCGGGCTCTCCTAATGGCTGGCCTCCACATCAATTCCAAGAAGTCCAGGGTGGGCTTTCAGAAAGTCCGGTATCTAGGGTATGTGTTGGGACATGGAGTAATAGCCCCGCAAGAAGAAAAGGTAAGGGCTATCGTAGACACCCCTTTCCCTACAACAAAACGTGAGATGAGGGCCTTTTTGGGGTTGTTGGGATACTACAGAAGATTTATACCCCTGAACGCAGAGATGGCAGAGCCTCTCACAGGTGTCCTCCGCAAAGATGTACGGGCGCATACACTGTTAAACCCCACTGAGGAGATGGTAAAGGCCTTTAGGAGTCTGAAGAGGGCCATCACGACTAGTCCAGTTCTTTCCTCCCCGGACTTCAATAAACCATTCATCCTCCACACCGACGCATCCGAACACGGGCTGGGTGCAGTGTTATCACAACTTTCCCCTGAGGGTATAGACCACCCTTATCCTCTTTATTAGTCGGAAACTATTCCCCAGAGAGATGAAATACCCAACCATAGAAAAGGAACGCCTTGCGGTGAAGTGGGCTATCGATAAACTGCGATATTACCTAGAAGGGACCCATTTCACCCTGTATACAGACCATGCTCCCCTCCAATGGATGAGTCGCAATATGGGCCATAATCCACGAGTCTTGCGATGGTTCCTCTCCCTGCAGCCCTTTTCCTTCGAAGTGAAACATCGGAAGGGTTCGGAGAATGGGACTGCAGGCTTTCTGTCCTGCGTATTTCCTCTCCCCGATCGGGAGAATCATAGGGGGAGGGAGTGTCGCGATTCCGCTCTCACCCAAGGGGGGATGCAGGACATAGACCAGGTTGGGAATGGTGGACTGCCCCTGCTGAGTCAGGTCCTCTACTTTCTTTGCAACAGGATGACTGGCCGTCCATGCCGGAGACTGCGCTGGAAACAGATAATACCTTTTCAGCGCCCGGCCCCTTTAACTGGTATGCAGTGCCGGAAGACTCCACGCCTCAGCCTGACGTCACGCCTCTCGAACCTATCCAGAAGCGCCGAGCTAGTGGGAGTAGCAGAGAAGAACCCGGAAGACGCGGCGAAGAGTGTTGGGAAGCGACCTCGAGGAGCACCACGGAGACGCCACCAGACGAGCCCGGAAGCCTGAAGCGGTATTCTGCCGAGAGGAGAACCCCAGGAGTGCCAGGAGGCCAACGACCCGGTGCTGCGCCCAGCCACGCTCCTGGAGGAGCGTGGCTTCACCAGGTATGGGAACGCTTTGCGGGGTGGGTCAGGAGGAGAGAGAAACCCGATGAGTAGGGCGTTCTCGGACTGTTCTCTGTCCCGGTATCCCCACTACCCCCTCACACGACCGTATAAGTTCAGCAGAGCACTGGTGATCCCTCACACCCATCCCTAGAATAGGAAGCCTGAGACTGCTTACCACAGTACCCTTTTGTTTTTTTTCTTCTTTGCCCGAGGGTACGAGTGACACTGCCTGTGAGGACCAACAGGAAGAAGACGACCCCTGCTAACCCGGATAAGACGGATTATCCATGGATTACGCCCTGAACTCTGGCTACTCATAGGAGAAGGGTTTACAATAAAATAAAACCACGTTTGACTCGACCTTGTGTGGGCCTCGATCCTTGCCCCACGTCACACACCCCTTACCGAATGTACCCAAAAATCATTCAGATTCACACCAGCTTCCAACATACAACTCCTCACCCATCTAGCGATGGTCGCTGAAGTTACCGGTCTAAAAGGCTTCACACACAAAATTAAAAACTGATCGTCCCCATGACTTCTGAACTCACTCAATCTGCTCTCGTACTCCTTTAGACAATTAACAACACACAACTTAGGATGTTCTTCAAATTTTGGATAAAATATTGAAGCAGACATGCATTTCGTCCTCCTGTAAATCCTAAACAACACTCCATCTGGATTATAACATCTGTTACAAATGTCCAGAGCTCGAACATCCGAAACTCTCCTAAAAGAAATAAGACACAGCAAAGTTGCCAACTTACCTGATAACTGTTTCAGACTCAAATACTTATTCAATGGCCACCCTTCAAATAAAATCAGCAATTTATTTATATCCCATAGACAATTGTATTTAGGTCTCGGCGGTCTCCGTAACTTCACTCCCTTCATGACCCTACAGATTAATGGTTCTCTACCAATAGAACAACCTCCTACTAAAGAATGTCTTGCTGCAATTGCGGATCTATAACACTTCATAGTTCTATAACTTAAGCCCTTCTCAAACAAGCTAGATAAAAAATTTGACAACTCTATGGCAGATGCCTCCACGGGATCCAAACCCCGTTCGAAGCACCAACAAATCCATTTCTTCCATGCACCAACATACCTTTTCCTGGTCCCTGGAGCCCAAGACTCTCTGAGGAACTCCTGAGCCTGTTCCGAAAGACCTCTGAACTGCTCACCTCTCCTGAAATCTTCCAAACAAGAAGGCCCAAAGCCCCTTCCAAAACTAAAGGATGAAAAACTTCTTCTGCCCCTAGAAGTACGTCCTCTGAATCCGGAATCAATAAAGGCTCCTCTAGCGCCATTTCCAACAAACCTGGAAACCACGCTTGAGTTGCCTAAAAAGGTGTCACAATTACCAACTGACAACTCTGTCTCCTCACCATTAACAAAACTCTCTGAATCATCGCAAATGGGGGAATGGCATACCCCCGAATCTTGCTTCAATCCTGCTGAAATGAATCCACCTCCTCCGCAAACGGATCCGGCCTCCAACTTAATAACGATCCAACTGATACGTCAGCCTTGATGCAAATAAGTCCACATCCAATGGACCCCATGTGTAACATATGCTTTTGAAATAGAGAACATTCAGCTTCCAATCGCTGAAATCCCTGAGATACCTCGAATTCCAATCTGCCACCACATTGTCTTGACCTGGAAAATACTCCGCCGTCAAACCTATTTTCTGTTCCAAACAAAAACTCCAAATCCTTCTTGCTAAAAGAGTCAGATTCCTTGACCTGCTTCCACCCAACTTGTTTATATAACGGACTGCCGAAACATTGTCCATCTTCAATAACACATTGAAATTCTTTAACTTTTTCCCAAAGCTTTTTAAAGCATAAAGCCCTGCTCTCATCTCCAAACCATTTATATGCTCTGATTTCTCTTCTAAACTCCATTTTCCTCCTGTCTCCTGATCCTCTAGAGATGCTCCCCAACCAAAAAGACTCGCGTCCGTTTCCAAAACAAAATCTGGACAAATTCCAAAAATCGCCCTTCCATTCCAGGCTTCTAAATTCTCTAACCACCAATCCAACTCTCCTCGTGCTTCCGCTGTCAGAAATACCTGATCTCCATACCACAGACCTTTCCTCAAAGACTCTGCTTTCAATCGCTGTAAAAAAGCGGCTCTGGAAAAAACGCCTGAATTGACGATGAAAATAAACCAATCACTCTTGCCAGACTTCTTAGAGCCACTCTCTCCTTCTTTAAGACTCCTTTCACCTCCGTCTTTATCTTTTTCACCTTCTTCTCTGGTAAACTTAAAGTTTTCTCTACAGTATTTACCAGAAAACCCAAAAACTCCAAACACTGACTCGGTTCCAAAACAGACTTTTCCTTGTTTATCAAGAAACCTAACCATTCCAAAAGATTCTTTGTTAAAGATAAATGCCTCCTCAAGTTCTCCTGACTTTGCGACATTATTAAAAAATCGTCTAAATACATAATCATACGTACACCCCTCTCTCTCAAAAACTTGGCTACAGGTCTCAACACTTTTGTAAAGCACCATGGAGCCGAAGCCAGACCAAATGGGAGAGAACAAAACTGATAAAGCTCCCCCATCCACCTGAACTGTAAATACTTCCGACTCTGCTTTGCAATAGGAATAGTGAAACACGCATCTTTTAGATCTAACTTCACCAACCAATCGTTCTCCTGAAGAATGTCTCTCAACAGATGGATTCCCTCCATCTTGAAATGCCTGTACACAACAAATTGATTTAACCCTCTCAAATTTATCACAGGTCTCCAACCCTTCTCTTTCTTTTTTACCAAAAATATCGTGCTCACAAATCCACGATCTTCTTCCAAAACTTTCTGAATTGCTCCTTTCCTTAACATTTCCTTCACCTCTTCTGCTACTAATACCTGTAAATCCTTCTGAAAGACCAACTGATTTGGTTCTATCAACTGAACTGGATCTTCTATAAATTCTACTACATAACCTCCTATAGTTTGAATAACCCAACTGTCCTTTGTAATTTCTTCCCAATTTTTCAGAAACCATTTCAATCTTCCCCCTACCTCGCAAGGGATAGAACCAAAAGAGATTCTCGTACTCACCCTGGACTCCTTGATTGAACTGCGCACGACCTCTTGGCTGACGCACTCTCCCTGTTCTTCCTCTCTGTGGATTAAATCCAGTCGCTGACTGAAAACCTCTGAACGCAGCACGTCCCTGCGACTGGTACTGAGCCCTGCTGTATGACCGGCCAGGGAAACGGGCTCTTGCCCCAGCCCTGTCAAAAACTCCTCTACCAAAGACCTTTCTTAACGAACTTTGAGCCTTATCTAGGCTGATGAAGGTTGAAACATATGTACCAACCCCTTTCCCCAAACCCTCACCGAAAAGATAACCCTTAGGGTCTTCAGAGGGTTCTTTTTTTGCAAAGTCCCCCAACTTCGGACTTATCCTCATAAGTATTGCTTTCCTCCTCTCTGCTGATAATGCCGCATTGGCATTACCTAGAAAACAAACTGCTCTTTGGGCCCATCCCCTTAAGAGTTCATTATCTATTGGTACTTCCTTCATCTTGGCTTCTTCAGCCATATCCAAAATGCGAGCCAATGGCCCCAACACATCCAGCAATCGATCTTGGAACTGTTTCAGTGCTCTTTCTAATCCTTTTCTGAGATCACACCCCATCTTAAATAGGAAGCTTATCAAATCCGGATCCAAATCCGGTGTCATGCATGCCTTCCTGTCCACAACTGGACGCGAGCATTCAGCCCTTGCTTCCTTCTCCAATAGTCTCCTTATCCAGAGTCTTAAAAAATTGGCCACATGTGGCAATGGCCACCAGTCTGCACTCCTCGGGTGGCGAATCATCTCCGGACTGAACATATACTGACCCTGAGGATCTTTCACAATCCTTTCTCTCTTTTTCTACCTTGTCAATATCCAAATCCCATTCATCAACAATGTAATCCTCAAAAACAAATTCATCTGTTTCCTCCTCCAACTCCTCATCTTGGAGATCCACTTTTTGTTTTTCACCAACTTTTGTGCCGCTAAGGACACCCTCTTTTGTGCCGCTACGGACACCTTCTTCATTTGTGGCGCAAGGCTCACCTTGATTCTTTCTCAAAAATCTTATCCCCACTTCAATATTTTTCTGCTTTCTTGCTCTTTTTCCATAACCTCTTACATCACTCCCATCTCCTTCCTCCATTGACCAATATTCCTCCTCATCGCATTCAATTGCCCTTCTCTTCTTTTTTAGTACACTTTCTAAAACTTCCTTCATTGAAGTCTTCATTTCTTCCTGAACTATGTTCCTTATATTTGAATCTGCTGTTCCTGAGCTCTGAGCACCCTCACTAACCTCCATCCTTATAAATATTCTTTCTCTCTTAAATAAACAACAACACTCTCTTAAACACCAAAACACTCTTAATGCGAACTCCAAACTTTAAATCCTGGATTTTGTACTTTTAAACTTGCTTGTTTAATTAAAATGCCTTCATATGCGCTTCGATCTTATAATTGCCTCAGCCATCTGTCAAAAACAGCTGATGACAGTTACGGCCGGCAACTCAGTCAAAAACAAACTGCGCATATTCATTTCTAAAATGGCCCCCACGCGTCACCACGCACGTTGCTTGATGACGTGAAGCTATGTAAGCCTAAAACTCTCTCCTTTCTACGCGCACTGAAAGTCAAACGCGCATAGAAAAAACAGTCCCTCGCGACGTGGGGATTCCAATCACGCCGCGAGCCAGGAATGGAAATCAAACCCGCTCGCGGCGCAACGGTAACTCTCAAATTTTCCTTTTATTTATTTTTTTTAAACTTGACTCGAATTTACAAACTACCGCACTAGCCCTTACCTTAACCAAAAAACCCTTCTAAACAAACACCGCCCGTAAATTGGGCTCACAAACTCCTAAATTAAAACATTTTCTTTTAAAAACAACATCCCTAACACAGTTTAAACAATTAAAACTGTAAGTTAAAGTAACATAAAATCATACTTAAAAACTGTAAGCAATATAAACACAAAAACAGATCTTTCAATTACAAATATATAAACATCCTTGCTTAGTGATACTTATCTGTCAAGGAGCAGCAATTAAAAGAGGAAGATGGCTGCTGTGACAGAGTTGATATTGGTTATGGACATTCTAATTCTGGAATTGTTTTTGTTTAATGTGATGTCATTCTTTAAAGTGCTGCAAGGAGCTGGCAATAAAAGTTAATGCATAATGCTAGCCTCCGGTCCTGTCATGAAATTCATCTTAGTTCTGTTTCGAATGAGGGCAAGCCTTCTCAAATACGGCCTGTCTTCACAAAAAATTGCAGAAGTAAGTAATTTTTGCCCTTGGCTTTATGGAGAGAGCACTGGTAGCCTGGGTTCACTTCTTTACAAAAAATGAGAACCTATGTGCCATATGAATCCCTACCTCCCAGCTCCAACTCTCCAGTTCAGGGAAGGCGCCCTTAAACAATTTAACAATGAAAGACCTTATATCTTTGCACTCAATTCCTTCCTCTAGGCCCAATATCTGTAGGTTGTTTCTACGTTGCCGATTTTTAAAGTCTTCCAGAAACCACTGAATATCTGGGTTCTGGGCCTCTTGCATAGAGGATTGTTTCAGCAGACCTCCTACATCTGCTTCCAGTGCTATAGCCTGAGTTTTGACTGCTGTAATTCTTTCACCAATTTCTGTACAGGCTTATGAAATCCGCTTGATCGCCCCCGGCAATCTCCTATTAGCCACTCTCGCTTTACTGCTATCCTGCTGGGTCTCCTCATGATGTTGCATCATAGTGCGGTAAATGAGATCCAAAGAGGGTGGCTCAGGTGCCCCTTCTAGGTGAGCTACTACATTTTGTGATGGACCCCCCGGGATGTCATCAGTTTGTTGGGTCAAGGAATAGTCCCACTTCAATTTGTGCATACCGTGTTTAACAGCTTTGTTAGCTTTCATTTGTATGCTCTTCCCCGCCCTCTCTCGGCTAGCTGTATCAACCTCGGCTCGATTGCTCGAGCCACCTGGTGAGGCGTTTAGACTACTGTCTGAGTCTCCATCAGTAGAAAGACTGGAAAACTGGTGTGACTTCAACGGTCATGTAAGGGAAAACAATTCTCCACGTATTCAACCAGCCCCTGGTCTGGGATTTTTGCAATGGCAGTGGAGGCATGGCTATGTTCCTTATTAGCACCAGGGATTGTCCACTGATTTTCCCCTTGACCTGGCTCCAGAACATTCTGAAGCAGTGAGCCAGTGCTATCTGAGGCTCCCGTTAAGCCAGAGCTTGTGATAGTGCCATCTATAGTTCGCTGGTTTGGACTTGAGGTCAGATCGAGAGATTTATCGAGTTCTAGTGCCAATGTCTCAGTATTAGACCCATACATTGCACCTTCTGACAAAACAACTACGTTACTGACATCTACGCCCTGTGACATAAAAACAGGTACAGGCTTCAATAATATGTCCATAGATCCAGGTTTTACTCTAGAACCTGGGCTAAAGTCCATAGGCTGAGACACAGCAGTGCTCTCATCCTGCAAGTCTGTGCCAGAGCCCCCTCCAACTTTAACACTGACTGAGGGCTGACGTTCAAGTATCTCTTGTTCCTGTGCAGCCTCTGTCCATCATGTGCCGCTAATATGGTTGGAGCCACTCTTCCAGAAAACTCGGCTTTACTGAACGTCATATCTTTAGGTAGAGAATCCATGGTGTTGCTCTCCCCAGTCGTCGAGTTAAGATCCCACTGCTGAAGTAAGCGATTAAGACAGCCCTGTGAGACAGCCAGACTGTCTCTCTCTACTTGCCGGAAGTCTTTTGAGCATGCCATGCATTTTAAATATTTCTGCTATTGGAGGCCTGCTCCGCCATCAGTAGCTTCAAGTGCCTTCGCCGGTGGTGGGCTTCTTTATTCCCGGGCATGCCTCCCTCCGATCTTGGCACTCAGACGCTCTCCCACCTGGTTCCCCAGTGAGGGGTCTCCCTGGGGCAGCTTCTCAGCTGGGTCACCAGCACGGAGTCAAAGATTTTGGGGCCCTTCTGAGCCATTTCAGCTGCCGTTCTTCTCAGCCCACAAGGCGCCTGCTACTCCACTCGCGTCCACAGTCTGCAGCGTACTCCTAAGCCTGCCTCCAAGCCAAGCAGCGGTAAGTACACAGACCAGCGTTCTGTAGCCGACCAGTACTCTGCGGGGATCCAACCTTCTCTATCTTCCTAGGTCCGTAATAAGCTTGGTGTTGTTACGCTTCCCATCAAGGCTCTTGACTACGCATTTCTCTCCCTTAGCTCCTGAACCACACTGAGAGGGGAGAGGAGCTTAAACATGGCCATTCACGCGACAGCCATCTTGCTTCAGTATCTCTACGATCCATTTGTCAGTGGTAATTTGCTGCCACTCTTCCAGGTGTTTCCTTACACTCCCTCCCACCGGAATGTCTGTTATTATTAATTTGGGTTCTTGACTTTCCTGTAGTGGAATCTCGGTAAGATTGTTGTGGCTGTTGATGTCTGCCACAAACAGACGTTCAGTATACCGGGACTGTTGGTGTTGTACTTGTCCCTGAGATTGAGGATAATAGGACCATTGAGGGGATAGAACAATCTGCCTTTGATTCTGTCTATAGAGTCTCTGTGTCTATACGAAGAAGGGTAAGACCCAATACTTTTAACGTTTCAGACTCCTTCTTCATCTTTTCCATCACTTTGTTAGTGTGAGGGCATAAGAGAACAGATCCTGAGAAGGGTCGATTCATACTTTTTAATTGAGGAACTGCCTTAAGAGATGTGATACGAATCCAAAATAATCAGTTTAATGCAATGCCTTGGCAGTATGTTGTTGCTGCTAAATCTGCAGTATCTACGGCAGCATTGATGACCTTATTACGGACTATTTGCCCCTCGCTTTGTATTTCTAAAGAGTCCTGTTTTCTTTAGCCTTTGGAAGATCATCAGCAAAGGATAGTAGTGATTCCCATAAGGCCTATCATATCTGCCCAGAAGTGCAGAATTGCTTGCTGATTTCAGTGTAACAACCACCAATAGACAAACTTTGCTATTCAGAGCATCTCATCTTTTGCTTTCCCTCCCTGGAGAGACTGATGTTTCTGGTGCAGACAGATGTTTCTTCCGGACTGCAGAAACAATCACAGAATCTGGCTTTACCTATTGTCGGAGATAAGACAGAATCCTGTTGAGCAGGTTTCTATTTCTGTAGGAGATGTGGTGTTGCCGATTTTAAATTGGCTGGTGTTAAGAATTTTTCTTCCACGAGCTCCATGAAACCTGGGAGCAATGGTAGTATTGACTTATGTGATGCTTGGTGTTGTAACGTCTCCATAATTACAGATAATGACACTTTGGTACTTCAATCTGTATTTTTCATTTTGCTGAACCTCTCTCTAATACGTCCTAAAAATTGAGTACGTCATTAACTGTTGATGTTCTGAAAAGAGATCCTCGAAGTGAGACTGGTGTGTAGAATGATCTCTAGATGTACTCTGAGAAGTTGAGGGTGTTCTTTTTCTTTTTTGTCGATCTGGAATGCATACAGATGTACTTAATCTATGAGGCGATGGAGAAACTGGAACATCCTGAGGAATCACACTTGTGGTGTGGATGGTACCAGTGGAACAATGGGCAGAGGAGGAACCAGAGTGTCTGGTAGAGGAGGTAGAGTCAATGACGTAAATGCACTTGCAAAAGATCCTGACAAATGACATACCTTGGTCTAGGAGGTAGTACAGGATCTAATGATATTGTATCAGAATGGACAAAACAAAGGGTATGGATTGACCCTGAAGAGTGCCTAGAGGACAACCTTCTTAATGTTGATCTTCTAGAGGTTGACAGTAGGGTGGATTCTGGAGTCAGACATTTTTGGCGCAGAGATATGATGTCTTAACGTCGATAAAGGAGCAGAAGAATGAATCAACGTTGAAGTGTCAGTGACATTAAAGAGTGATGATGCTGGAGTTGTTACTATCAATGCCAATAGAGCCGGACTTGTCATCAAGAGTGTCGATGTCGTTGAAATTGGTGCCATAGTGGTCGGTACTGGAGGTATTGGAGGGGACACAACCAAAGCCATAGAGTCTCTTGACAGCAAACACGTTGGTGCTGATGGCTTCAAAGCTGACCGGTGCTCTGCTGAAGTGCAAGAGTGTCTGGAATAATAATGGTGATGCCTAAAATGTTTTTCTCCTTGGATCTGCGTCTATGGATGTGCTTTTCATGGGAGGACCCTTACGCATCTGAGGAGACCTTATCCTTTTGCCTCTACTTTTTCTTTTCTTTTTCAGCTTGGAGGTTTTACAGTTTTACTTTAAGGAGATTTCCTTCCCTGTCCTTCAGAGCTCTTCTTGACATCTTTTCGCAATGACGACAGTCTAACACTGTGGGAGGATGGCAGACCGATCATCCAAACGTGATGGGGGTATGAAAAAGCCTTCTTTCTCCCATATTTGGGACCCTTCACATATAGTGAAAGTATAATGAAGGGAAAGAAAAACCCTAAAATTACAGGGAAAGTCTTTAAACCTTCAAAAAACATCAAGCAAAGTTGCTAATAATGAATTCTAAAGAAAAACCTTCAGAAAAATAGAGGTAAAGAACTTCTGAAGTGTTCTGAGATCCAGTCAGCACAAGCTGGAAAAAAGAATTGAGCCTGTGAGGCAATCTGTTAGTGCAGTGCTTGCTGTGTAATGGTAGCCGTTCGCCCTCTTAAAGATACAGTGTATGTTAAGTGCAGCAAATGCACTTTAAACCTGCTTTCAGCTTTCTCTTCATGGATTTCTCTACATTTGCACCAGGATTTTAGGTCAGCGTTTTTACTTTATGGCATTTCCCACATTAAACGCTGCAATATGGTTCACAATTATAATTATACTACTTGTGCTTTCTAAAGAAAAAAATAAAGGTAAAGATGGCCTGTCATGGACTTATGGAGATGACACCAGACTGTTCAACGCTGAGGTGGCTGCCTCCAATGACAGAAATGGAAAATGCTACTTACCAATATGCATCTGTTCTTGGCATGTAGAGCTGCAGAGTTGTACACTGTGCATAGATCGCCATCTGGTGTTGGGCTCGGATGCTTGCACTTTGTTGTTGTCTTGGAAGAGTCTTTTGTAGTCACGAGGTAGGTGACTCCTCCTTTGGACGATAGTGCGCATGGGCATCGACTCCATCTTCAGATTGTTTTTCGCCATGATGGGAAAATGATGGAGTTAGTAAGAAGTAAGAGATGACCATGTGAATGTATCTAATTAAGAAAATACTGGAACAGATACAGGTTCCGGGGAGGCGGGTGGGCGTGTACAACTCTGCAGCTCTACATGCCAAGAACAGATGCATACTGGTAAGTAGCATTTTCCGTTCGAGGCATATGAGCTGCAGATTGTACACTGTGCATAGACTGTACAGCAGTGTCTCCCTTAGCGGTGGTCACCTGTATCGGTTGCAGTAGTTTGAAATAATGTTTTAAGAACAGCCTGGCCTACAGAAGCTTGTTGCTTCGCGTGCACCTCAACACAATAGTGTTTGGTGAAAGTGTGTGGTGTAGACCATGTTGCTGCCTTACATATATCATCTAAGGGAATGTTCCCTAAGAATGCCATGGAAGCCCCTAGTTTACGTGTTGAATGTGCTCTAGGGGGAATTGTTAATGTGCGTTTAGCTTTTTGGTAGCATATTTGAATGCATTTTACTATCCACCTAGCGATCCCAGCTTTAGAGATGGGGTTACCTTTATGAGGTGGTGCAAAGGCTACAAACAGTTGTTTCGTGTTCCTAAAAGGTTTAGTCCTGTCTATGTAGTAAAGTAGGGCTCTTTTGACGTCCATTGTGTGAAGAGCTCTTTCAGCTACAGAGTCTGGGTTTTGGAAAAACACTGGTAACTCAACCGATTGGTTAAGGTGAAAAGCTGAGATTACTTTGGGAAGGAATTTCGGATTTGTTCTGAGAACCACCTTATTATGATGTATTTGTAAGAATGGTTCTTGTATGGTTAAAGCCTGGATCTCGCTTACCCTTCTGAGAGAGGTGATTGCGACAAGGAAAGCAACTTTCCATGTGAGGAACTGCAATTCACATTTATGTAGAGGTTCGAATGGGGGACCCATGAGCCTGGTAAGGACAATGTTTAAATTCCACACTGGAGAGGGTGGTAGTCTGGGAGGAATTATTCTTTTAAGTCCCTCCATAAAGGCTTTAATTGCAGGCACTCTGAATAATGACAAATGTTGTCTGTTTTGTAAATAAGCGGCGAGTGCTGTTAGATGTAATCGTATGGATGAATACGCTAGATTACATCTTTGTAAGTGTAGCAAATAGCAAATAATGCCTTGGATGGAAACATCCAGTGGATCAATTTTATTATTTTGGCAGTAGATGACAAATCTTTTCCATTTAGCTGCATAGCAAGCTCTAGTAGTAGGGCGTCTGGCTTCTTTAATAATGTGCATACAGTCTGGCGGAAGGTTAAGATAACCGAACTCTAGGACTTCAGGAGCCAGATCGCTAGATTCAGTTGTCCTGGATCGGGGTGTTGTATCTCTCCATGGTTCTGCGTTAGCAATGCTGGGGAGAGGCGTAGTTTTTGGTGTGGAACCACGGACAGTTCTAGCAGAGTTGTAAACCATGGTTGGCGTGCCCATGTGGGAGCCACCAGGATCATTTTGAGAGACTGTTGTCGGAGGTTGCGTACTACTAGGGGAATCAGTGGGAGTGGCGGAAAAGCGTACGCAAATCTGCCTGACCAGTTCATCCATATCGCATTGCCTTTGGACGACGGGTGTGGAAACCTTGCGGCGAAGGTTGGGCATTTTGCGTTCAGGTGTGTGGCGAACAGATCTATGTCTGGTTGACCCCACCTCTGGAAAAAAGGTTGGAGAACTTGGGGATGAAGTTCCCATTCGTGTATCTGCTGTGTCTGTCGACTTAGTAGATCCGCAATCTGATTGTGAATCCCTGGAAGATGTTCTGCTAGCAGGTATATATTCTGTGGAATGGCCCATCTCCAAATGTTTTGTGCGAGCTGGGACAGCCGCAGAGAATGTGTGCCCCCTTGTTTTTGTATGTAGTACATGGCTGTCATGTTGTCAGTGCGGATCAGGACAGTCTTGTGTTGTAGATGTACTTGGAATGATTTTAATGCTAGGAATATTGCTAGTAATTCCAGGTGGTTGATATGGAGCACTTTCTGTTGAGTGGTCCATTTGCCTTGAATTGTATGGTCTAGGAGATGGGCTCCCCAACCGGTGAGTGATGCGTCCGCTGTTAGTACTATCTGTGGAACGGGCTCGAGGAACGGCCGCCCTTTGGACAGGTGTGGTGTGTTCCACCACTGCAGAGAGCGATGTGTGCGGTTGTCTACCAACACCAGATCTGTAAGATGTCCTGAGCTTGGTTCTACTGTTGTGCTAGGCATTCCTGTAAGGGGCGCATCTGAAGTCTTGCATGAGGTACGATAAAGATGCAAGAGGCCATCATTCCTATGAGTTGCATGAATACCCTTGCTGGGAGGGAGTGCTGCGGTTGAAATTTGCTGCTTAGGGCTTGTATGCTGGCTATCCTGGCTGGACTTGGATATGCCAGAGCTTTGGAAGTGTCTATTGTGGCTCCTAGATACTGATGTATGTGGGAGGGCTGGAGATTTGACTTGGGGTAATTTACTGAGAATCCTAACTCGTGTAGCAGCTGAATAGTTTGATGAGTGTGATGAACACACTGGTTGAATGACTTGGCTTTTATTAGCCAGTCGTCGAGATATGGAAAGACGTGGATTTGTTGTCTTCTTAGGTGTGCTGCTACTACTGCAAGGCACTTTGTGAACACTCTGGGTGCGGTGGTGACCCCGAATGGTAGGACTGTGAACTAATAGTGTTGTCCGTCCACTATGAACCTTAGATACTTCCTGTGAGCAGGGTGCATGGGAATGTGGAAGTAGGCGTCCTTGAGATCTAGTGTGGCAAGGAAGTCGCCTTGTTGTAGAAGTGGAAGAACCTGTTGCAGAGTGATCATATGAAAATTATCGGACTGTATGTAGAGATTGAGGGGTCTGAGGTCCAGTATTGGTCTGAGGGTGCCGTCCTTTTTGGGGATTAGGAAATACAGCGAGTAAACCCCCGTCCCTTGGTGCTGTAAGGGAACTGGTTCTATTGCGTGTTTTTGAAGCAGTGAGAGAACCTCTTGTTTTAAGAGTATAATGTGTTCTGTGGACATTGGACGCTGTTTGGGTGGAATGTTGGGTGGGGTTGCTGGGAGTTCGAGGCAGTAACCATACTGGATAATCTGTCTTACCCACTTGTCTGTTGTGATGGAATCCCAGACAGGCAGGAACTGTGAGAGTCTCCCTCCGACCGGAGTGGAATGGTCTGGAGGGAGTGGAGGGAAGTCCCTGTTTAGTAGCGGAGGAGGCACGAGTGTTGGTATTACCTCGGCCTCTGCCTTTGTTGTTATTTCCCCTGTATCCACCTCTAAAATATCCTCTGTTGGGGGATGCGTGAGTGGTGGTTTTATATGAAGAGGAGGCGGTGTCTGTTCCAATATTTTTAGATGCTCCCCTATAAAAGGAGCGACGAAAGGAACCACGTGGGGATGGAGACTGTAATGCTCCCATGGATTTAGCGGTCTCAGTGTCCTTTTTCATTTTTTCTAAAATGGTGTCTACCGCCGGCCCAAAAAGGTGTTCCTGATCGAATGGTTGATTAAGGATAGCCATCTGAACCTCTTGTTTAAAGCCTGAAATGCGTAACCAGGCATGTCGTCTGAGTAGCACACTAGTGTTGACAGACCTGGAGGCTGTGTCGGCTGCGTCTAGGGCACATTTGATGGATGCATTGCTTATTAGTTTGCCCTCTTGAATTAAGTCATGTGCCTCTGTTTTGTATTGGTCAGGCAAATGTTGTAACAGGGTCTCTAGGCGGTCGTAGTGGGCCCTGTCGTACCTAGCAAGTAATGCTTGGTTGTTAGCTATGCGCCAGTGATTAGTTGCTTGAGCAGCAACTCTTTTGCCAGAGGCATCTAGCAATTTGGATTCTTTATCCGGAGGTGGTGCGTCACCGGAGGTTTGAGAATTGGCGCGCTTCCTAGCATTAGAGACTACTAGTGAGTCTAAGGGTAGTTGCCCTTCGATGTAGGTGGGAACGGCAGGGGCAGGTTTATATTTTTTATCAATCCTAGGATTGAGAATTCTGGTCCTGACTGGGTCTTTGAATATGTCAGGGGCGTGTTTAATGACCCCTTTTAACATTGGCAGGGTTTAGACAGTTTTCTGGGACTGTTCAAATGTTTCTAGGAGGAAGTCCTCCTCCGTAGGGTCTGAGTGTATGGGGACGCCATGGTAGAGAGCAGCCCTGTTTACGAGTTGTCCAAAACCAATATTGTCTTCTGGGGGAGATGGTTTTGTTGGGTATGGCTGTGGAGAAGGCAGGTCTATTGGGTCATTGTAATCGTCCCAATGATCTTGTGGCATATCTGTATGATCGTCAGGATCAGTATAAGGGTCATTGGTGTGCCCCCCATTGTCGAAATCATCATCAACATTATCCTGTGGTGAAAGTGGAGGAGGTGTTGGAGTGTGTGGAGGAGAGACAGGTTTTGAAGGAGGACCTGGCTCAGGAGAAAGGATAGGGTTAGGGGGAAGAAGAACAGGAGAAGAGGGTCTGATAGGTGAAGTGGCACAGTCTTTCTTCTTTGAAGGCACTACAGGAGTGTCTTTTGTGTCCAACTTCCTCTTCTTGTGTGGAATAGTAGCCACATGTCCTGTTTTGGGATCTATGTGTAGCTTTTTCTGCTTGGGATCGAGAGGATCAGGGTGAAAAAGTGTCTCTTGGTCGATAACCGCTTTCGGCGCCGACGTCTTCGGGTCCGAGCGAGGTTTTGATTTGTGCTCCGTAGCTTTAGGAGTTTGTTTAGAGTCCTTTGGCTTTGTTATGGAGCCGGAGATGTTCTTTGGTTCCGAAGGTTTTGGCTTCGGAGCCGATGGTTTGTCTTTCGGCGTCGAAGTGGTCGGTGCCGACTTGTGTTTGGGAGTAGGTTGGTCTCCCGTCTTCGGTGTCGAAGGCGCCGGTGGGACTGTGAGATGAGGTTTGCTCGGTCCCGAGCTACCGGAAGTCTTGGCCTTTGTCTTCGGAGCCGAGCCCGAGGGCGGGGCTTCTGAAGCTTGTTTTAGGTCGCGACTGGGGCCAGCAGGCGGAGTCTTGACCAGGGCCTTGGTTTTTGGAAGTGGAGTTCGGGTAGGGGCAGTTGTACTCACTCGTTGACCAGGAGTGATGTGGTCGTCTGAGTCTGAGTCGTCTGCTTCGGACACGATTTGTAGGTCTTTGGAATCGTCCTCTGGAACATCGGGGCCTTCATCGAAGATGTCCGCTGGTGCCGGTGCTGGTGTCTGCGCCATGATGTGTCGTCGGGCCCGGCGATCTCGGATGGTTTTCTTGGATCTAAAAGAGGCGCAGGCCTGGCAGTCGTTCTTGTCGTGTTCGGGCGAGAGACACAGGTTACAGACCTTGTGATGGTCACTGTGTGGGAATTTGGCTCCACACTGGGGGCATTTTTTGAATGGAGTTCTTTCCATGAGCTGTAGGCCCAAGAGGCGTCGGTAGGCCCAACGGCCCGCGTCGACGACCAGAATGGAGTAGGAGAGATGCGCGTCGAAGATTACGCGATCGAAAACAATACCGTCGAGTTAGAAATGATTTGCGCGTCGAAAGGTTTGGAAAATAACGTCCGGACCCGGAGCGCTGAAGTTACATCCGAACCCGATGGCGGAAAAAAACAATCTGAAGATGGAGTCGATGCCCATGCGCACTATCGTCCAAAGGAGGAGTCACCTACCTCGTGACTACAAAAGACTCTTCCAAGACAACAACAAAGTGCAAGCATCCGAGCCCAACACCAGATGGCGATCTATGCACAGTGTACAATCTGCAGCTCATATGCCTCGAACATATATATCTACAGAAGTGTCCCAAGGTCCCCGCATAAAGGCAGGACTATTCTACGTTCAGGACTGTCAGTGAGAGTGCTACAAACTTATTGTTTGAGGCCCTTATCTCACAATTTGTTATATTTTACACTGGGAGTATCCTCATTGATGACACCGAGCAGTGGCTGTAACTGGATGACCGCATTTGTGAACAATTGTGAGTAACACACAGCATGTATGGAGGCTTGCAGAGGCATTCACTTGGACATTATGAGATAATTCGCATTTTAGTTTAAGTCAACAGGACTTCTTGTAATTTCACCCGTAGACACATGATCACGCAGTAGCTGCACGCGGGTTAAATGGTACCGTCTTTACAGAGATTGTTTTCTGAATTAACACAGACCGGCGACTTGCACTTGGCTCTAATTACATTATGTGGACAAGAGCATGCTTCCCCCGGGGGAGCGCGATCGCCAATTAAGTTACACGTGGATCACTATGCATATTTACTTGCATGGCCACATTTCGAGAGGGACCCCATGATGTCTATCTGTACACTACTCCTTTCAAAAAAAAAATTTTTATTGGCATTTGCAAACACAAACATTACATATGAGTGCATGAGCTTTGGTTACAATCAGCGCTCGTATATCAAAAGCATCCTGACTCATACATTTCTTCATATCATTTTACATGGAAAACGTCCTTTTGAAGAAACGCCCCACCCTACCAACCCACCCCCCCTTCCCACTCCAACTTGTGTCAGCTTACATGATTGCATATATCAAGTCAATACTATGTCTAGGGTCTATATTGCCGTTAATGGGCTAGGTGTTATTCCCATTTTGTGCTGCCCTAGCGGAGACTTCTTTCCACTGGGGTTCCTGGGTCTCAGGGGCCCGATCTTCTTTTAATTCTGCTAACATCGAAGCCCATGCTAGGAGATCTTGCTCTACCTTATCATCCTTCCGGACAAATTTCATTCAGACTGATTCTGCCGTTGCCCACTCACACACATTCCTGATCCATTCCTCGGATCGAGGGGGTCGAGGGCGCATCCATGCTATGACAATACATCTCTTGGCCAGGACCAGCCCCAAGAAAACGAAACGCCTAATGAGCTTCTTGCGCCATGGCACAGGTAGCAGCCCCAGCAAGACTTGTCTAACCTCCCTGGCGATATTCCAGCCTGTAGCTCTTTGTAAATGCGGGAGTACTTCTTCCCAGTAAGAAGAGAGTAGTGGGCAAGACCAAACCATGTGTAGAAAGTCGGCTCCACTTTCATTGCATTTAGGACATTCGTCAATGCGGGATGGGTAGATTATGTGTAATGTGCATGAGGTGAGGTACACTTGGTGTACTAGGTTATATTGGAGAAGCCTACTTCGTGCGTTGGCACTGACCTTCTGTACCCCTTCATGGACTTTCCTCCATTCAGCCTCCGTTAGGGGCTTGTCGACAAGTGCGTCCCACTTTTGAGAATCATTAGAGCATCGTTCGATTGGTCATCCCTTAGTGCTCTATAAAGATGGGAAACCAATCGTCTACCCTGCGCCATGTATAACATGACCTTTAGTGGACATTGGTTTCTCTCTACGGATCTGGGATGGAGTGTGGGTGAGATAACATACTTACCCAGATATCTCTCGGACCACTCTCCTTTCCTGTTGGAACTCAGTGGACGCAGGACTAGGTCAGAGATACCCCTATAGCATATCACACCGGAGCAGGTTGACGTCAATGGCGACGGAGTCTATTTTATGGATCATCTCGTCTAGGGCCGCCTTCTCCTCTGATCCCGGCCAGTCTAGCAGGGCCGCTGGAACCGCGGGGCCGCCCCCGCCGTCAGTGTATGGGTGCCCAGAAGTTGTGCGTTTACCGCCACTGAGGACTGCGCTCCCGGGCCCAGGGCCCGATGGATCAATCCCGCAGCTCCTCACCTGGGCACATACGAGGAGCCGCAGTCTCCGCGAGGGCGCCACTCCCATGGGCAACCAGGGCCGCTGTTCTTCCCCGGGCAGCCGGCTTCCACGCCTCGCTTTCTCTTTCTCCTGGGCCGCCCGGCAGCAGCCACGCCGGCACCCAGCAGCGAGGACAAGATGGCCGCAGACCCGCTCCCCATGCCGCCCGCCTCAGCTCACGGGGATTTCGTTGCAGCAGCCAAACAAAGATCACTAGCGGCTCCGAGACAGGTGAGGTAATCTCGGCGATTCAATTGAAGGTGCGTTTGTCACTAATTCACACAGGATGCTTTCCGGATTACTGGAGTTGACGGGAGCACCAGGGAAAGCGTCTACTCCGCCATTTTGCTAAGCCACGCCCCCCTGAAGTTCACTAAGCCTGTTCCTGAGAGCCACCATGACTGTGCATGGGGTTGGTACAGGATACATCTTAGTGACTTATACTTACATAGTGCCCTTGTTTACCTTTTTATTAGGTTGTAACATCCATTGAGTCATATAAGTTTATACACTGAAGCAGGATCGCAGTGACTATTCCGTTGCAGGGCCGACTTCTATTGGCCCTGTCCGGACCAGTCCTTGGCCAGGTACTTGATCTGTGGCAGAAGTAACACACTAGGCAGTTTGCACTACCAATGGGGAGTAGTGGAATATGTTGAGGCTTGTTGCCTATGTAATTCCCAGATAGGGAATCTCGAGTACTGATACATGGTTTTGGGTTTCTATCTCCATGTCCTGCAGGTTCTAAGCCAAACAACTGCGTCCTGAGGACACCCGTTCATTAAGCTTGGGTCGAAACGTTGACATCTTCCCCCTGGTTCACAAATCTAATGTGATTATAATGGATGTGCAATGTTATGCTATCTGTTCTCATTTGAAATTACCTGTTGGACAAGGGGTTTACAGTGTCTTATGTTTTATATACTACCACATTCACCAGAGCACTGCGTCATTTGCACTTTGTATATAATGTTATACTGATGATTGTAGAGAATTTGGATAATACACATCACCAACGAAATCATTGTCAGACTTTGTTTGTGTGTCTTGAACTGAGAAACATCTCTATATTGTTGTAGTAATTACACTGATTGCGGGGACTCACTAGTTTATAGTGTGATTCCCACATACTAAATGATGCCCACAGCACTTTGTATACATGTATATAGAGCCTGTACCCTTTATGCAAGAAATATGCTATCTGGATGCTTCGTATTTCCTAGCAGGAGATAAGCCAACATCAAAATAGCTTCATAAGTGGAATTATTATATTTTTTACATAGGTAGTTGTAATTTTGTTTTTATTGCTTTTTTCTCTAACTTTAAAATGTATATAGGTATACATAAGTTTCAATCTATACTTCAAAATGTTATTTAAAAACATCAATTCCATCTTTAAGGTATTTAAATAATTACAAGATCATCATAGTTAGATTCATTATACTACCGGGAAAAAGAGATACATGTATAGGGAAACACAGATAGCATAGACTAGCATTAGAAATTCTATATACCCAAGAAGACATCTCTAAGAAAACGCTCCAGATGTTATCAATATTATATACAGTGAATTCTTGAGTTCTTGAAACCATTAACTTCTATCGCATTGCAAAAGTCTGCTACTAAAACCTCAACTCTCTTTACGCCAAGAATAGTACCATTTACATTACATATCCAATCCAATAGACATTCAAGCTTCAATTCTGCATGTGGTGTGTAGAAACAAAACTGATATTTGTGTACGTGCCAAAATTATTCAACATCACAACCAACAACATAGAGTAAGGAAGAGACACTTTTTAAATCAAAGAAAGATCTAGAGGAACCAGTGACTAAACAATATAAATCTGCTCTATCTACCATATGAGGATATGCATGCCGTCATGTCCGTTCCCTTGCAAGAGTGTGCATTCTTACAAAATTCCCCTTGAATGTGTTGGGAGGAGAAACCTAGAAGTAGCAGAGGCAACATGAAGATACCTTTATCTATCTTCAATTGTCCAGGATCTCTCCTATTCTCAATCTGTAGGTAGATTTCACAGCATCAGAAGAGAAAGGGAGAAAGCATCTCAAAACCTATAGGCCAAATCATACAACAGTTTGTAATAAAGCATTAATAATGTTTTGTATTCAGAATTCACTCTCCAGATTTCTCCCACAGGAATAAGACTGGAATTCCCTGCATACACCATACTGGCTCTAACGGCACATATGCATGGACATTCAAGGTGAAGGAACATTGCCCGAAAGAATAGATATTGGGGGGTATTGATTAATTAAACTAGCAATTACTATCTTGGATGTGGCTTTGCCTACATCTGTATCTAGATGACAAAAAAGTGGTTGCAAGCCCCTAGTTCTATCCAAATAAAATATGGGGGCTCATCTAACAAATACTGGGTAGCACCTCCTCAGACAAAGATATGCGAGATATGAAAACAAGGAGGAGAGAAAATTCAGTAACCTGCAGGGGGTGAAATGTGTGTTTTATGTACTAACTTTTTGCAATGAAAAATGGTGTATGTTTTAAACACATATAGATGATTGTCAACTACAAGTTTATGTGGAGGGATATATTGAACCTCTCCCATAAAGCACTTAGAATGGATGGATGCTCCCTTTGTACTCAGACTGAAACATGTAGATGTGGGGGTCAAAAGGGCACTTCATCAATAGGTTTGGATCATTGGACAACCACCACAGAGATGGATGGGCCTGGGTAGATGTTGACTGTCTGTCCAATACGTACCCCCAGTGCTCAGCATAGGGAGTTAGTACAGTTCTCATATGAAGATATATACAGAGATCCACCGTAATGCAGAATCCCCGAAACTCAGACACCGCTGGAACTACCAGGATATCCTGAAGCTGCTCTCTAAGAAGAGGTCTACAGTCTCTTTCACAGATGACACTTTTTTCTCATAAGGGAAAGCCTTTCAGCAAACATCTGTCCTGGACGGCTTTTATAAATTAAATGCCTTTTTAATTACTCAAAGAAGATTTTAGGAGGTTTATCAGGACTTCAAGATATAAGAGAGTGCAGAGAAGAATGACCGGACTGGATGTACCCAGTTCTCAACAGCAGCCCTCAAGCCAGGCTATCACCTTTATGAATACTCTTCATGGCCAGAATTGTGTATTGGTAATATCTGTCCCCTCTGGTGATCTGCAGGAAAAGGTGCATTGAAATATACTTACGGCAAGTCTCCAAAGCACAGCAATTCATCTTTATGACCTACTACATTGACCTGGGCCAGAGTAACATTTTTTATTTTTTTAACTCTTTTTATTTAAACATTGCTCATCATACAGCGTGTACAGGAACTGAACGTAGATTGTCATGCGTCATACATAGCAATTAAGATCTAGAGTGTCAAACAGTGTAACAATCTTGCGCTTTCAAATCATACTGATTATGAAATGGCTGGATCCTACCCCTTCCATTTTGTACTGAAAATTAAAGCAGATACCACACCAGCTAGAAATTCTTTGGTCTAACCTAGTTTACCTTTGAAATGTCTACTTTTGGCTTTGAGGGTTGGGCTTTGAGATTTCAAGTAGAGTAAGAAGACAAACTGGCTGGATACTTGGAACAATGTGGTCCTTGGCTTGATAGAGTGAAAAGTCTTGGTCAGCTGGGAGGAGAACTGGAGTCTGGTGCATGTCAGTCAGAGACTGTATCAGTTTTGTGTGGAAGTGATTCTTTTGATAAAGCAGCATTTTGAGCATCTTGTTTTAAGAACAAAAATGTCAACCCTGGATGCTCGTTCATGCAAATACCTGCATCTATGGCCCTTGAATTGGTGCTTATGAGATGCCTGGATATCAGTAGGTGTTGCTTAGTAGCCTCTTTATCCAGACTGACATATACTTCCAATTGACATCTTTAGAAGCAGGGTGGTGCCCAAGATCAAATATTTGGAAGCGATAAAGACCAGAGTTTGCCATGATTACTTTTTGTTATAAAAGCTTTATTTTCTTATTTAGTGTAACATATTTTAGCAGCCTATTAAAAACACTGAATTGGGGGCGTGGTCTCGCTGCAAATGGAGTAAGACGTGCGCCATTTGAGCTCCGGGCCGCCACAGCCAACCACAGCGAATATATGCATTCCTACGGCCCGAAAAGAAACACGGGTGGAAGTACACGCTAGCGGAGCGACTCGAGTGCCTTTGGGGCTCGAACCCAGCTGGCGGCAATCAGCAGAGGGGACTCGGACTGGGGGGGGGTCTGGGACCCGGTGACCCGCCCGCCATTTTAGCTGCATCGATCCCGAGTGTCAACAACCAGAACCCCTGGAAGTGCCCAGGAGCACCGGAGAAGCCCCACGGCCTCAGAGAAGAGAGTGCGGAGTCCAGAGGGGACTCGACGCTGCAGACGCCTCGCCGCCCGGGCCTAGATCCCCGATTTCAAGGAGCCGTAAGAGACGGCCGCCATCTTAACAGCCCGGACCCTGAGCGAATGCGCTGGAGGCGCTCGGGGCGAGCGAGGTCTGACCCCGCGCTCCCCCACTGCTACCTGAGTGTGAGGGAGACCCGGAGACGCCCCGGAGCTACTGACCGGTGCACTGACCCGCCGGGCCTCGGCGGCCAGGGGTGATCCAGCCAACTTGCTGCCTAGGGGCAACCAGCTGCCGGCGGAGGAGCCCGGGTCTACAGCGTCTGACCAGGTACGGGAGCGTGGGGGGGTTAGAGCAGCCGCTGGGGGGGACTGAGTTGATGGTCTGGGCGGCTTGGGACCGCATTCCCGTGGTCGGGTTCCTGGGCCCAGGACCTACCCCAGCGGCGGCGCCCTGTCTGGCTGAGCGAGACCCCCCCCCGTTGGCACTGGCCCCGTCACACCGCGGTACAGCCCTTGGTGTACCATCCTCTACCTGTGCGCTGGCCTCCCCGTCTGTGGAGAGCCGGTGAACGACGGGCCACAAAAATTCGAGATGGGGGAGGGTACGACGGGCCGGCGGCCAGCTTGAGGAACCTAGATCTCTGTCGGCGAGACGGAGGGCACCACCATCTGCTTGCCCATTAGGGTGGAACAGAGCCCAATCCTCCAAGGTTTAGCATCGCCAGCGGTCACCGCGGACCCGATTGATCCTCCTATCATCACCAGAAGCGGCCACCACGCCGCAATCCACCTAGAGTGGCTGACTCCTCGCCCGTCGATCTCCTGGGCACCCAGAGCTTGATATACACGGTGGGGGCCACTACAGGTGAGATCACCTGGTCCCTCCGCACCTTTACAATCCACGCTTGGTCGAGGGCCCTGGGCTAGCACGACATACAGCTGTGCCACCGTGCCGCTGGGCCTGGTCTCCCCTGATCGCCACCCCCAGGGACTTGAAGCGGTGAACGCGACCACGCGGGGGACTAGGCCACTCCTCCTACTCCATGAACATGACCCGCTCAAAACCCGGGAAGGAGTCCTCAGCAACACCAAAGGATACTACAGTCCTGACCATGTGGAACAAGCCGGGGCAGTAGCAGCGCCGGACGCGACGCTTGTGGCCGGATGTTCATCAGAGCCGGTCACACAATCCTTTATGACCAGTTTTATGCAGGAACTTAAGGCGGAAATAGGGTCCCTGCGCTCCGAGGTACAAGCTTGTGTTAAAGACCTCCGGAAAGATGTAGGAGAGCTAGGTGGGCGAGTGGACGATCTTGAAAAGACCCTGGACACCCGTACAGAGGACCAGGAGCACCTATGGCAGCGGCTAGCCACCCTGGAGGAGCAACACATCGAGCTACAGATCAAGCAGGAGGATCTGGAAAATCGGGGCGCCGAAACAACATACGCCTACGGGGGATACCGCTTGGGGCAGAAGGTACAGACATAATGACTTTTGTGGCCGATCTACTATACGACATTAGAGGAGACGATGACACCTCGCCGCCCGCTCTGGACCGCGCACACCGAGTAGCTGGTCCGCCAGGGAGGCCAGGCCTCGTGCCTGACATCCTGACGCGGGCCCATTTCTTCGTTGAGAAGGAGGCTATCCTCAAGGCAGCTCGGGACAAGCCGGAGATTCTGTACAAGGACACACCTATCCAGTTGTTTCAAGATCTGGCCCCCACGACCCTTCGGCGCCGCAGAGACTTCCGTCCCATTACGGACAAACTCAGAGAGCTCAACATCCGCTACCAATGGGGACACCCCTTTGCTCTCATCTTTCAATGGGAGTCCAAACGCCGAGTACTGAGGTCATACAGAGAAGCGGCCCAACTACTACAGATCCCTGACACCCCCCGACAAGTACATCACGCATGCCACCGAGAGCTCGAATCCCACTGAAGCCGCAGTGGGCTACGGTCCGTCATGCCGGACAGCCATCCTCCCGAGAGCGAAGCAATTCATCCAAAGAAAAGCAAGACATAATCCAGCATATACGATCCTTGGAAGGGGGTCAGTCACCCTCAGGCTCGCAAACACCCGTCACCAAATAACTGTAAACTGCAGATGGGACTCAACTCACAGTGCGCTTCTCATCTCTGGGGGAGCCACCGGCTTCGCGTCCCACACTCTACTGCACCACCCGAGAGATGCAAGGATTATCTTACGCCAGGACGGCGGTCCCGGAGCACATTTCAGCACTAAAGACTGGAAGCGTAACACGATGACCAACCCCCACGCCTATTTCTGGGAGAGTGACATCTCCGGGACAGCCTGTGCCACTGTGCCTGGCTCCTCCCTAGACTGGAATAGGTCCTGTTGGCCATGTTGGCCATCAACCCGTCCGGGTTGTCTTGTTTATCTTTGTTCCTTTTTTCTTCTCCCTATTTCTTGTTCATTCTCCCGGCGGGGGGACCACTTGGATAATTGGGGGACTTGCACTGGAAGCCTTACTTCTTTTTTCCTTTCCACCCTGCACTGAATATCAATCTGTTGAAGCTTCGAGCCTCCTCACTCGATCCCTGCCTCTTGGCCCTGTTCAAAACCCAGAGACACCTACCTGGGAACAAGCGCACACTAGATACTAGACGATCATGACCTCGGTGCCCTGTTTGAAGCTCGTAACCCTTAACGTGAAGGGACTTAACTCCCCCAATAAGAGGCGTCAGATATGGCGGTATCTGTTACTACAAAACCCAGACATCGTTTTTCTCCAGGAGACGCACCTCCTTAGGGCTGACACTACACGTATGACACATCCACGCTTCCCCCTACAATTTTGGAGCTCAGCGCGTACTAGGACAGCGGGGGTAGCCATCCTCTGCAGAGCAGGCATCCAGCAGGGAGACACCAAAGTGGTCCGAGACACGGAGGGCAGACTCCTTAAGGTGGTGGTCGGGATGGGACATCGTACTCTCACCCTCTGCAACACATATGCGCCCAACCAGGGACAGGACTCTTTCTTGCGTAAACTTCTGAGGGAACACATAGTACCGGTACACTCAGATCTTATCCTGGGAGGGGACTTTAACTTAGTGTGGGATGCAGACATTGATCGCAGCGGGGGCACATTTCATGGGATGGGGGCAATGTCGGCGGCGACAAAGAGCTGTATCACTGCCTCGGGTTTGGTAGACGTATGGCGGTATCACTCCCCTGAGACCCGAGACTACTCCTATTATTCTCATGCACACCGCTCTTACTCACGAATCGACTACCTCTTCGTCTCACACTCTCTAGTTAAGGACATTCTCTCAACCACCATGTCAGATATCTCAATCTCTGACCACGCACATGTGGAGCTACTTCTCCATGAACGCTTCTCTCATCCTAGACGACCTACTAGGTGGCGTTTTCCTCCTCACATCCTTAGAGACCCAGTAGACACGGCGGAACTACAGGCTGCCATCCTCTCCTATTTCGCGACCAACGACCTCCCGGAGACGGCCCTCCCTGTTCTATGGGATGCCTTTAAGGCTACGATACGCGGCACCCTCACATCTATCGCTATTGCCAGGGCCAGAGAGGCCCGCCTGTACGAGGATAAACTCACACGCGAAATCAAAACACTCGAGAAAATAGACCAAGAACACCCATTAGCGATTCACAAGCGGCGCTTAGCTATACTCAGGGGTCAACTCCGGGCCCATAGAACCAACAAGGCGGAACACGCTCTCCTTGCATTGCGACAGCGCTATTACGATGGAGGAGACAAAGTGGGCACCATCTTGGCACGACGCCTGAGAACACGGGCAGCTAAAGCTCACATTTCTAAACTAAAATTGGGAGACGGGACCTGGGCCACCACTGAATCTGCCAAGCTACAAGCATTCCAAAACTACTATACATCTCTTTACGCGAAAGCCACGCCCAATCCAGCTCAAATATCGGCTACACTAGACGCCTGCGACTGGGAACCCCTTAGCCCATTTCATTCCCAACTCTTGGAAGAACCAATTACACTAGAGGAACTAACCAATGCCCTTAAGGAACTTCCACTTGGCAAAACACCGGGCCCGGACGGGCTCCCCGTCTCATTTTATCGTATCTTCTTACCGCAACTCCAAACATACATGTTACGCCTTTTCAATTCTTTTACGGATAAGACTGGGCCTTCCACAGATATGGCTATGGCGGAAATAGCTTTAATCCCAAAGCCTGGGAAGGACCACACACTCTGCTCATCCTTTCGCCCCATAGCCCTCTTAAACATAGACCTTAAACTCTACACAAAAATACTGGCTAAGCGCCTCAGCACACACCTCCCAGGCTTAATCGAACCAGACCAGGTGGGTTTTATACATCAGCGCCAAGGGGCGGATAATGTGCGTCGAATTGCGCACCTGGTGGGGAAGGCGCATCACTGGAAGATACCTTCGTGCCTACTCTCGCTTGACGCCGAAAAGGCATTCGATCGAGTAGATTGGGTGTTCCTCCGGGCCGTTCTGCAGAAGATAGGACTTGGTCCGCAGATGATAGCGCGCATAATGGCCCCCTACCTTGCACCGCTCGCCAGGGTAAGAGTCAATGGCCAACTCACACACCCTATCTCTATCCTCAGGGGCACCAGACAGGGTTGTCCCTTGTCCCCCTTATTATTCGCTCTCGTGGTTGAACCGCTCGCCATTCTGATTCGCCGCTCGCCTGATATACATGGTATCGCCCTTGGGGGCATAGACCACAAGATTGCACTCTTTGCGGACGATCTCCTCCTCACCTTGTCGAATCCGACTGGCTCTCTGCCAGCAGTACACGCTCTGCTGCAGTCATATGAGCAAATCTCAGGGCTTAAAATTAACCATACGAAATCATGGGCTCTTAACCTCACAATTCCGACGGAGGACATTGCGACCCTGCAAACCCTTGCCCCCTACCAATGGGCTACGAATTCTATTAGATACCTAGGACTTAATTTGACTCCGGACCTGGCCAACTGGTCCCAAGCTAATTGGCAAGAATGTAAAAATGCAGTAGTAACCGACCTACGAGCATGGAGATCTCTACCGCTCTCCTGGCTGGGGCGCTTAAACACAGTTAAAATGTCCATCCTCCCAAAGATACTTTATCTATTCCAGACCCTACCAACGCCTATTCCGGAACACCAAATCCAGAGCCTACAGCGTGAGCTAGTCGCATTCATATGGGGAGGGAAGAGGACGCGATTCTCCAGTAAAATCTTAATGCTTCCTCGAGATAAGGGTGGGCTCGCATGCCCTAACCTATTAGAATACTATTGGGCATCCCATCTCCGTTTTATACCGGAGTGGACAGCTTGGGAGAGCGAGAAGGTGTGGTTCCATATGGACAGGGCGGTTACCTGTCGCCCTCTCTGGGACCATGCATGGCTCCCTCGCGAAGCACGCTCCCGAAGTGCATATATGGCGACCCCTACTAAGACCGTACTTGAGATATGGGACAGGCTGGCCGTCCGCAAGGGCCTCACATCTTTTCCGTCTCCACACACCCCAATAGCTCGCAACCCGCAATTTCCCCCTGCTCTTCACCCGCCCTCTTTTGCAGAATGGACAGACAAGGGTTGCAAAACGGTGCGAGATCTATTTCTAGGGAGTGATGTCAGAACTTTTGCCCAATGCAAACAGGAATATCAACTCTCGGAGAAGGAGAGATTCCAATATATACAACTCCGGCACTGGATACAGGCGTCCTCTCTAACACAGGCGGCTACACGGCCTTACACACCGTTCGAACAGCTGGCTCGCACATTTGACAACTCTAAGGGATTGATATCTCGCATATACCAAGTCCTCCAACATTCACCACACCCTACCACACACCTGTACCAACAACAGTGGCAGTCTCTTCCCGGGGCCGACATTGCACCCTCTCAGTGGACACGTCTATGGCGCGACATCCCGAAGACTTTTCATAGCATCCCCCAGCAGGAATCTGCATACAAGATAATGACCCAATGGTACTATACACCCCACAGGTTACACAAAATGTTCCCCAACTCTTCACCGATCTGTTGGCGATGCAATAGGGCACGGGGAGATTTTATACACATATGGTGGTCGTGCCCCCTCTTGACCATCTACTGGAAAGAAGTCCTTAGCCACATTAAACGAGTACTAGGCTACCCGCTACCTGAAAACCCACTCACGATTGTACTGGGCCTCAGGCCGGTGAACCTACAGGCTATGACCCGCCGCGATTGGCACCTCAGTCTTCACATGCTGGGAACTGCTAGCGGACCATTGCCCTATATTGGAAAAAGGCGGAATCGCCCTCAGTGAATGTGTGGTTCACCCGCCTATGGCAAACAGTGGTGATGGAACTGATCACGGCGCGCCTACAATACCGAGACACCCAGTTTACTGACACTTTGGAAGCCACTGGTGGAACATCTGGGACGTCTAGAGAACGCTAGACAGCAGCCACCAAAACTGCGGGCTTTACGCCTCTTCGATGATGTGGTGCACACCGCAGATCCAAATAGCTATTGGAATCCTCCTGGTGGACCACTCCGCGCTGCGCCCCACCCACCCCACACGACTCAGGCCTGGTGATACTTGACGCCCCGCCAGCTGTTGTGGTCCTCAACACCGTCCCCACGACGAAAGCGACAGCAAATAGTTGCGCTGCCACTGCACCCCCTGTGAAGCGAGCTACTCCAGGCATACTGTCATAGTGCCTTTGTCGCCCCGCCACACCCTACCCCTTCTTCTATCGCCCCCTCTTCACCTCTTTTTCTCTCCACTGGACTTTCACTTTCCTTGTTAGTACACTGCTTATAGCATATTGGCGGCACATATATAGTGTTGAGGCACCGCTTCACAAGCATGAGCTCTGATGAGTTAGTGCGCAGCCCGACACATTGGCGATTTGGAAGATCCCACAAGATAGCCATAGCCGTAAGATACTTGCGCCAGAAAAGTGCGTAATTGCAGTCGTCTTTAGCTAGCCATGTAATTTTCTGTACTGCGTGATATCCTAGAGCTTATCCAACAAGATGGGTTGAATTTACAAAGCTTGAGTTAAGATGCGGGACACAGTGTGCAGGATGGCTTCTTCTATATCACTATGTGGCACTTGCCAAATGTAAAACTAATAATGCATAATGTTCTTCTCTAAAATGCAAATAAAAATGTATTTGAAATAAAAAACACTGAATTGACTAATTCTATTTACTTTTTTGAATCAAAATCCCCATTAAACTGTAGGTAGGTCACTAAGGGAAGCAGGTGAGAAGCAGAAAACCTCTTTCAAAAACGTTTTGTTAAAGGAAATTAAGGGAAAATACAGGACAATTTAGCCAGATAGACTGCAAACATGTTGGGCTGGAAAACTGACACTGCAGGAGTTTTAAGGACTTCCAAACCTCCAGTATCCATCACGCGCTCTCAATGATAGTTGCCCCAGATCTTTTTGTTTTTTTTACAATGTAGACACAGAATACTACAAAAGGAGGTTGCTTATGGTTTCAATTGGGAATCCCCTGAAGGAGAACTAGACTTACATAAGCAAACATACCTTCTCCTTCAAGGGATCTCCATTGATTATTTTAAAGAGTGAATAGAACAGCAAGATCAACCCTACTAAATGGGTGGAAGGTAAAAAAGATACTTAATAGATGATGAAAAGCGGTTTCTCAAAGAGGCCTGCCTTGCTTGGGCATCTGCTTTAGAGTGTTAATCAAGACAGTAATATCTTGTAAAGGCATGCATAGCCCTACAGGTAGCTACCTTACAAATCTCTGCAATAGGACTATTACTCAAGCTCACATAGCAGCTGTACCCCTATCAGGGTGAGCTTTTGGTCTACAAGCTAACGTCTTATTGGCTTTGTTATAGCATAATAAAATGCAAAAGAGTATCCATCTGGAGAGAGTACGCTTTAAAGTTGCTGCTCCTGTGCACAAATGCTCCTAGCTGTCAAACAAATGTTTAGTTATTTGTATGTCTTTCTTTCTGTTCAAATAAAATATAAGCACTCTCCTTACAGCTAATGTACAAAGACATTAGCCAGGGAAGTAGGATTCTGATATAAAGTAAGCAAAGCAGTAGTCTGGTTTATGTGGAAATCAGAGCTCACCTTAGTGAGAAACTTAAAATTAGTCTGCATGATCACTGTTCTTATGGAAAACTGTACAAGGTTCATGAGAACACAAGACTTGGATCTTGCTACCCCTACATGCAGACGTGATAGCTAAAAGGAAAGCTCCTTTCTATGATGGATATTGCATGGATGTTTTGTGAATTAGCTTAAATGGAGGGTCATGAGTCTTGACAATATTTAACTCCCATGAGTGCTTGCTGTTTTGAAATCTAGAATGGTTCTCAATTTGTTTCTGTTCCATTCTTCTTCACCAGAAACTAGCGGGAATAAATTCCCAATCCTTTCTAGGAAGGAGGAACTCTCTCGGCAGACTGCAACTTAAGAATCATGTCGACCTCATGCTGAAGTTTGTCTAGATGTTGTTGATGTAACTTTTTTGAGGTATTGCTGATGGCGAATTTTGTACTTGAGGCAACACCTATTTTGCACAATATTCAGAACCAAATTGTCTGTAGTGATTTTCTTCCACTTTTCCAGCTAGTTCGAAATATTCTCCATCACTTTCCCCCACTAGAGTGGGTAATGAAAGAGGGGGAAGACAGGAGTCACTGTTGGCCTCCTGCAGGAGGTTTACCTACTGCCACTGGTGTAAGCCTTTTCCTCTAGACAGACATGTTTGCTGTTAAGACTTACTGCTGCTGATACTACTAAAGTACTCTGGCCCTCTGATGTAAATAGCAGCAATCACAGGGCTCATAGGAATGTTTGTCTGTTCTTTTCTCCTCTCTAGCCTACTGCCTCAGCTCCATGAGAGTCAAACAAAATCTTACCTGAAAAGGGGACATTGAGTATTCTTTATTGCAACTTTGGCTTGAGACCTGTAAGCGAGAGCCACGATGAACATCTTAGTGCTCAGCAGTGGCAACTGCCATACGTGCCTAGACCTGAAGCATACACTGCAGCACTGATGATTTGGATGTAGTACCATCATGCTTCATTCAGGATCTCCATCTTTCTTGAGCCAAACCATCAGCAAACTATTGCGACAATACACACAGGGAACTGTCATATCTGACCAAAAGGGCAGTAGCAGTGGCAGACTTCAGGGTCGTTGCTGATGTTATGTTATGTTATGCGGTATTTGTTAAGCGCACGGCTACTCCGAGGAGTGTCCCGGCGCTGATGTGCCACAGGCTTTTTCCCCACAGAGTCTAAGCACTTACTCTCCCTGCCAGGAGGAACAGCGGACAAAGGAGCAGTTGTATGTTTTGTTTGCTGTCGCCAAAACTAGGATGGGGTCAAGTGGAGGGTCCGGCCTGATGAACAAAGGATCCTATACTGGAGGTTTGTAATTCTTCTGCAGCATCATTAGTAAAAACTTCACAGAACCAGGATCTAGAAACAATTCCAGTTAAGTAGTCCAGGATCCCTAGGAAGAAGCAGTCCACTAGAAGTACCATAGTGTAAGGTTTCGAATATCATAAATTTAGTGCTAGAAGTGAGTGGCAGTTAGATATACACTTTATTAGCATCTCCAATCAAGACTTCCAGCTAAGTGCGGTAGCTAAACCTGTGCTGGTTTTAAGGTGGACGGCGCTAAGGCAGGGGTAGCTGACGTGAACATGCCGGTCAATATGGTGGTGGAGTACTGTGTACACTGTGGGTTTGAATCCCACTATATGAAATTGGTCAGCGCAGTGAAGGAGGAATTCCCAGATGTCACCATTGAGTCGCGCTCCGGGGAAACAGGAGCCTTTGAAATTGAGATAAATGGCCAACTGGTTTTCTCCAAACTGGAGCTTGGCGGATTCCCCTATGAGAAGGATCTGATGGAAGCCTTAAGACGAGCATGCAATGGGGATAAAGTGGAGAAAATCACCAACAGCCGTGCGCCCTGTGTCATATTGTGATCTTGTGTGCTCCCTTCTATCATCATGTGACCTCCACTTGTGCCGATAAGATTTGCGCCTTCCCTCCTTACTTTCTTTCAGTTGGTCTCTTACATCATGTAACCCATTGACCTCTTGTTTTACCTCCTTTGTAACCTCTCTGTGCCACCCTTTGCCTCTTCCTGACCTACCCTGTGGCCATTTTTTACCTCCAAGTATCACTGTGTGACTTCCAAGTGACCTCTCCAAGTCACGGTGACCAGCTTTCTTTTAATCTGCCAATGAGCTTGTGTTTACCTCGATATACCAGCATATGACCATTTGATCTCTCTGACCTCTTGACCTGGTCTTGCCACATTTCTATCTTTTCCAGTGCCCCCATGTCACCCTGTCACTTTCCCATGTACCTCCGTGATCTCACCATGATTTATTGACCTATGCCAACATGTGATCGCTTATTAATACTTTCCATCATCATTGTGTGACCTCCATGTCCCTTTCCTCTTCATCGCCTGTTGTCATGACCTGGTGACACGTTTCCTTTCCCCAACACACAGTGAACTTATAATGATATTGTAGTGGCACCATTAGTGCTAGAAGTGCTGCTGTTTACCTCCCCATGCTGCCTTGTGATTTTTTGATTTCTTTTGTGTAGCCTTCCCCGGCGCCACCCACCTTCATTTCTCTCTCTTCTGAATTTATTTTCCATTTATAGAAGGCAGAAACAGTACAGCAGCCAGATTTACTAAAACCTTTCATAAAGACACATTTTAGTATTAAAAATGCATTTTAAAACAGGCTGCAGTCTTCATATAAAGAATTACAAAATGCAAACTTGATTGTAACATCTCTTGTGGAAAGATGTGTGTGTTAAAACAAATGTCTGTATCAGGCAGTTTAGACCTCCGCGTGTTGCTGGTACACATTCTACCCACTGATTTTCTGCCTTAACCCAAAAACAAGGTTGCTGAAGTTCAGACAGTGAAATCGTTGATTAATGCCAGCACTCCCTGCTCTGACACCTCAATATGAGACGAGGCCAGTTGACATGTTTATTTAATAAGTTAATTCTGAAATCAGTAGCACAAGTCTGTAGCATCCCCTGCAGCAATACTGCCAGAATAATTTGGTGTTGAAAGTGAGGAAAATCTTCGCTGAATCTGCCAAGGTCAAAGATATCTTCTGATTTTTGATCTTCAAGAACATGAAAACAAAGAATAAGTCATTGAAGAACGCCTAGAACATCTTGAGGAATGCTTTAGAAAATATTTGGAAGGGCAAGATCTTCTATTGTGTCTAGAATGGGTAGAGTGATAACTATAATGCCATCTACAGTGTGATCTGCAAGGAGCATGTGATCTCGAAGAAGAAGGTTTGGATCCTCTTGGTGATGCTGCATCAGGCATAGTGCACGATGAGGGTTGGTGGCTGTGTTCCAGCAGCTAGAATGACCACCAGAATTACAGTAGAAGCATTTCTTGGTGGAGAGGTCTTCATAAGTGCAGCAAACTGAGGAGGTGATGGGGTCGGGGAGAATCCAGTACTTCAGACACTGGTGTAGTTGGCCTGGTAGGAGAGTAGGCCTGTGAATACTCAGAATTGGAGGTCAAAGTCAGCCTCCAAGATTTCACTTTGCAAATCCATTCTGCAGACCAGTGAAAAGAAGCTGATATATCAGTGTGCCTCAATAGTGAGTGGAGATTTGACATTGTCTACTTCCTTCATGTCAATAGTCCATGCCTTTTGACATTGAATGCCTCCTCAAGAGAGACCTTGACGTCAATAGGAAACTGCACCATTTTCCACTAAGACGGCTACTCATGGATCTCCCTTTGGGGACCCTTCCCAAAATGGAAATTGGAGCACTGGTAGAACGTACCTCTTCTCCTCACTCTTCTGTCTTTCAAGGTTGTCTTGGTATGGACGTTTGAGCTCTGTACTGCTCCTCTTGAAGTCCAGGAGGAGGGATATTCTCTGTACTTCAGGATGTGCATTGAAAACTTAAGTCAGTTGTGGCATTTGTGAGAAATATTGGTATCTGGCAGACAAACAATTCACAGATCATGAGGATCTGAATATCCCATTTTTCTGCCACATGAAGACACTTTAAAAAAAGAGAAGCCATTTTTTGCAATAAAGAAAATATATTCTGTCAGAAAATGACAGAAAAGTTTTTTGAATCCTTAGGAATGCAGAGTAAAATGGTTTTAAATGAGGTTTGGAAATATTTCCATTAGAAAAAAGGCAAAAAAAAAGACAGCCACAGTGCTCCAGGATCCAGAAAAAAGAACTGGAACAACTGCCACTGAAGGAGCATTACTTGAGGATTGGGCATCCTTAAAGCTGTAGTGTCTGTTTTCCAGACTTATGTGACTGCAGCCTATATATAGAGGTACATTGCCCTTTCCTTCATTTCCATTTTAAAAGGTTGTGAAAGAGAATTTTTCTTGTCACCTAGTTCCCCTGATGACTTTATGAATTTAACAAAAACTACAAGGTAATTGATCAATATAGACATTTTAATAGGCTGCTAAATTATTTTACATTAAAAAAGAAGATACGTCTTTTCTCACTAAAAGTGAAAACAAATTATATTTATTGTGGAAAAGTATTCCAGGATACTCAAAAGGCAGATCCTTCCAAAAAGTATGGGAAGCAGGTTCACACTTTTTGTAAGATGCTTCAATTGAGTAGTTGCATACCAATTTGCAGAAACAGGTTGCGAAATTAAACATTCAGACAACTTCAGATAAGGAATTATTTTATAACATTTGTGGGGTCACTGCAGGACTGCTGGAATTAGTTATGAAAGGTTTGAAAATTTTAGGTACTTTTAGCACCACTGTAATCTTTAACTGATATTTAAGATGTCGGTCTATTAATGTTTATTACCTATATTTGTTTCAGCTTTTACAAATCCAATGCTGTGTAGCATTCCTAGAATCAAATCCAGAGAAAACCTTAACGGATATTTGGTTCGGAGGATTTAGTGTGCTCTTTATAATGAAAATTCAAAAAGGCACAGGCTCATTGATGGAGGCTTAATTGAGGCAATTTCCTCTCATTATCTGGGAAACATGGTATCGGTCCACTATGGATCCTCTGGAGAGATTGCCGATCCTTTTCCAGTAGACAATCGTGTCAAACAGGGTTGCTTATTGGCTCTCACTTTTTTAAACATGTTTATTAATGATTTGGATGTAGTACTTAAATGCATCAATGGGGACTGCTTTGATGATAATGGGACACCTGACCCCTGTCTACTTTATGCAGATAATGCACTGTTATTTGCCTGATCAGAAATTATGTTTTACTTTAAACAGAAAATGTTGGCGCCAAATGTACTTTGTAAATTTGAAATGTCATACGTAGATAAGGATCCAATAAATTCTTTACACCATTTGTTTACCTGGAGTGAGATACATCCTGGTGGTTGCTCTTGCAGGATCAAAAGTGGGAATGGGGTGCTTTCTGCCACCTTGGAAATCTGTACAGCAAATACTGAGGTGGGACTTTTTATGTTTAGGGTTATGGGGCAGCTCCAATTTGAAGAATATACTCTTGCTCCAAAATCCTTTTCTGAGGTATATGAAGTACTCTTTACTCTGATGTTCCTCAAAAAAGGCAATTACTAAATACAATTACTTATTTTATTGATTTCTTAGTTTTCCAAACTCAATATTTGACAACAAAAAGAGAAAAACAACGTAAGACCTAAACCAGCTCATGGAAAGAGGGGAGAGAGTGAAAGTGCAAATGCATTCATAGTTCTTATGGGCACAATTATAATGATTAAACAGTACATAATGATCTATTTAAGATGCAAAACTTCAATAATTTATACTATGCTGCATATACATTTGATGATTATGTTTTGCCAAAACCTTTTATCAAAGAGTTACATATAAAATAAGTTGCACATAAAAATTCTTAAGATGTAAAGTACACATATTTCAACAATTGTTTTTAGATACCATGCAACAATTTAGCGATAGTATCATATTGATATAAAGTGCAAGTGCTTCCTCACCTATTAATGCCGTTAGCTATTTAATGGCTGTATTGTGCAATTTCATGCATGAGAGATGGAGCAGCTTATTTGGATGCAAAGGGCAATTCTTAAGGTAACCCTCAGCAGCATATTAAAGTGTAAAGCGCATAAAGTGCATAGATGTGAACAGCTAAATAATTTCCCAAAGGGGGCTTATCCACAATTTGTGCAATAGCATGCCTATATACTTGCATATTTAAATATAATGTGCAGCTTTCTAAATAGCTCTTTTAAACTTGGTCTTCTGGCAGCATCTATCATATAAAGTGCTAATGCACGAACAGCTATTAATGCCTATAGCTATTTAATAGCCATGTTGTGCAAATTTATGCAAGAAGAAATGGAGAAGTTTATTTGAATACAAAGTGCAATTCTTAAATTAGCCCTCAGCAGCATATTAAGATGTAAGGTGCATAAAGTGCATAGGTATGAGCCGTTGATTAATTTCCTATAGAGGGCTTGTCCACAATTTGTGAAATAGCATGCCCATATACTATCATATTTAAATATAAGGTGCAACTTTCTAAGCAGCTCTTTTATACTTGAACTTTTGGCAACATCTATCATATAAAGTGCTAATGGATGGAAGACTAGTTTTTCTCTTTTACTTTGCTTACAGAGACAGATTTTTATCTACAATTTTTCCTCTCTCATGGTTTTCTTCTAAATATATCTCAAAGTTATGTCACAAAGAACTCCTTCATTATGATTAAAATTGCTAGAAACCTCCGTGCAGACTTCTTTTTCTTCTGAATATTTTTTCTCACACTTTTTTCTTTCTATATTCTATAGAGTTGACAAATGTTACAGATGTACATGTAACTCAGCATCCAAATTATGTCCCATGGGTGTCTCAGTCTCCCTCTTGAAGAGCCTCAACTCCATTCTTCTCAATAGCAACTGTCAATCCCCATCTCATTCATTTTTCTTAATATGTTTGATCCCAAAATACTGTAGTTCTTTTACATTACCTTGATGTTCTTCCAAAAAATGCTTTGCAATAGGATAAGAGTAATCTCTATTTTTCACAGCTCAAAGATGTTGCAAGATGCTTAGTCGTACTTTGTTTATAGTACTCCCCACATAGTACTTTTTGCATGTACATACTAAAACATATGCTCTGTGATTTTTTTAAATTCTGCCATTGTGCTTCTATATTCTTTTTGATTAATTCCATGTTCGCAGGCTTTGCATTTTGAACATTTCCAGAAGCCTGGACGACTTAGCCAGTTCTTTTTCTTTTTCTTTTCTCTTTCAGTTTCAGACGAGAAATGGCTTTTAGTTAGCAGGTCACCTAGTGAGGCTACTTTTCTGTATGTGAAGCTTGGATGATCCGAAAGAACTGTATTCAAAGTCTCCTCAGATCGAAGCATTTTACAATTTCTTTGAATTACTTTTTAGTTTCCTTATATTGCATGTTATAATCCATAAGACGTGTCTTCTAATCTTTTTCTCAAAGTTTTCTTTTTTCATATTAACAGTTCTTTGTTTTTTCTGTACTCTCTCTATAGCAACTTGTACTACCTCCAGAGGATTTCCCCTAGCTAAAAAAATCTATCTTTCATTCATTTCCACTCTACAAACCTGATCTTCTGAGCAATTCCTCCTTGCTCTTAGCATTTCCCCATAGGGGATACTCCATCTGAGATTTTTTGGGTGACCACTATTTCCATGCAGTATGCTACCGCATGATGTTTTTTTCCTATGAATCTTGGTACAGATGCATCCATCCCTAATGTGGACTTCAATGTCTAAGAATGCAGTTTGCTTAGAACTGATGGTATAAGTAAATGCTAGATTTAAATAATTATTATTAAGGGATAAAATGAATGCTTCCAGCTCTTTACTTTCCCCTTCCCAAATTATGACAAGGTAGTCAATAAATCTGATCCATAGCTTCACCTTTTCTAGAGTTGTTTGATTTCTTTCTGTCCAGATTATTTCAGATTCCCAATATCCAAACAATAAATGAGCATATGTTGAAGCAAAAGAAGTCCCCATGGCAGTGCCCTACCTTTGCAAGTAGTGGGTTCCATTTAATATGAAAATATTATGGTTTAAGCAAAAATCCAACATTTCAATTAACATGTTTGAGTGCTCTAAGTTATTGATTGGTCTATCACGCAAAAAGTGCTTCACTGCTCTTATACCATCAATATGTCTAATCGATGTATAGAGTGATGTTACATCAATTGTAGCCATTAAGTATGATTCCTTCCAAAGTATGTCTTGGATTTTATTTTAAAAATCCATAGTCTCTCTCAAATAAGAAGGTAGAGCTGTCACGTAGGGTGCTATAAAGATGTCAATATACCTCGAAGTGTGCTCCAAAAGCGAGTTGAATGAACTAACTATTGGACGTCCCGGTGGATTTATTAAGCTCAAATGAGTTTTTGGCAGAAAATAAATCGTTGGTGTTGTTGGATGTTGAGTTTTCAGATATTTATACTCCTCTTCATAAGTTCTTGCTGGTGCCACTTCTGTAGCTTGTCATCATATTCCAGAGTGATTTTTGGAGATGGATTTACTTTTAGTTTTTCATAATGTCTATTTCTGAGTTGTTTTTCAGCTTCCATTAAGTGCTTGTCACAGTCCTGTATTACAATATTTCTACCTGTATCAGATGCTTTGATAATAATCGTTGAGTCTTTCCTTAATTCTTTTATTGCCGTTCTTTCTCCAATGGTGATATTTCGTTTACTTTTCTATTTTAATGAATGTCTTTGAGAAAGTTTGTTCAGATCTTCAACTGCCATCTCATGAAATAGGTGTATCTTGTTCCCCGGTGGTAGTTGAGGGCAGAATGTGGAGGATGGTTTAAGTACACTCTCTCCTCCCTTTACTGTTTCTGGCT
This sequence comes from Calotriton arnoldi, assembly GCA_963921515.1. Lineage (NCBI taxonomy): Eukaryota > Metazoa > Chordata > Amphibia > Caudata > Salamandridae > Calotriton > Calotriton arnoldi. The sequence goes on along the minus strand of CAWUFW010002314.1, from coordinate 2,196,560 downwards.
ATTTCAGCACAAAATTGTGCATCTGTTACTTCTTGAATTGGAATTATACAGGCTAAGCCATTTGATTCTTCCTTCAAAGAGGTCAAAGTTCTTAGACACAATATTTCTTTTATTGTCATATTGTAGACTTTTTCACCTTGTCGCACAATTTCTGTTTCTTGGCGGGGATGAATTAAAAAATGTTTTTTTAATTTCATTTTGCGTGTAAATTTATATAGATCTATTTGTAGATTTGCTAGATCCATTTCTGTATCTGGGCGGAAGGAGAGTGCTCTATTGAGAATTTTCTTCTGATTTTCACTGAATACTTTTTAGGTAAATTCACAATTAAATTCTCTTGACTTACTATTTTTTGAGTTTTTGCGTTTTCTTTCCTTACTTTTGTTTTTCCATCTTCCTCTACTTCTTCTGGTTTTAACTTTCCTCTCCCCCTTCCAAAATCTACTCCCCTTTCTCTTCCTCTCTGTCTCGTGTTCATGCAGACCAGTCGAAGTTCTCCAGAAAAATCCTGTTTGCTGTGATTAGATTCTTCATTCGCATAGCTTACTTCAGAGCTATCAACTGATGTTTCTGAGGCTTTTCTTGTCTCCAAAGCTTTATCCATCAGGGCTCTGCGTCTTAGCCCATCATATTTTCGTGCAAATGTGTATATGCGTCCATTTTGATAGTCAATTCTATCTGATTTCCTCGCCTTTCATTTTTCTATTACAATTTCATACTTATCTATTCTTTTTTCCATCTGTTCAGGTGCCTTCATTATTTCATCAGTCATTCATTACATGCTTCTCCAATTCTTGTTCCAATTCTTTTATTTTGACAATTAATTCCAACTTTCTTTCTGCATGTAATATCAAAGTACACATCAACTTAAATGAGCATTCATTTTACTCATCCTGCCAATTATTTATGAGAACCTCATCCAGATCATTTAAAGTGGGTAATATTAATATTCTTAATCCTCTTGGGATTCTTTTGTATTCAATATATTTCTGTAGCGATGTCATTTCCCACCACTTATTTAACTCATTAGTGCAGGTGCGTTTCAATACCCTGATAATATCATTAATAGATCTCTTTTTGTCCTCTGCTTGTCTAGCCACTGCTGCCCTTTTGAATTGTCCCATAGAGATATATATATATATATATATGTCCACAATGTGATCCCTTTGATCAGTGCGCTCGTGCAGCGGGTGCTCAGCGTGGGGGCCGGATCCTGGCCCCAAATTCAATTTTTACACACAAAGGACGCGGCACTCAGGAGTGAAGATAGTTCAATTGAGTTTATTGCACAACTCAACCAACGCGTTTCAGCCCTCTCACGGCTTTGCTCACGGTTAGTGAGTCCTTTCTTTATTGCACTATTTAAACCCAGCTGGCCTTAATGTGGCATTCTGGGACATGTAGTGCATTACATTCAACAATACATAATTTACAGAAAAGAAAAACGTAACTGTTATTGTTATTTTCAATGGAAGATAGTAGGTTTTAACAGCATATTTATAAAACCTCATGATTTAGTATCCTGTGACATTATTTCAAATTCACACATATCATTATTATGTGTTAGTAAAAATATTATTATTGTTCCAGAGTTTAGTACTCAACATTTGTTTTTCGATATATTTATCCACATTTAATTAATCGGATCTAGTATCCTTTGTATTTAAACTGTAATGTCCTAGTATTTTTGGATTATAGTTACAATAACAAACTTTTTATTATTGTTCATCCCAAATGTATATAAAAGCTCTTCGTCATTGTTCATCCCCTCGGGGTCTTTGTTTTGAGTCTGACAATATAACGTGATTCCATCTGACGTAATTTTTTTATTCTATTCCCACCACGTTCATCCAATGTAATGGCCTTGATCCCATAGTAACACATCGCTCTCCAGTCTCCTTTTTGGCATAATATCATATGTTTTGCAGTTGCATATGAAAGATCTTTATTCTTCACTGCTCTAATGTGTTCCAAAATACGCTTCAGTAAAGTACAGATTGTGCTCCCGATGTATTTACTGCCACATTTGCACTCAATGATGTATATCACATACTGTGTGGTACACGTGATTTTTGGTTTAGGATAATCGTATTTCCATTAGGTTCCACAATGGTTATATGACGAAGAGCTTTATATACATTTGGGATGAACAATAATAAAAAGTTTGTTATTGTAACTATAATCAAAAAATACTAGGACATTACAGTTTAAATACAAAGGATACTAGATCCGATTAATTAAATGTGGATAAATATATCGAAAAACAAATGTTGAGTACTAAACTCTGGAACAATAATAATATTTTACTAACACATAATAATGATATGTGTGAATTTGAAATAATGTCACAGGATACTAAATCATGAGGTTTTATAAATATGCTGTTAAAACCTACTATCTTCCATTGAAAATAACAATAACAGTTACGTTTTTCTTTTCTGTAAATTATGTATTGTTGAATGTAATGCACTACATGTCCCAGAATGCCACATTAAGGCCAGCTGGGTTTAAATAGTGCAATAAAGAAAGGACTCACTAACCGTGAGCAAAGCCGTGAGAGGGCTGAAACGCGTTGGTTGAGTTGTGCAATAAACTCAATTGAACTATCTTCACTCCTGAGTGCCGCGTCCTTTGTGTGTGAAGTCTGAATTTGGGGCCAGGATCCGGCTCCCCACGCTGAGCACCCGCTGCACGAGCGCACTGATCAAAGGGATCACATTGTGGACATTTGCAAAACAGTCAGTAGCGCCCGAGGGTAACGCGCTTGGATTAACCGAGGAAAACTCATCTAAAGTTGGAGAAACGCCGGACGGGGTCGGAGGACGCCGCCCGTACGAGAATCTCCTCATGGGTGAGTGACATTCGCCGAAAAGCAATAAGCGTTAAACTCGAAGCGGCCATTGCAGGTTTGAGATCAAGGCTACCGGGCACGTATACCATACGGCCGGTTTCTCTCAAACGAGCGGGTGGGAGTGAAGAGTAATTGGTAAATTGTGGCAATTTGTTGTTTAACATCACAGCACAAACTCAAAGTGAGAGTAACTGGATTATTAGAATGGAGGCCCGTAAAGGGAAACGGACACTAACAGCGGCATCATTATTTCAAACGAGCACAGACACAGAGTGATATATCTATAAATAAAACGAGTAATGTCAACACGTCAGAATTGACGATAAAACAACAGTTCAACCAGATGGAAAAACTATATAAAAAAGAAACAAACAAAAGTTGGGAAATTCTAGCTCTAGAAAATTACATCGAAGTGAAACGAATTCAAGGGGCTTACGCATTTTCACCATGCCCACTCACCCAGATACGAAAACCGAATTGTTAGAGGAATGGGCGGACAATAATGCACAATGCTCCTTGAATATGATGCGCATACTAATAAAACATGCAAAAATAGATGTAATAGAGATAACAAAGCAATTGGAAGAAATGGAAGCTAAAATACTAAGTCATACTGACCAGGATGCAACAGCAAAATTACGGAAGGAGATGGATGTAAGATTGGAAAAATATGAGATTGAAATTCAGGAACGTAAAAACGCAAATTCAAGAGAGATGAACAGGATTACAAACATGGCAGAATATTAACCTTTGCAAAGCGGTTTGACACATTGAAAAAGAATTATCCATTACAAATGTCTAAAACCACATATAATAGCGCAAGCGAGTCTGATTTAAGTGAACCAGAGGTATCGAGTGGAACAGACAGCACCCCAAAAGTCAACTTTTAGAAGAAATGCGCCTAATGCACATAGACCAAACCATGACACGAGGCAGAGGGCGCGGCAGAAATACAAATACAAACAGAAGCCGAGAAAGAGGGGAGACTGCCTCACAAGCACCAGAAAAACCAGACGGGCAAAACGTAAAAAGACACTATCCATTGCGCAATCGCAAATAGACAACAATCTTATTGTGAATCTTTCAAAGCATATACTTTCAATGGACGAAAAAACAGCATTAAACAAAGGACTATCTTTCTGCCCAGAGAGTCACTTCAATTACACAGAAGTAAGAATTGACCTATATAAATATGTTCGCAAATTGAAGTTAGCTAAAATACATGCGAATAAAGATAAAAACAAACCTCTTGAGTTACAAGGAGAAACGTTAACACCTGATACGGAACCAATGATCAGTATTGACCAAGTACAGGACTTGAAAAACATGTTTGACCTACTGTACAATCTAAATGAGGATGAAATGTCGGAAGAACAAGTCCTTGAACATCTTGAGATTGATACAAATCAAAGAGTGGGGAGTGGATTAAAAAAGAAATCGAAATACTGCCCTGTCTTACCTCCTGGTAACAGATTTGATCAATTCAGTGAAGCAATAATAGAAGAGCTAGAAAAAATAACAAATACTAGAAATGAAAATCAAAAAGAGAATTTAAGTAAAAAGGAACGGGAATCAATCGGTAAATTGATGGAAAATAAAGAACTCATAATAAAACCCGCCGATAAAGGGGGAAACATCGTGCTCATGGATATAAAGGATTATCTGCAAGAAGCATATAGACAATTAGAAGATACTATAAACTATTGCAAAATGCCAAACAATCCTATTAATAAAATGATAATGGAATTGAATATTAATCTTAAAAAATGGCATAATGAGAATTTGATCGATGATGATGAGCTAAAGTTTCTGACAAAGGACTTCCCAGTGATCCCAACAATATACTTCTTACCAAAGATTCATAAGACACTTCACCATCCACCAGGAAGGCCAATTGTATCCTCATGTGATTCTTTATATGAAAACCTTTCGGAGTATGTAGACCAATTTCTAGCACCAATTGCGCAAAGCATGAGCTCTTACATCAGAGATACTGGTGATTTTTTAAGGATACTCACAGGCATCACATGGAATAGTGAATTACTGCTAATAACAATAGATGCAGTATCACTATATACTTCGATCAGACATGAGATAGGCCTAAATGCATGTAGATATTTCCTACGACAAAGGAAAATATCTGAAATGAAACATACCCAAATGTTACTGACCATGATCGAACTATGTCTCACTAACAATATCTTCTATTTTAATAAAGAACTTTTTAAACAGCGTTGCGGAACTGCCATGGGCATTTCTTTTTCTCCAAATTATGCCAATATCACGATGGGGTGGTGGGAGAAAGTGATAGCATGGGATGCGGAGTATCAAGATGATGTAGACAAAATAATACTATGGGTCCGTTTCATAGATGATTTATTTCTAATATGGAACGGGACAGAACAAGAGTTTCAAATATATTTTCAAAAATTGAATAATAATGAAATTGGTCTATCTTTTACATGTAACACCAGCAAAACGAAGATTGCGTTTCTTGATACCTTAATATACATTAAGGATGATGAGATACACTCCACACTCTACAGAAAAGAAACAGCCACCAACAGCATATTACACGGGACAAGCTTCCACCCCAAATCAATAATTGAAAATATACCATACGGAGAATTCATGCGAATGAAGCGGAACTGTTCCAATTCAGAGGATGCTGAAGAAAAAATCCAAGAAACCATGGAAAGGCTAAAAACAAGGGGATATAAAGAATCAACACTGCAAAAAAGTAAAAGAAGAATTGATCAAAAAACAAGAGATGACACATTGATACCTAAGAAAATACTAGAAAATTGTGAAAACCAACAAGCACCACGTTTTATAACTACATACAGCAAAGAAAGTGGAAAGATCATGGGAAAAATTAAAAAACATTGGCATTTAATTGAAAAAGATCCTGACATAGGACAACTTATTGGATCAAAACCAACCGTGACCTATAGAAAAACAAAATCTCTAAAAAACATGTTAATAAAAAGCCACTTTAAACAACAATTAGATACTAATTGGCTAATGGAACAACAAAATGGCTTTACAAAATGCAATTCATGCAAAGCATGTAAGATTGGGAAAAATAAAAAAACCATTGTGGAACCTAATGGAAATACGATTATCCTAAACCAAAAAATCACGTGTACCACACAGTATGTGATATACATCATTGAGTGCAAATGTGGCAGTAAATACATCGGGAGCACAATCTGTACTTTACGAAAGCGTATTTTGGAACACATTAGAGCAGTGAAGAATAAAGATCTTTCATATGCAACTGCAAAACATATGATATTATGCCAAAAAGGAGACTGGAGAGCGATGTGTTACTATGGGATCAAGGCCATTACATTGGATGAACGTGGTGGGAATAGAATAAAAAAATTACGTCAGATGGAATCACGTTATATTGTCAGACTCAAAACAAAGACCCCGAGGGGGATGAACAATGACGAAGAGCTTTATATACATTTGGGATGAACAATAATAAAAAGTTTGTTATTGTAACTATAATCAAAAAATACTAGGACATTACAGTTTAAATACAAAGGATACTAGATCCGATTAATTAAATGTGGATAAATATATCGAAAAACAAATGTTGAGTACTAAACTCTGGAACAATAATAATATTTTACTAACACATAATAATGATATGTGTGAATTTGAAATAATGTCACAGGATACTAAATCATGAGGTTTTATAAATATGCTGTTAAAACCTACTATCTTCCATTGAAAATAACAATAACAGTTACGTTTTTCTTTTCTGTAAATTATGTATTGTTGAATGTAATGCACTACATGTCCCAGAATGCCACATTAAGGCCAGCTGGGTTTAAATAGTGCAATAAAGAAAGGACTCACTAACCGTGAGCAAAGCCGTGAGAGGGCTGAAACGCGTTGGTTGAGTTGTGCAATAAACTCAATTGAACTATCTTCACTCCTGAGTGCCGCGTCCTTTGTGTGAAAAAATTGAATTTGGGGCCAGGATCCGGCCCCCACGCTGAGCACCCGCTGCACGAGCGCACTGATCAAAGGGATCACATTGTGGACATTTGCAAAACAGTCAGTAGCGCCCGAGGGTAACGCGCTTGGATTAACCGAGGAAAAACTCATCTAAAGTTGGAGAAACGCCGGACGGGGTCGGAGGACGCCGCCCGTACGAGAATCTCCTCATGGGTGAGTGACATTCGCCGAAAAGCAATAAGCGTTAAACTCGAAGCGGCCATTGCAGGTTTGAGATCAAGGCTACCGGGCACGTATACCATACGGCCGGTTTCTCTCAAACGAGCGGGTGGGAGTGAAGAGTAATTGGTAAATTGTGGCAATTTGTTGTTTAACATCACAGCACAAACTCAAAGTGAGAGTAACTGGATTATTAGAATGGAGGCCCGTAAAGGGAAACGGACACTAACAGCGGCATCATTATTTCAAACGAGCACAGACACAGAGGATATATCTATAAATAAAACGAGTAATGTCAACACGTCAGAATTGACGATAAAACAACAGTTCAACCAGATGGAAAAACTATATAAAAAAGAAACAAACAAAAGTTGGGAAATTCTAGCTCTAGAAAATTACATCGAAGTGAAACGAATTCCAAGGGGCTTACGCATTTTCACCATGCCCACTCACCCAGATACGAAAACCGAATTGTTAGAGGAATGGGCGGACAATAATGCACAATGCTCCTTGAATATGATGCGCATACTAATAAAACATGCAAAAATAGATGTAATAGAGATAACAAAGCAATTGGAAGAAATGGAAGCTAAAATACTAAGTCATACTGACCAGGATGCAACAGCAAAATTACGGAAGGAGATGGATGTAAGATTGGAAAAATATGAGATTGAAATTCAGGAACGTAAAAAACGCAAATTCAAGAGAGATGAACAGGATTACAAACATGGCAGAATATTAACCTTTGCAAAGCGGTTTGACACATTGAAAAAGAATTATCCATTGCAAATGTCTAAAACCACATATAATAGCTGCTAAGCGAGTCTGATTTAAGTGAACCAGAGGTATCGAGTGGAACAGACAGCACCCCAAAAGTCAACTTTTTAGAAGAAATGCGCCTAATGCACATAGACCAAACCATGACACGAGGCAGAGGGCGCGGCAGAAATACAAATACAAACAGAAGCCGAGAAAGAGGGGAGACTGCCTCACAAGCACCAGAAAAACCAGACGGGCAAAACGTAAAAAGACACTATCCATTGCGCAATCGCAAATAGACAACAATCTTATTGTGAATCTTTCAAAGCATATACTTTCAATGGACGAAAAAACAGCATTAAACAAAGGACTATCTTTCTGCCCAGAGAGTCACTTCAATTACACAGAAGTAAGAATTGACCTATATAAATATGTTCGCAAATTGAAGTTAGCTAAAATACATGCGAATAAAGATAAAAACAAACCTCTTGAGTTACAAGGAGAAACGTTAACACCTGATACGGAACCAATGATCAGTATTGACCAAGTACAGGACTTGAAAAACATGTTTGACCTACTGTACAATCTAAATGAGGATGAAATGTCGGAAGAACAAGTCCTTGAACATCTTGAGATTGATACAAATCAAAGAGTGGGGAGTGGATTAAAAAAGAAATCGAAATACTGCCCTGTCTTACCTCCTGGTAACAGATTTGATCAATTCAGTGAAGCAATAATAGAAGAGCTAGAAAAAATAACAAATACTAGAAATGAAAATCAAAAAGAGAATTTAAGTAAAAGGAACGGGAATCAATCGGTAAATTGATGGAAAATAAAGAACTCATAATAAAACCCGCCGATAAAGGGGGAAACATCGTGCTCATGGATATAAAGGATTATCTGCAAGAAGCATATAGACAATTAGAAGATACTATAAACTATTGCAAAATGCCAAACAATCCTATTAATAAAATGATAATGGAATTGAATATTAATCTTAAAAAATGGCATAATGAGAATTTGATCGATGATGATGAGCTAAAGTTTCTGACAAAGGACTTCCCAGTGATCCCAACAATATACTTCTTACCAAAGATTCATAAGACACTTCACCATCCACCAGGAAGGCCAATTGTATCCTCATGTGATTCTTTATATGAAAACCTTTCGGAGTATGTAGACCAATTTCTAGCACCAATTGCGCAAAGCATGAGCTCTTACATCAGAGATACTGGTGATTTTTTAAGGATACTCACAGGCATCACATGGAATAGTGAATTACTGCTAATAACAATAGATGCAGTATCACTATATACTTCGATCAGACATGAGATAGGCCTAAATGCATGTAGATATTTCCTACGACAAAGGAAAATATCTGAAATGAAACATACCCAAATGTTACTGACCATGATCGAACTATGTCTCACTAACAATATCTTCTATTTTAATAAAGAACTTTTTAAACAGCGTTGCGGAACTGCCATGGGCATTTCTTTTTCTCCAAATTATGCCAATATCACGATGGGGTGGTGGGAGAAAGTGATAGCATGGGATGCGGAGTATCAAGATGATGTAGACAAAATAATACTATGGGTCCGTTTCATAGATGATTTATTTCTAATATGGAACGGGACAGAACAAGAGTTTCAAATATATTTTCAAAAATTGAATAATAATGAAATTGGTCTATCTTTTACATGTAACACCAGCAAAACGAAGATTGCGTTTCTTGATACCTTAATATACATTAAGGATGATGAGATACACTCCACACTCTACAGAAAAGAAACAGCCACCAACAGCATATTACACGGGACAAGCTTCCACCCCAAATCAATAATTGAAAATATACCATACGGAGAATTCATGCGAATGAAGCGGAACTGTTCCAATTCAGAGGATGCTGAAGAAAAAATCCAAGAAACCATGGAAAGGCTAAAAACAAGGGGATATAAAGAATCAACACTGCAAAAAAGTAAAAGAAGAATTGATCAAAAAACAAGAGATGACACATTGATACCTAAGAAAATACTAGAAAATTGTGAAAACCAACAAGCACCACGTTTTATAACTACATACAGCAAAGAAAGTGGAAAGATCATGGGAAAAATTAAAAAACATTGGCATTTAATTGAAAAAGATCCTGACATAGGACAACTTATTGGATCAAAACCAACCGTGACCTATAGAAAAACAAAATCTCTAAAAAACATGTTAATAAAAAGCCACTTTAAACAACAATTAGATACTAATTGGCTAATGGAACAACAAAATGGCTTTACAAAATGCAATTCATGCAAAGCATGTAAGATTGGGAAAAATAAAAAAACCATTGTGGAACCTAATGGAAATACGATTATCCTAAACCAAAAAATCACGTGTACCACACAGTATGTGATATACATCATTGAGTGCAAATGTGGCAGTAAATACATCGGGAGCACAATCTGTACTTTACGAAAGCGTATTTTGGAACACATTAGAGCAGTGAAGAATAAAGATCTTTCATATGCAACTGCAAAACATATGATATTATGCCAAAAAGGAGACTGGAGAGCGATGTGTTACTATGGGATCAAGGCCATTACATTGGATGAACGTGGTGGGAATAGAATAAAAAAATTACGTCAGATGGAATCACGTTATATTGTCAGACTCAAAACAAAGACCCCGAGGGGGATGAACAATGACGAAGAGCTTTATATACATTTGGGATGAACAATAATAAAAGTTTGTTATTGTAACTATAATCAAAAAATACTAGGACATTACAGTTTAAATACAAAGGATACTAGATCCGATTAATTAAATGTGGATAAATATATCGAAAAACAAATGTTGAGTACTAAACTCTGGAACAATAATAATATTTTTACTAACACATAATAATGATATGTGTGAATTTGAAATAATGTCACAGGATACTAAATCATGAGGTTTTATAAATATGCTGTTAAAACCTACTATCTTCCATTGAAAATAACAATAACAGTTACGTTTTTCTTTTCTGTAAATTATGTATTGTTGAATGTAATGCACTACATGTCCCAGAATGCCACATTAAGGCCAGCTGGGTTTAAATAGTGCAATAAAGAAAGGACTCACTAACCGTGAGCAAAGCCGTGAGAGGGCTGAAACGCGTTGGTTGAGTTGTGCAATAAACTCAATTGAACTATCTTCACTCCTGAGTGCCGCGTCCTTTGTGTGTAAAAAAAAAAAAAAAAAAAAAAAATATATATATATATATATATACACACACACACGTCTGTGTGGTTGCACTATGGTGTTGAACAAATAAAAAAGGAATTAAAACACACCGATGTCTGTGGCGCTGTGTGTCCTCGAAGTGGAATGGAGACGATGAAGCATATATGTATATATATATATTATCTACTGGCGGTCGGCAGTAGATAGTTATAGTTGGGACCTATTTTCCATAGGAAATTCACAACATTCTATTTCAAATAACTTTGGCGCCGGTTGACGAATCTTCGCAAAATTTTCAAAACTTGTGGGTCGCTCCGGTCCGCTCCTATCCTGAAAGTTTCGGGGTGATTCGGCAAGCGGGGGCCGAGAAACAAGGGGGGTCCCAAAACGTGTTTTCCCCATGCAATTTTCCACAGGAAACTTTAGCCCGAACTGCTGAACGGAATTACACCAAATTTGCCAAAGAGGTAGTTCTTGGTTCAGAAAGAACCCTTTTTGTTAAATGGTGTAAATCCGTTCAGTAGTTGCTGAGAAAATCAAAAGTAAAAACACATATATCTATGGCAGCGGAGGATCCGCGCACCCTCCCGATCACGAGCTGTATGCTAATTGGCTGTCAACACTCCAAACCAGGAAGTGTTGGCAGCCATCTTGTGACTCGGTAGAACCGACTCACAAGAAAACAGTAGAAACAAGTGCGCAAAACGCAAAAAGGGGGCAGGGTAGAAACACCCTGACCCCCTAGGCCTGCTCAGGGGGTCCCACAAGGACCCCCAGGGCCAAAAAAAAGCATTTTTTTTCCTAAAAATCGGCGGGATGCGCTTAGGATGCGCGGATCCCGCCGTGAAAAAAAAAACACGAAGCGCGGCCTCCCGCGCTTCGTTGTTATTTGGCCCCCGGGTGGGCCAAGTCCCGGGGGCATAAAGTGGTTAAACCAAAAATTGTGTGGGGGGGCCTCTAAGGCCCCCCCAAGCCCCGGGGACCGCCACCCCCCGGGGCTTTGAATTGAAAATGGTGCGGGAGGGCACTCGGCCCTCCTGCAGCCCCCGGGGACCGCCACCCCGGGGCTTCTTCTTTTTCCCCATAAAATTACCTGTGTGGGGGCTCAGCCCCCACACGCCCGGGACCGTCACCTCCCGGGGCACTAAGAATTTAATGTGGGGGTCCGTTTCGGACCCCGAGCCCCGGGGACCACCACCTCCCCGGGGCTTTGCACATGTTGGGAGGGGGCCGCGCGGCCCCTCCTGGAGCCCGTGATGGCCCTGGGGACCGCCACCCCCCAGGGCCGGCTCCTGCAGTGTCCCGGGGTGCCCACCCCGGGACACTGTAGTTTGCTATGGCAGGGCGGGAGCCTCGCAGCTCCCGCCCTGCCATAGCAAGTCTGCTTGGTTTTGGAAGAGAGAGCAGGAAACCTGCTCTCTCTTCCAAAACCAAGACGTATTGCTTTTCACACGGGGAGCTGCATCTTAGCAGCTCCCCATGTGGAAAGCAATGCCGGCTCCCGAGGGACGCGGGGAGCCGGCTGGACCGTGGGGGTATTGGGGACCCCCACGGTCCCCAACGGAGAGGGCCAGCCCCAGGGGATGGGGTCCCCGGGCAACAAGTGGCCCGGGAGGGGGCCACGCGGCCCCTTCCCCAAAATTGAAAGGAAAAAAAAAAAAACTAAGGCCGGCCCCGGGGGATGGGGTCCCCGGGGCCATAAGTGGCCTGAGGAGGGGGGCAACGCAGCCCCCCTACAAAAGATTTAAAACAAAAAAAAAGGACATGCCCCGGGGGATGGGGTCCGAAGCCCCCCTTCTTAAGCTCCCTCCTTGCAGCACTCTGCAAACGCGCCCCCTGGCGCGTTTGCAGATGGGGAACGAATTCCCCTTGAATACTGGGGGTCCCTGGGGGCCAACTAGCCCACCAGGAACCTCCAGTATGCGCCAGGGGCTGCGTTGCAGAGAGAGTGTTCTGAGGCCACGCCCCTTTTACACCTCTCTGCAACGCAGCTCTGTGGCGCTTAATGGAGGTAGCTGGTGGGCTAATTGCACCCCAGGGACCCTCAGGATTCAAGGGGAGTTAATCCCCCGACTTAAAACGCGCCACGGGGCGCGTTTGCACAGTGGTGAAGGGAGGGGGCATGGCCTGAGGTGACATGTGTGCAAACACGCCCTGTGGCGTGTTTTAAGTTGGGGGATTAAGAAAAACGATGGATTTAGGCCCAGATCTCTGTACTGGGGTGAATGTATGACATTGTTCTGCATTCTGTCCATCAACTGTTGTTTTTGCATTTGTCACCCCGAGTGGGACGGGTATGCCCAGACGTGGGTCCCGTGCTCTCCATGCCACTGGAATCAAGCTATCCTGGCTGAAGAGGGGTGAAACCCCGAAACCGGTCCTAGGATGCTTGTTTCCAGTCCAGGGAAGGACCTGGCTTGGTAGTTCGGGCTGGACTGTTCCCATGAGGCACAGGGTCAAGACTGATTTGCATATGGCTGGGTTCAAACTGGAATGGCATGGTGAGCAAAAACGATGGATTTAGGCCCAGATCTCTGTACTGGGGTGAATGTATGACATTGTTCTGCATTCTGTCCATCAACTGTTGTTTTTGCATTTGTCACCCCGAGTGGGACGGGTATGCCCAGACGTGGGTCCCGTGCTCTCCATGCCACTGGAATCAAGCTATCCTGGCTGAAGAGGGGTGAAACCCCGAAACCGGTCCTAGGATGCTTGTTTCCAGTCCAGGGAGGACCTGGCTTGGTAGTTCGGGCTGGACTGTTCCCATGAGGCACAGGGTCAAGACTGATTTGCATATGGCTGGGTTCAAACTGGAATGGCATGGTGAGCAAAAAACGATGGATTTAGGCCCAGATCTCTGTACTGGGGTGAATGTATGACATTGTTCTGCATTCTGTCCATCAACTGTTGTTTTTGCATTTGTCTTAACAGCGCCACTGAAGAAGGGATAAAGAAACTCCTGAAACGCGTCTGGCGTAAGGACTATCATTGATGCCTGTACCTGGAGGGTTGCCTGCTTGCAAGTTGTCAATAAATTATGTGAGCTACTCATCTTCTTGTGGCTTCACTCCTTTGGGGCTTACCTGTGTGGATATATATATATATATTTTTTTTCCCAAAGATCGCTTCAGAGACGAGTTTGCACTCCTAGGCAAGGTAGGTAACAACCTTTATTTGTTAAAGCAAGCAGCTTCCCATCCCGTTTCTTGTGTCCTTTAGCCTTACGCGTTTCGGGGAATTCTTTCCCCTTCCTCTGAGGCTAGCGTGAGCAGCTTCGATTTCTGTATCATTGCCATGTCCCCTGCGTTCTATTTATATTCACAATTGGCCTCTGGTGTGCCATTTCGCTCCGTCATCATTCCCAATGCACGCTGGGACTTGCAGTAATTTACATGTTTTTTACCCTCCGGTGGGTTTAAGATGCTCACGACTTTTTAAGGACCAGTTCAAGCAGCCCTCCATTGAGCCTCCGAATGAGACTCTGCTTGCTACTCAAATTCCCTGCCACGCAGATCACGGAAGGAACTTTCCCCCATGCAGACCCCTCGTATTCAGTGGGGCGGTGCGTCGACTCCACGGCCTGAAGCCGCCGTGAAAATGTTTTCCCAAAGATCGCTTCAGAGACGAGTCCACACTCCTAGGCAAGGTAGGTAACAACCTTTATTTGTTAAAGCAAGCAGCTTCCCATCCCGTTTCTTGTGTCCTTTAGCCTTACGCGTTTCGGGGAATTCTTTCCCCTTCCTCTGAGGCTAGCGTGAGCAGCTTCGATTTCTGTATCATTGCCATGTCCCCTGCGTTCTATTTATATTCACAATTGGCCTCTGGTGTGCCATTTCGCTCCGTCATCATTCCCAATGCACGCTGGGACTTGCAGTAATTTACATGTTTTTTACCCTCCGGTGGGTTTAAGATGCTCACGACTTTTTAAGGACCAGTTCAAGCAGCCCTCCATTGAGCCTCCGAATGAGACTCTGCTTGCTACTCAAATTCCCTGCCACGCAGATCACGGAAGGAACTTTCCCCATGCAGACCCCTCAGTATTCAGTGGGGCGGTGCGTCGACTCCACGGCCTGAAGCCGCCGTGAAAATGTTTTCCCAAAGATCGCTTCAGAGACGAGTCCGCACTCCTAGGCAAGGTAGGTAACAACCTTTATTTGTTAAAGCAAGCAGCTTCCCATCCCGTTTCTTGTGTCCTTTAGCCTTACGCTAAATGGAGGGCTGCTTGAACTGGTCCTTAAAAAGTTGTGAGCATCTTAAACCCACCGGAGGGTAAAAAACATGTAAATTACTGCAAGTCCCAGCGTGCATTGGGAATGATGACGGAGCGAAATGGCACACCAGAGGCCAATTGTGAATATAAATAGCACGCAGGGGACATGGCAATGATACAGAAATCGAAGCTGCTCACGCTAGCCTCAGAGGAAGGGGAAAGAATTCCCGAAACGCGTAAGGCTAAAGGACACAAGAAACGGGATGGGAAGCTGCTTGCTTTAACAAATAAAGGTTGTTACCTACCTTGCCTAGGAGTGCGGACTCGTCTCTGAAGCGATCTTTGGGAAAACATTTTCACGGCGGCTTCAGGCCGTGGAGTCGACGCACCGCCCCACTGAATACGAGGGGTCTGCATGGGGAAAGTTCCTTCCGTGATCTGCGTGGCAGGGAATTTGAGTAGCAAGCAGAGTCTCATTCGGAGGCTCAATGGAGGGCTGCTTGAACTGGTCCTTAAAAAGTCGTGAGCATCTTAAACCCACCGGAGGGTAAAAACATGTAAATTACTGCAAGTCCCAGCGTGCATTGGGAATGATGACGGAGCGAAATGGCACACCAGAGGCCAATTGTGAATATAAATAGCACGCAGGGGACATGGCAATGATACAGAAATCGAAGCTGCTCACGCTAGCCTCAGAGGAAGGAGAAAGAATTCCCCGAAACGCGTAAGGCTAAAGGACACAAGAAACGGGATGGGAAGCTGCTTGCTTTAACAAATAAAGGTTGTTACCTACCTTGCCTAGGAGTGCGGACTCGTCTCTGAAGCGATCTTTGGGAAAATATATATATATATACGCTGCAAAGGGAATCCTGCAGCAAAACCGACCTCTTCCACGCTTGTGGGCTGGTGCGAGTGTGCAAGTACGTTAGGGTCAAATATACGCGCCTGCCATAATAGATTGGGTTTAAGCTTCATTATGCACAATGTATTATACCGACATTTTTAGTAATTGTAGTTACCCAGATCTTTTTTCAAAACATATGAATTTTACAACAATATGTTTTTAAATATTGCTATTAATTTTGTGATGCAATGTAAATATTCATATATGACATTTTTAAGTATTTTACATGAAATGTGTTTTATGTATTTTAACATGCATTTTATGGCAGTATTTGCACAATTTTAATGTGATTGTTGCACAAATAGTAGCGTATTGACAGATGAATATGCGAATTTTTTCCATGTCCATGCATTGGTTATCACATGTACTGCACTGGCACTTTAAATATGGCATCTTGGCTTCAGTATCGCGTCATGTGATCAAGGCCGTCTTAGGCCGAAACGCATCAGGGCGATTGTGGGGTTGTGAGCAAATAAATTACTTCACGCACAAAGCTGGGTTTGTGTTCCGTCCTTTTCCGTAAGAAAGGAAGTTACGAAGAACGGCATCTGATATATATATATATATATATATATATATATATATAATCCAAAGTGCCCTGAAGCATCGGGAGGTCACTCGACGGAGTTCTGCCATCTGGCTGTATGATGCAGCCTGCCTTCCTGTTCCACTTATAATTGTCTGCCAACGCGTTTCAAGGTATTGCACCTCTTCTTCTAGGGCAACAAACTTCACATCTGAGGCTCGCATTATTTCTGTGACATTTCCAGCCCCCCCACATGCCCCGGGGACCGCCACCTCCCCGGGGCACTAAGAAAATACATGTGGGGGTCCGTTTTGGACCCCCGAAGCCCCGGGGACCACCACCTCCCCGGGGCTATGTAGATGTGTGGAGGGGGGCCGCGCGGCCCCCCTCCTGCAGTGTCCCGGGGTGCCTACCCCCGGGACACTGTAGTTTGCTATGACAGGACAGGAGCCTCGCGGCCCCGCCCTGTCATTGCAAACTGCTTTGGATATTGGAGCGAGAGCAGGGAAACCTGCTCTCGCTTCCACATCCAGCACATTGCTTTTCCACACGGGGAGCTGCATGTTAGCAGCTCCCCATGTGGAAAAGCAATGCCGGCTCCCGCAGGGCGGGGAGCCGGCATGGTCCGTGGGGGAGTTGGGGTCCCCCCACGGACCCCAAAGGATAGGGCCAGCCCCAAGGGATGGGGTCCCCGGGGCAAGTAGTGGCACGGGAGGAGGGCCACGCGGCCCCCCTCCCCAAAAATAAAAAAATAAATGAAGGCCGGCCCCGGGGGGATGGGGTCCCCGGGGCCAATAGAGGCCTTAGGAGGGGGGCCACACAGCCCCCCTCCTCCAAAATTATTTTTTTTAAAGTGGCCATGCCCCAGGGGATGGGGTCCCCGGGGCCGGAATCGGCCACGAGAGGGGGGCCACGTGGCCCCCTTCCCCTACAGTATATTTTTTTTTTTTTAAAGAAAAAAGGCATCAGGCCCTGGGGGATGGGGTCCCCAGGGCCCCAAAAGTAAAGAAGGGGGCCACACAGCCCCCTTCAAAAAAACAAAAAAGAAAGAAAAAGACGCGATCGAGCGTCAGGCCCCGCCCCTCCCTTAACCACTCTGCAAACGCGCCCTGTGGCGCTTTAAATTGGGGAAATAATTCCCATTCAATACTGGGGGTCTCTGGGGTCAACTAGCTCACCAGGTACCTCCAGTAAGCGCCACAGGCTGGGTTGCAGAGAGTGGTCCAGGCCACGGCCCTTTACACCTCTCTGCAACGCAGCTCTGTGGCGCTTACTGGAGGTACCTGGTGGGATAGTTGGACCACAGGGACCCTCAGGATTCAAGGGGACTTAATCCCCCAACTTAAAACGCGCCATTAGGGCGCTGCTTGCACAGTGGTGAAGGGAGGGGCGGGGCTAAGGTGACATGTGCGCAAACAGGCCCCATGGCGCATTTTTAGATGGGGAATTAAACCCCCTTCAATCCTGAGGGTCCCTGGGGGCCAACTAGCCCACCAGGTACGTCCAGAAAGCGCCACAGAGCTGCGTTGCAGAAAGGTGTAAAAAGGGGCGTGGCCTCTGAACACCTCTCTGCAACGCAGCTCCCTGGCGCATACTGGAGGTATCTGGTGGGCTAGTTGGCCCCTAGGGACCCTCGGGATTGAGGAGGAATTAATTCTCCAACTTAAAACGCGCCACAGGGCGTGTTTGCAGACATGTCACCTCAGGCCCCACCCCCTTCCTTCACCATTGTGCAAATATTCCTCTAAAATCAGCCGAACTACGAATTCCGATTTACTCACCTGTTATCAGGAGAGACCTCAGTGCTGCATCTTTAAGCCCAGTACTGATCCTGAAAAGTAATTCTAACCGTACTTACCAGAAACTTGAATTTCCTTCCATAGGCTAACATTGACTGGTTTCACTTGGAAATTCTTCCAAGTGTGGAGTTTTGGAACTTTATAATATTCCTCTAAAATCAGCTGAACTACGAATTCCTATTTACTCACCTGTTATCAGGAGAGACCTCAGTGCTGCATCTTTGAGCCCAGTACAGATCTTGAAAAGTAATTCTAACCGTACTTACCAGTAACTTGAATTTCCTTCCATAGGCTAACATTGACTGGTTTCACTTGGAAATTCTTCTAAGTGTGGAGTTTTGGAACTTTATAATATTCCTCCAAAATCAGCCGAACTACGAATTCTGATTTACTCACCTGTTATCAGGAGAGAACCCAGTGCTGCATCTTTTAGACCAGCACTGACCCTGAAAAGTAATTCTAACCGTACTTACCAGTAACTTGTATTTCCTTCCATAGGAATCCATTGTCTGGTTTTCAGCAGAAAAGTTTCAAAGTGTCGATTTTCACAAACTACAAATATTCCTTAAAAATCGCCTGTATGACTTAAACGCATTCTTTCAACTGTTTACAGGAGATGCACCAGTGCTGGATCCAGGATCCACCACTGAGTAAGAAAAAGTAACGATAACACTACTTACCTGCTAAGTGAATTTCCTCCCATAGGATAACATTGGTGATTCTATGTGAAAAAGTTTCTAAGTGTCAACTTTTAAAATACAATAATATTCCTTAAAAATCACTACTGTAACCAAAACGCTTTTACTCAACTGTTTACAGGAATGTCCCAGGACTGAATCTAGGATCCAGTCCTGTGGTTAGAAAAGTAATCCATAAAGTAACTAATTGCATTTCACTAGAAATTCACATTGAGCTCAATGTTGCATTGTGTTTGAAATTGTGTTGCCCATTGCAACAACTGTAACTACTGTACTTAAAAGTCTATTGCCTATTTGCAAAGTATTTAAACTAAAGTAATTCATTCTGAGAAAGTATATTTTGTAATGTAATGTATAATGTAATTACAATGTAATTTAAAAAATAAAATATCTAAAAATAAATAGTTTAAAAAATGTAGTAAATCAGTATCAAAAAAATAAATATAACAATTCATACATTTAAAAATTGTCATTTACAAAACCTTTGACATTCACTGAAAAAACCATAGGTTTCAGACATGTTATAGTTAGGAATTAGCATTTAAAAAACCTTTGAAATTCACTGAAAAAACCATAGGTTTCAGGCACGTTATAGTTAGAAATTAGCATTTAAAAACCTTACAAATTCACTGAAAAAACCATAGGTTTTAGGGACAGTTATAGTTAGTTGGACATTGCACTCGTACAAAACCCGTGAAATTCCCCCGTTATAGTTAGTTCAGCTAACTATAACTCGCGCCCCGCAATGCACTGCTGATGACGTCACATATTACATCACTTATGACATGGTCAGTGACATCACTGATGACATCTCAAATGACATCACTGATGACATCATCCACGTGGTAATCTGATGCACCTCCTCACACCCTAATATAACCTTTGATACACCCACTCTAAATTACAGACTGCCATTCGCAAAACCATAGACACTCCAACACCAATAACTACATACCCACTCACTGATTCTTAGGTCTACACACACATCCACTCACTCACCCGTACAGTCACTCATAGTTACGGTCACTCAGTACAGGACTATCATATGCACTCATACTCCTATATAGACACTCAAACACCGCCACTCATCCATAGAGGTACTCACACACCTAGTCAGTCATGCAAATAATTAAACACACTGCCATTTACTCACCTATACAGTTATACACACACCAGCTCACTTACTCATACAAATACTAGCACATTCTTACGCTCTTATACAATCACTGATACAAGCACACACTCATCCATACAGTCACTCTCACAATCACACACTCTCGCTTATAGCTATTTATATACTCCAACACACATATATACTGCCTTTCACATATGTAGTTACTCACACATGTACCCCTGGGACATACATTCACTCACTAACACACTCTTACACACACTTACCCACCCATACAGTCTATCACAGATGCACTCTTGAAACCATCCACCCAGTGAATCACCCACTCACACATCTATGCACAGAGTCGCACACACCCCAACCACACAAACACTCAGGCACCCATACAGATACTCAGACAACCAATCAATAACTCATATAGACACTCATGTAGCTATTCACAAACCCATGCAGCCACTTACACAGCAACAGACAGACGGATACAGACATTCACCCAGTTTAGTCACTAACCCATGCATTCAGTAAGATACGTTTAATCACTCACTTATAGAGTTAGTCACGCACCTACTAAATCATCCATACAGACACTTATACACCCACTCATTCTTCAATACGCCTTTCCGTATATATATTAAAAATATTTAAACTTTACAGAAACACACAGTCACTGGAGGATGTCATCAGTGATGTCATCAGTGATGTCATCAGTGATGTCACTGACCATGTCATGAGTGATGTAATATGTGACGTCATCAGCAGTGCATTGCGGGGGCGCGAGTTATAGTTAGCTGAACTAACTATAACGGGGAATTTCACGGGTTTTGTACGAGTGCAATGTCCAACTAACTATAACTGTCCCTAAAACCTATGGTTTTTTCAGTGAATATATATATATATATAAGCTGCAAAGGGAATCCTGCAGCAAAACCGACCTCTTCCACGCTTGTGGGCTGGTGCGAGTGTGCAAGTACGGACCGGTAATAATATACACAATGTCCACGGGATTTATGGCTCAAACGCCAAAGAAAGCCTAGCACTCCACGGCTAGATTTCAAAGAGATTTATTTTGGCGACGCGTTTCACCCGAACTCGGGCTTCGTCACAGCCAATCCATAGCACAATGTGCCCCATCACCTTCTGAAACAAAAACAAGGGGCTGGCAAACCATAAACATGAAAGACAGATGTAGTAGTATTTCAGTAGGCTTAGAAAAAAAGATGCATTTAAAAAGAAAAATTCCTTTCCAAAATTCCCCATGCATGTCATAAAATTAACATTGAATTAAATGTGAAAATATATATACAAGTTACATTTTTGCACATATTGGAATTCAACGGTTAAGATATATATAACATCTTTTCGTCCATCAGTGTCAGCCAGGAGAAAGAACAACATTGATTTTATCCAATTACTGGCAAGTGCCCTAGAAAATAAATGATTATAAGGCTTAGGAAAAAAGATGCATATGAAAGGAGAAATTCCTTTCCGTAATTCCCCATGTATGTCATCCAATTAACATTAAATTTAAAGTGGAAAAATATATATGTTACATTTTTGCACACATTGGAATTCAACGATTAAGGTATATATTTAACATCCATCAGTGTCAGCCAGGAGAAAGGACAACAATATTAGAAATTTTGATTTTAGCCAAATACTGAACTGCCTCTTCCCATGAGGCATGCTGTCTTTTGCTGTATCCATTTCTGGTTGTTTTCCTTTTCTGCTGCTTCCTCCTCTTCCTCTTGGTGGTCCTCCCCTAAATGTCTGGTTGGTTTGTAAAAAACTGTATTCCTCCATGACTGAGAAAGAGGGGATATCTCTAGATGAATTTGACGCCTGATCATCTGATGAGTAGATATCAGATCCTGATTCTGAGGTAATTAACTCTTGCTGTCTCATTACTCCAGCCTGTTTGAACTACCTGATAGCCCCATCAAATTGTCTCGCAAAAGTGAGAACCCGTCCATTGGCATAATCCTGCTTGCCACGTAGACATTTTCTGCGTTTCTTTGTCTGGATCTCATCCTCATACTTCTCAAACCTCTTCTCCATTTGGGTAGTGAAATTGCGAATTTCATCTTGATTCTGATCTTTTGTTAAGATATCCTTCAGTTTGGCAATTTTCTCTGTGGCCTCCTCTAACTCGACGTTGGGGTATTTAGATAAAAGTCCCATCATATGTTTGCATGTTGTGGCCATTCACAGGGACCACTCCTCCAGCAATTTGGGGTTTGGATTCTGATAGGTGGGGGCAATAAGAATTCTCAAGCCACGCGGCACTCTGGCAAATTCAATATAATTTTCCAGCGACATTACCTACCAACACCTATTTATCTTCTT
Source organism: Calotriton arnoldi (assembly GCA_963921515.1). Lineage (NCBI taxonomy): Eukaryota > Metazoa > Chordata > Amphibia > Caudata > Salamandridae > Calotriton > Calotriton arnoldi. Next base: position 2,173,937 of record CAWUFW010002314.1, on the reverse strand, counting down.
TTTCCGTAGCTTTTCATACTGAATTAGCAGTTGCTTTACATTTTTTTCTTTACTTGTGGCATCATGTGCAACTGCCTCATTGCTTTGATCGATGTCATCACCTTCCTCAGGGAACACCTCTTAGCTCAGAAGGAAAAAAAGACACAGGACCCACACACGGTCAGACTGATTACCACATATAACAGTGAGTCTGGTGCTTTGAGAAAGATTGTCAATAAACATTGGCACTTGGTTAGGACAGATTCAGTCATCGGCAAGGCTATGTCACCACACCCATTAGTAACATATGGTAAGTCCAAATCTCTACGGGACCATTTAGTTCATAGTTACACCAGAACCCCTGTAGATAAACAAAGCTGGCTGAAAGAGCAAATGGGCTTTTACAAATGTGGGCAATGCAAAGCCTGTAAAGGTAGCAATAATAATATAGAGTACACATTACCCATAGGAAAAAAACACTACATTACTAAATGCATCACATGTGGGAATGATTTTGTGGTATATGTTCTGGTGTGCCCGTGTGGTTTGCGCTATGTGGGGAGCACTATCTGCCCTGTAAAGAAGAGAGTTTTGGAACATTATAGAGCTATAAAGAATACGGATGTTAATTACTCAGTGGCTAGACTCTGGGCAAGAGCTCATAACCAAAAGGCTGACTTACTATCCTATTTTGGCATTGACAGGATTGTGCCAAACTTCTGTGGAGGAGACAGGGAGAAGGAACTTAGACTACTGGAGTCTGAATACATTATCCTGCTTGGGAGTAAATCCATGGGATGCCTTAATGAGGATGAAGAGCTACATCTGCATATCGGCTGATGTCACATAGGTTAAATCTAATTTACGCGTTCTTATATATATATGTATATAAGAGGCATGTCTCCTCCCTGTGATCATCTGTTGTTATTGATCTAGATCACTGTTGTTTCTGGTCTTGAGCGCTGTTCCCTGATGTCCTTCTGACTACATATATATGTTTGCATATATGTAACCTCTCTGGTCCCGAAAACTATTTTATTGCAATCTGAATCTTTCCCTTTTCTCAAATTTAATTTTATTCAGTGTTTCTAACTGAAAAATTCCATTAGTCTGGTAAATAGTCTACATTTGTGCACGTGGTAATTTTTATGTAAGGATCAAAAAAATATGGGTTTATGACAGTGATTTTTGTTTTGAACATTAGTATTTTTTGTCTCATAGTAGGCTGTGTGTGGATGTAGATGTTTACATCGTATTGGATAACCATTTGGGTAGAGGATGAATTGACTTTTATGACCATGACATGACACGGTGTTTATGATCTCATGATAGGCGCAAATATCCAACAAGGCTAGTTAATATGTGTGTATCACTACAACCACTGGGCTTGACGTTGAATCAATAATGCGTTTTTCCTTGCATCTTCTATAATCATTACATTTTTAGGGCACTTGTCAGTAATTGGATAAAATCAAAGTTTCTAATATTGTTGTTCTTTCTCCTGGCTGACACTGATAGATGTTAAATATATACCTTAATCGTTGAATTCCAATGTGTGCAAAAATTTAACTTATATATATTTTTTCACTTTGAATTTAATGTTAATTTGATGACATGCATGGGGAATTACGTAAAGGAATTTCTCCTTTCATATGCATCTTTTTTCCTAAGCCTTATAATCATTAATTTTTTAGGGCACTTGCCAGTAATTGGACAAAATCAATGTTGTTCTTTCTCCTGGCTGACACTGATGGACGAAAAGATGTTATATATATCTTGACCCTTGAATTCCAATATGGGCAAAAATGTAACATATATATTTTTTCACCTTTAATTTAATGTTAATTTTATGACATGCATGGGGAATTTTGGAAAGGAATTTTTCTTTTCAAATGCATCTTTTTTCCTAAGCCTACTGAAACAGTACTAATCTAATCTGTCTTTCATGTTTATGGTTTGTCAGCCCCTTGTTTCTGCAAAAGGTGATGGGGCACGTTGTGCTATAGATTGGCAGTGATGAAGCCCGAGTTCGGGTGAAACACGTTGCCAAAATTAATCTCTTTGAAATCTAGCCGTGGAGTGCGAGGCTTTCTTTGTGGTTTGATCCATAAATCCCATGGACATATATATATATATATATATATATATATATATATATCATACACACACACACACACACACACACCTAAATATATATATATATATTTTTTTCATCCAATGTGCCTTTGCGCATAGGAGGTCACTCGACATTGCTTCACTGTAAGATGCAGCATGCCGTCTTGTTTAATAAATATATATATATATATATATATATATATACACACATATATATACACACACATATGCACAGCCTCAAAAAATGTTACTAGACCTGCAGGTCTAATAACTTTAATAATCTACTTGACCTAATTGTAATGCTCTTGACCCCTAAACTGGTTTCAAATGATGTGATCATGGGCAAATATTTTAATTCACTGAGCCGCCATTTTCTTCATTATCACATACGAGAGCACCTTCAAATATGCAAAATCAGCATGTCTGCTGTGCCAAAAACTATTTTGTTTGATTTAATAGACTAAACCATTGAGCCATATATAATACAAATCTAGCCACATATAGGATACACATGACCCCTGACTTGCTTCTTAGTTCACTAGCATTGTCATCAGGGCGGGGACAGGAATGTTTCTCAAATCATGTTTAAAATCTATCACTTTTAATAAATACATAACTAAAGCATGACGTGGTAGCACACTGTCATTTGCAATCAGCAGATTTTACATTGAAATGGCCACAAACTTTCCCAGTGGCATGAAGTTTTACTGATAAAACTATATAGTGAACAAACAATAATGTTTGGAAATCGAGTTTCTGCAAATATGTGTCATTTGCACAACACCAAGTAAAGTGTTCTGATTTGTTTTGCTCCTATTTAAATCTTTGTCTGCATCACACTTCTTAATCACAAAAAAAATCTGTTTTCGTAATCCCTGATATACTTTGAAATATTTGCAGTATTCATTTACAGGTTATTTACATGTTATGTGTAAGAAAAAAACTGACATCTTCAGAAAGCTCACTTGACAAAAACCTCTTGCGTTTTTACTAATTGCTGCTTTAAAAATGGACATTTGACCTCTTTCCTTGAGCAGACAGCAAAATGTGTCAAGATAAAAACAAGATTTAAATGCATCTTTATTGCTCATTAACTTTCTGAATGAACAGAACACCTTTTCTTTTCAGCTTAAGTTTACTCGCTAGAAATGACTAGCAGGTGCTAAAAACAGCTCGACCTGTAAAATATGACTCGCTATTGCGAGTGCGCAAGAAGATTTTTTTATATATATATATATATTAAGGAACAAGAACTCGTAGAATCCTAGCAAGGCCCGTAAGGGGTTGAGCGCCAAGCAGGACGAGATCACTGGCTTTCCAACATCAAAAGAACCATTGATTACTTTTCACTCCGTAAGGAAGAAGACACTCACGTGCAGTATCAGCAAGAGCTTTACTTCATAGCAAGACACGTCTTGCTATGAAGTAAAGCTCTTGCTGATACCGCACGTATTCCCGAGTGAGCGTCGTCTTATATATATATATATATATATATATATATATATATATATATATATATATCGCTCCCGCGACCGCCTTCAAATCCTTTCGAAACAGAGCAGACACCAATGCAGATAATCGTTATTTCGTTTTATTTGCCTTCCGCCATAACGCGCTTTGGCCATACAAGTAGCCTTGGTCACATGACATGCACGCGTCATGTTGTTCTTTTTACGTATTTACTTTTCATGAACAGCGAAGCAAGACTTCATTCATTGATATTACAACAGCGCTAAAAATTACCATTTTCATTTTCTTTCACAATTTATTCAAACGTAATGAATATTCTCTATACATATAGCACTTTGATTTCAGTGTACATTACCCTTTGTTTCCAAATTTATAGGCAATCAATCTGCAATATTCCACATAACCCCATGTTACTTGTTATAGGCAAGTGCCCCAACAGTATCTGATCTCAAATATCTGCAAAACGGGGATGTTGTTGCTTGTAATAGTTATTCTGATAATTAATTTTCGTAATGAATACATATTTTTTCTTTTTGATTACTATTATCACCCCTTTACATATAAGTGAAATTTCACGATCATACCCGTTGCATTTCTAACTCACTATATATATATATATATATATATACCTACCTACCTACCTACCGGCAGTCACCAGTAGGTAGTTATAGTAAGGACCATGCTTCCATAGAAAAAGTGTTTTTTGACTTATCTATATCTTTGATTTCGTTTCACAAATCTTCATGAGAGTTTCCAAAAATAGTGCCCCGGTGAATCTTGTGTGCATGGAAAGTTTCGGGGTGATCCATCGAGCGGGGGCCGAGAAAAAGTGGCGGTCAAAAAAAGTGTGTTTCCCATGTTAATTCCCATGGAGTCTTTAGACACGCCCGCAGCCCGTACCACTGTTCAGAATTGCACTGAAGGAAATTGCACTGAACTAGGCAGGTAGGTAGATTTTGGTGCGCAGATTACGCTTTCAGTTATCTGGTGTTAATCCATTTAATATTAGTTAAGAAATTTAAGGAAATCCAAATATGTATATCTACGATCATGGCTAATTCGCGACTAATAACAAGCTCGTGCAGAGATCTGCAGAGCTCTGATTGGCTGCCAACACTTCAACCAGGAAGTGTTGGCAGCCATCTTGAGACTCGGACTGAGCCAAGTCCCATAAAAAAATGTGAAAAAAAAGGAGGCAGGGTAGGAATACCCTGACCCCCCGCGGCCCCCCTCACCCAAGCCTTGGGGTGCCAGAGGGACCCCATCAGGGCAAAAAAGTATTAAAATAAATATATATAAATTGCAGCAAGTTGCAGCAAAAATAAAAAATAAAAAAAACCAAGCGTGGGCTACCGCACTTGTTTTTAATTAAGCCCCGGGTGGGTAAGTCCCGGGGGCATGCCTCCTTTAGTAAATGAAAGGAGGTGGGGCACACGTGGCCCCCCTCTACGGGCCCCCCTCCCCTGGTGCTTATGTTAATGGAAAAAGTGGGGGCGCGGACCCCCGGGCCCCCACCTCTCCAAGGCTACAAATAAGATGAATAGGGAGGCCGCATGGACTCCCCCGAGCCCCGGGGACCACCACCCCAGGGTGCTTTTGGTAAATTTAATGCGGGGGTGGGTGCGGACCCCCCTGGCCCCCGAGGTCACCCCTTCCCCAGGGCTTTAAATAAAATGAATAGGGGTGGGGGCAACGCGGACCCTCTGAGCCACAGGCACCACTACCTCCCCGGGGCAAAAACATTGAATAATATGGGGGCTGTCTGGACCCCCTCCGTGCCCCGAGGACCACCACCTCCCCAGAGCTAATTTCAGTATAGTGTCATGGGGCTGCAAGGACAGACTTTGAAGTGGAGGGGCACCATAAACGGCCCGGGGACCACCACCTCCCCAGGGCCAGCCTGTGAACAACAAAGGAGGGGGGGCCATGTAGCCCCTCATCCTGGAGCCAGTAATAGCCCTGGGGACCACCACCCCGCAGGGCCAGCTCCACCTATGTCCCAGGGTGTCCTCTCCCGGGACATAACTGAGTGATGTAATATGTGAGGTCATAAGCAGTGCATTGCGGGGGCGCAAGTTACAGTTAGCTCAGGTAACTATAACTGCTAAATTTCACTGGTTTTGAACGAATTAAATTTGAGCCTAACTATAACGTCCTTGTAACCTTTGTTTTTTTCAGTGAATTTATATATATATATATATATATATATATATATATATATATATATATATATATCTATATATATATAGATATATATATATATATATTTTAGTTAGGTTAAAATGTCAGTTAAAACGCAACATTTTAAACTAAAAAAAACAGTGAAATTAACCAGTTATAGTTCACCGAGGTAGCTATTGCTTGCGCCGCTCTGCACAGTGTTGTTAACATTGATGTCCTTATAGATACTGCATTGATGTTATCAATAATGTCACAGAACATGTCATGAGTTATGTAATATGTGAAGTCTTAAACAATGCATGTTTGCATTTTTATATGTAAAGTTTTTATGGAAAATCTATATTCCCAAAAATAAACATTTTAGGATGAAGATGGTGCATTGATAATCTATTTGACACTTCAATGCGTTATAAAGTGGGTCAAATAAACATTTCCAAATACTGTCATATTGGCAATAATACTATTATCATTTACCATTCTAATTGTTCTAGCTGCTAACTTTTTAAACAATATTTGCATCCCTAAATTCAAAACGCTTTATCGTTATGATACAAAGACAACGTTTTGTCTGGTGTCCATCTTATGGAAGTTTTTTATGTAATATTAAAATGAAGTCTATGAAACAGAATCAGAAAAACTGCTAACTGGTTTAAATGAAAATATCACAACCTGAGAAACAAAATGTGAATTTGTTTGAAGAAGCATCTTGTCTTTTTGTAAAAGTTTACACAGTGATTTATACAAATATCCTGGCTAATAAGATTTGTGTTTTTTAGTTCAGCTCATCATTTCTCAATGTTTGCAACTGTAAATAGCTGGTGTAATTCTGAACTCTGTGGTATTCATTTAACAAATCTTGGATGGGTGATGGACTGCCTATTGAAATGTTCTATTTGTAAACACACATCATTTTGGAAGGCTGATTAACTTTTAAGCAACAATAAAGAAGCATCAACCAAATCCAAATAACCTTAATCTAGATTCTCAGGACTCTTGCTCATAGATAGTATTGCTACTGACAAAAATAATCTTATCCTCGGCTTGAACCAGAAGACTCTGTGTAATTGACAGGTTGATTGGTGCGTTTCTCTAAACTTGAATATGTTTATCCATTTAGAAGAGATAAAAGATAAGTGTACTCCTGCAATTTTTTGAGAAACGTTACGAATTAAAATATAATACAGTTTTCAAAAAGGCACAATATGCTTATGTACCAATCAGCTGTTAGTAATAAACACTTTAATTTGTTACACCTATTGTAGTTTTACAAAATAAGTTCTTATTCCATGCAGTAGCTTTCGACCTAAAAACATAACCATGCTTCAATCACCCGCTGACTTATATAGTCTGAAAATAGAAGCACTTTGCAAAAATCTTTGAATCAAGTATTTTCAAAATAACCAACCAGGTATATATAATAGAAATACAAAATACCTAGTCATAAAAATCTTACTCATTCAAATTAATTATGGTTATTCTGCAATAATGTATCATGGGCAGCCATATATCCCTGGACACTGCTAAGTGGCTTGTTACTTACCAACACATGTGCAGCTCTGAAAAGGTAGCTGAATGGATAATATAAGAGGTTAATGAAGGATGCAGCATAAAGATCAGCATATCTCATCACTTGGCTGGCAAAGAGTGTTTGCCGCGACCCACTGCGGAAAAGGCTTCCCATCATCGCATAACACATGTCCATATCATGGGTCACTTTCTGTAAAGAAACAGTCAAATTTAAGAAATTTTATGTATGCACAATGTGCAACACACTTCTACACCAGCATACACTTCATCTCAGTTAACTTAATTTCCTTCTAAGAAGAAAGAGTCTGCCCAAGTCTATGTTAAAGATGAACTCACAATGGATGGAGGTGCCAATACATTCTATGCTTGTTTATCAATCTCTTACACTTTCATTGTGACAAGAATTCGTAACATATATAATACAACCAATATAAAATGGTATATTTAATTAGCTGCCAAAGTGAGCAAATCAAACTGTTCAAAGGCTTTAAAGAATTGTGGGCAAACACAGCAGGATGGGTACTCTTTGATGTTTGGTGGATGCTAATATGACCTTTATCACTTTCATTAACTCCTATTTTGTGACACTTTTATACAATTATGAAATCAATGTAAAACCACGGAATTAACAGCAAAAGAATAAAAACTGCAGGTACAATCTTCAAAAAACTGCCGGTCCATAAAGGATATTATAAACATATTTGGAAAACAAGACATTTTCAGGACTTTATTTACATTTCCAATAAAGAGTTTCAAATTACATACCATTAAAATACAAATGTATAATGCAAGCCATGACCTTTGTCTGTTAATGGCAATTCTAAGCAAATAAGCTAAGATTATCAAATCAAACATTTTTTAATTTGATTCATGTTTTTGAATAAAGACAAACTAGCATTTTATTTAGAGCAGTCATAGTTTGACTGCTGATTAATTTGCAAGTCAACTATGTAGCATATTGATATAATGTACATATGTACGTACAAGGGGTTACACTGTATAATCGAGGTGGCAAGAAAAGGTTTAGGGAGGTGGGATTATTTAACATCATGTACAAAGGTAGGGGTTATCTTCAGTTTAACCGCCAAGAGGAACATGGGATTCAATATCAGTGGTGGATGGGTTGCTTCTTCAAGACATGCCTTTTCAGCAAAATTGATATATGACAGAATGTTGTTTCAAAGTATTTTCAAGGGAAAGCTTTCCTAGTCATTTCTTTTTTTGCACTTATAGAATCCCAATTTGACATGGTCATGCTTTGTGTATGGATTATGCTACATGAGACCTTTTCAGCTAGGTACAGATGTGTGCTGGTTATTTTCTCCCTGAAAGTGATGTACCACTTTTCGAAGATGATGTAGGCCTGTATAGTACGTTCAGGGATAAAGTGAAATAGAGATATGGCTTTAGGTCAGTCATTTATAAGCCAGGGAGGGGCATGCAGGGCACTCTTCATTGGGGTTAACTGGGTAACAGAAGCATTGGTGAGGCAGGTGTGGGAGGACCAGACCTTGGATGGCGATTCTGAGATTGTGGCTGCTTGGGAAGAAATGCAATGATGCTGAGAAATGATTTCTAATTATCTCTGGGAAGGCCTTTCATGATTGGGGCTAGGAAATGTTGGTCTTCTGGTCTGCTGGCTTTGATGGAGTTGAAGTTGCTTGCAAGGTCTGGGAGTGTCCGTGTTCTGAACAAGGACAAGCACTGCAAAGAAGAATGGGTGAAAGCTGAGTTACTTTCTGGTGCTATCTGATATTGTCCATTTTTTTAAAGGTTAATGGCACTGCACTTATCAATTCACCAAGGTATTACTGGGCCTGAAACAAGGTTGACATTGTATTTTAGGGCTTTGAAGAAGTTCTGTGCCTGTTGGATGCTTCCACAATGGTGTTCAGGTAGAAAGGATTAGCGGGCATGTGGTTCTTACTGCACGGAAAGCTTTTAGAGTGGATATAGTGGTCGGATCTGTACCATTTTTTTTGTCTGATGACGCACGTTCACTACCAGTTAGATCCTGGGTTCACCAGGAGGAGAGCTTGATCTTGATAAGCCCAGTTTCAGGGGGGAGGTCAGTGCCAGTACTGAGGCTATGGGTAATGTGTATGTTTATGAGGAAACGTATGTCTATTGCAGGGTTGATTAGGATGCTAGTGTGGGGTGAGTGATAATGAGTGGGACATGAGTGACATTGTTGGGGTCAGATGTGCAGAACTGATGCATATAGGTATGCTGTTTGCATGTATGTGTATGATTCTGTATGGAGAAAGGCAGATGACGGAAGCTGAAAGCTTAAAACATGAGAGGCAGGTCCGACAGACCGGGGTCCCTTTCCAAATCCTAATGGGACCAAACAGGAGATGCCCTTATCTTTGTGTGCTTTCTGATACAGACACAAAGGCAAGGATGGGGTGTTCTAGCTGAAGAAAACAGAGGGGTGGTGGAGGTAAAACATTTGGATTGGTTAGTGTGTGGGTCTGAGCATGCCACTTTGGATTCAGCAGCATCGTTTTTCTGTTGGCTTTGATCCTGCTTTATTCAGGGCCTGATTACGATCTTGGCGGACAGGGTCACTCCATCACAAACGTGACGGATATCTCGTCCGCCAAATGACAATTCCATTATATCCTATGAAACTTGTAATACAGCGGGCAGGATATTATTCACGTTTGTAATGTTCTTTGGAACCAGGAAGGTTGGGGCAGTGGTGCTTGCATTGCCTTGGGAATGACTGTGGGTGGAAATGGTTATGTAGCAAGGCTGTTGAAACCCCAGTGGCACATTCAGGCTAAGGACTCGAGTCCTTCATTTGAATCTCCTTGTTGGCAGGAAGATGTATAGGGAGCTGAATGTCTGTCTGTTAAATGTAGAAAGAGCTTGTTTTCAACAATAGGCTTTATGGAACGTTCTCTAAAAATGAATGGCTTGAAAAAACCTTTCCCCGATACATATAGTGACTGCTTCATAATAACTGTGGATTGAGTATCATAGTAAGAAACAAACCAAGTTTAAAGGTGTAGAATTTATTAAAACGACGGGAAGAACAACAATGTACAGGCAATCGCAATTCTATCAAATGAACAAGCGACATTTTAGATAAATATCATTGTCAAAAATAATGTGACTAAACGCTCTGAAATACTTACCCAAGAGCTCTGTGCCCATCTCATGAGTTTTTAAGCTGAATCCAGAAATCTAAAAAGTAAATATTTCAATCTGCACCAAAGTCAGATTAAAAAGCTCCTCTATAAACAACTTTCATCTAAAAAATTTGAAATGGCCATGAAAAACATCTTATTGCTGCTAACATTATTAAAAAGATAAACAGACAGGTGAAGACCACAGCACATCAGAGATGTGTTATATCTCATATCAAATAATGTTATTTTCAAATGAAACTTACAAGATGTGGCACAGCCAGTCTGTGACACCTGCCATGGACAACGTTTCAAATAAAAAATATGCAGAATATGCAACCACCACTCACAATGAAGATAACAAAATCACTAACATCCTATTAAAGATAGAAGTGAAGAAAAGGCTGCACTGAACGCTACTTCATCTCTTCACTTGGTCCTTTAATGTAGACCTGAATTAAATTTAGCTTCCTATAGCAGAATTTTGTGTTGAAGGAGATTTACAAAATTTTACATTATTCAGTTTCACATAATTTTTGCTTGTGAAAGATTGGTTTGGGCCGAATATCTAGTTTAGTGAAATTTTCTGCTTGAACCATTCTCCCATCAGTATCTTGCATTACTTTTTAATCCGAGGTATGTCCTCACATGCAAAACTACTGTATGAGATCATGACAAAGAACATTCTGTGCTACGAGTATATTTTTGCAGAATATTTGTGAAATTTCATGATTTTACACAGCTCTACTAGAAAACTGGACCTAACCCCTCTACCGGACAATGGCCCATGCTTCTACTTATTGCAGAACAGTTACTTAGCGCAGAAGTAATTGCAGCATACATGTTTTTCTTCTTTCTCTATAAGAATATGGACAGGACTGGCTCAATGACATAAACCTTGATGGCTTCGAACACCAACTATCAACGGTTGTCAAGTCACTTGGATTGAGCCTGGACACCAACCTCACCCTCAAGGGACACACTACCAAAAAAGACAAAAGCACTCTGGTACCAGCTCTATCGTTAAAAAAAAAAAAAAAAAAAAAGTGAAACGGTTTCTTCCAAAAAGTAACAGAACTGCAGTTCAATCCTGGATGGTGGGTAGTAACGCCATGATCCATGGCCTCCCAGACTTTATAGTAGTTCCCCCTTAACCGCATACTACACACCGCAGCAAGTCTCCTCCAGGCCCTAAAGAAATACCATCACAACACCCCATCTTGATGGAACTCCATTGGCTCTTCTGGCCCGGCAAGAACCACCTTCAAAATCAGCTGCATCACTTACAAAGATATCATTAGTAGCATTGCTGCTTATCTTGTACCGTATCTGGTGGCTCACTTACAGCGAGGACAACATCAAATTGGAGATTATGAGGTAAAGGGAAAAAAAAGAAAAAAAGAACAAGGCAGCTGGCCTTTTCCATCTGTGCACCCAGGACCTCAAACAACATCCTCGTGTCCATCAGGACCTCCTCAACAATGCTCCAACTGAGGAAAGTGTTGAAGGCTCAACTCTTTCAAGAACATTAGAACACAAAACAGTAAAAGTACAGTTCTGCTTCCAGAACCCGCTGCCTCTCTGACCACTCATTGACTGCAGGCTTAAATATGACCCTGTACAGAGGTCCGCTGCCTTTTGGCAAAGTTCTAGCTATACAAGTACCACATGCATACATACAAGAAAAAACATGATGGGCAAAAACCATGGAAACATAAAAGCAATCTCTAAAAATCTGTGTTTTTGATCTATTATACTGAACACTGGATTAGAGCCTTCGCAGTATCGCCCCCCGGGATTCAGAACCAAGAGAGATCATGTCACTGTATCCTCTATCATTAATTACTGCTCTGCTAACAGAATTTGACACTTCCTATCAGTCACCTTACACCACAACTTGTAAATAATCAGAAAACAATTACAAAACTTACACTAGATACATAAATTGCTACATGGCACCACCCAGACATGTAAAATGGATCCATTGATCCATTTAACTGTATTCTTGGACAACAGAGAAATATGAAGGGCCATTTCATTGTATAGAGTTAAAAGAAGCATTTGGTTTTAGAAGTAGTTTATCTTTTTTGAGGTCTGGCTTGACAGTGCATACAAAGCTAAACCTTATATGATCAGCAGAAAGCACTATTGACGGTAGGGATTTGGCTCAGCCCGCATGTTGGTTGTCATGTTTAATTTGATTAGGCAGAAATTGTATGCTGCTACTTATGAGTGCTGGTTGCACTCCTATTCGCTCCCAAGGAGGGTATCCTCTCCTTAGATGGTCACTGCATGAAAAAGTAATGATGCCTTGCACACACTGAAAATTGTTTCCATTTATGTCCGTAAGCTGACCACACGGCTGCTACTTACACTGAAAGTAGCCCGTCCCTACATTAAGCCCACTTGATTGTCTGTTATTAATTCAGCTCAGTCTGTTGTCAGTTATTAATTCTTTCACGGATAACTTTTACAATTTCATTAATTCCTGACCGCAAGACAGGGGACTGCACGGTGGAACACATTCTGGGTGCTGTCAGAGAGTTTGAAGGGACTATAATATGTAACAAGACCTCATGTCAACACCTCAGCCATTCCTAGAGTACAGCACCGTATGCCTAAGTGCTCATTGCTGTGGAGAGTGTGCGTGCCTCTGCATGTCTAAACACTGCCCAAGCCATGAACTGCTGGTGGGCAAGTTGCACCTTAACGTTGATGACTGGGCATGCCACGGGGGTGGGAGGCAACAGCCCCCCTTCGCTGCAGGTCTAGGATTATAGGTGGTGGTTCGGGAGATGGTAATGGGCTGGGAGTATCTCAGGCAGCAATCCTGTGCCTGGCGATGGCAGTGTGGTCCAGACCCAGGATACTTCCAAGCAATGGAGTGAGAGTGACTCGAGAGAAATAAGGGTAATTAGGTAATTAGTGTTGGCACATTTCATGAGACACATGGATAACCTCTGTTTGGAGAGCAGGCAGCCCATATGCTAGTACTGCAATGCGACTTTAAAAGTGGCGTCTTCTTGGGTCTTGCATGCGCTAGCGCATGTGCTCTCGCTTGCAAGAGATACTGTGTTCTACAAAGGACTTGGAGCGCACCTGTTGCTTACCATTCATGGGCTTCATTGTCACTCATAAACCAGCTTCACTTCCTCTTCTTTCAGCTGAAGCATGGACCAAGTACTGATTACTTCATCTGAATTAGGGTCCTTCAGCTGCAGGTGCTGTGACTGAGGTGCTATTTTTTACTTTTTTGCTTCATCCTTTGCTGTCCTGGAGAGACCTATTGGCTTTGCTAATGCTTGTTTTTCAAAGTGATGGCAAAATTCATTTCAGGATGATTCTGCGCTCAATAACAATGAGGGCTGGATCCTACATCAGTACTGCAGGTTTCAGGGCCAGACTTTCTGGCCTCTGGCCCCTGCAGTATTGAGGGGTGGGAGAAGGGGGGGCCTCAGACACCATACAAGGACGGGCCTGCCACCTGACTCACGCCCAGGTTGGTAATGGGAGGCACTGCATGCTCAATATAACTGAAATGAGACCTCTTGGCTTCCACAGGTCCAGTAAGTCGAGCCAGGGTTGGGGGGGTAAACAGTATAGGCTGGTAAATCCTGCAGCAGAAATGTGGGCACCACTATCACAAGAGTGGTAAACTTTCCATTATCACTTTGCAGGATATTTTCCACGTGAGAAGACACATTGCGCATGCAGAGACGTCTTGTGCACATATAGATAATATGAGTCTTTTACTGGGGAGTCGTGTCCTGGCACCCACATTGTTCTCTTTATTTTTAGCCGATCTTCCGGGAGAGTTGGCAGCGACTCATTAGTTTTCCCCGAAAATGGGAGGTAGACATGTGTTGTGCCTACTTTATACAGATGATCTGGCAATTCTGGACGTGACCCAAGTAGGCCTGCAGAGGAAGCTAACTAAGTTTAATCGTTATTGCGAGGCTAATAAATTGAAGGTAAACATGGGAAAAACAAAAATAATCGTGTTTGGGAAAAAAAGTAAACCGTATAAGTGGCAGTTAGGCAATAGTAGGGTAGAGGTTGTGTCCTCCTATAAGTACTTGGGCATGACGTTTACCAGTCAGCTGAGTTGGACCTTGCATAAAGAATTGGTGGAGATGAGAGCATTAACTATGATAGGGGTACTTGTTCGCTTTAAAAAGAGTTATGATGGCCCCTCTTGGACCCCCTTTTTAACTGCTTATAACGCAATGGTCCCCACGCAATGCCTCTATGGGGCCGAGATATTAGCCATTAGTATTGAGGGAAGTTGGGAGAGGTGTGAAAGTAAATGTTTGAAAAAATTGTTGGCCCTCCCCAAAGGTGCAATGTTTCAGGCGATAAGATTAGAAGGAAATTTGCAGGCCTGGAATTTCTTACCCTATTAATCAACTTTGCGTTTTGGGATAAACTCTTGGTCCCAAATACCCAGAAGATATCAGCCTGCTGTGTTACTGAAATAGAAAGAACTGAATTACAGTGGGCGAAGAAGGTAAAGAAAAGATTTGAAGCCATCGCAGGAACTCTAAAATTAGAATTAAAAATAGCTGAGGCCTCACTCTCTAAAGCAGAATTAAAAATAGCCTGTAAAAAAGAATCTAGGTTGGCGGACTTGAAGTATGTAAGGAATAGACCCTCCGCAAAATATATGGTAGATTCATGGGAAAATATGTATGTATTTCCGTACTTATTTGCACTTCCAGATGCCCGGTTACGATTAGTACTATTAAAATTCCGGGTAGCATTAAATGTGCATTATGTAAGAGCTGAGAAATTTGAAGTACTACTAGATCAAGAGAATAACTGCACATGTGGACTGCCTTTTCAAAACTTCAATGTTCGTGTTTTAATTGATTGTCGTAATTTTTATAGGCCCTGTTGCTTGATTTTAAAACCTCTTTTTAAAAAGTAGAATATAAATTGTTGAAATGACGCACTTGCACTTTTGTTAAGAATGGAATTCTTTGATGTGGCTTGCGTATTGGCTAAATTTCTTAAAATATGTTTGGATTAGCATCCTAATGTGTTTAGGTGGTAGGGGTTCAGTGATTTTAGTTGAAGTATGATGAATTGGTATTTATATAGTGTATTTATATATAAATGTTATTGATTTTAAAGTCTATATGTTTTAAAGACTGTGTCTAAACATTAATAAAGTATGAACTGAACTGAACTTTAGGAAATCAGTTGAGGCAGCAGTGTCACCATCTCACCCAGCCTGCTGCCTCGTGCATCTACTACATAATCCGGGAACTCCTCAGTGACGTGGAATGTCCTTGTAATGCATAGCAGGCTGTATATTTTCCGATACATAATAGCATTTATTTTAGTTTCCAACTTTAGCCTCCCTGGAGTAGCTAGGAGCTACCGCGTCACAATTAGATAATCCTGACATGCAGACTGACCGACCAACTTTTAACAACGCAGGGTGCAGAAGGGGAACGGACTTCGGGGAAAAGAGCAAACTGCGAAGTGTTTTTATTTACATCACCTGCATGAGAATAATAATAATAATTGGGTCTTGACATAGCACCTTCATCTAAAGCGCTTCAGAACATACGCAATTATTATTACTACCCAGGTACAGCTGAGTAAAGAGAGACACAGGAAGATAAAGTGACTAACTTGCCCACACATGTCAGCTTGGAGCTGCGACACGTACTCGGGAACTCCCGACTCCAACCCCAGTGGTTTAACCACTAGGGCACACCTCCTCCCCGCGATCAGGTTTGGCTCAAACTTCCACCAGGAGTCAATTCCAAAATGCGGAGGCCTCGGCGAGCTGCAAGACAGAAGGGCCCTCATTTACATCGCC
This sequence comes from Calotriton arnoldi, assembly GCA_963921515.1. NCBI lineage: Eukaryota > Metazoa > Chordata > Amphibia > Caudata > Salamandridae > Calotriton > Calotriton arnoldi. The sequence goes on along the minus strand of CAWUFW010002314.1, from coordinate 2,157,701 downwards.
CTTTCACAAAAGTAATGGCACAAGCTGCTTAGTTTAAATGATGCACAGGTGCAACAAAAGATATTTGGAGGAAAGCCAAAAAGTCATGCTACCATACCTGGGCAGTAACCTGCAAAGCAATGGTTTTCAGCATTTGCAAACGATTTGTTAATGTATTTGCCTACATTAGGGCTTTGCTATAAAGAACACATTTTTTTGCCTGAAGCACGTAAGCAAGAGCCAGAGATACGCCTTAAAGCCTCTTGATCCGAGTTTTGTTGCTCTTATTCACAGTGCCCTTACCGTTAGATGTCAAGGAAACAAGTCACACGCCTTTTGAATAGTTTGCCAATGGATGTCTACAACAATGTAAAGGGCTTTCTCATTACTATTTTCATAAACTTTGTTTTCTGATCGACCTAAAATAATTTATAATTGTGCAATGAGTTGCTGAGAAGCAGATGACGAAGGTGCACACAGAAGCGTTCTTCATTCTTCTGTAGGTAAAAGTGTACGGTGACACATGAAGTCAAAGATCAGAGGACTTTAGCACCTAGGAAATATGCGAAGAAAGACACCGTTCAGTTTGATGCTAACCATATAAACTAATTTGAAATATAAAACAATGATAAAAACAAAAATATTTAAATAATGCTATCTTAGTGGTGACTTTGTTACTTTTAGTTTCTACTGCCTCCCTAAATTACCAACCTCTAGGCAATCTTCCACCAACGGTGTATGATTAGGAGGTATATAGTGGGTGAAGTCCACTGAGTGTTTCAGAATTGATGACAATAAAGGCGTTCGCTGTCGGGAAAGCATCTTCAAACCACAAGAGGAGTAAATGGTTTGTCCATTAAGTTAAAGGGAATAAGCACAAATTCTATGCAGCAGTCTGTTTAAAGGAGGAAACAAAAAACATGCCAGCCATGGAGCATTTGATAATCTTGTGACAGAAAAAGTCTTTCTCTGCCCGATTGTCTGATTCGACTATGTGCCAGGAAAATGACTTTGCACGGTACACAAAGCAGGTGAGAGGGTTGATGCCCGTGGGGAGTGCCTAGTAACAAAATCTCAACTTGCTCTTTCACTGCCAACTTGGGGTGCAATTCCGAGCAGCTACCAGAACTAATAGTTTGACTTGGTTTAGTTGTGTACAAGTTAATACCTCAGAGGCCTGTCACTCAGACAGAACCAAAATAAGTGTAGGATTGTGTAATAATCTAATATATTTGATGACTGCTAGCACAATTATCTATACATCAATGAATTATGCGTGTTAAATATATTGATACTGAACTCCCACAATAAAACTTCAGATATCAAAGAGAACTGTGCACCTGGTCTCAAATCTCATATAGACCTAATAGGTGCCTCAAACAATCAGTTGCACTTCTAGATATAGATATATATATTCAGTGATAGAGGGGTAACTGTCACTGTAGGGAGCACTTTGCGCTGGACTGATGCTCTAAGATTTCCTCTACTTAGGTGTTAAGTAGGGATTAGACTAATTTCTTACAGCTATTAGGGATGTGTGATATAAAATGCTTTGTGTATTTGCAATGATAATCTATTCTATATGACTGCTGAGATTACCATAATAATGACCACGATTCTGATACATACGGTTTTGTGTACTGACAATAATATTGTAAAAAACCAACAGCTGTGTGTCCCTGCTATTTCCGGAGTCCGGGTGAGGGTTTATGCATCTACAAATAAGAGTTTCTCTCGCATAGTTTTCTGACTCATAACACACTGAATCTGGATTAGCCTACCTTGCCACAGAGAAGAGCGAGATACACCAGTTTGTTCTCCTTTTCTACAAAAGGGGTGTGACAAGCATAACCCTTGGGGCTATGGAAATCTTTATTTTTTAAACTTGTTTTTTTATTGACGGCACTGCATCAAAGGATATCATTAACATTTGTCATATCTATACTTTTGCAGCATAACAACCCTTTAGTAGCGGTTAATTGATTACATGACTTTACATCACCGTCACCGCACATGAGGTGGATTACTATATACTGCAGTGAGCTTTGAGTTAGAATAGTAACTACAAACATAAGCAAAGGAACGAAAACAACAGTTGAAAAGAAGAAATACCCCCCACCCTACTCCCCCCTGGCAGCAACCGGCAACTATCACTATTTCGTTATATGGGCGATCGGACAATTGGTAGAAAAACTGGTTTGAATCTTGTGTGAGAGGACTATTAGACTATTTCTGCGTTGGGTGACGGTGAGTTCTGGGTGGATGGCGTGGTGTGTGTGTGTGTGGTTTTGCTATCGCTTTGTGCTGTTGCCGCAGTCACATCTGTTAACATTAGTCCCCAGTCAAACAAATCACTCTCGGCGTTCTCATCCATTCTACTGCCCTAAGGCGACACTCCTCCGCCACCTCCCACTCACGCATGTCATCCTTCCATTGTCCCACGTGGGGGGGTGGCGGACAGATGTGGCTTTGGAAATCTAACAAGGTGTGTCCCTGCTAACCCAAATGGAAAAGTTGATGACAGAAGATTACCATGGAGCAACAGGAGAAGAAAGAGAAAATTCAGTCAAGTGGTTGGTCTTTCATCCAGATCTTCCAAAGATTCTTAGGCGAATGGAGTGGGAGACTGCACACAGGTCCAAGAGTGCCAATTTTGGCCAACGTGAGATGCAGATTCTTTGGAGGTGTGCGAAGTACGGTCCCAATGGCTTATGCAGCCCTTAAACCTGCCCGAGCAGCCCCAATGAAGCCAGATACTGTGTATTGGCAATATCTTTAATGATTTTAAGTGAAAAGGGATAACAAATAAGGGACAAAAATGTGTTAAAGTTAAAGAATTGACTAAAGGGATTTTGAAAGAGTTATAACTACAGCCTATTTCCAGAACTTTACAATTCGACAGTCACTGATCGTAAAGCTATCTATGTTAGATGAGGTGCAGTGGTGTCTTTGGGAGCTTTAACAATCATTTTCAGATAAGACTTCTAAAGGAAGTTTTAGTTGGTGACCATCATTTTAGCAATGATGATTGATTGTACCGAAGCTGTTGACAGATACAGATACTGACAGATAAAGTGTATTGTATAAGTGTTAAAGATAACATTTTATCTTTAAAGTAGTCTTAAAGAACAGCACAGAGGTCCTGTGTGGGCATTCCAGAATTAGTCAGTTAAGGGATTAGCAATGGATTCAATCATACAGAAAACATCTTCCATTTTCTTTGGAGCTTTGGAGGTATGGTTCAAGTAGAAATTAGTTGTACAATTGTCAGTAATCCCAAAGGCACATAGTTCAGAACTATAATGCATTTTGATGGCAAGTTTCTAAATTATCTCCCAAGGTGTTCTAGCTTTTTACAATGTTTTTTTATGACCACTAATTTTGTGGAAACCAGGCTGTGGAAGTTTTCAGCCTGTGAGGCCGGATTCTTTTGATGGGTGTGACAGATTCTTTTGATGGGTGTGACATGGTGAACTTGGTAGCCAGAACAGAAATTTTCATTACTGGGGTCTATGTCTATATCCATTTTAAGAGCATTTGATGAGAAAAAGTGACCCACAATGGGTGGAGGCAACACTTTGAGAAGGTAAGTGGGATACATTTTACTGAACTCTTCAGCCATCCACAGATGCCAGCCATCAACTGTCAGCAACTGCAGTTTTTGCTCTCCTACATTCTATGAAGCATCAACTGACATTCTCCATTGGAATTCAGATGGTGTACTACTGATACCATAATGCAGAATTTCAACACTCATTCCCTCTTTTACGTAAAGTGTTCCAAAATATACAATTTCAAATACAGCAAATAACAGATCATTACAAACTAAACATGAGGAAAAAAATAAGAGAGAAAAAACAATACCATCAATGGCCAACATATTCATAAAGAAATACAGACAATAGTTAACATATTCCTCAAAACATGCCTAACAAAACAAGAGAAAAAAACAATACCATCAACGGCTAACATATTCATAAAGAAATAGACAATGGCTAACATATTCATCAAATATGTCCAACTTTTGCTTATTTTACAATATTATTAATAGCTAACATTCATCAAGGTATGCAGGTCTTTGTGTACTCTTCTACTCCTTTTATGTTTCACACAGCTCTCATTACGAGAGTCTTTTCTTACACTGAGAGAATGAAAGGAGTCAATTGCATTTCCTTGTGACCATTCTCTCATGCTAGGAGAAAGAGAATCAAGTACAAACACCCTGCTCTTGTTTCAGATCCTGCTATCGTCGGTCTTGAAAGCATTTTAAATACCTTCACCACTCTCTGTACCTTGTGAACTTGGACTACAGAGCACATCCAACCAGAACTCTAAGTTTCACAGTCAACAACCTCAATATTTTGCTCATGAACACACTTCCTTGAATCAAAATATTTCTTTCTCTTAAATTGTAATTGCTTCTCCTGATCTCTCTAACTTCCAACACCATTATTATCTCACACCTTTCTCCTAATTCATCCATGCTGGACATAACACAGTATTTGGCACTATCCCTTTAAACAACTCAAAAGCAGATTTGTTGGTGGTAGAATGGACTGCTATGCGGTAAGAAGTAATCCTCTATTGCATTTCTTCCCTCCAATTTAGACTATTAGCTCTTGCTAACTGAATACATTCTTTTAAAGTCACCAAATGACTTCTCAAACTTTCTGGAGGGATCAATCTTGTAGCCCTTAACATTATACCTATGTCCAGGGTTAATTCATCTTTAATCATTGACCGTGGTTTCTTCACCAGACTAAGTTTGTTAGACTAAGAAGCATTTGCTAGTTCTATGAGAACCAGATCTGTTTCAATCTCTTTTTCCACAATTCTTCAGCAATCACTCCCAATGTAACTTCACGCGCGTCAACTTCATCATCTATAAACTCCTCATGAGTTTCATCACTACCAGAATGACTAACCAACCTTCAAAGACAGTCTGCAGAAACATTTTTGACACCTGAATGTAATCCATCTTAAAACAGAATTCTTGCAAAGTCATAACGCACCTCCTTATTTTCGACAAAATGGGCTCGAGACTCTTTTCCCTGAACGCTTCCTTCAAATCAATCAATCAGGGGGTTTGTATAGCGCGCTACTCACCCGTGAGGGTCTCAAGGCGCTGGGGGGGGTAGCGGCTCCGGATCAGTCGAAGAGCCAGGTCTTGAGGTCCTTCCTGAACGTGTGCAGGGTCGGGGAGCGTCTGATGTTCACAGGGTTCAAAGGCTTATGATCTGAGCAGACTTTAAAATTAGTTCCTGAAACAAGATTTCTAAACTTCTTTGAGTTTAAGACCCAAAAGATTGCCAACAACTCCTTCTTAATAACCGAGTGGTTTCTTTCAGAACCACGCAAACACCTAGAGGCACTTGCAATTAAGCGTTAAACGCCACCTTCTTTCTGCAGTAACACGGCATGTAGTCCTTTAGACCTGGCATCAGTGACAACAATGGTGGTCCCCTCACTCTGTACAAAGTCTTGTAAACATGGTGCATCCTTCAACTCCATTTTCACGCCTTCAAATTCTTCTTGACATGCCTGTTTTCACCAAAACTTTACATTTTTTTTCCAAGAGGAGCCCTCAACTGTACAGACTTGTTTGCAAAATTTTGTATGAATTTACAATGATATTCTACCATCTCCAAGAAAGACACCAACTCTTCTTTGGAAGAAGGGGCCACAGATACAACCGTTTTTAGTGGTCGCAAACAGCGAATAATGCAGTTTGTGACCGCTAAAACGGTTTATAGCATGTATCAACCCTAACCTGTTAGGACTCGCAAAATAGGGTTTGCGAGTCGCTATTAGGAAGGCGTTTCTTCCTAATAGTGAGTCGCAGGGGGATGAACGATTGTTTTGCGACCGGAATGAGGTCGCAAAACAATCGCAGTTTGCCGCCTACATCAAGTAGGTGGTAAGCCAGTCGCAAACGGGACGGGGTCCTCAGGGGACCTCTTCCCCTTTGCAATTTGCAGTGAAAATGTTTTTTAAGAGCAAGCAGTGGTCCCATGGACCACTGCCTACTCTTAAAAATGAAACAAACGTTTTATTTTTATTTTTGACATGCTTCCCATTTTCCTTTAAGGGAAACGGGCTGCATTTAAAACAAAAACTGCTTTATTGAAGAGGCAGCCACACACATGGTGGTCTGCTGACCCCAGCAGGCCACCATCCCTTTGAGATCGGGCCATTCCCCATAGATCGCAAATTGAAACCTGCCTCATGAATATTAATGAGACAGGTCCCTTGCAACCCATTTGGGAATCGCAAACAATGTCTGGGACACTGTTGTACATTTCATTTTGCGACTCGCAAAAAATCGCAATTTGCGAGTCACAAAAAGAAATGGTCGTATATGTAGCCCAAGGTTCCTTCAGTTCCACAATGGTGTTCACCAGCTCCTTCTATGGTGCAACTCCTTTCCCTGAGATATTATGACCCAAATAATTTACCTGAGACACTGCAAACTTAACACCTTGCCTGCGGCAGGAATTCCAGCCCGGTGCTGGACATTCCAATCGCGGGCGTGGTCGTGACGGAACCATGCCGTCATGAGCACAGCCCAGCCGTGACTCATGACGACATGGTTCCGTCACAAGCATCGAAGGGGTTAAACTTACACTTATACCTTCTGAAAGTCAAACCAGCCTCCATTAATTTCCTCAAAGCAGCATGCATCCAGCCATCATGCTCTTTCATAGAGCTACCAAAGGTCAAAACATCGTCTTGATAACATCTCACACCCCCAACTCCCATCACACTTTAGACATTGCTTGTCAAAATACAGAAGCTGCTGAAAAAAGTCCAAAAGGCATCCTTTTGAACTTGTAAGCTTCCATGGGTGTAACAAAAGACGTAAGTTCCTGTAAGTAACAATCCATCTCTATCTGATGATATGTGTAAGTCAGATCAAGGGCGGTCAAGTATTTTGCTCCTGACAAACTGAATATCGACTCATCTATATTGGATGGTGAAAACCTATTCACTATAACCTCCTAGATCATCTCTTGCCTTAGCAACACATACTTTTCCAAACACATATTTACTTTCCAATTTCAAACATGATTAAAGTAACCCAACATTTTAATGGGTTGTCCACCATATCCTCCTGGTTTCACATCCATAGCACTCAACTTATGTTTTGACTGAAAGGTGCTATCATATGTTTCCTTTGAAATAATATTCAAATGGGAACAAGAGTCAAGCCTCATAGCAATCTCCACTTCATGCACTTTTACCATAAAGCTGGGATGATCATCATTTTGACTCTTGACTTGAAAAACAACCTCCCATGCAATCTCCATTGTTTTTTTTTTTCTTTTCTTTTTTTGTCTTGTTTTATAAAATGGCCCTTCTTCCCACAACCACTACAGTACACGTATAGGGCTGGATACTCTCTAAAATTAACTCTGTGACCATTTTTGCCACATCTATAACAATCACACACAAACCTGTTCTGTACATCCTTGCTGTTAATTCTACGGTTCACCTCACCAACAACCTCTTCAGTCTTTTCGGGTTGTTCTTGATGTTTCTTCCTCTATAATGTTCATCAACACATTTTAACATATGCTCTACTCTTATAGATATGGTGATAACTTGTTCTAGAGGTGGCTCCTCTTTAAGCCATAATTCTTTCCACTTTTTATCACTCACAAACTTTAGAACAAATTGATACCATATTATCTCATCTGTAGCTGCCCCAAATTTACAAGTAGCAGCTAGTTTCCGGAGGCTAGTAATGAATTGCTGCACTATTTCTTCTTGGCCCTTGTCTCTCAAACTGAAATGGCACCGTTCCATTATGGTACTAACTCTGGGAAGATAATGTTAGTCAAGTTGTACCAACACATTTCATATTTGTTAAGACTTCTTTGTTCCTCTGCACTTGACCCTGGAAGGTTTTCCAGGACCTCTTGTCCCTCTTCTTGACAGTGCATCAACAAAGAGTACTTTTGTGCTGTACTTAGATTTGTGCCACAAACTCTAGCGTAATGCCCAAACATTTTCTTCCACTTGTTCCATCTTAAAGGCGGGTCACTAGGGTTACTTAAAAAAATGTAGGGAAGTTACATTCCGCATTTCGTCACAGAAAAGAAATATGGAAATATGACAAACAATGTTAAGTACCACAATGAATAAACATGAGATTCAAGTGTGACACAAACCGACAATCTCCAGGACACAGTATCTCAATCAAAATGATCAGAACTTCTGGTAAAAAGAAGATTTCCCACATTAACTGGAGTTTTATTCAAAATCTGTATGCTTGTCACTGCATCAGACTGTAGGCATTCCGCGCTGTAAATCAAATGTAAATTTCCAAATTAAATGGTGTGCCTGTCACTACATCTGATCGGCAACGTGCAGCAATGCAAACAGTTTTAACACTTCTGAGATGATATGCAATTATCGGGGGTTACCAAATCCTTGTTTTCTGCACTTGGGCATCTCGGGACCACAGGGCCCATCACTCTCAGGGCCCCTGGAGGCAGATCCTGCACAGTGTTTCACCTGGCCACACTGCAGCGCTATAAAGTGCATCACAGAGTCCTGCGGCGCGGGGGTTATTGCGTCCTTGTTTTCTGCACCTGGACATATCGGGACTACAAGGCCCATCACTTTCAGGGCCTTTGGAGGCGGACCCTGCAACGTGTTTCACTTGGCCGTAGTGCAGTGCTATAAAACATATTACAGAGTCCCGAGGCGCGGGGTTACTGCACACTTGTTTTCTGCATCTGGGCATTTCAGGACTACAAGGCCCATCACTCTCATGGCCCCTGGAGGTGGACACTGCATCATGTTTCAGCTGGCCGCACTGTCGTGCGATAAAGCGCGTTACAGAATCCCGTGGAGCAGGGGTTACAGCTTCCTTGTTTTCTGCACCTGGGCATATCGGGAATACAAGGCCCATCACACTCAGGGCCCCTAGAGGCAGACCCTGCAACTTGTTTCACCTGGGCGCACTGCAGTGCTATAAAGCGCATTACAGAGTCCCGCAGTGCGGGACGAGCCAGGTCCAAGGGCGAACATGTCCGCGCCCCTCAGAGACCGGTGGAGGATGGGCTGGATCATCCCCCTTAATTTTTCCTTGTGGTTGCTGTGATGGAAAATAGAAAATCAACTAGCTCCCAGGACACTGACTCAAGAAACCCTCATAAGAGTTCATCTATTATTTTGTTACCTTACCTCAGCAGTGGGGGCTTTGACTGAGGAAATTTAACACGCTGAACAGAGATTAGGTGGTGGTGGAAACAACTCTAGCCTGCTTTTTTCTTGTTCTGGAGTAAAGATTGAGGAAGAGGGCCTTAAATCACCCCGTATGAGGAATGCAGTAATCCGTTGGAGCTCGACACCGAAGGAACTGGGCAGATCCCTGCACAATCATCATTAGACGCTCAACTGAGTCGTGGCATCCATACGGGTGGTCATACGCTGGGGGCCAAAAGAAAGGGAGGAAGGCCTCAAAATCAAGGAGTGCCCTGGCTGCTATTTCTATGATGTCTCATAGGGACACAGGTTCAGCCAATGGTTTAGTGCCTGAAGCCCCTAGCGCTACTTTAGCGAACTTGAAGGCACTTGAACAGCAGTTAAAACTCAACTGGAGTCTGTGTTCAAAGTCCTTTTTGATTAGAAATTCTTTACAGGCTCCATGGAGGGCTTGCAAGCAAGGCTGGGGGCCATTGAATCGTCTGTGTCTAACTTGAAAGCCCTGGTAGTAGGAGGTGGGGGTGTTCAACTGTCCTACAGTGTGCAGTATGGATTGGGGGTTTGTAAGGAGCCTTGTACCTCTTCAACACACAATGCCTGCTTTGGCTCGGGACCTACTGATATTTGTACCGCAGAGGAGGGAAAAGCTGGAGGGGGCAGGGAACAGCACTCAGTGAAAGCTGTAACTTCCAAATCTAAAACATTGAAGCAGACATGTGTTCAAGGGCCTGCACCTCATAACTCCCAGTGTATAGAAGAGGTGACCTCCCAAGCCCACAGAGATCATCAGCAAACTAGACGTCAACTTCCCGTTAATAAGAAAGGTCTTGTTGGCAATTCAACCAAACTGCAGCTTCCCCACGTCAACCCTATTACTTTTTATTCTGGGGGGTTTTACACCGTTAAAAAGCAATCAGGTAGAATCTACTCCTGAATAAATGCATAAGGCGAGCAATTGATGTGACAACGTTTTGGGGCAGTGGCAGCAAGCATCTACTTATCTAATAATGGCTAGAAGAGTGGGTTGGGTGGGGGTAAGGGAAAAAGACCTCGAGGGGGACTGTGTTGTTTTACATTTTAGACACCAAGGGGTCAGGAGGAGTACATTACAACATAGGGCAAATGGGAATAGGCCTGCCACTGGCCTTAGAGTTCTCCCCTTGGGATACTCCCCCCCCCCCTTGTAGATGCCTCCCTATGAGTAGGAGATTCAGCTCAACTAGAGGTGTTGATTTGGCTCACCAATAGGTTTCATCCTTTCAGTGGTCTGGATGGTATTGACTGACTGAATTCCTGCTGTGATGGGCTGACCCAGGTAGGGGAAAGTAGGGAGGAAGTGGAGGTTTATAGCCAGCCGAAAAGTGAAAACAATCTTGGTGCTTTGGTTAAGGTTGCCAATTGGAATATAGCAGGCCTCAACAATAAAAGTGATGATGAGAGGTGGTCAAATTGTTTAGGTGGTTATCACATCATAGCCCTGCAGGAAACCTGGGACGTGAGCAATTCGTTTTTAGGTCGAGGCTAGGCAGCGCATGAGCTGCTCTGCGAGGCATGCTCTATTCAAGTATGGACTTGAAGCTCCGCCCATATTTTTCATTGGCTTGTGCCATTGTCCTTTGTAAATGCTGGCTTCTGATTCATTAATAGGCTTGTTAGTCCCTCCTTAGTACCGCCTTGTCTTCATTTGTAACCTCCCATGAGGACTGGCCCTTTTACTTCTGTTGTTACACGGTATGTCTTATTTAGTCTGTAAGCACTATTTTCTTTAATGACTTTCTCCTACTGCAGGCCCGACATGCTTTCCTGCACCACTCAGCGCGCCATGCGCACTTTCACTTTCCAAGCAGCCCGGGACAATGGCAGCCACTTCTTTGAAATGAAATAGGTCTCACATTTACAAGAGTTTGAGCTATTGGCATTGTAAATGACAATGCCTTTTATTTATGTGTTAATTATCAAAACAGATTGCATTGCAAATTACTGTTTATGGATGGGTTTACATGTTTTTTTGTTGCGCCTAGACCTTCGATTCATGGGCGAGCTGGGGTGGTTACTTACCTGGTCTCTTTGGATATTCCATTTTACTGTTGTTTAATAGATTCTGGCTCTGATAATTTGTTAGTGGTTAAGCTAGACTTTAAGAAAGCGCCAAGTTTAGTAGTCATTTACTTTTATAATTCCTTTGTGCGGGCAAATGCTAAGGAGCATCTGTCTAGTCTTAAACACTTTCTTGAATTGTTTGCTGAAGGGCAACACTCCCCATACTAAGTGCTTATTTTAGGCAATTTTAATGTGCATATCTGCACATAGGGATGTGTAACTAATGATGACCTACTCACTGAATACTTAGAAACCACTCATTTTGAACACACGCCATAAAAGTAGATATTAGAGATCATCCTCGCTGATAGTAATCTGCTGTGTCTCATTAATGAGCGTACAGCGGTTTCTATTCCATCCTTCACTGGGAGGGGTTGTAACTCCACTATTGATTACATTTTAATTTCTGCTTCTATGACCCCATAGGGCAAAACAGTTTGAGGTTAAAAGGAGCTAATTCAGTGGTCATAATCCCCTTGTGTTCGAACTAGACTGGGATGTAGGGGAAGCTGTTAGGCCAAAGGTGGGTGAAGGGGACACGGAGATTCAGTTAAAGACCAGGGCCGTCAAATAAAATTGGATAAAGTCATACCGGAGACCTTCATCAGTAATCTTTATAGCATATGCAAATCTGACTTTATTATCTGTCTAGGAATGGATCAGCATGATGAGGAGGTTCTGACCGCCTTCCATAGGATTTGTGAGCAGGTTGCAAAGAACCTCAGTAGGCCTACGACCAAGACGGTCAGAGGGGGGAGAGATGTTTCGACCAAACATGCTCAAAAGCCCACCAGGATCTCATGAGGGTGTTGAGCCATACCCCTAGGGGGAGAAATGGGATAGCAATGAGGAGGAAAGTATAAAAACTAGCTCTGGTTGCGAGAAGAAAATTATATAAAAAAAGAGAGCCTGGGATGACTTTTTGCAAGATAGCATACTGAACAACAGTATGAAGTTTTGGGAGGTGGTCAAGAGTCCTTTCTTTAAGGAATCTAGAAATGAGGCGATGGATTGTATCATCGCCCCGGACATCTGGGTCTCGATCTTTCAGGGAATTTATGATAATGTTATGGTTGAGTCACAGATATGGGATCAGGCTGAATGGAGTGGGGATTACACCCTGGATTTAACTGAGGAGGAGATAGTTGTTGCCATTGTTTCAATGTCCAATCCGAAGGCTCCGGGCCCCGATGGGGTGCCGGCGGATTTATTTAAATCTGAACCACAAGTATGGGCAAGAATTTTAACTAATGTAGGTAATGCCGTCTCCAGGAAAGGTATTCCACAGTCCTGGCCCAAGGCCATAAATGTCCCTGTATTTAAAAAGGGGCTTAGGTCAGATCCAAAATGCTATCGACCTATCTCCCTTATCGATACGACCGTTAAGGTTATTCTTTTTAGGCTGATGTAGTGGTCTGAGCAGAATAATGTGATCTCCGATCTTCAGTATGGGTTCAGGCCAGGAAAAGGCACCCTGGATCAATGCCTGAACCTACAATTGATAATCGGCAAATACAAGTGGCAAAGAAAGTTTTATTGTATATGGAATTTATGGACCTCACCTCCGCATTTGATCGTGTAAATAGGTCGAAATTGTGCAGGGTGCTGACTGACCCTGGATTGGATTAGAATATAATGAACTTCCTACATGATTTCCACTTGAATCTTGCTGCATCGATAAGGCACGATCAGTCAGGGCACTTGTCAGAATTTGTGAATCTCCATAGGGTGTCAGACAAGGCTGTATGCTAGCACCATTTTTATTTATTTTAACCATCATTGACTTGGGCTCTGAATTAAGTGCAGCTTGTAAAGATATCCCGAGGGCTGGCTCGCATTTAGTACCCACCTTCCAATATGCGGACGACGCAGTTCTAATTGCTAGGACCGCTGTAGGTTTGTATAATTTGGTTGGCGCCTTTGTGGCCTTTCTGAGTGGCCTTGATTTGAGTAATAATTATTCCAAATCACACACTATGGTTGTTGCTTCTAGGAAACATCAGAAAAATGCTATGGAGGGGGGCACAGGATTGGTCAGGGTCCCTACTTTTTCATATTTAGGGGTCCTTTTCGATGAACAGGTTTGTGGGGCACCCAAAGGAAGATAAAAAGGAAAGCATCTTCAAGAGCTGCAGCCGCGACCTTTGACTTTGCTAAAAGGTTGGGGGCTAAACCGGTGCAGGCACTCATTAAAGTATACCGGGGTAAATGTACTGCAATTGGCAGCTACAGTAGTGATAGTTGGGGCTCTAAGTAGGGCCTCCAGATTGTGGAAAATACATTTTTAAGAAAATTGTTGGTTATCCCACAGTCAGTACTCGCATATATAATACATGAAGAATTGGGGCTAGGGTATATAGGCAATGAATTGGCACTTGCACCCTTGCTTAGATGGATCAGGGTATGGTGTTACCCAGTATTAGCCCATAACCGTGTAATAACAGAAGACTGCCTGACTCTAGACAGGGTGCTACACATCCCCTGGATCAAATACATCAAGGATGTTACACGCAAATTGGGTCGCCCTGATTTATTTGAAACCCTGTTTGGTATTACAAAGAGGGATTTGATTTGGGCAAAGATGAACTTTATCAGCATGATAGACTCAGAAAGGGAGCCGCAGGAACTCATTAAACCTACAGGTCTGTCATACATCATGTTAAAAACCTGTCCCCTCGTGGAGCCATACTTAATCAGTCACGCTATCTCAACACCGATACCTGCTGTCCAGATTTAGACTTAATCTTCTACATTGGTCCCTGGCGGTCCCACTAGGTAGACATAAGGTGGAAGAGAGAGGTCCTTGCTCGAGTGACAATTTCTCTCTGCAAGACACTTTGCACTTTATCTTTTTCTGTGACCATTACAGAGCCTTGCGGCATCGTTACATACTGCCTTTAATTAAGGATCAACCTTTTGAGCAAGTGAGACCAGCTTTGGTGTACTTCCCTGACCAGCCCTTTTATATGCTTTTATATAGCAAGTTTCTTGATAGGGGCTCTTCGGACCAGGAAGAGGTTGCCTGGATGATGTGATGATTTTATGCCTTCTACATGTCAAGAATTTGTTTCCGTTTTTAATGTAATTTTATCTGCTTTTAACTCTTGTGTAATAATGTATTTTTATGACTTTGTATTTATCATATGTCTGCTTTTATTAGCCAAATAAAGCTTATTGACTTGACTTGATATGCAATTAAAGTAAGCTCAACTAATAAAAATGGCTGCCTCCAAACCACTCCGCATTCTTTCCAGAGCCGCTAGGGCTTATAACTGGACAAGGCTTCCCAACCTCGCTTAATGGTCGCCTTCACACTACAATGTGCTGTTTCACCAGCCAATAGAGCTTGTTTCTTGATAAGGGTTCCCAACCTCGCAGGATGGACGCAATGTCACGTTCACTACAATGCACGTTTCAACACACACAGGCCTGCAACTCTCCATCTACCTCCTTTCACCAAGGTGTTCACTCACATCTGTTATGATTTCTTCTATTTTTAATCGAATGGTACAGATCCCACAATTACCGCTCCTGTAAATAAATGACCTTAAGGGCGGAATGCACGTTATTTGAAACATTCACAATCGCTACTAAATTTCTCCATGGTGAGGTAGTCAGTCAAACTCGTCACCAGTGTAAAGTTGTGTAACCACCATTAAAGAGGAGACGAAACCTGGAGAAGGTAAGTGGTATACACTTTACTGAACACCTCAGCCATCCACAGATGCCAGCCATCAACTGTTAGCAACTGCCGTTCTTGCTTTCCTACATTCTATGCATCATCATCTGACATTCCACTGTGGAATTCAGATGATGTACTATTGATACCACAATGTAGATGACCACAGACACAAAGAGTAGTATCGTTCCAAGATCCTATAAGATTTTTAACAAATGGGATCACCTGATTGTTAGTCCAAGGGCGTATCACAAGACCAATATGTTATTCATTTTGGTGATTATGAGGTCTAAAGAGTGGGCTGCAAGATGTGTGAGTCCATGCACTAGTACTGTCAATTCCAAGGAACAGCAAGGTTCTAAAAGTTAGACGGTTCTAGATTCCCAGCATCATTCTGTTGAAATATTAAATGCATTATGGTCACAGCCAAGCCCTTGAGTTCCATCCAAACAGTACCTGCCAAACTAAAGTGCTCCTTTTAACTGGTAAAAAGGAAAATGTTACTTACCCAGTAAGCATCTGGTCTTGGCATGTGAGCTGTAGATTCACATGCTTTGCATACTCCTGCCATCTAGTGTTGGGTCCGGATGTTTGCAAGTTGTTTTTCTTCTAAGAAGTCTTTCCAGTCACAAGGTAGGTGTTTTCTCCTTTCGGTGATAGTGCGCATGGGCATCGACTCCATTGTTAGATTGTTTTCCCGCAGAGGGTGAGAATGAGTTAGTAAAGGTAGAATAGAGATGTCCATGCGTATGTATGTTAGATAAGAAAGAACTGCAACAGGTATAGGTACCCGGGGAGGCGGGTGGGCGCATGTGAATCTACAGCTCTACATGCCAAGAACAGATGCTTACTGGGTAAATAACATTTTCCGTTCGAGGCATGTAAGCTGTAGATCACATGCTTTGCATAAACTATACAGCAGTATTCTCCCAAAGCGGTGGCTAACCTGTAGCTGTTGCAGTTGTTTGAAAAAGTGTTTTAAGTACTGCCTGGCCTACATTAGCTTGTTGCCTCGCTAACATATCTACACAATAGTGTTTGGTGAATGTGTGCGGTGTAGACCATGTTGCTGCCTTACAGATGTCAGCTAAGGGAATATTCCCTAAAAAGGCCATAGTAGCCCCTATTTTGCGGGTGGAATGCGCTCTAGGGGGTACTGGAAATGTTCTTTTTGCTTTTGTATAGCACGTTTGGATACATTTAACAATCCATCTTGCAATACCTGATTTAGAAATGGGATTGCCTTTGTGTGGTGGAGAAAAAGCAACAAAGAGCTGCTTTGTCTTCCGAAAATCTTTTGTTCTTTCTACATAATATAGTAGAGCTCTTCTAACATCAAGTGTGTGTAGAGCTCGTTCTGCTACAGAATCAGGTTGAGGAAAGAACACGGGTAACTCAAATGATTATTTGATGTGAAAAGCAGAAACCACTTATGGAAGAAATTTGGGATTGGCTCGAAGAACCACCTTGTCTTTGTGAAGTTGAAAGAAAGGCTCTTGTATAGTTAGTGCCTGGAGTTCATCAACTCTCCTTAAGGAAGTGATTGCAATAAGAAAAGCAACCTTCCATGAGAGAAATTGTAGTTGACACTTGTGCATTGGTTCAAAGGTGGTCCCAATAGCCTTGTAAGGACTATGTTCAAGTTCCATACTGGTGCAGGTGGAGCTCTTGGTGGTATTACTCTTTTTAGTCCTTCCATAAAGGCTTTAATCACTGGTACTCTGAAAAGAGATAAGTGTTGTCTGTTTTGTAAGTAAGTGGATGTATAAGCTAATCCAGATAGCTGTAAGTGTAAGAGATAACAGATGATGTTTTGTACTGAAGCATCAAGGGGATTGATATTGTTATTGTTACAATATATAACAAAACGTTTCCACTTTGCTGCATAACATGCCCTAGTAGTAGGTCTCCTAGCATCCTTTAGGATATTCATGCAGTCTGGTGGTAATTGTAAATAACCAAACTCTATGACTTCAGGAGCCAAATTGCCAGGTTGGATGCCTGATTTCTCCATGGCTCTGAGTGAGGAGACTGGAGTTGAGATGCAGCATTTGGTGTGGAACTACTGGCCGCTCCAGTAGGGTGGTGAACCAGGGTTGACATGCCCATGTGGGAGCTATAAGAATCAGTGTGAGGGATGTTTGCCTGAGCTTCCGAACTACCAGCGGAATGAGTGGGAGAGGCAGTAAAGCGTAGGCAAATATCCCTGACCAGTTCATCCATAGGGCATTGCCTTTGGAAAGCGGGTGTGGGAACCTGGAGGCGAAGCTTGGGCATTTTGCGTTTTGAGCTGTGGCGAACAGGTCTATGTGAGGAAATCCCCATTCCTGAAAGTAGGGAAGAAGAATTTGGGGATGAAGTTCCCACTCGTGGATTTGCGGTCTCTGTCTGCTGAGAAGGTCTGCAATTTGATTGTTTACTCCTGGAAGGTGTTCTGCTAGGAGATACATTTTGTGATGTATGGCCCATTTCCAAATGGCTTGTGCTAGGCATGACAGTTGGAGAGAGTGTGTCCCCCCCCCCGTTTTTGTATGTAGTACATAGCTGTCATGTTGTCTGTGCGGACTAAGACAGTTTTGCCTATAAGGTGAGTTTGAAAGGCTTTGAGCACTACAAACACTGCTAGTAGCTCTAGGTGATTGATATGTAGGCTCCTGTACTTTAGAGTCCATAATCCTTGGATTGTGTGACTCTGTAGGTGAGCGCCCCAACCAGTGAGCGATGCGTCTGCTGTTAGCACTGTCTGTGGAGCAGGGTCCAGAAAGGGCCGCCCTTTGGATACATTTTGTGGGTTCCACCACTGCAGAGAGCGATGGGTGCGGCCATCACCAACACTAGATCGGTTAAATGACCCTGCCACTGGTTTCACTAATTTGCTAAGCATTCTTGAAGGAGACGCATGTGAAGTCTTGCATGGGGAACAATTATAATGCAAGACGCCATCATGCCTAGCAGTTTCATGAAGACTCTTGCTGGCAATGATTGGTTGGGCTGAAATTGAGTGAGAAGGGACTGAATACTGTGAATCCTGGCTGCATTGGGAGAGGCTAGAGCTTTGTGAGCGTCTGTCGTGGCTCCCAGATAAGTTTGTGTGTTGGAAGGCTAGATGAGACTTCAACGCATTCACTGTAAACCCTAGTTGGTGAAGTAAGCGAATAGTGGTTTGAGTGTGTTGGAGACACATTTGGTAAGTACTGGCTTTGATGAGCCAGTCGTCCAGGTACCAGGTATGGGAAGACAAGGATTTGTTGTCTTCTCAGATGTGCTGCGACTACTGCCAGACATTTGGTAAATACCCTGGGAGCAGTGGTGACTCCAAACGGTGGTACTTTGAATTGGTAATGGTGACCCGCTATGATGAATCTGAGGTATCTGCGATGAGCGGAATGAATTGGAATGTGGAAATATGCGTTTTTTAAGTCTAGAGTAGACATAAAATCGCCCTGCTGTAGAAGCGGGAGCACTTGTTAAAGTGTTACCATGTTGAAATGCTCTGACAGTATGTATAGGTTTAGTTCTCTGAGATCTAGAATAGGGCTTAAGGAGCCGTCCTTTTTGGGGATGAGAAAGTACAGGGAGTACACGCCTGTCCCTTGATGTTGTAATGGCACAGGTTCTATGACTCCTTTGGAGAGGAGAGACTGGACTTCTTGCTGAAGTAGATGCAAATGTTCTGGTGACATTTTGTGAGAACATGGTGGTATGTTTGGAGGATTGTTGGTAATCTCCAGGCAACAACCATGTTGGATAATTCCTAACACTCATTTGTCTGTGGTGATAGATTGCCAAATGGGGAGGAATTGTAGAAGACGTCCCCCGACAGGTGTTAAATGATCGGGGGGAAGTGTAGGCAAGTCACTGCTTGTTGGGGGAGGGGGAATTACGCGGTGCGGAACCCTTACCTCGACCTTTGTTGTTGTTACCTCTATATCCTGCTCTAAAGAAACCCCTTGTAAAGGAAGATTGACTGTTGCCTTTCTAAGAGGTGGATGTATTGTCTGAGGACATGGTTTTCGACCCTTCACGGTAGAAGGAGCGATGAAAGGAGCCCCGATTAGAGGGAGACTGCGGAGCTCCCATTGACTTGGCTACCTCTGTGTCTTTTTTCATTTTTTCTAATGACATCTACTTTGGGCCCGAAGAGATGTTCCTTGTCAAAAGGAGTATTTAAAATAGACTGTTGTACTTCTGGTTTGAAACCAGAAATCCTCAACCATGCATGTCTTCTTAGTAACACACAAATGTTGATCTCTCTAGCTGTGGTGTCTGCAGCATCTAAAGTGCATCTTATTGAGGAATTGAATATGAGCTTACCTTCCTTGACTAAATCCTGGGCTTTCGCTTTGTGCTCATCTGGGAGGTGTTGTAGCAACTGCTTTATTTCGTCCCAGTGTGGCCTATCATATCTGGCTAGCAGGGCCTGGGTGTTGGCAATGCGCCAATGATTTGCTGCTTGGGTGGCTACTCGTTTACCAGAGGCGTCTAATAGTTTTGACTCCTTGTCTGGAGGGGGAGCATCACATGTAGTCTATGAATTGGCCCGTTTACGGGCATTAGAGACCACCAAAGAGTCTAGTGGTAACTGTCCTTTACTAAAGACTGGATCTGAGGGAGCAGATTTATATTTTTTATCAATCCTGGGGGTGAGATGCGAGCCCGCACTGGATCTTTAAACATGTCGTCGGCATATCTCATCATGCCTTTAAGCATAGGTAGAGTGTGACTAGCCCTTTGTGTGGTACTGAGTGTTTCAAATAGGAAATCTTCCTCTAAAGATTCCTTGTGTAACTGTACCCCATGATATTCTGCAACTCTAGCAAGTAATTCAATAATTATAGATATCCTACATTGTCATCAGGAGGGGAAGGCTTTGCAGGGTAAAGATCTGGGTCGTTATCTGTAGGTGAATCTGTGTGATAATCCTTCCAGGGGTCTATTGGTAAAATATTATTCCCCCCATCTCCATCATCATCATCAGGTGGTGGTGGAAAGTTAGTTGGTGTGATCAGTAAATAATGCAAAGGTGGAGAGGTTGGTGTAGGAGAACGTGGTAAAAGAGGAGAGGAAGGGTTAGTACCCACATTCTTCCTCTTGAAAGGAACAAGAAATGTGCGTCCTCTGACTCAGGTTTGCATTTCTGAGGTGACTTAGTAAGAACACGTCCTGCATCTGGATTTATATAAAGTTCCTTTTGTTTTGGGTCCAATTTGGGTGTTGGGACGTCGAAAATCGGATTCTGCAGCTTTGGAGGAACAGTTTTAAGTTTCGGCACCGAGCATTTCGGTGTCGGGGTAGAATCACTTTTCGGGAACTGAAGGTTTTGGTGCCGAAGGAGGCTTTGTTTTCGGTGTCAGCGATTTCGGCTCTGAAGCGGCTTTCGGCTTCGAGCCTGAAAGTTTCGGCTCAGTGCCAGACTTCAGCCGACTCGATCCCGGGCCGGAAGGCTTCGAGACGTGTTTCGGTGCCGAGCCGGAGCGTTGGAAACATCTTGTCGGTGCCGACTGTGGCCCGAAGTCGGGGGTGGGACCGAAGCCTTTTGTTTCGGCTGAGTTGGAGTTTAGGTTAAGGGGCGTTCGGTACTCACAGTACGTTGACCTTGTGGCAAGTCTTCTTCCAACTCGGAGTCCGATTCTGGAATGGAGACAAGTTCCTCTCGTTCTTCCTCGGCCCCTTGTGCATGAAATTCGTGATTGGATCCGTCGCCGAAGATAGCCGGCGTGTATTCCACATTTTGACTCTGCATCTCGTGACGTCGAGCCCGTCGATCACGGAGCATTTTCTTCGATCGGAACGATCTGCACACGTCGCAGTCCTGTTCGTTGTGCTCCGGAGACAAGCACAAGTTGCACACTTCGTGCGAGTCGGTGCGCGGATCCTCGGCGTGGCACCGAGGGCAGAATTTGAATGGAGTCCGTTCCATCGACTGCGAAGTGGACCAACGCGGTTATGCCGGATGGCCTTCCTGAAGATCTTCGATCGAAATAGAGGTTTTCCTCGACGGATACGATACGCGGAGAAGTGGGATACGCGTTCGAAACAATACCGACGTGGGTGGATTGCGCACCGAGGGGAACCCGAAGAACGGCTTCGAACCGGAGCGCAGCAATACACGTCTGAACCTGATGGCGGAAAAAAACAACCTAACAATGGAGTCGATGCCCATGCGCACTATCACCGAAAGGAGGAGTTACCTACCTCGTGACTGGAAAGACTTCTTCGAAGAAAAACAACTTGCAAACATCCGGACCCAACACTAGATGGCAGGAGTATGCAAAGCATGTGAAATACAGCTCACGTGCCTCGAACAAATAATTCTTGAAAGAGGATGGTTTCTTTTCATTCCAATTCTCTGGACATTTCCTCATTTGCCTATGCCTCACAAAACAAAGCCAGTCTGAAAGGCCTCAACAGCGACACAGATGTCCTACAGACTTCTCCAACTCCTACATCTCTTGCAAGGGTATCATACCAACCCACTAAGGATAGGTGGAAGGCTTTAACTCCAGTGACTCCACTGCACAATAGATAACAGTGGCTGTAGGTTGTATTTGGTGAATAGGAACAGCTGTACTGTACCACTTGCTCAGCTGCGCCCATCAAGGCTGCATCTTTCTCATTAAGTGCCCAAAGAACCTCTGAAGGAGGTGAAAAGTCTGCTGCCTTTGCATGTTGGGTTAGATAATGAAGCCTGTTCTTCCCTCTAACTATCTGTTAGTAAATAAAAAAAATACTGAATCCATATAATAAAAACCCCCACCCGGAATCTGGCAGCAGTTTAGACCACAGCCTGGCTATGCTCTGTAAACTTGTAAGACAAATATTTCCATGTGCCTATACGGCTGGTTCACTGTGGGGAACATACCGCTGCCCGTTGGTCCTAACGCAGCATGAGTCTGTTCACATAAAAATAATGGCCATATTAGAGGCGTATCAGGCATTGCTGAAGGTCCATTGATTCCTCTTCTGGTATGAAGCCAGGTTTTGACTGCCTATGGGGAAATAGCTGCATGCATTATGGCCCTGGTGCTCTAGGCCTTCAGCTTATTTGGACAGCAGACTATGGCATACACTCTAGGACTATTTAACCCAGCCAATCAGTTCCCTCATCAGTTTTGAAAATGTAGGGGCTACTCTAGGATGTTGGTGTATAAACAACTACAGTCATCCAAAATACTACAGTAGTCACCTCTGTCCTTTCGAGGCTGGGGACGGGGGTCTGGGAGACATCTTGCAGGCCAGCAGGGGCACCAGTCCTTTCAGTTCCCCCTGCATAGAAAGGGGCACACACACCCATTCTGTGGGGAGCAGCACAAAAGTTTTCCTCCCAGAATGGCAGTCCATCACATATGACAGAAGGATCATACACATTATTCAGCATGATTGCGCCCTACCCTTTTGTCTGCTCCACCGCAACTTCCCCCTACATCCAATCAAATATCAGAGTAGCCCTGCTCCATTCTGCTGCAGGAGCTGCGAGCGTTGCTCTTCCAGGGCACCATCAAGAAGGTCCTGGACTCGGAAATCGTAGATGGTTGTCAGTCTTGTTATTTTCTTATGCCAAAAGGGCAGAGGCTTCTGGCCCAGATCTTGGTCCCCTTGACCGAGGAATCTGGATATTATCCTTGGCCCTGCAGAATGCATACCTTCATGTACCCTGCCCTGCAGTCCCTTAGGCATGAACTGTAGTTCAAGGTTGACCAGGAACAATTCTAGTTCGCAGTGCTCCTATTTGGCTTCCCCAGTGCCCCTCGGGTATTCACAAAAGTGATGGCGGTGGTCGCGGAAAACCTTCGGAGGTTGGGGATACCAGTCTTTCCCTACCTCGACTGGCTGATAATGGTGGTCTCAGAACATTCAGTCGTAGACCACCTCCAGATGACTCTAAACCTCTTGACATCGTTGGAGAGTTGAAGTTGCATGCGACTCATTCACAGAGGAGGCCATTCAATGAGGGTGTCTGGGACACAGTGCTATTCGCGGCCTTCCCTCTGCAGCGGCGAGTCCAGGACAACAATGGTCTTAGTACAGTTACAAAGAAGGCTGGCACCACTGTATGATTAAATTGTAGTTCAAAAAAGAAAGAAGAAAGGTTGCTTGAGTGTATATCTATAGTTAGTATTCATAATAAGGTCTGCAGAGTAATGAGCTGTCAAGCTAGGATGCTTTGTCAAAGCATCATGTCAGATCATGGCATTGCTGCTAGAGAATGAGTTTGTCTAAGCCTTGGTGGCAGGCTCAGCTTCTTTTCTAAATTCAGCTGTGCCATTTCCAGGAAGGTCAGTGCTGGGCCTGGCCCTTTTGCAGTGTCATCCCCAGCTTTTACCTTCTGTTGCTGAGCCCTTTTTGTTGCCATTAGGATTCTGTGCACTTTTTCCCTGCTAACCAGTGGTTAACATTGTACAATTGGCATTTACCTGATTGGTATATTTAATTTACTTGTAAGTCCCTAGTATATAACAATACATGTAATCAGGGCATGTAAATTAAATGCTACTAGTGGGCTGCAGCACTCATTGTGCCACCTACTAAAATAGCCTTTTAAAACATGTCTCAGACCTGCCACTGCAGCCTGTAGTGCAGTTTTAACCTGCCATTTCGACCTGGCAAAATAAACCTTCCTTTTTAATATTTATAATTCAACCCTAAGATAGGCCCTAAAGGCTCTTAAAAAGTAGAACATGTGTGTTTAGGTTTTACACGTCTTGGCAATGAACAACTCCTGAAGTAGTTTTTCATTTTTGCAAGGCCTATCACTGCCATTGACTAACACAGGGTTATCTTATTACATTTAATAAGTGCTAACTTTAGATTGGGTGCAGATAGAGACATGCTGTTTATACTCAAAATAATTGTCATTCAAAATCCACTTGAATGGTGAAGTCAAGATTTTAAGTTATAGTTTTGGAAATGCCACTTTTAGAAAGTTGACATTTTCGTGTCCGAACCATTTGTGTCTTCTGCCAATGTCCTGGGTCATATGACTGTGAATGGCTCTGCTGCTGGGGTTTGCTTATTGCTTTCAGACAGTGACACAAAGGGGGCTTAGATGTGGAAAGGATGGGCCATCTTGACAGGATGGTTGGGTAGGGGCTGAACCCAGCCCACTTACACTTCAAAAGGCTTTGCCTACAGCACACATAAAGGAGCCTGACAGTAGGCCTGCCCTGTCTTTAGCCACCTCAGACAGTTTGGAGCCCGGACCAGGGGAAGAACTAAGTAGAACCAGTTTTGGGGTAGGTCAAGGAATTCCACCACACAAAGACTGGCACCAAGTATAACAAGCATTGGCAATGCCACCCAGCCTGGCTTTAAAGGAATGTTGCATGGTAATGTGAAGCATTACAAGTAAATAGCATGGACATAGATATGTATTGTGAGGAAGCAAAGAACTGTAGAATAATATTGGTGTAGGTTACACGGTCAGGTGACAGCTGCACTGTCAGGCCAGTTCTAAAAATACATGTAGGTTGATGACTGCCCTCCTCCCATCTGTGCTGCTGCCAGAGAAACGCAACATAAATTATCTGGGTATCTAAGACACTTTAATAGCATTCCAATGTCATGTGTGTACCTCAGAAAGTCCAAGCTTCGGCAGCTGGATAAATAAACAAAATGTTCACAGTTGCATGGAGGACAAGCACTTTTTGTGGAAACACACAACTTCTGCTCAATCAAAACATGTACGCCTGGCTCCCAACATGTGGGCAGAGGTATAGTCTCTCTCTAGTGATGCTCACATAATTGCGTGGTGCCAGCTGTGCTATTGAGCCAGACCGTAGAAAGAGAACCCCCAGAACCACTCTTGAGAACACTCTTGGACATTTGCAAGTTACAGAAGAAGGACTGCCCTGCTGCTGAATGACTGTCTTCCAGTCTGAGAAGGAAGATTGGATTTTATTGCCTTCATCCCAGGCTACCCAGAGTGACTTCGAGGATCACTTAGCTGACTTCTTGTGTAGGCCACAGGGACACACCAGGCTTCAGAGGACTTCCTGCAATTGCCCAGCTGACCTGCTGCAACTGGACCTGCCTGAGCCTCACTGCTGGCCTCAGCTGGAGTGACTCCTAATTCCCAGGAGGTGCCTCGCCAGGTCCTGGACCCTTGCTGGAATCAGAGTGTACTCCTCCTAAATAAAAGTTTAAAATCCTGAAGTTTTGGTACCTCGAGTCCACAAACAGGCCCGTTCATGCTGAAACTCTGCCGCCTACGATGACCGGAAACGTGGAGCTCTGGTAAAACCTGCTCTTCACGCCGATGACAGTCTACAGAAACCGGCAAAGTAAGACATTTACTCCAGTATACAGCAATAACAGCCTGCGACAACCGCTAAATCGAAGCTACAGCAACAACCGTCTGCAACAACTGCATGGCCCTCTGCGCTACAGTGACGACCCTCAGCAAAGTCTAACCTGCTCCTTGTGCTACAGACTGTTCGCAACGCCCAGTCTCCTCTTTGCTGCCTCCTCCAACATGAACAGACCTCTTCTCGCCAGACTTAGGAGGTAACTTTTCAATGGGACTAACCTGGTCCCTGTATCCGATCCCCACTCCATCGCGGTTGGCCAAAATATGTAACTTTTCCCTGGGCTACCCAGATCAGATGACCGAGAGTGGCATTTTGTGCTTTTAGGTGCTATTTTCACTAAACACTTTAAAACTGATTGTCTCCAGTTCTACTTTATTAAATGTACTCAATTTTTCTGAATTGGCTTGGAATTTCTCTTGTGTTGTATTTTAAGTTTATCACTGTTTATGTGCTGCACAAATACTTTACACATTGCCTTCAAGTTAACCCTGAATTCTTTGTGCCAAGCTACAAGAGGGGTAAAACACAGGTTAATTTGGGGAATTTCGTGGCTCACTTTGACAAGGACTGTGGTTGTTGCCCGAGAGGGCTGTGGCTTCAACCTCCCTCAAACAATAACCTAATTTCTTACAGTGAGGCTTCAGCAATAGTTAACCGAAGATAGACTAATATGCTTTTGTCTATATAATTACATAAAATGACAAAATGGTGTGCAAACGTAAGAGATTTGCAATTGATGAGGTGCATTTTGTCTTTATTCGTTTTGGAACCAGAGGTGGTATGGGAAATATGGGCTGTTAGGTCTTTTAGGGTTGGTCTTAATACACAGTAAAAATCATTTGTATTTTCAAAACGTCGTCATGATTTGTTAACCCCCCACCCCACTTGGTGTGTACGACCTACGATCGTCTCCCAAACCTTCATCTAATGTACAGCGCTCCACTGCTTCACAGCTAGGTTTGTGTGATATATAAATACCACTACATACATATGTATTTAAACTGATGCATGTTTCTTTACAAGTGTTCTTTGCTTTAAAGCACTGTACCTATTTGATTATATGAGTAATATCTTGCATATGAAACAAGTTACTTACCTGAAACTATAGTTCTCCAGTATTGGAAGCTTTCATAGATTCACATGCTTGAATCATTCCCCGTCGTCATGATGGGAGTCCCCGGTACTTAAAATAGTAGTAATAGACTTTGTAGGAGTAATAGTACACTGATAGGTATAGACTAGAAAGGCCTAGGCCTCTTAGCTTATTAACCTATCATAGTCATTATTAAAAAAGAACCAAAGTTTTGCCTCAACCAATCAGCATCAATCACCCTCTAGAACCCTCTAGAGAGAAGGTCAGCACCTCAGATTTTCGAGCACAAGTGCTAACATAATTATGCCCATATAAACGAGGTAAGACTCCCCCGGGGAAGAGGGTGGGTCGCATGTGAATCTATGAACGCTTCCAATACTGTAGAACTATATTTACAGGTAAGTAACTTGTTTCTTACTCCAGTATTGGAACTTTCATAGATTCACATGCTTGAATCAGAAAAGCAAGCAGTTGATAGCACATTTACCATAGTCTTAAAAGCTTAACCAGAATATGTATTCGTAAAACCTACAAGCAGTCATTCAATCATATAAGAGAAAACCATAACAGTAACCTTTAATGAACATTCCTTTAGACTGCAACATAGTAAACGGTTAAACATATGGAAATGTGATACAGAAGAAGAGGTAGAAGGGTAGACAGGAGTGGCTCACCTTAGTGGAACATATGACGAAGTACTGCTTGACCTACTGCTGTGTCATTTAGGACTGCTGAGTCCAGGCAGTAGTGCCGGGTAAATACGTGTCTTACTCTTCCACTTTGCTGCCTGACAAATCTCTGGAAGCGACACTCCCGCAAATAAAGCTGCAGACGTCGCACCGCCCTCGTGGAATGGGCTCGGACTCTTGCAGATAGAGGTCTTCCTGCTTTGTGATGACAACATTTTATGGCACTTGCAATACATCTAGATATACTCTGCTTGGAGAGTGGGAAACCTTTTCTTGGCGCACTGTATGCGACAAATAATTGAGATGTCTTGCGGAAAGGTTGTGTGTTATGTAGATAAAATTTTAAGCAATGCCTGACATCCAATGACTGCAGAGCCCTCTCTGCTGATGTCGTTGGATTCGGGAAGAAAGTCTTTAGTACCACCGGTTCGTTTAGGTGGAAATCAGAGGGAACCTTGGGAATGAACTTAGGATTTGTGCGGAGCAGAACTCCGTCCGTTTTGAATTGCGAAAAAGGTTCCTCTATTACAAAGGCCTGAATTTCACTAACCCTTCTGGCAGATGTCAAGGCAAGAAGTAAAGCCAATTTCCATGACAGGAACTTTATATCTGCTGTGTGAATTGGTTCCAAAGGGGGTTTCATTAATTGCGAGAGGACAGTGTTCAACTGCCAAGTTGGAGGTGGAGGTCTTACCGGAGGAAACATCCGAAACAGTCCTTTGAGGAATTTTCTTATTACTCTAGAGGACCACAGAGGTGGAGAGGAAAGTGATCTTCTTTATCGGGAAATGGCAGCTAAATGAACCTTTACTGAACTATGCACCAAGCCCGATTTTGCAAGCTGTAAGAGGTAAGGCAAGACTTGCTCTGGAGAGGAGGACAGTGGGTGTATCACCTCTTGATGACACCAGATGCAGAAACGCTTCCATTTGAGGCGGTATGTCCTGTTGGTACTCTCCGCCCGCGCCTTGTCTAGTACATCTCTACACTCGTTAGAAATGTTCAGGTATTGAAACTCATTGTATTCAGGAGCCATGACGAGAAATGCAGGTTCTTGAGATCTGGGTGGAGGATCTGGCCCTGGCTCATGGTCAGAAGATTGGGAAATACTGGAAGTCGCAGGTATGGAACCTGCGATAGCAGAAGCAGTTCTGTGTACCAGTGTTGACGTGGCCATGATGGAGCAATGAGTATCAACTTGCATGGTTTGTGTTAGACTTGGCACCATTGGCGTGGGTCTCCCTTCCATTTTTTTTTGCTGTTGCCTCTTATGTTTTGCTGGTTTTAGATGCTTTTGGCACTGTGCCACTGCTGTTCAGTGCCACAGTGCAAGTGCTCCCTACTGTAAATTGATGTATGGATTAGTGACTCCATGATTGGATGATTGGTTTACTGGTCAGTCCCTAGTACAGTGCACTGAGTGTGCCCAGGGCTTGTAAATCCAATGCTGCTGGTGGGCTTGCAGCACTGGTTGTGCCACCCACAGAAGCAGCTTGTAAATGTGTCTCAGGCCTGCCATTGCAGAGCCTGTGTGCGATCTGTGACTGCCATGTCGACTTAGCAAGTGCACCCACTTGCCAGTCCCTAAACCTTCCCTTATCTTCATATCAGACACCCTAAGGTAGGCCCAAGGGCAGGGTGCATTGTAAGTATAAGGTAGGACATGCCCTGGTGTGTGTGGCATGTCCTAATAGTGAATTACAGCCATTTTCGTTTTTCACTATTGCAAGGCTACCTGTTCTCCATAGGCCAGAATGGGCAGTTTGATTATTACACCTTATAATCCTAACTGACCCAGGGAACATGGTAGAAAAACGAATTTAGTATGCCTGAACTCAGAATGATAAAATACATCTTTTAGTGAAGTTGGTTTTAACATTCTGTGTTTGAAAAATACCACTTTTAGAAAGTGGGTATTTTCTTGCCTAAACTTCCAAGCCTGCCTCTGCTAGGTTGTGTATTCCTTGTCTGGAGATTGAGTGACAGGCGGCTGGGGGTGGCTACAGGAGACAGGGTGAGTCAGCACAGGGCTGAATAGAAAGATCTGCATCCAGAGTGGAGGGAGTAGTTGCACCTGGGTCTGAATAGGGCTGTGCCTGCCTTCCACAATGCTGGCTCCACCTCCTGCCGGGCGTCTGATGGCTCTGCCCCTCACTCACAAAGGAAAGAAGGAGTCAGAAAAACAAAGTGCTCCAGGACTGACCAGAACTGGTTTTGGACTAGACAGAGGCCTCTCTGCCTTCAGAGAACAAAGAGAAACTGTGTATAAAGGGGACCCAGACCCCTAGGAAATTAGATCACTTCTGGGAAATCAAGAAACCTGTTGCCAAGGAGAAGAACCGGAGAAGCTGAAGGAGGAGTACTGCCCCTGTGCTGTTTTGCTGATTGGGGTTGGCCTGCAGTGGTTGCTTTCTACCAAGGACAGGAGAAAAGACTTTGCTGTGCTTTGTCATCTTGAAGAAGAGAATCTCCAAGGGCTTGAACTAGAGCTTGCCTCCTGCCTGAAGTCTCAGGGATACAAGACTTCACCAACCAGCTCCCCCTGCATTCCCTTGCTGGGAATTGAAGTGCCTGCTGTTGTGCTGGGCCTTCTGAGAGACTGCGTGTCACTGGGAGCTGGAAGCGCGACGCAACAACGAGAGCGTGTCGCCGCCGCAGCCGCGATCATCGCATCGCCAAGGAAGCGAGACGCCGCTACCGCTGTCATCCTCGCATCGCCGAGCGCGGCGCATCACCGGAGAAGCGGGGCGCTGCCACAGAGGTCATCGTCGCATCACCGGAGAAGCGCGTCGCAGGGCCTGTCGCGGCTCCAAAGATCATCAGTCGCCGCACGGCCGTCGGGCGTGCACGCATCACACCAACGTTGTCACATCGCAACCAAGACGCCATTTTGTCGCATCGTACCGGAGAAGAGTATCGCATCGAGGTGCCATCTTGTCGCATCGCACCGGAAAGCAGTAAGAAACCGACGCATCACCTCCCCACACAGTAAGGAAGCGAGCATCAACTCCCTGCGCAGCAGTAAGGAACCGACGCATCCACTCCCCTGAGTGTAAGGAACCGACGCATCACCTTCCCTGCGACCCTTTTGTTTTCTTTGCGTTACGCATTCAAGGTACATTGAGAGTAAAGTGTCGCATTTACAACTTGAGAGAACTGAACTATTTTATAACCTTTTAAAGTCTATTTTTGAGTACAGTATTGTGGATTTTTGCTATTGGGTCTTGTGATAAGTCTATATAAAGATTACTTATTTTTACATAACAACCTGGGTGGTGTCCATCTGTAGTGTTTTCACTGTATTACTGTATGTGTTCCCAAATGCTTTACACACTGCCTCTGAGATAAGCCTGTCTGCTCGTGCCAAGCTACCAGGGGGTGAGCAGGGGTTATTTTAGGAGTGTATCCCCCTTATCCTGACTAGAAGCAAGGGTCCCTATTTGGACAAAGGTGCAAACCATTGCCAACTAGAGACCCAGAGTTCTAACATTAGTGGTCAGTTGTGAGGATTTGGACTTGCATTTGTGATTCATATACAGTGATTGGTGTACACTACTAGTGAGTGCAGACCAATACGCGACCACATACATTTTGAAAGGACTTTTTTTCCTGGGAACCTTTATTTTTGTTGAGAACTGCCAATTTTCACAATGAGCAAAAGAGGATCCATTGCACCTGCAGATATTGAATTTGAAGATAGGGTTGATACCTACACTGTGCCAGAGCTCAAAGCCGTTTGTAAAAAGTTTAAAATCTCTATGAGAGGCCTCACCAGGAAGGAGGAGCTTCAAAGGCGCTGAGGGCCTGGTTGGAAGCACGGAATGCCGGTGGGCAGCCCGAGGAGCCTGTGGAGGAGGCAGAGAATTTAGATGAGCAGCTTGAGGGGCCATTGAGGCTTACCCGGGAGGAGAGTGCCTTCCAGGGAGGGCAGCAGTGTTTCTCAAAGGGCCTGTCTCCAGAGGAGCTGGAGGACAGGGACAAAAGCAGGATGCATGAAATGGAAATGGCCAAACTGAAACAGGGAAGCCATGATAGCCTTGAGCACAAGAAATTGGAGTTGGAAAGTAAGAGGTTGGCCATGGAAGAAAAAGGATGCTTTTAGAGCATGAGAGAGTGGTGAGGGAGCTAGAGCTAAAGGCTAGGAGCCTAGAGATCACTCCCTCTGGTGGCAGCACACCTCCAGTGCCTGTAGAAAGTAGAGTATACATCCCCAAGGAGGTTATTAAGGATTTCATGAAGGGGAGGACATTGGGCAATGGTTTAAAGCATATGAGATCGCCATGACATCACACCGGGTTCCTGAGAAGGATTGGGAGGCGGGGTTGTGGGGCCGCTTTACAGGTGAGGGAAGGAAACCTTGCTAGCCTTGCCCACAGAGGATCAGATGTCCTATGCCCACCTGAAGGAAGCTTTAGTGGCAAGGTATGGGTTAACTCCAGAGCTTTATAGGCAGAAGTTTAGGAACTGCAAAAAGCTGGAGTCTAGTACCTGGGTGGAGTATGTGTCTTATTTTTGCAGAGCATTGGATGGATGGGTGAAGGGTAGCAAAGTAAATGACTTGCAGGGTTCTATGATTTAATTGCATGGGAGCACTTGTCCAGTAGTTGTTTTCCAGAGCTACGCCAGCACCTTGTTGACAGTAAGCTGACTAATCCTAGGAAGCTTGCTGAGGAGAGCGGACCGCTGGGTCAGTACCCGGGTCCACAAGGGTCTTGTGGGAGACTCCGCCAAAGGTGGGCAGGGTCCCCAGCAGAAGAGTGGGGGGACAAGGGTAAACAGAAGGAGTTCCAAAAGGGCCCCAAAGTAAACCCCAAGAGAACCAAGGTAAGGGTTCCCAGCTTCCCACTGAGAAAAGACCATGGGTCCCAACAGATAAGTCTGTTCAGAAGGGGCCCAAAGCATGTTTTAGTTGTGGTCAGGTGGGTCACTTTGTAGGAAGTCCCAAGTGCCCCAATACCGTGACCACTGCACCCACTGGTGCACCACCCCGGCAGATGGCTAGTGTAGCCCTGGGGGAGGAGTTGGGTGCCCAAGGTGGGTGGGGTCCCGCAGAGATGTCCCTGGTCTCTTTAGGAGACAGTGAGATGGTCCCTAGGACCCAGCTGCCTGATAACACTAAAAATACAGGCAGTGGGTGACCATCAATGGCCATAGGGTGGAGGCTCTCAGAGACACCGGGGCCAGTGTGACAGCTGTCAGTTGTCGGCTGGTGTCTGAGGAGCAGGTGGTCCCCAACGTATTCTACCCTGTAGTTGCCGCTGACAACTCAGAGAGCCACTGCAAGGTGGCCCAGGTTCCCTTTGAGTGGGGGGTCTCAGGTATCCTTCAAGTAGCTGTGAGGCCAGCCATTCCTGTTGACTGTCTGCTAGGCAATGATTTGGAGAGCTCCCCTTGGGCGAAGGTGGAGCGGAGGTCTCATTTGGAGATGTTGGGTCTGCCAGAGTGGGCGTGTGTGACCACTCGGTCAATGGCAGCCGGTAAGGGTATTCAGGAGAACCTGGAGCCTGGAAGAAAGGCCCAGGTGCCTGCCTTAAAGAGAGGAGGCGGGGGCACGGGAAACCGGCCCCCAAAGTTCCCACGGTCCAGGAGGAGGCAGACCTTGAGGGGATGCCCTGGAACCTACAGGGGAACAAGTGGCTGAACTGGGGGACCTGCCTGAGCTGACCCATTGGCAGCAGGAAGGAGGCCCCTCCAGGGAAGAGTTCTGCGAGGAGCAGAAGAAGTGCCCTTCTCTTGAGGGCTTGCGGCAACAGGCTGCAAGTCAGGCAGCAGGTGATCAGTCTGGATCACACTGGATCTACTGGGAGAATGGTCTCCTGTATAGTGAGCCTAAGGTTGCTGAGCCTGGATCAGCCCGTGTGCTGGTGGTACCCCAGCGCTTCAGAGCCTTCCTACTGGGTCTGGCTCATGATGTGCCTTTAGCAGGACATTTGGGGCAAGACAAGACCTTTCAAAGGCTTGTCACCCACTTTCATTGGCCCCAAATGCGCAAGAGTTCAGATACTCATTGCAGGACCTGTCAGACTTGCCAGGCAAGTGGTAAGAGTGGGAGGAAGCACAAGGCTCCTCTCCAACCTTTCCCTGTTGTCAGC
Organism: Calotriton arnoldi; assembly: GCA_963921515.1. Taxonomy (NCBI): domain Eukaryota; kingdom Metazoa; phylum Chordata; class Amphibia; order Caudata; family Salamandridae; genus Calotriton; species Calotriton arnoldi. The sequence goes on along the minus strand of CAWUFW010002314.1, from coordinate 2,124,549 downwards.
ACCCCCTTTGAGAGGGTGGGTATTGACATTGTGGGGCCTCTGGATCCCAAGACAGCCATGGGCAACAGGTTCATCCTGGTCTTGGTGGACCATGCCACCCGGTACCCGGAAGCCATCCCTCTTCGGACAGTGACGGCCCCGTGGTGGGACGTGCACTGATGGGGATTTTCTCCCGTGTGGGGTTCCCCAAGGAGGTGGTGTCCGACCGTGGTACCAACTTCATTTCCAAGTATATGAAGTCCCTGTGGCAGGAGTGTGGTGTAACCTATAAGTTCACCACTCCTTACCACCCCCAAGGTAAAGGGCTGGTTGAGAGATTCAACCGGACCCTGAAAGGCATGATTATGGGTCTTGAAGAACCCATGAGGCGTAAGTGGGACGTCCTCTTGCCATGCCTGCTCTTTGCTTACAGAGAGGTGCCCCAGAAGTCCTTAGGGTTCAGTCCCTTTGAACTGCTGTACGGCCATCCTGTAAGAGGACCTCTGAGTCTGGTCAAGGAAGGCTGGGAGGAAGCTCCCAGGAAAACTCCCCAGGATGTATTTAGTTACATGCTGGCCTTCAGGAACCAGACTCGGCGTTTCAGACAACACGCTGAGGCGAATCTGGAAGCCAGCCAGGAAGAGATGAAACGTTGGCATGATCAGAATGCCACTCTGATCGAGTTTCAGCCTGGACAAAAGGTTTGGGTCATGGCCCCAGTGGAGCCCTGTGCGCTCCAGGATAAGTGGACCGGACCATTTGAGGTGGTGGAGCGCAAGAGTGATGTCACCTACTTGGTGGACTTGCAGTCTCTCCCAGGAACCCCTTGCGGGTCCTGCATGTGAACCGCCTGAAGCCCCACTTTGAGAGGTCTGAAGTGGGCATGCTCTTAGCATCAGATGCTGGGATGGAAGAGGAGACTGAACCTCTTCCTGACCTCCTGTATGCAAAAGAGCAAGATGGGTCAGTGGATGGTGTGAACCTCTCTCCCACCCTGACCCCTGAGCAGCAGAATGACTGTCGCCAACTGTTGGGGCAGTTTTCTGATCTGTTCTCCCTGACTCCCAGTATCACTGAATGGTGCATCCATGATGTGGACACTGGGGACAGTCCTCCTGTGAAGCACAAAACTTACAGAGTGACTGACAGGGTGAGAGCTTGCATCAAGGAGGAGGTCTCCAAGATGTTTGCCTTAGGGGTGATTGAGTCCTCTAACAGCCCTTGGGCCAGCCCAGTGGTCTTGGTCCCAAAGGCTGCCGCGCCTGGTGCCACACCGAACTCCGGTTCTGTGTGGACTACCGAGGACTCAATTCAGTCACCAGGACTGACGCGCACCCCATCCCCAGAGCTGATGAGCTCATTGATCGGTTAGGGGCTGCCCGGTACCTCAGCACGTTTGATCTAACGTCTGGATACTGGCAGATTGCCTTAACTGATGGGGCCAAGAGAGGTCAGCATTCTCCACACCAGATGGGCACTACCAATTCCGGGTGATGCCCTTTGGGATGAAGAATGCCCCTGCCACCTTTCAGAGGTTGGTCAACCAGGTGTTGGCTGGGCTGGAGGATTTCAGTGCCGCCTACCTGGATGACATTGCAGTGTTCAGCGCCACTTGGGAGGAACATCTGCACCACCTCTGGGAAGTGTTGAAGGCGCTGCGGAGGGCAGGCCTCACGATCCAAGGCGAGTAAGTGCCAGATCGGGCAGGGTTCTGTGGTGTACTTGGGACACCAGGTTGGGAGCGGCCAGGTGGCGCCCTACAACCCAAGATAGATACCATCCTGGCTTGGGAACCCCCAAAACCCAGACAGAGGTGAGAGCCTTCTTAGGACTCACCGGGTATTACAGGAGGTTTGTCAAGGGGTATGGCAACATTGTTGCACCCTTGACTGAGCTGACTTCCAGGAAGCAGCCCAGGAAAGTGAACTGGACTGATGCCTGCCAAAGGCTTTTGATGCCCTGAAATCTGCCATGTGCACGGCGCCCGTGCTTCAGGCGCCCAACTTCTCAAGGGAATTTATTGTGCAGACAGATGCTTCAGAGCATGGTGTTGGGGCTGTGCTTTCACAGATGAATGAGGAGGGCCTAGACCAACCTGTAGCCTTTATTAGTAGGAGGTTACTCCCACGGGAACAGAGGTGGAGTGCGATTGAACGTGAGGCATTTGCTGTGGTCTGGGCACTGAAGAAGTTGAGACCATACTTGTTTGGGACTCACTTCCGGGTTCAGACAGACCACAGGCCCCTCAGATGGTTAATGCAGATGAGGGGTGAGAACCCAAAACTGTTGAGGTGGTCCATTTCCCTACAGGGGATGGACTTCACGGTGGAACACCGCCCTGGTACAGAACACGCCAATGCTGACAGTTCGGTTTTTATCTTCCTCAGAACTCTTGGGAGAAGAATAATGGGAGGAAAGGCGTAGGCAAAGATGCCGGACCATGCAATCGAAAAGGCATTCCCCCATGACCCCTGTTGGGGATGCCAACTTGCATAGTACCGGCATTTGCGGTTTTGGGGAGTTGCAAACAGGTCCAAGTCTGGCGTGCCCCAGATCAGAAATATGTTCTGTAGCGTTTGGTAGTGAATCTCCCATTCGTGGCATGATGTTGTCAGCCTACTTAGTGTCCGCAATCGTGTTCTGAAGTCCCGGGACATGCTCTGCTCATAAACAGATTCCGTGATCTATGGCCCACTCCCATAAGACCTGGGCTTCTCTGGAGAGATGGTGAGATTTCGTGCCGCCTTGCTTGTTTATATAGTGCATCGTAGTGGTATTGTCCATGCGGACTAGCACAGATGAGTTTTGTAATCTGGGAAGTAAGGCCAATAGGGCTAGCCGCACCGCTTTCAGTTCCAGCACATTTATGTGGGACTGAGTTTGTGCCCGATTCCACTTGCCACTTACTTGGAGCTCCTGGAGGTAAGCTCCCCATCCCTCTAAGGACGCATCCGTTGTAACCACTAGTGGTGCAGCCTCTTGCTGCAAGAATAGTCCTACTGACAGATGGCTCTCCTATCCACCATCCTAGGGTTTTCACCAGACGTGGAGTTACTTTGATGATTTCGTTGAAGGAGCCTACTGATTGTACCCACTGCTTGTCCAGCTACTCTTGAATTGGGCGCATTTTGAGACGGCAGAAAGGAACTATTGGTATGCTTGACGACATTATTCCCAAAAGGGATTTGTAAAGTCGGACCGAAAGAGACTTTTTTCTTCTGATGGAATTTGCCAGATTGAGAAGTCGCTGTTGGTGTTCTTCTGCCGGACACGCCTTTAAGGATACTGTGTCTAAATGAGCACTTAGGAAGGCAATCTTTTGAGATGGAATCTGATTGGATTTTTGTAGGTTGATAGTAAGACCCAATCTCTTGAAGAGAGTAGTGCATGCTTTTGTGGACTTTTTTGTTGCCGTCTCGGACGGGGCCTTGATCAGCCAGTCGTCCAGATATGGAAAGACTTGGTGTTGTTGTTGTCTGAGGAACGCTGCGACTGGAGCCAGGCACTTGGTAAAAATCCTGGGAGCCGACTTCAGACCAAAGGGAAGTACTCTGAATTGGTAGTGGCGTCCGGCTACCACAAATATCAGGTATTTTCTGTGTTTTGGATAAATAGGAATGTGGAAGTAGGCATCTTGGAGGTCTAAAGTTGTCATGAAATCGCGCCGATTTAGGAGCTTCAGCACCTCCTGCAACGCTATCATTCAGAACGATTGCTTCCTCAAGTATAGATTTAGGTTTCAAAGGTCCAAAATTGGTCTCCACTGCCTTAACTTCTTTCTGATCAAGAAGAAACGGGAATAGAAACCTGTGCCCCTGCTGGACAATGGAACCTTCTCTATTGCTCCTTTTAGAAGCATGTTTCTGACCTCCCGCCGAAGTGCTTTGAGATGCCTGTGAGTGGAGGCTTGAGGAGGAGTTGTAGGCGGCTTCCGGATAAATTCAAGTGCGTGTCCAAATTGTATAAGGCGAAGGACCCACTGGTCCGTGGTAATGGACTGCCATTGGTGGATGTAGTGGGAGATACTGCCTCCTATGCGGGTGGGATGAGTTAGACATGAATGTGAGGAAGGAAGGGATGGAGCCAGAGCCTGTGGTATATCATTGTCGACGGCTAGTATCCTTGCCAGCTCGTGGCGTTTTCCCCTGTTTGTTCTGATGTAGGATGACTGAGGTGGCTGCCTCTGTTGATACTGACGTCGGAATGATTAAGATGTCGAAGAATATGCTGGGTAACTGTATTGCTGATACCCCCCTCTGTAGGACGGCTGTCCTCTTCCCCTAGATCCTCGAAAAGGAACTTTCCTGAATTGTAACGTCCCCAATGACTTGGCAGTATCTGTGTCTGCCTTGATGGTTTTGAAGGCCTCCTCTACATGACTGCCAAAGAGAGCGTCCCCATCATATGGAAGGTCCAGTATCTTATTTTGAACCTCTGGACGGAATGAGGTGGCTTTCAGCCATCCCCGTCTGCGCAAAACTGCAGCTCCAGCAAGTTGCCTAAACCCCGTCACGGCGACATCCATAGCTGAATCTATAATTTCACTGGATGCCCTCTCTCCTTCATGCAAAATCTTTGTTGCTTCTTCCTTTACATCTTCCGGCAGTTGGTAGATATATGAGGCAATGTCCGACCACATTTGGCGATCGTAGCGCCCTAGAATCGCCAGGGAATTTGCAGCTTTAACTGTTAGTGCAGACATCGCTGAAAAACTTTTGCCAATGGAATCCAAACGTCTGCCCTCTCTGTCCGGAGGTGTAGATAGAGGCGCCGCAGGATTTTTGGAGCGTCGTTGGGCGGTCTGCATTACCACAGAGTCCGATTTTGGGTGACCTGTGAGGCACGCTGGGGCGTCAAGTGTGGTTTTATACTTTTTATCCAGACATGGCAGTACCGCTGGCACTGGGGCTGGGTTCTTCATAATCCTAATACCGTCATCCCAGATGTAATCTATTATGGGAATAGCCCTGACTGATTTACGAAAAGGCTCTTTAAAATCGTATAAAAAACAGTCAGCTTATGTGGGGGTGCAGGGTGGGGGGGGGGGGACCCGGGGAGGTGGGTTAGATTGTGCTGAGATTCTGTTGCTATGTATCGAGGCAGTGACATGGACTACGCGGAAGGTGTGCGACTTCGGGGGGTGGGAGGGGGGAGTTGGGGGGGGGGGAGGTTTGGTTATATTGTGTTTTGCATTCTTATCATTTTCTTGGAGAATACCTATGAAAGTCACTTGCTCCTGTAATAAAGTGCGGAATGATTCGGCAGATGACTCTGGTGTGCAGAGCTCTGCGATTTGTATGCATTTGACGAATAAAGTATGTTTTAAAAAAAAAAAAACAGTCAGCTAGTTTGGAAGGCAATAGGTATAGCAAATCTTTTCGCTGCACGCTCCAACAAATTGTGAAATCCCCCAATATCCTCTGGTGGGGAATCTACCGGAGGGGGTGTTGGTGAGGCAGGTGATGACATTCTGTAATCATCCCATTCCGAGGCCGTATCATGCAATTCCCCCTCTTCATCCGAAGAGGCCGTTTCCTGTAGAGGAACAGCTTGTGGAGTATTCGGGACCGATAATACAGCAGGAGTATTTATTCATACAGGTGACGTCACCTGAAATGGCGGAGCTCATACAGCTGACGGTGGAAAGTGTTGCCGGTAGTCTTGTAGCATGAATTGCAGATCCGATAACAATGCAGAGGGCATCGTAACCATTTCCTCATGAGACTGTTAAAGTCCTTGTGCAGGCTGCATGAAATATGATTGATCATAGTACTGCTGATCATCCTCATAACAAGATAGTGGAATTGTACGTTAAGTGTCATATGGCTGACACTTAACGTACAATTCCACTATCTTGTTCAGAATCTTCGTCTTCCCCTTCCAGTAGATGAGTGGGTAATAGAGGTGTAATTCTACTGGGCGAGGTGTGCTCTGGTGTAATTTCCACTTCCTGTGCTTTTTCCGGTGCGTCGACGATAATGTCTTTCCTTCCAACGTTTTCACCTTAGTCGTCGCCGACGACGATGATTTCGTCGACGGTTGCGACTTCGTCAACAGTTTCGGTTTTGTCGATGGTAGAGATCTCGTCGACGCTGGTGATTTCTCCTTCGTCGACGGCTTCTCCGACGATGATATCATAGACGGTGGCATGCTCGACGACGATGACTTCCTCGTCGACCACTGTAGACTCGTCAACGTCTCCGCCGCCGACTTCGTCGACGGTACCTTACTCGACATCTGTGTCGACATCAACTTCATCACCGACGACGAGTGCTTCGTCGACGATGAGCCCTTCTCCTTAGTTGTAAGAGTAACAGTCGACGGAATTGGACCCTGCGTTGACGATGTCAAGGATGTCATCAACTATGAAAGAGCCATAGAACAAGTTGTCGACGTACCTGCAGTGCAACCTCTCATCGACGATATGGTTGAAACACACTCTCTCACATGAGAACTCGCCGATGGCTTGTCAGAAGATGGTCTTTTGAATGTTAATTTCAGTTGAGTTGGAGGTGTATTTGGCTCAGAAACAGCCTTAGGAAGCTGCTCTTTTTTGTGAGAGCCTTTACTGCGCTCAGAGCAAGATTCGTGAGAGGACTTCTTGGCGCATTTTTTGACAGGTTTTATATCTGACTGCGAAGTGTCCCTGACCCTTTTTGAAGAGATTTTAGAAATTTTTGAGGAGGTTAACTGCTCACTCTCCGAAACTGATACAGGGTCAGACCTAGTTTTTAATTTCTGAAGCCAGATCAACAGACATCCTTCTCGATCTCTCAGGGTTTTGTTAGAAAATGTGCGACGAATCTTGCAGTCTGTAGCCTTATGAAATGGGTGCAAACAGTAAATGCAGTCTTTATGAGGGTCCTCTATATAAAGCCTTTTCTTCAAACAAGTGGCACATTCCTAAAAGAGAGCCTTCTTAGCCTTATCAGCCATAGTCCAGTCAGATTTATCAATCCACCAACAAATATGTATATATATATATATATATATATATCCACTGTACATCAATATAATCAAATTATAGTACTTTCCTTACAGGAAATCCAGAAAAATGTCCTTTAGAAGAGAAATCTGAGCAGAGCTCAGAGGAGACTCCCTTAGCACAACGTGCGGTAGAAAATCTGAGGTGCTGACCTTCTCTCTAGAGGGTTCTAGAGGGTGACTAATGCTGATTGGTTGAGGCAAAACTTTGGTTCTTTTTTAATAATGACCATGATAGGTTAATAAACTAAGAGGCCTAGGCCTTTCTAGTCTCTACCCATCAGTGTACTATTACTTCTACTAAGTCTATTACTACTATTTTAAGTACCGGGGACTCCCATCATGACGACGGGGAATGATTCAAGCATGTGAATCTATGAAAGTTCCAATACTGGAGTAACTTTAATTTAATATACCCAAATGCATACTAAAATGTATTGCTCCTTGCCCCATCCCTATGCTCCTAATTATAATTTCTATACACTTTAACCAATATTATAAGTCTTGGAACTGCTCATCAACATTACTAAGGTACCAAGAAGAGGAGAGAAATTTGTATATGACAAGAGTAACACGGAACAAAGCCTTCTTGCCGCCATTACTAACATTTATTAATGCAGGAGGTACAGCTCATAGAAACGTGGTAGTGCATGTAGACATTGTCAGTGGGTGGTTACATAAAAACATACTGATGATAGACGTTTCTTAATGATTGAGACATCGCTAAAACAACGGTATGATACTGTATCTATTATTTAAAAGTTAGGCAGGTTGGATATTGCACTGAAACACCAAAAATAGTAATTGTGAGAAAATGCCCTTTTTTGCGTGGCCACCCCTATTTTTAGCTGATTTGATTGCTTGTTTTTAGACTCTGCACACCAAGGCACTGCTGCCCAGTGCCCAGTCTATATGTTCTGAGCCCTAAAGCATAGGAACATTGACTAATCCCTGATTGGCATATTTAACTATTCTGCAAGGCCATAGTATATGGCGCAGAAACTACACCAATTGCATGGAAAGTTAAATGTCACCTATGGACTGCAGCACTTAAAGTGCCATCCAGTAGTGTGAGAAGCGCAATATGGATTCAGGCCTAATAATGCAAACTGACTGATGCAGTTTAAAGCTCTCAAAACAATCATTTTGACAGTAGAGAAATAGGCCTTTGAAATATTAACAAGTCACCACTATGTAGGCCTTGTAGCCCACAAGGCTGGGTGCATGCTATTTAAAACTGGGACATTTAATGTTGCCAGGATAAGCCTCCAAAAGCTGTTTTCACTGTGGAAGGCTCTAGCTGTTCTATGAGAAAAACCAAAGTATGGGTTAATATACTAATTCTGCTATCTTGGGTTTCAGACAATACAGAAAAATGTCTCAACCACTATTTTTAATATTTTTTTTTAATCCAAGTTGATGGTGAAGTTAGATTTTTAATAAATATCTAGGAAAATAAACTTTTAGAAAGTTACCTTCTCCCTGCCTGAAGCTCCTAGAGGCTAATTTGCATTAGCCTGCCAACAGCTGCCCTGGCCATTGCTTGGCCCTAGTGAGATGTAAGAACTGACCCAGAGTAGGACAATGGCTTAAACCTGGTGACAAATTGGCTGGTTGTGTGGCACATGATCCCTATCCGCTCAGGAAGGGTAGCTAGGGGGCTCCAAGAACTTCCTTAACTTGAAATGAGCAGACGTGAGGACTGCCCACTCCTAGTTTAGAGTAAGGAGAGACTGGGAGAGGAAAACTCTTTGATCCCGGGACACATGGTAGTCAGCCTATGTCCTATTGGGAGGGGGAGCTGATCCCAAAACCAGTTTGATGTAGCTTAAGAGGAAGGCACTGCTCACTTCCCTAAACACAACCCTGACTGGCACAGAAGTTCCCACCAAGGCCTGTGCCATCCTAAGTTTCTCTTAGAATAGTGTGATATGGCATAGTTTACAGCAAGTCAAACAAGATGTGATGAAAAAGTGGGTAGAGTTGCCCAGAGAACTTTTTACCCACTGGTTAGGTAGTGTCCAAGAGTAACCTTCGCTCATTGGCTACTGATCTGTATAAAAATGTCCCTCACCACCAGCTCCTCTGTATACTTTCTGGACCTTTAGAGGAACAGAAGGACTGAACCTTCTTTTTTATACCTGTGGGGACACCTGAAGGGCTGGGGCTGTGGGGATACCTGAAGGGCTGGACCTGCTCTCACTCGTACCCAGGACAAAGTGGGATCCAATGGTCAGTTGCCCGACCTCCTGTGCGGCTACAGGGCCACACAACAAGCGGCAAGAGGCCTTTTTATGTGCCCACCTGACCAGTAGCAACTGGACCTGTACTGGACCCTGCTGGTGACCTCTGCTGCTGTAAGTTCTGTCTCCAAAGGGATGTCCCCGAGGTTGTGGGACCCCTGGCTGTTTCCTGCTGGACTTGTCCAACAATCTCAGCAATTTTCGGACTTCCAGAATTCCGGAGTACCGAGACCAACCACCCAAATCATTCCGACCAAGGAGTGACATCAGCAGGCGAAGATTTTGAAGTTGGTCCCGTTCTGAGCTTTTTGCACCTCAAAAAGCCGTAACGATGGTTCCTGGCAATGCTTTATAAATGCCCAGCTTGGTGGTCATTTATAAATCTGGTGGGCGGTCCCTCCACCAGGGTGACGGAGTAATTTATTCTGTTGCCCTGGTGGAACAACAGGCCGTCCACCAATATATAAATGAGCCTTGGAGAGGACTTCCTCGGATACAGACCATAACCTGGCCCAGATGAAGGATTGCCCCTTCCATTTCAGAGACTATGTTAAAAGGTAAAATCTTTGACTGGGATGAACCCAGTTGGCGTATCTGACAAGCACTCCATCGCGATTGGCTTGAAATTGCACCTTGGTCACAGTCACATGTGAACAGTAGGGGTTGAGATTAGGTTTAAATTATTAAAACCTTTGCCTGGACCGAACAGGTTAGTGACTTTGTTACTTGAGGTGGACTACCATCCACCCCAGTTAAATAATTCATTTTCTTACTTTAGTGAGCAAAATTGGAGGAGACTGAGGGTTGACAGCAGTCTAGCCATTTGAGACATAACTGGTGGGTTTTGAGGGCAGGCCTGAACTTGTACAGTGCCCCACAGTGTTGAATCAACAACTACCAGGGAGTGACATGGATGAATATTTCAAGGGGAGAGGGTTGGCAAGTGTCCTTGTAACAAAGGGAGTAATTTTGCCTTGGGTGGTGGAATCCCTTTAGTGGGATAATAAAATAACAGAGATAATTCATGATCATTGTTACTAACAGTCTAGAAGGAGAGGTGTGAAGATATGATCCTGAAGTTTAACGGCTGGCACCTAGAAGCTTAGTGGGGAGCTGATGCAAGCATACAAGAGCATGGTAGGGTTAAACTGCATACCAGGGCTCACGGCAAAAAGTAATGGTACAAGTGTATATGGCACAAATCAACAGGGGCAGACAGCGTCATCGGAGCAGAGGTAGGAAAATAGATAATCTTGGCCCACAGACTAAAATACAATGCACCCCACCCATCTGAGTCTATTTGTACACTTGCCTATGTTATAGATACTATCATAAATAATGTGTGGAAATAGAAGTTAAAGGTCCATCAAGTATGCCAGAAAGAGGGATCTTTTATATCGCCATAGAAAATAATTGGTCATAATTGTTCTTTTAACGTGAACATGATGAAAAGAAAAATGTACTTACCTTTGGTAACAACTTATCAGGTAGAGACTCTATCAAGCCGCAGATTTCTTACCATAGAATAATCCCTAGGCATCAGACTGGATCCAGAAACTTTCCAGCAGTACCTGTGGCCGCAGGTAGGTGGCGTCATTCAGCTTCACGTCGGTGTCATTGGCACCAGGAGTGACGTGCGCGGTGCCAAAATAAGTGCCACCCCAGCACACTGACAATAATTGCTTTTTGTGATCTTTCCACACCAGAAGCATGGACCCATGAAGGTTGCTGATGTACCAAAGTACAGTCACCAAGGACCTCCTAAGGTTTACCATATATGGAGTAATCCATTCACAGAGCGGGGAGTACTGGAGAGTCTGTAAGTAATCTGTGACTAGATAGAGTCTCTACCAGATAAGACGTTAACAAAGGTAAGTAATTTGTTCATCTGATAAAGAGTCTAGCAGATGATTCCTTGCCTTAGAAAAGATACCCAAGAAATACCTCTCAGAAAGTGGGTCTGAGAACAGACTTAGGCCAGCAAGTCAAAGTGCCTGTCACGACAGACTTAACTGTGAAGGAAGTAGTGCTTGGTAAACTTGTGCAGAGCCCACGTTGCTGCCTGACAGATGCCAATGACAGGGACGCTGCAAGGTAACACAGTGGCCGCAGCCTTAGTTCTGGTGAAATGAGCATGAAAGCCCTCAGGTGGTTCCTTCTTGGTCAAAGTATAGCAGATTTTAATGCAGAACTCTATCCTTCATGAGATGGCCCATTTCTGCACGACCTTACCTTTCTTTGCTCCAACAAACTTAATGAAGAGTTGAGCATCCACCCGGAATGCTCCAGTACGATCAATGTAGAACGACAACACTCTTTTTGGGTCCAGGTGGTGGAGTATTTCCTCCTCTCTGGAGAGGTGAGGCAGAGCAAAGAAGGTAGGCAATGTGATGGACTAGCCTACATGAAAACCTGTTACCACTTTAGGTAGGAAGGAGGCACAGGTTCTCATAACCAGTTTTGAGTAGAAAGTCGTTTAAGAAGAGTGCAAAGAAAAAGCGCTTGTAATTCACTAAACCTCCTGACCAATGTAATGGCCATTAGAAAGGTGTTTTTATGGTCAACAAACAAAGGGGGAAATTGGGCAAGGGCTCGAAGGGCGCACACAACAGGAAGGTTAGAACTAGGTTAAAGTGTCACTAGGCCTTGATGAAGGGTTCTGGAGGGAACATACGCTGAGTCCTTTGAGAAAATGAGTCACAACTGGTGACTTAGACAGGGAGGGCTGATCCGGCAACTGCAACAATGCAGATATGGCTAAAATGTACTCTTTACCTATGCCCAGAGCAAAACCTTGCTGGGCTAAAGAGAGAACGAACAACAAAACCTCAGACAAGGGTGCAGAAAAGGCATCAACCTGTTTGGAAGCACACCACGTCACAATTTTGCCCCAACGGCAAGCAACCTCTTGGTTCAGGGACGCCTGGCTGCCTGAATGACATCACAGACTTCTTGAAGGGAGGTATAAAACTGTCCACTGCTGCCATTCAGTCTCCAAGCACGAAGGCAGAGTGTGCCAGGTTCAAGTGCAAGACCCTGCCCTGCTGCTGCAACCATAGCTTCTCCTGAAAAGGCAGCCTGATCAAAGGATGATGCTCATGCTCAGCAGTTCAGGATACCATATTCTCAGTGCCCAATCCAGAGCCACAAGAATGACTTGCCCCCGGTCGTTCCTGATTTTGTTGACAACTGTGGGCAGAAGTGGTATCGGCCGAAAGGCATACAGGAGGTCAGATCTCAACTCAAGACAAAAAGCGTCTCCGAGCGAGAGTCGCCTTGGAAACCTCAGTGCACAGAAGTGCTGACATTGCACTGTACTGTATTCTGTAATCTGCCTTGTTGCCAAAGAGGCGGGTTCCATAGAAAGGTGTGGTCATAAGGGATGCCTGGACATCCGCCGATAAGCCAGCGAACCTCAGCTGGGTGCAGCATTTGAGTGCCACTGGCGGCGCAGTCACTCTGTCTAGCAAGTCAGTTGTATCCAGCCCGCAGTAAATGGTGAACTTTGCTGCTTCTCTACCGTCTGCAATAGCCTGTGACAGTATGGCTTAGGCCTCTTCCAAAACCATGGGCAGCATTTTTGCAACCAAATCCCAAACCACGTATGTGTATCAGTCCAAGAGGCACGCAGTGTTCACTGACCACAGTTCTTCAAGGCTGGCAGAAGAGAACTTCATCTTGTCAAAGGTGCCCAACCTCTTGGATTCCCCATTTGGTGGAGTGGTAGGGAATGCACCAGGGTTGATTTTGGAGGTGGAGGTCTGGACGACCAGGCTCTCCAGGGTGGGTTGATGGATGAGGAAAGCTAGGTCCCCAGGAGCGGGGCGATGGCGGTGGACAATTGTCCTGTGCACAGGCCAACTGTGCAGGGTTTGGCCCAGTCTCCAGCAGGGCATCAGTGAGGGCTTCATTAAAAGAGAGAGAAGAGGTTTTGGGGTGGTGACTCCCGGCTGAAGCACCTCTGCCAAGACATTCGTCTTGACTGCTACAGAGGGCCGCTGAAGGTCCAGGACCGCAGCCGCCCTCCTCACCACCATAGTGAAGTAGGCCCCTTCCTCCATAGCCACAGAAGGGGAAGAAAACAGGCCAGTGTCTGGTGATGTGTCCAGACCATTGGCATCTGCCAGTTCCTATTACCGGTTATCATATGCCTCCTCAGGGGGGTTGTACCCATAAGGATCCTCAGGTCATCCACAATCATACTCCTCTCCTGGCTTGTTGAAAAGGGAGGCCCTGGCTCTGACTCTGAAAGTTGAGGTCTAGCCAGCGCCGGATTTGGCGTTGGGCGGCATCGGTCCAGCTCCGTATCTGAGTCGGGTATGATGATGGGGTTGACGCCGATGTCGCAGGGAACAATGTTGCTGGAATGGGCTGTAGGGAAGGTCGCAATCTTGCATTGGAGCCGTTCTGGATCCAACTCATGATCCAGGGGGCCCAAATGTTGCTGAGGGCGGACTCAAAATCAAGTGCGGGCACACGCGAAACCCATGGGGCCTAGACGCACTCCAGAGGGGCTGGCCCACCCAAAAATGAGGTGCATGGCCTCATCGAACTCACAGATTTGGGTGGGGGTCGCTCCGAAAAAATGAGGGAGGCACGGAGTGGATCAAGAGACAGGCTTCACATGGGAGAGGGGCCTAAAGGGACGTTGTTCCCATACCTTGTCTGAACATTTGAAGTGGTGCGGTGAAGTCAAAAAGCGATTAGATTTCTTGGACTTCTTGTGGGACTTACCCAACAACTTCAAGTGTGATGACGAACACCTGGAACAACTCCGCGAACGGGCCTGGGAACTACCTCGTGACTCGGACATGGAGCATTATGGAGGCACCGGCGTTGGGCGAATAGAAGCTCCAAGGAGCTCTCCCTCAGCGCCTGGGGGTTCATGGCATTGCAGTCCTCACAAGTCTTGAAGTTGTGGTCTGGCTCCAAGCACTTAAGTTAAACCATATGGAGGAGGGAGGTGGGGAGGGGTCTGTCACAGGCATCTGTCTGTGACTGGATTCACAGGGCTTAAACTCCACCAATTTCTTGAGAGACATCCCTGACACACTGGAAGACAAGTCTTGAAAAAAGGGTTCTTGACAAAACATCAAAACCAAAAGGTCAAAAAATGACTGGAAAAGGAGCTGCCGGGCGTTTGTTTAATACTGCTTTGGGCCACACTGTCAACCTCTTCCGCGATAGCAGAGCCCTGGGTGGGGGCTGCCTTGCACCCTGAGAATCCTGCTGCATTTTGCCATCCCAGAGGGTTAGGCCGTTGCGGGACACAACGGCCTGGGACTATGAGACCCACAATCCTCTGCTGGGCCCCAGCTGAACAACATCAGCGCTACTTAAGCGCGCGGGTAGGCCCATCATTGCCAGGAAGAGGCAGAGCATGCCCCCCCCCCCTTATTTTTTATTCTGGACACCCGTGCTAGTGCCGGTAAGAACTTGATGTGCCTGTTATCCTGTCATCTGTTTTGAGCTGCTTATCCACTGCTTTATTTCTCTGGCTCTATACTTCGGCTACTGTAGGCCCCATTATGTGATATTGTATATTGCGAAGGAGCCGAGTATGGCACTGGTGGGCAGACGACCCTCATAAAGTTTGCCCTACTTAAACTCTTCAACTAGAGACTGTGGCACTGGCTGTGGGCTAATTTGGTGGGCAAAAAGCGTGAGAACACTCCAAGGTTGAGTTTTCATTGCTGCTGGAAGAACTGCTGATTGTTCCAGTGTACCTTGCACTTGGTCAATTTCTTCCCTTGTCGTTTGACCTGTGGGCTAAGGAGGGGAAAGACTGGGTCACTTTGGATCTTGTCCAGCAGTAGCAGACGGGCCAGGAGCCGTATTTCACACTAACTGCTCTGTAGGCCTGTTTACCTGAAGGAGATTGTTGTAAAAATGTATTAGTATCTCTGATTTTGTGTAGGCCTGTACCTGTGGCTCAATTACAATTTGGCATGCACTCGGCAGCTGGGGAAGGCGCAAACGGGACATTGCCCCCATTATTGTTCTTTTACTGTCTACAATTTTAAAAAGGGACTTGCAGCCAACTAGGCTTTTATTTACAATATTATTAGTTTTAATTAGCTGATGGCAAATTAAAAGGCATAGTTGGGTCATCCGAAATAAAAGGTGGATTCCTCATACTGTGAAAAGAAAGTAAAAGAGTAGTAAATATCACAACTTATTTTACTATGGTGAAACGGAAGGCAACTGGGAAGTCCCCAGAAGTTGGGAAAGCCAAAAAACAGGCAAGACATGCAGCGGAAAACTGCACACTGGATGAAATAGACATTCTATTGGAGGAAGTAGAAGGGCTTTTAGCTACCAAGGCAACTAAGACGACTAAGGCCAAAGGGAAGCATCAAGGGAAGGGGGATATTAAATCCTTCTTTAAAAAACCTGAGAGAAGGGATACCTTGGCATGTAATACTGGAAATAGTGACATTGACACAAGCATTATGCCCAAATCACGAGTGGGACAAAAAGATCAGACAGTTGGCCATCCACTTGATCCATCTGCTCCCATATCTGTAATAATGGCCGAGCGTAGTAACTGGTTTGAAGCTTTGGGGGCCCTGGAAGAGCGACAAGCACATACAACTGCATTGACATCGCTTACATCAGCCCACAATAAATCCTTAGTCATAGAGAAGGATTTCCTGAATAAACAGATAGCTGTTATACAAGAGCAGATAGCAGGGCTAAAGGAATATATGAGCAACTTGACAAAGATTATTAATGAAATGGTCGACAATCTCACAGCCTTAGTACTGACACTTAGCTCTAAACTCCCTACAATTATGGAGGTGGATGCCCCAAATTGTCTTAGACATAAGGCTAACCTGGGAGGCACTCTACATGATGGTCTAAGAACTCATACCTCGAATAGGCCCTATGTATCAAAGAGCTCTGAGTCAGGGAGCTGCCAGACGGAAGCTATTAAACGTCCTCAGTTGACTCATGTAATTACATGAGGACTCCCCAAGGTAGTATCTTTTTACAATCAAAAAAGAATAGATACAAAAGATCTCAACTCCGCAACTTCAGATAGTAGAGTGGAAACAAACATGGCAATACAAAATTTAAGGGATAATGTGGGTCAGACAGACCCCATAAATTAACTTAGAATGTGGCGGGGATCAGAGCAACGTTAGCGGACCCGGAGTGGGGCTCATTTATAGAGCAATTTCATATAGTTTTGCTGCAGGAAACATGGGCTTTAGAACTGGTGCATAGAGCGGGATACATCGCCTTTAAATTTAATGCAGTTTCTTCAAATGCGGGCAGACCATCAGGTGGGTTGCTGATATGGCTTAAAATGGAATCGTTCCCTAAAATAAAAAGACTTTGTTCTAATTGTAGAGACCTATTGGGTGTGGCTATTCCTTCTGGGTCCACATTGGGGACTGGGCACATTGCAATTATAAATGTTTACATTTGTTCTATTCAGACAAACTATTATTCAGGGTTGGTGACCCAACTATCTGAAATGATTGAGCCCTTACACCACACTCATTTTAAAATGATCGCAGGTGATTTTAACACAAACTGTCAGAGGGGTTAATTCCTTTGCACTTGAAGGAACAATGCTATGGGCCAAAGATGGCTTTAGCTGGTGACACAAACCAGAAGGCAAGACACCCTAGGCTAGTTGATCAAGTTATTGATCTGATTGCCTCCTATGATCTGAACATTGTTAATGGCTGTACCAAGTCTGACTGGCCTGCTCGTCCAACCTTCAAGTGGGGGCTGTACATGAGCAATATAGAATACATCTTGCTGGACAGTCCCCTCTGGCCTTCCTTAATTGACATGGCAGTGACATCAAGAAACAACAGTGACCACGAAGCACTAGGAGCCCATTTCTGTATTAGATCCCTCACAAATCTACCCACATTAGGTATTACTACTCCTATAAGTAGAATTGATACATGCAATAATAGAAGGAACGTGAAATGGGCCCTATTAGCACTCGATGACAAAGTGCAGTCAGGTATCTACAATCTATATGTAGAGAAGTTGGCCCTACTTGAGACGCTAGACCCAAGTGCTAATAACTCTGTAGATCTTAACTCTAAACTTATGGGGCAAATAAAATTGCTCCTTACTAACGAAAGGCAGAGGGGTGATTGCAGCCCAACCCCCCCCTGGATGGTATACAGGCTCCTTCTGACAGGCCAAAACGGCAATTATTGAAGCTGTAAAATTGGGGGATCGCACAGGGATTTTGAATGCCAGAAAAGCCTATATAGAAAAACTAATAAAGGCGAAAAGGGGGTGGGAGGAAGAGCAATGGGAGAAACTTACTGAAGACCTACATAATAGAAATATTGAGGTTTTTTGGCATCTTATAGCTTCTGGGACCTATACCACAGGAAATGACTTGCACTCTGTGGTACAACCTGCTGTATGGGGAAGCCAACTTTACCGAACTATATAAGATATGGTCAAAAAATGATATCCAACATTCTGAGAGAAGTGCCGGAGACCAGATGGGGCAAAAGACCAGGACAGGGGCAAAAGAAACCATAGCCCTTGGGATGGCAGAAACCGCATAGGCAATGCAACTATTAAAAAGGGAGAAGGCCCCTGGCCCCGATGGCATCTTGGGAGACGTATACCTGTCTCACCCTAAAATATAGGTTCCTTGTTTGAATGCTCTTAGCAATGCCATCTTGAGTGGTGAAGACACCCCCTCCTCTTGGCATGGAGCAATTATTATGTCTATTTATAAGAAGGGGAGCAGGGACGCCGCGCCCAACTATAGACCCATTAGTCTAATCAACATTAGCAAAAAAATATTTGCTAGGCAGAATTTAATTAGACTACAAACCTGGCTATCTGAACATCATATCCTTCAAGACTGCCAGGAATAGTTTAGGGCAAAGGCCTGTACCTTGGACCAGGCATTTCGCTTCAGGGCGTTGTTCTGGAAGTATGTTGCCCTGAGGCAGGACCATCTTTATGTTGCCTTCATTGATTTGAGACAGCAATTGACTTGGTGCCCAGGGAGAACCCCTGGGCTGTGTTGGAGACAAAGGGTATCCCAGAAAACCTCATAGGACTCTTAAAAACCTTACACTTGGAATCATATGCCCAGGTCAGGTGGAATGCAGGAGGTGACCTTATATTCAAGATAAACATCAATCGTGGTGTCAGGGAAGGGTGCGTGCTGGCACCCACACTCTTTAACTTCTATATAAATGGAGCAGTACAATGGCTAGCAAAATGCAACCATGACGCACCAAACTCAGCAGGTATGAGTGTTCCCATTTTAATGTTTGATGATGACACGCTTTTAATATCTCAAACATTGCATAGATTCCAGTTGCTGCTAGACCATCTTTTCATCTTTTTGCCGTACAAGGGGCCTTGAGATAAATCCAGCAAAATGTAAATTCATGGCACTAAATCCCCACCGCTAATTTAGGGGCAAAATGAGGATGGGGGGCACCCTTAGAGCGAGTAAAGTCCTTTGATTACCTGGGAAGAAGACTGTCCGAAAATAGGTCCTGGGCACCACAGTTAAGGAAAAGTAAAACTTTTCTGCTCCAAAGGGCGATGGCCATAGGGAAGTATAAGGCTACCTCCAGTGGAGCAGTAACCCCAGCTCTGAAAGTATACTGGGCCACAGCCCTGTCAAGGGCAGTATACAGTGTAGAGCTCGGCGGGTGGACAGACACGTCTTCGGTCAGTGCTGCTGAAAATCAATTTATTAGGTACCTTTTAAATCTCCCAAGAAGCGCCCCTCTTACCCCCACTTTGATTCGATCTAGGACTAAAAAGAATTGATCATGTGATTTTACTAAAACTTTTATTGTATTGGGCCCGAATCTGGAACTTGAGATTTATAGAAAAACCCTAGAGGAGATTACTAGATTGGACAAGAGAGTTCATATTCCCTGGTTAAGGAAGATAAAGGCATTGTTTGAGTCTCTTAAGATGGAAGATGTATGGCTATATCCTGATAAAATGACAAAGGATACCACTGTAACACTGAAACAAACCTATTGGGAACGTATGCTGGAACAAATTTGGAAAGATCAAAAAGTGGGGAAGCTTAATCGAGACGTTCTTGAGTTACAAAAGTGTGCCCGTGCTATGAGTCATTTTTGGATAGAATACGCCCAGCCAGGCTAAAACTTTGTATATAAAGTTTAGAATTGGCAATTTGCCATTACATTCTTTTACTTTTATATGGGATAAAAATAGCCCCTCAAACCCTAATTGTCCCTTCTGTCTGCATCCAGAGGAATCCACTGACCACCTTTTGTTATTTTGTCCCATCTATGCTATACCCCGCAAGAAATGGATCATCCCAGTGTGCAAGCTGTTTTTCAGATGTGACACAAAAGACCTAATTGTGTTTAGTGTGTCTAGAATCTTATTATGGGCATGGAGAATTAGATCTACTAAGCTAAAGGTGACATTCTAGTGGGAAATTTATTTTTGTACTGTGTTTTAACCATAAAATGCACTTGCACTTTAAAAGGTCCATGAGGATAAAATCGTATTAAATGAGCTTGACAGTAAAGGGGTGTAGTGGGATCATCGGATTTAAATATCGTATTGGCTCAAACGTTCTTTTTTAATACAACGTATATGACGAGTTTTAACTACTTTTAGGCTTATTCATAGTAGTAGTGGCTTTCTTATTTTAACGTGGTAGTAAACTGTATGTTTTTTGTGTGAACATTTATGGTTGTGAAAGCCAAAATAAAGTATTGAATTGTATTGACTGGAGGTATCTCTCTAAAGATCTGTACTGACTGAAGCGGAAAGAAAATAACCAATGTCGGCGCACTGGAGTAGTGCCTATATAGGCATGGCGCATCTCACTTCCGGTGCGGACAACACCAATGCAGAGCAGAACGATCCCACCTACTGGTGCACAGATTTCCTGCTCGAAACGTTTCTGTATATAGTCTGATGCCTGGGGATTATCTTAAGGTATGGAACTGCGACTTGAAATCTCTATCAGATAGGCACTTTAATAATGATGTAGGGTATCAAAATCAAGACAGTAGTTCCACCAAAGAGACAGGTGAAGGCTATGCCGTTACAAAGTGATATGTATTCACTACAAAAAAGTGCTATTAACATTTCTTTTTCTAGCTTTTCCATGTTTAGTTTGAGGATCTGACTATTTTATACTTGTTCCCACAGGAGGTTGAGTACATTTTCCAGGTAGGACCTGGTTTGAATGGCCCTCCTACTGCAACACAGCTGTAAAAAATGAAATTTAGAGAAGAAAAAGAATATTTGTTGGCGTGTTACAAATAAAAAGGTAATAAATAGAATAAGAAAAAGTCACTTTTCAAAGTTGAAGTCCAGATTATTTCATGTACTTGTTATTCTACCAAGAAAGCACCTAAAGTACAAAACAAATTGGAGATATTCTTCTACACATTTCACATCATCAACAGCAAATACTTTTTAATTAAATCATACTGAGTTCTGATTTGAGCTAAAATAATCAGCTATTTAAAGCAATAGTTATAATTTCAGATGATAACATTGATAAATTTGTTTTAGACCAGATAAAACTCATACTCTCAAGTTTTAATCCTGGCTAGGTCGACACAGGCTTTTCTATTTTCAATACAGACAAAATAATACTACAGTCAATTCACTGTAATGCTGTATAACTTGTTCGCCATTGTTTGAGTTTAAGATTAATGTAGGCAGTACTAAATATTTAACATATTATTTTATTTCTCATACCTGGGGAGATGCAGTGCATTACAAGAGACTCCACCAAACCAATCTATTTGCTTACTAAACAAATTATCTGAATCTAAATTATCAATAAAGACCACAGGACTACGCCAAAACCTTATAGAAAAAAACACACCAAACATCATTAGACTAAAAAGAAATCTTTAAAGTAAAAAACATCCATACAATATGCCATGCTGCCCAACTGGAAAAGATTCTGTTGAAAATTCAAGTCAAGCCAGATGCAAGCACACACAGTAACAAACAACACTTGCTTATTTTCTTCTACAAAGTCAATGTAGGCAGTAAACGAATACTTTACAGATTTGAAGACTATCAGGGGACCTACTGGTATTACTGCTTCTAACAGGAATGAAGGAAATTGGAGTATATGACATTTAAGAATATATCCATTTTGGAGGACATTTAAAAACTCGATCCTTTTTTATTAAAAGTGAAACAGACCACTAACCATCCTCCAACACCTTGCTTACTACATTTTTCTTATTTGTGCTGAGTAAAAGTTTAATTTCCATACTACACCTACTCAGTTGTGGTTTCAAATATGTAGAAAGAAAAAAATATTTTTCATTTTTTATAGGTCTCATCAAGGTCACATCCTCTGAACATCTAATGTTTCCAATCAAATTGCTAGCACATATGTTTATTCTGAAAACCGCAATAAATATCTCTATTCCTACATGATTTTAACCTCAAAAAACATTAATAGGGTAATGTTGACACTATTCACACTTCAGAATTACTTAGCACTTAAAACAGATTACAAAAAAGTCCTGTATAAGTTTAGGAAAGCTGATCTTGACAAGTGATGCAATATATATGTCAAAACTTCATTATGATGACTTATATGGGCCACGTGAATTCACATTTTCAAAGCTTACGGAATTGCTGTTGCTAAGGAGGTGGGCATACCCCTTAACACTTTAGGTATAACTGAGCCTCCCACTGTTTATCTGAAATACCTTAATGCGCCGCTGAATGGAACTTATATCTGGGCGTTCATTGCTGCTGCTGTCTAAATGCCTGTAGAAAATGAGAAGAAAAAAATGCATGATCACAAATGTTGGGATACGCCAACAATGTTAAACCATACCTCAGGTGCCCTGACTCCAAAGAATAGCTGGCAGTGAGAAGATCTCTTACACTATTCAAGAAATATTTTGAAAAAGTACAAATCTCCGAAGGGCCAAATCTCAAATTCATATAAAGTGCTCCAAATGTCGCCACCAGTTAGATAAGTGGGGGCCCCCGGCATGGCTATAGACAAAATTAAAAACTTCCAAAAGAAGAATATGCTCTCTAGTGCCTCTCCATACCAAAGCAGGGTTCTGCAAGAAGAGGTCTACTCGTCTTACTACAATCCTATTTCCTAATGGGGAGGAAGGGTAAATGGTGAAGGTGGCTCCTCTAAGTAGCTATAGCTTAAAGACAATCATACCAAGTGCACCTGTGAATGGGATAGCAAAGTCTAAATTACTGAAAACACAGGTGAGTGAGGGTCAGCTTCCAAAAATTCCAAACCACAGCGCCACCTTATTTTAAAAGCCTTTAGCTTAAAGGAGAAACTTCAAAGAGACGTAAGAAAAAAGGCAATAAAAAGATGTGGATGCAAAAACCCAATGAACTTTTGAGAAAAAGCAAAACACCAGTGGTACCTACTGCAAGCCATGATGTTTTATTTGCAATCACCATAACCACCACAAAAAAGAGTATCATAAGGGGACAAAAAGGAGTGTTGGGCTCAAATGCATGAGTACAAAGTTAGGGCTCAATCTTACAAACTGATTTTGAATTTTGTTGAGCAGAACATACTATGGCTACCGCTTTTAGCTTGTGTGGAGATTTTATCAGTGTGAAGGAGGGGGAGGGATTAGATAGAGAAGAAAACAAACATGGTTGAAACACATGAAAACACAGGAGAATCGAAATTAAAATATGTTAAATGCTCAAATGCAACAAAAGAAAAATAATACTGGCCATGAGAGAAAGCAAAAACTCGGGCACAGAAAACACAGAACCAATATAAGACAGCAGGCGAGAATACACAAGCAGTAGGGGTTCAATGTCCATAGCCTTACACAAGATGATACAAAAAAAAGTTAATTAAATTTACATTATTGGGTAGGTTTTTTTCTTGTTTCAGTGACATCAACATCTTTGTTTTCAATAATTAACACTGGATATCGGTAAACTAAAAGGATTTTAACAAAAGAGTGCCAAAAATGTACTTATGATGTACAATATTTAATGAGAATTTGACTTGATGGAGGATTTTACACAGGAAAGGAAGCAGTTATGTAATGAGTCTTGTATCAGCCAGATACTATCACACAGTATATAATGTCATGTTTCTGAACCTGTATAAGTGTTTAGGGCCTCAATGTTTCATTTTGAGTAACTTAAATGGATATCCTATTTGACATGTTGCCTTGAGGTTCAAGTATTTTGTGGAGCTACCAGGAACCCCAAATCAGAATATGAGGCTGAACAGGTCTTCCTTTGAGAATCACCATTTCAATCCATAACACTTCTCATTTGCTGCTGGATCTAACTGGTGGCTTCTTCACCGTGTAACAATGGAGTAGATGGACAAGACAATTAGGGTCTCATTACAAATGGTCGCCCATTTTTCCTTCCCATAGTAGTCACCCTCAGGTAGTAATACAGGAGGATTATGACGTGCACCCTTAGGGAAACCTTCAGAATTGATAAATTACTGGGAAATTAGGAATGCTATTTCTCACTGGAGATTCGCCATAGAGTCAAACTGGTTTCAACATTTAAAATGTCTGAAATATGATGAATCTGCTATGTTTGCACAGATCTTTCAATTCTAATGGCCTATCAATCCTGTTACAGGCCTCATCAGAATTACAGGACACTCGTTATGATAGCTTTTGTTGGGATGAGGAGAGCAAGGACTTCCAAAGCATGTAGGTTAGTCAGATGGGAAGTGTAACAAGGGTACTGTTGATGTTTAAGTTGCTTTTAGTATGATGGAATTGCATACTTCTCCATAGAGCACTTTTGGGGAGGTCTGTCTCTAATACTATGCAATGGGGCAAGGATTCTCTTTTTACTGGCCTCGCAATATGAAAAGGAAACACAGAAAGTAGAGGAGCCTATTATACTCACTTGTACAGTTCTGCCAAAAAGATATCAAGGCTTTGAAGTTCTTCAAAGAGAGCTAGGAGGAAAATGAAGAAATATTAATTGTTAAATAGACCATTGAAGATTGAACATTCATAGCCACATACAAAGACATTTGTTTGACTCTTCCTCTAGCCCTCCCATTAATGATAGAAATTAATCAGCAGAAGCTATAGTTTCTAAAACCTTCTGTGTTTCTAAAAAGGGTTCAACTAAAGAAAGAGGCTAATACTACAAATTGTAGACAGGACTTCTGTGAGCAGATGAGCAGGAAAATCAAGTTATTCCTGATAACCGCAGTACTAGCAATATAATTATTAAAGTAAACCAACAATCTATCCACTGTGTATTACCTGTGAGGAAAAATACAGAGTTAAAGTTGCCCTCCCAACCTTAAAGTTTAATACATAATACCAAGTTGTTGGGCTCTTTCCCACTGAGAAACAACCTTTGTTTCAGCTTGACATACTTAAACATCTGAGAGGTTATCTGAGAAGCGGGGGTATAGAATAATGTGCTATGAAAAGCACTTAAAGATGATATTTGTCAGCCCAGAAGTACGCATGAAGTTGTAAAAATATGCATAGAGTTAAGCTGGAAAGTTGGTCTACAATCAAGATATTTTCGTCATTCCTTATTTCACAGATGTACTGCTGCTTTAAGAGAATGCTACCCTGGTGGAAAATATATTTGAAAGTAAGCCTTGAAGATACCATATTGGATATGGAGTCGACGTCACACAACACCATGCAATTAGATTTCAGCACAAGAAAGAGAGAAAAATAGGTTAGCTTGAGCTGGAATGTATTATATGCCATTTAGATGAAGAGAACAAATGGAAGTGGGGGTTGAGGAGGATCAAGGGTAAGGAAATTAGGTTATTTGACATATCTTACAACATATACACACAAACAGGAATTATAAATTGTGACCAAAGTGATTTCTACTTAAAGGGGCTACAGCAGTCATAAGAACAGTTTAATGCATTTTTTATTCTTTGGTTTTATAGTGTGTCCTGTCTCTACTCACGAGATGTCAGATATATGCTTGAATGGAAAGCTTTACTTCCTTCCATGAACTGGGTCCCCTTAGACTTGATGGAGACAGAGTAGGCACTAGTAGCTCCACCTGTTCAGTGTAACTGTCAGACAGCAGAGGCAGACAATGATGTGCCCACAGCAAAAATGCTGTGGCACCTTAGAGAATGTAGAGGCATGTGTTGAATAAAAGAAGGTATGAGGTCTAAGGCCACACTTTGGATTGAACCAAGTGGATTCCCAGTGACCATACAAGCCTTATACTGTTGAAATTTATTTTTCTAAGAGGGGACAAATGGGTTTCTATAATAAAATGTTAGGTCTATTTCCTAACCTGTGCTTCCATGTGAAGTGTGATACCTGCAACAAGGCTCTCTTGTTGCGGGGATTCTGCACATATACAGAACTATGCGCAGGAAAACAGGACCTCGGTGTATAGTGGTGTACCAACCATCCACCTTAGTGCCCAAAATCCCAATCCGACTAGCTATAGTGTCTCATTCGTTCTCCGTACTACAGCGAAGCTACCAATGATTAGACATCCCAGAACAAGGACTCTTTCAGGAATCGCGGGAGCAAGAACACTCTTTCATTACTCACTCATACTTGTCCACAACGTGCGTATTAAGAGACACCGTATAGTTTAAAATGTTTATTTCAACTATCGTGCTCTAAGACACAGTACACGTGCCAGTACTAGCAGCATAATGCATAAAGACAAAACAGTAAGCATTGTTACAATTCCATAGAATACAAATGGGGACAGCATTTTATAAAGACAGTGGATAAAGGACTATAATGCCTTGCCACCCTCCCCGTGCTAGTAACTAGTTTATTATAAAAATAGAAGACCTCTGGGCTTTGTCAGGGGACCCCCATACCTCAAGAACTAGATGCAAGGTTTACATCATCGGACAAGCACAGCTCTTCTCCCTGGAAAGGTTTTTCTCCAAGTGCCTCCAACAGGGAGATCACAATATTAATAGCACACGAATTTCTCCAGTGCCGCTGTATTTCATGTTATGTCTAAGTGCGAGGGGCTGACCAGAACAGCAACAACAAGGGACGTTGTTTTTCGACCTTGTACATTGTGTGCAGACGAAAACCACAGAGAACATCAGAGAAGGTGAACGGCAGATATGCAGACAGTTCTAATGTGAACGGTCACAAGCAGAGTCTGGAAAAACAAAGTCACGGAGTAACGTGTGCAAAGGAGGCATCATGGCAGCTAGGCCTAAGCTAACTTAGCAATGTCGACCATGAGGCCACAATCCACACTACACCTTCCCCTGGTCAGTCCATAGGACAAGACATAGGACGAAAGCAGAGTTCAAATAGATGGAGCAGAAAGCAAACGTCTGTACGTGGGACAAGTTTCTTGGAAGAAAAAAGTCAAAATAGGGAAGAAAAAAATGGTCACTCATTGAGGATAAAAAAAAATCCGGATATACAGTTTATTGAGAGTCAACAAAACTAATCCATCAGAGTGTATGCGCAAAAGACCGCAACACCTTCCAAAAAGACATCATTGTCATCGTCTGAAAAAAGAGATGCCATCCAATTCAACAAATCGAAACTGCATTCATGTTCCTCACAATAGGGAGCAGCGATCAGCATTGCAGGACAACTTGCGTGATATTCAATATAACTTTGTTGTAGGAGATTCTGAGCAGCCGCCCAGATATTCCACTGTGCCAAGACTCCAAGTGCAGCCGCACGCGCCATTAATCCGTTACCGGAACATTCCCATTCATGGGCCATTAAGGGGCCCATCAACTGGTCAAAATCCGGGTCAGAACAAGACGTATTGGAGAGGCAAACATCCAAGGACCAAGAGAACGGACATCGTAACCAGGACATCACAGGTTGCACGCAAGTGAAATACGCAAAGCGAAAAGATAGTCCATAAGCCACGCTGAGTGTCACCAGCGGCAGGACGCCAAAGCTGTCAATCATGCGGTCACGGAGCAACCGCAGTCGCCCAGGGTTGAGTAGGCCCACAAGAGGTGCAGCCATTGCGCAACAGACAAAGTAAAAGCACTATTCCAGCAGCTAAGGCTAGGATCAATGGGAAGCCACCAAAGACGCTGGAAAAAATAGAATGAATAAAAGCTGGTATTACACCAAATATAGTCTGAAAGGACGTCAAAAGGCCAGAGCTCACAACTTTAAAAAAGTGTACAAGGCCGTTGGTATTAGATGCATTAAATATACGGTGAATCAGTTCACCGAAATGTTGGGGGAGGTTAGTGTTCAAAAGGGCCTGTATTTCACTGTGGGTGCTGGCCACCTGGAGGACGAAGGTCTCCCGTGCGTAAGTTAGCATAACTTCCTGGTTTAATAATAGCGCCTTTATTCTGCTCAATTTATTGAAATCTGCCTTCAAAGTCAGTATGTAAGGCCAAATGGAACTATCTAACTTCCCATGCAGGGGTGAAAAAAGCACAGTTTTGCAGCACACTACGCGTTGCGAAACTGTTACAATGTAGGGTATGCCAGCCTGCAACCCACAGCAATCTTGATTATTTAAAAGCAGATAGCTACCATTAGCAAGCATAGTGAAAGAAGGTGATATAACCGGAACAGGAATGCCCTTTAAAACACATGCAAGATTCGGGGCAGAAACATTACAAGCCCCGTGCAATTTAAGGGAATGACCCACTGTAGAATCGCAAGACTCTCCTGAGAGAAATACCTCCTTGTCATCCCTAAGGCATCTGTATGTGAAAGGTAGGGACCAAAGTTCATGCAAAAAGCCACTGCCCAAAGGCTCACAACGGCCAACAGGATAATGTTTCATGCATGAACTGAATTCAAATAAAGAAAAAGGCAACGTGATAACCCCGTGTACTAGCCACACTGCAGAGTCAGTCTCCGCCACAGAGAATGGTAAAGGATCTATTTTTTCGATATGTAGAAGAGTGTATGTTGCATCTTTCATGGACATGAACAGCTGTTTCTCAGTTAAATTCAACGGCAAGAACAATGCAGATGTGTTTAAGTAATGCCATGGAACCTTCCCCATTTTCAGTGTCTGCAAAGTCCATGCAAACTGCATTACTGAACGCAATTGATTCTGACCATGATATAACACAGACATGTCATCCTGTACAATATCAACAACAGATGAAACTATATTCTCTAATGTGTAAATGCGGGAAGACAGGGTGTTGATACTATTGTCGACAACAGCAAGCACTTTTTCTAGATTCGCTTGATCTATTTCCCGTAAACGGGAAGCAGCTTCTATTTGTGAAAGCTTCCAGATTTCACTGTAAGTCGCATAAACAAATCTTTTAGGTCTTGGACCTCTAGGGCCTAGAACAAAG
Organism: Calotriton arnoldi; assembly: GCA_963921515.1. Classification (NCBI taxonomy): domain Eukaryota; kingdom Metazoa; phylum Chordata; class Amphibia; order Caudata; family Salamandridae; genus Calotriton; species Calotriton arnoldi. The sequence goes on along the minus strand of CAWUFW010002314.1, from coordinate 2,096,094 downwards.
TCGGCCAGATCGATGTTGCTGGATAGCAGTGATAAATGTTGTTTTACGGAATCTAAGGTAGAGTGCTGCAACCACTGTTTACATAATTTACCAACCGAATATGTCGTAATTGAACGTGAATCAGAAAAACGTGGATCTGGTCTATCCTGTTTGTAACCAGGAACAGAGTTATGAAAACGCAGTTGGCAGGCATTAGAAGCTATGGGCAACACCAACCATGCCGATCGATATAGCGCAGAGACATTAAAGGAGTTATTTTGAAACAAAGTTTGCAATTTATCAAGGGAAAAATTTAAATGCAAGCTCCTGTTCGGCCAGTTAGACAACGCAGGAGTGGAAGGTGCATTTAATTGTTTGGAAGTTGCCAAACCAAAACAAGTTGTTTGATATATAGTACTATTTAAAAATAATATTTGGGTGGGGATAAGGCAAGCGCGGTGTAAGGCTTCTGTACCGCGTACCTGCCAAGATTTAGTGCCCCAAATAGATTTCAAGTCAATTGTGTTTTTCCAGTGCTCATAGCCACCAACAGCTAATGCGTCCATAAAGGAACTGGAATATAGCAATTTGGTGTGGGTCAACATCACCTTTGGATTAGAAGAAATGTTCAATTTAAAATAATAGGACCCTGGGTTTGATCTGTCAAAGTCTGTAAAGTAAGTACATTTATTTATCAGTGTTTGGGAGCTACCTTGCAGAGGGGTCGGGCAATGTTCCCACTGGGTATAATTGAAACTACCTCGAAGTGTACTTGGTTTATGCAGAAAATGGTTACCGTAATGCTGGTAACAATCCAAATCGGCATAATTAGCAGAATTTAAGTACAAATCCTCAGCATTAAAAGCAGCATAATATTTCAAATCAGAAAATAACGATTCAATTGCATGCACGTCCCAATCATCTGAATGAATATTCCTTTTTACCACATCACCCATGGAAACACGAAGCACATTTGGGACATTAATAATTTCTGTCCGTCCATGAATTTGGAAATTCACTGCATCCCATACGATGCTATCTGCAACTGGAAAGGCGGAAATGTTCACAAATGTGTGGTCACGCTTCATAATGTGTGAAGAAGAATGCGGAGCCAAAGTTCCAGCCACAGAGTTCACCGCAGAGCGTTCTGGCAAATAGTGACCATTGATGAGCAAGAAAAAAACTGTCACAAAGCCAATGGACATGAACAGGAAAATCAGAAATAGCACCAACCAGATGTATGTCCATGGAGGGACCAAAAAATTGTCTCTGAACCAGGATACAAAAATACTGAATTTGGTTGGGACAACTGATGAGGTGGAAGACTAATCAAAGGAAAAACGAGACTGGTTCAGTGGTGTTGTAGGCAAATGAGCCACTGACTCACTTGCGGGGTAAGTATACTCGGCTTCCTCGTTGAAGGAGGAAGCCGGGAGGTTGAGCAGGCGATCTGGCAAAGCGACCATCCCAATGGTAACATCGGCACATGTGGAGACTGGAGGGCCACGAACAGGATTTCTTGAAATTGCTGGACATGATACCGCAGGTGTTACACTATTCAGAATCGGTCAGATGTTGTAGCTTGACATTGTCCACTGAGATGTATCTGTTGTCTCTGCGACCAGGAAGCGGTGGTAAGATGACTGTACGAGTACACTTCAAGCCAAGAACCGGAACCGGTGCACGATAAGAGGGGCCAAATTCTTTTTTGTTTTCCACCTTCTCTCGGACCAGATCTCCAATCTTTGGAAGCCAGCTGGCAACCGGATCTGCAGCGCTGCGTCTGTGGCTGAGGGTAAGTGTTCGCTTGCAAGTCTGTCACGGGTCTCTTGTAAGTCCTGTAACATAGTAGAATGATTACCTACATCAAAGATTGCGGCAGTCGCCGCCATGTCTAGACCATCAAGGTCTGGCACAAAATTTGTATGCCAAAGAGCATTTCGTATGGGGTCCGCCCACCCAGAGATCTTCTAGGGAGATTATTTAGTGCACGTTGCATGCCATACAAGTGGGCCAGCCAGTTCCTGCCAGTACCCAAGACTCTAGCTGTCAAGGATTGCTTTAAGTCACGGTTCATTTGCTCCACAATTGAGTTGCCCTCAGGCCTGTATGGAGACGAAAATTGCACCAGCACCCCCATAGACCTCATCGCGTCCTTGTACGCCTTAGAGGCGAACGCTGGACCTTGGTAGGAATGGAAGGTGCCACAGGCAAAAATTCCCACAAAGACACGCAAATCCCTGATGACATTTTGAGCGTCAGCACTGCGTTGTGGCCAAACCCAGATGAAACGTGTGCACGAATCAACTGCAACTAAGATATATTTATATGCAGTATCAGAAGAAAATGGACCGCAGTGATCAAGGTATACACAACCAAAAGGTTTATTAGAAATGCAGAGCTGTGTTTGTGGCGGACGTGTAACCGTAGAGGGCTTAATTTGCTGACAGATGTCACAAGAAAGGACATAATTACGGGTCTGTTTGTATAAACCACGCCACCAATAACGCTGCTGCAAGAGTGAAACAGTTGCAGACACGCCAGCATGGGCCGAAGCCAAGCCTTCGTGTGCGGTTGTTATCAACGAATTTCTGCGGTCCGCGTTGGGAATCAGCCGATCACCAACGTCCGGAATTCTTACATAAGGAACCTGGTCGGGACTGAAGTGATAAGAGTACTTGGAAGGGAAACCCTGTGGGTAATTAGAATCTTCCTTAGTTGCAGCAATAGCTGCCAAAATCCCATTATCTATTTTTGTCATGGATCTTGTAACGGCTGCTACTGAGCACGTGGCTACTGCTGATTTGGCAGCTTCGTCCGCCAAACTGTTACCGACCGCGTGTGCGCCCACACGCTGGTGGCCAAGAGTGTGAATCACCTTTGTGAGAGGCAGACGTTGTTTAAGATCTGCTACTCGAACCCAAAGCATTTTATGCTTAATTGCGCTGCCTTTAGAATCTCTATAGTCGTTCTGAGACCAAAACAATAAGTTGTCATTAAAAGACTGAACACAGTAGTAAGAATCGCATACAATAAGTGTAGTCACATCCGGGTCTGCAAACTCAAGTGCGAGCACCAAAGCACGCAGCTCGGCCAATTGGGCGGTACTGTCTCCCAGTGCCTGCGTGTGCACAACACTCGATTTGAACTCACCGTTCACCATGGTACCTGCCACAATAGCACATGCTGCTGAGGATGCATGCTTAGAACCCGTGGCCGGTTGCGCCGAACCATCGGTGTAAATGATACATTTGTACTCCTCCAGCGGCAGCAAAGACAGAGGAGGAGGATGAACAAATTCATACTGCAAGAACTCCTGTGTCTGGAGAGAGGGATCAAAGATAAAGTTGACATCCGGAGACGTCAAAGAAGTAGCCCATTGTATCCAACGGGGGTGCAAAGCCTTAGAGTTTGGTACACTTGCCTTTGTCACTGCCTCTAGGTCAGGATAGGGTGTGACAACCAAGATGCGTTTTCCCTGTGCCAGTGCGCGTTCTTTAAGAATCGCCATTTGCACTGCAGTCAAAACTTTCTCCACAGTTGAAAAACGCAACTCGGCAGAAGTGTAAAGATGCGACTTGTAGGCAATAGGTACTGTGTCACCTTCGTTAAACGTCAAGTACGTGAAACCCACTGCCCCTGGCACAATTCTAATCACCAGGTTCGTGTGGTTATCACGAGTCAACAAGAACTTAGATTCAGGTAAATCAGACTGCAAAGATTGCAGAATAAGCGAATGTTCCGGAAGCCAGCATGACTTGGAAAAGGTAGGTTGCATCAAGGCATAGAGAGGCTTGATACGCTGGGCATATTCAAGAATGTAAAAATGCCCGAAGTTCAAAAATCCCAGCAAAGACTGAAGTTTTTTCAGGGTAGTTGGAGGGCGCAAAAGTGCGCACTTCTCCAGGAAGTGGGGAGCTAAGCCCCTACCTTCATTGTTGAGCTCATAGCCCAAAAACAACACAGTGTATTTTGCGATGATAAATTTGGAAAAATTAAATTTGTAACCTAAGACCGCGAACTCTAGAATAATGCATTCTGCTCGGGAAAGATGCGGCCATAGTTCGTCTGTCAGATATATATCATCCACGTACGAATACGCATCTGGATCTATGCTGTCCAACAAAGAGACAACACGGGCGGCGAAGACCCCCCGGGCTATTTTTATAGCCCATTGGCAAACGCCGGAATTTTATTTGTTTTCCACTGGAAGTGAACGCGGTCCATTGACTGCAGTCAGGGGACAAATTGTGAGTGTAAAAACCATTGGAAAGATCAAGTGTCGTTTTATATTTTTTACGAAGAAGACTGTCTACTAGCGCAGAACTATGGGTATTCTGTACCGCAAAGGTTCGACAATGAGAGTTCAAATGCCGGTAGTCTAAAACCAAGCGGTAAGACCCATCGGGTTTAGAAACCGCGAAAAGGGGATTATTCATTGGTGACACGCATGTTTCAATTACTCCTTGATATTCTAACTGTGTCAGAATGTCGGAAACGGGACCCTTAGCTTCCCGCCGGAGGGGATATTGGGGTTGAGGCTGTGGCATAGACCTCAATGGTATATCATGGGGCGGAGAATCCTCATCCCAGCCCACGTGATTACAGCCCATTCAGCTGCGAAAGCCTCCGCTCTGTCCTTGGGGACATGATGCGAAAAGCTCGGAAGGATTACTTCCTCCCCTCTAGGAGCAGCAAGAACAAATGGGGGCGGCCAATCTGCCTACGCCAATAAAATGTCGTAAGAAGAGGTCAGATTTTCCCAAAAGATCCCTATAATAACATGCTCAATGTCACCTTCAATTTGAAGGACAATATTAAATAGTCTGTCAGGGGGTGCCACTCGGGTGTCAGCTGTCTCGACAGTAATGAAAGTGTCAGTTGCTGTCGCCTCCACATGAGGACGTAGTGCCTCCCGCACTATGGTAACTTCCGCGGCGCTGTCTAGCAGCGTCACTGCCCACGTCCAATTCAGGAGTCTCGTTCTCACCGTCTGGGGCATATCTCGCTGTTAAAGCTGCAACTTTTTTCTTCTGAAACTGTGGGCGAGAACGTGGAAAGTCTTCTTGTTTCCCTCTGCCAGGTTGTCGAGGTTGGTCTCGTCCCTGTGGGGCTTCACGACCCCTGCCTCTTTCCTGGCGATCTCCTCCACCAGCCTGTGAGGTCGATGGTGCCTGTGAAGAACGAGGAGAACGCTGGTCAGGGACCTGAAATCTATCAGGAGACTTAATTCTCGCTCGGTCGAGCAAATCATAAGCGCGTTCAGAAGATACAGAAACCGGTGACGCAGCACGCGACCCTGGTTTTGGTGGTTGCTTTCCCTGTTTCTTTAACTTCCAGTACTTTTTAGAAAAGAATGGTTTCTCGTCTTTACCAGACTGAGATGTTGATTGTGATTGTGGTTGAGTTTGCGTTTTAGCAAAAGGCTTAACTCCCAAACTATTGCGGCCAATGGTTTTATAAGCCTGTGCAATAATTTTCGGTAATTCGCGAGGCTTGTCCAGTTCTGGGACTAAAGCCAAAGCATTAGCGACTTGAAAGTTAACTGCATCACCCTTGACATTCGCAAGGATTAGATCAGCCACTACATCGAACACTCCCACCAGTCTCATCCCCAATTCCACAGCCGCTTCAGGGCCATGTTCGTCTTGTACACGCTTAATCACGGTGGGGAGGACCGTCATGGATGAAGTGCCGAAACACTACGCATACACTGCCGCAAATACCTTACCCCAGTTGTTGCATTCTGTCAACTCGGGAACTAAGAGGGTCACCGCAAAGGCAAACGGGACCGCCCGCAAGAGGTGCGGCGGTCCCGCCATGTGTATTAGGATGCCACTGCCACGGTGGCGGTGGCATCCCGTATTGTTCACATTGTGGCGGGCGGTGCTGTCAGCAGCACCTGCCGCAATGTGAAAAACGCATGTTGTGCATTTGAATGCACAACGTGACAGGCACCGCGCGGTGCCTGTCACCATGTGCATTCAAATGTAGGGGGTACCACAGGTACCCCCATGTGCACCCCCCACCCCCAAAACCCTGGGGGCCCGCGAACGGGCCCCTGAAGCAAAGACCATATGCCTTTCCATGGCGGCAACACCGCCATGGAAAGGCTGCTTCTGCCACCATCCTAATATGGATGGCGGTGTCTTGCAGACACCGCCACCATGTTAGAGCCCTTTTCCGCCCGGTCGACGAGTCGACCGGTGGACGGTCTTTCCACAGGAGCGGTATTCGGAAACACCGCCTCCAGCTGGTCAAATTTTTCAGCAAGCCAATAAGGCAAATCATCCTTATTCTGTGGGCGTTTGCCCATCACCAAATTTACCATGACGGGACTTATAGTCTCACCGCCAAGTCCAGCTGGATGCGTCGCAACTCTAGGAGGGGCCATCTGGACGTTGCCTGTGACATACAGGCTCTGTGTACTCGGACCAAAGACGTATGCAGCACGCACAGTTCATCTACTGGAACCGCTAAATAATGTGGATGCGGGGTATACCCGGCCAAAACAGGCCAAGCGGCCCCATCTATCGATAAGGGGCCTAAACGAATCGGGGTGACCGGGTGTGGGAGGGCGCCTTTAAACCAAACACGGTGTTGCCATGCCGTGAGCGGAACTTCAAGAGCCTGATAAGGCCGATACACATTAGGAAGGGCGGTGGGAGCGTAAACGTGGAACAAATGGTCAGCTCCTTCCACCGCCGGAAAAGTGACCCATGAGTAAAATACCTCAAAGTGGTAAGCCGGATCAGCTTGGACCACAAAGATGAGGGCGACACCCGCGTCGGGTACTCCATAGATCGTTAAATGAGCAGGGAGCGCGGCTATGTGCCGGGATATTTACATTCACAGCCATCAAGACTAAGAATGTAGAACAACCCAGGGCGTGGCAGCGCAATATAGGGTTAACAGTAAAGAGAATACCTTTTAATAACTTCAAGCTTGAAAGAACCTATAAAAACATCAATATAGGAGGTTACACCCTCACATCTGTTTCCGGAAACATAAGTGAAGGGAATTGTGGACAAGCACAAGCACTACTCAAGCGTCGCGCAGATAAGAAGCCCACCACACATTGGTGGCGCCATGTTGCGGGGATTCTGCACATATACAGAACTATGCGCAGGAAAACAGGACCTTGGTGTATAGTGGTGTACCAACCATCCACCTTAGTGCCCAAAATCCCAATCCGACTAGCTATAGTGTCTCATTCGTTCTCCGTACTACAGCGAAGCTACCAATGATTAGACATCCCAGAACACGGACTCTTTCAGGAATCGCGGGAGCAAGAACACTCTTTCATTACTCACTCATACTTGTCCACAACGTGCGTATTAAGAGACACCGTATAGTTTAAAATGTTTATTTCAACTATCGTGCTCTAAGACACAGTACACGTGCCAGTACTAGCAGCATAATGCATAAAGACAAAACAGTAAGCATTGTTACAATTCCATAGAATACAAACGGGGACAGCATTTTATAAAAACAGTGGATAAAGGACTATAATGCCTTGTCACCCTCCCCGTGCTAGTAACTAGTTTATTATAAAAATAGAAGACCTCTGGGCTTTGTCTGGGGGACCCCCATACCTCAAGAACTAGATGCAAGGTTTACATCATCGGACAAGCACAGCTCTTCTCCCTGGAAAGGTTTTTCTCCAAGTGCCTCCAACAGGGAGATCACAATATTAAAAGCACACAAATTTCTCCAGTGCAGCTGTATTTCATGTTATGTCTAAGTGCGAGGGGCTGACCAGAACAGCAACAAGGGACGTTGTTTTTCGACCTTGTACATTGTGTGCAGACGAAAACCACAGAGAACATCAGAAAAGGTGAAAGGCAGATATGCAGACAGTTCTAATGTGAACGGTCACAAGCAGAGTCTGGAAAAACAAAGTCACGGAGTAACGTGTGCAAAGGAGGCATCATGGCAGCTAGGCCTAAGCTAACATAGCAATGTCGACCATGAGGCCACAATCCACACTACACTCTCTCATCAAGCTATTACTAAGAACAAAGAGAATAAGGAAATTCTGATTGACCACCTCCTTGCCCAAGTTTAACAAAAAATGAAACCCCTATTGGTGGGCTATAGGGAACAGCTAAATTAAACTAAGTAATAATTTAGTGATGATGGTCGTACCGGTTTCCTCTACTGCCTCCAAGAAACTGCAGTAGAGATATTAACATCATTTAAAATGAAGGCTCTGCTCTTGGGTGCAGGGGCTTTGTCTGAGATTTTTCTTATGTTGTATTAAAAGAAATTTCATGGAGCACATCATTCAACCACAGGTGAGCACCTTGGCTATTTAGAAGAGGCTGATATGCTGATAAATTACTGCTGGGATATCAAACCCGAAAATAAACATGAAGGTGAGTAAATGTAGCAAGAGGGTATAGATGTAAATGAAAAAGTAGAGGGAAAAGTTGCAAATAAGGAGGAAGAACCCTCTTATCTCCTCGAAACAGGACGAGTGGAACGCCACAAACATACCACTGTTGAACAATACGGATGAAGAGAACGGTTCCTTTAATTGGGGATTTCCTGATGACGGGACTCCTCCCCCTCCTGACGTCACAGCTTTCCCTGCAATAAGGAGCGAGAATACACAGAAGGGTGTGTGCTTCGACACCGGAGAGGAAGAAGGAGTTTTGCCAGGACAGACGGAGAGCAGCATGAGACGGGAAGAAGGAGACCGGAGGACGAGTAACGGTAGCGGACCCCGAGGACTTCAGGATACGCCAGGAGGCCAACGGCACCTCGCTTCGCCGAGCCACGCTCCTGGAGGAGCGTGGCTTAACCAGGTACGAGACCGGTTTACAGGGTGGTTAGGGAGGAGGGACTCCTCTAACTAGACGGGGACCAGGGAAGCCGTTCTTAGGCGTTCCCGCTTGCACCTTTTCCCTTTCACTATCACCCGCGCCGCCAAGTGGGCTTCACGGGTTGTTTGAAGGTGTCCCCTCACTTCCCTACCCTTGACATTGTTCCGGACCGGAACCCTCATACGAGTGTTCTTTTATTTTCTTTCTATTTTGAGTTTCTTCACTTCGTCACGACCCCCTCTCACCACGGAGAAGACATACCGCCAGAGACCGGGGCACCGCGAGGAAGAGCGGACCAAGCCGGAAAGAAGCCGATCAAGAGGACAGAATACGGAATCAACATCTTATACCCCGGATAGACTCACCCTCACTCAAAGGCGTGTGTTTGGCAAAATAAAAGCCTCTATACCTAGACCTGGCCTCAGACCCGTTATTGCGACCCCGCCACAACTGGTGTCAGAAGTGGGATCGCCACCTCAGTCCGTCAGCACTCCCGGGATGGACGCGGTCATTCAACATCTGATAAAAGGCCAGGAGAAGCTCGAATGGGCAATCGAACGACAGATGTCATCCGCCCAGGCCGATAGGGACGTATTTAAAAATACCATCACCGCTCAGATGGAAGGGCTACAGAAGATAGTACAGGACCCCGGAAGTCCAGCGTCCAGAGACCGAAGAGCTCCATCACTCGGGCCGTCTGGGATAGCCCTACAGAAATACGTGTCCGGGGAGGACCCGGATGCATTCCTGCTAAATTTCGAGCGCGCAGCTAGAGCATGCGGATGGCCAGAAGAGAAATGGCCTTTCTTTCTGGCCCCCCTCTTAACAGGCGAAGCACAGGCAGCCTATCAAGTAGCCAACGCTACGGGCATTACCCCATATCAAGACATAAAGGACGTTATCCTGGACCATTTAGGCCTAGATGCTGAAGCCTACAGGGTGCGCTTCAGAAAAGAGAGGGGGCTACCCGGAGAAAACCCTAAAACCCTTTTCTTTCGCCTCAAGATGGCCGCAGATAAATGGTTGAAACCGTCCACCAGCTCCAAAGAAGAAATCATGAACCGTGTGTATTTGGAGCAATTCATGGAAGCACTCCCCTATGGAACACAGAGGTGGCTAAAACAACACACCCACCTGTCCCCCGAGCAAGCCATTGAGATGGCCACGACATATTCCCGAGCACAGCCCAAGAATACAGTATGGGACCCTGAAAAACCACATAAACAGCCCCCCCCCAAGCCAGACAAGAAATATCAAAAACCCCTGATCGATCATACAAAACCCCGGACTTTCAGACCGGACGTCCCCACCTTCAGGGGGCCGCAATGTTTTGAGTGTGGGGACTGGGGCCACATCTCCCGGCTGTGTCCTAAACGTAAACCAGCGGAGGAACCTATGGAAGTGGGTTACATCCCTAGTTCGGTCTTATACACTGCTGAGATGGGCTCCTCTTTCTACGTAAGTGTACAGGTAAAAGGGAGGGTGATAAGGGCTCTATTAGACTCCGGCTGTAGACAATCGGTTATCCAGAAAGCCCTCATCCGGCCTTCTCAATACATCCCAGACACCATAGTACACATAAGATGCGTCCATGGGGACATCAGGCCATACCCTCTAGCGATTGTCACCATCTCCCCGATACCTGGGTCTCCCTGCAAGGTACGAGTGGGGGTGTTGGAAACCCTGCCCGAAGAACTTATTCTAGGGACAGATAACCTAGACTTTCTAGACCTTTTTTACGCAAATTTAGGGAGAAAAGCACGAAACCAGAACCCACCTCAGGCCGCCCTTATCACCCCGGAACCCTGGGTACTCGACAGGAGTTTTAAGTTTGCACAGGCCAACAACGCCACCCTGTTCAATGCCTGGGAAGCAGCCCACGTTAACCTTGATTCCCCCTCAGGTTCCTACCCCAGATTCTTGATTAAAGAGGGGCTGCTGTACCGAAAGGGAGCAGCTGACGATCCTCCCCAACTTCTCGTCTCACTGTCCTTCAGGGAGCAGGTGCTCTTCTTTTCGCATGCTCACCTCACAGCTGGACACATGGGTGCAGAAAAGACTACCCAAAATGTCCTACGGCATTTTTATTGGCCAGGTATATATAAGGATGTAAAGGAACATTGCCAAGCGTGTGCAGTATGCCAAAAGAAGAACCTGTATCGTCCCCCAGCCGTTCCCCTCCAACCGTTACCTGTGGTAGGGAGTCCGTTTGAACGAGTGGGTATGGATTTAATCGGACCCCTACCCAAAACCCAAAAAGGGAACCTGTACGCCCTGGTTATTGTAGACTACGCTACAAGATTCCCTGAGGCTTTTCCACTCAGAGCCCCCACTACCAAGAACATAGCAGACAAGCTCTTAGAATTCTTCTCTAGGGTGGGATTCCCAAAGGAAATCCTAACGGATCAAGGCACACCGTTCATGTCACGACTAATGAAAGAGGTCTGCCGCTCTCTAGACCTCCACCAACTCCGAACCTCGGTTTACCACCCCCAAACCGACGGTCTCGTCGAGAGATATAACAGAACGTTGAAGACCACCTTAAAGAAGATGTTGTCTCTCGAGGGTAAAGAATGGGATCGACTATTACCACTGGCATTATATGTCCTGAGAGCCCAAGTCCAAAGTAGTCTGGGTTGTTCTCCATTCGAGATGGTGTATGGGAGACAGCCCAGAACATTATTGGAAATGACCAAAGATGCCTGGGAGAAGGAGGGAAAAGAGGAAAGGAAATCCCTCCTGGACTACACACAGCAACTGAGGTCCCGAATCGGAAAGTTAAGGGATCTGGCTTATTCGAATCTCGAGAAACGTAGAGACCGACAAAAGAGGTGCTACGATAAAGGGAAGAAATGGAGGAGTTTGTCTATTGGAGATTGGGTGCTGGTTCTACTCCCTTCCAATAAGAAAAAGTTTCAAGCCGAGTGGCTGGGTCCCTATAAAATGGTGGGGATCTTTGGCAAGACCACATACCAGATCCAGATGTCTCCCAATAAGAAACAGACATATCACATAAATCTGCTAAAGAAATGGTTGGGACCCTTGCCCAGGAATACTCACTTGACAATACCAACCGCCGAGCCAGGAGGTACCACCTTAAACCACCTAGTGATAAACGAGGAACTGTCCAACAAAGAAAGAGCCGACCTGTTCGAGACGTTGCTACCCTTCTCACCTTTTTTTTCGGACCTCCCAGGAAAAACTACATTGGCAGAACATCGGATTGAGACCCAACCTGGGAAGACAGTCAAACAGAGGCCCTATAGGATACCAGCCGCAAAAAGGGCCGCAGTAAAACAAGAAGTACAAGAGATGTTACGGTTAGGGGTTGTACGCCCCTCTACTAGTGACTGGTCGTCCCCGATAGTGATGGTCCCTAAACCGGATGGGTCTACTCGCTTTTGTATGGACTTTCGAGCATTGAATTCCATTTCCACTTTTGATGCATACCCTATCCCCAGGGTCGATGAGCTTATCGAAAAGTTAGGGGATGCCAAATACATTACAACGTTCAACCTGACAAAGGGATATTGGCAGGTCCCTTTGCGAGAAAAAGACCGGAAAAAGACCGCCTTTGCAACGGATGAAGGCCTGTATGAATTTAATGTCCTCCCCTTCGGTCTACACAGCGCCCCTGCCACTTTTCAGCGGCTCATGAACACTGTACTCCACGAATTCCCTTCTTTTTGTTCAGCCTATCTAGACGACATCGTGGTCTTCAGTGCCACTTGGAAAGAGCACTTAAAACACCTGCGAACGATCCTCCAAGCCCTTGGACAGGCAGGACTACATATCAACGCCCGGAAGTCTCGAGCGGCTTACCAGAAGGTGAAATACCTGGGATATGTTTTGGGACAAGGCATGATAGCCCCGCAGGCAGAAAAAGTGCGGGCTATTGCTGAAACTCCCTTTCCCTCCTCAAAAAGGGACCTGCGTGCATTTCTTGGATTGCTGGGGTATTATAGACGCTTTGTCCCCCAGTTTTCGGAAGTAGCCGCCCCTTTGACGGACATTCTGCAAAAAGAGGCTCGACCTCAACGACTATTGCATCCCACCAGGGAAATGCAGGAGGCCTTCCTGAAACTCAAAAACACCATCACCACAGGCCCAGTTCTAGCCTCCCCTGACTTCAACAAGACATTTATCCTACACACAGATGCCTCTAATTATGGGTTGGGAGCGGTGTTGTCCCAGTCCGCTGACGACAGGGTTGAACATCCTGTATTGTACATTAGCAGGAAACTGTTCCCAAGGGAGACTAGGTACCCCACCATAGAGCGTGAATGCTTGGCAGTAAAGTGGGCGGTAGATAAGTTGCGGTATTATCTAGAGGGGCGCCCCTTCATACTATATACAGATCATGCTCCCTTACAGTGGATGTGTAGATCCAAGTCACAAAACCCAAGGGTTCTCCGCTGGTTTTTGTCATTACAGCCATTTTCCTTTGAAGTTCGTCACCGAAAAGGGAAAGACAATGGGAGCGCAGACTATCTGTCCCGTGTCTTTCCTCTCCCCGATCGGGAGAATCCTAGGGAGGGGGAGTGTGACAGGGTAGGGGCGGCAGGGGCCGAACAGGAGAATGACATAGGCTGGTGGACTGCAATGCCTCTATCTCCCCCTCTTATCTCCTCGAAACAGGATGAGTGGAACGCCACAAACATACCAATGTTGAACAATACGGATGAAGAGAACGGTTCCTTTAATTGGGGATTTCCTGATGACGGGACTCCTCCCCCTCCTGACGTCACAGCTTTCCCTGCAATAAGGAGCGAGAATACACAGAAGGGTGTGTGCTTCGACACCGGAGAGGAAGAAGGAGTTTTGCCAGGACAGACGGAGAGCAGCGTGAGACGGGAAGAAGGAGACCGGAGGACGAGTAACGGTAGCGGACCCCGAGGACTTCAGGATACGCCAGGAGGCCAACGGCACCTCGCTTCGCCGAGCCACGCTCCTGTAGGAGCGTGGCTTAACCAGGTACGAGACCGGTTTACAGGGTGGTTAGGGAGGAGGGACTCCTCTAACTAGACGGGGACCAGGGAAGCCGTTCTTAGCCGTTCCCGCTTGCACCTTTTCCCTTTCACTATCACCCGCGCCGCCAAGTGGGCTTCACGGGTTGTTTTGCAGCGGCCAGGGCAGCTGACTTCGGAGCACAGGGTTCACGGTTCGATCCCCGGCTCCGGCGGCAGCTCAGCTCAGCACCATGTGACTCTGGGCAATAGCTCACTTAATTTCCACTACGGCCCCCAGCGCCTTGAGACCCGGAAGGGTGAGTAGCTGCGCTATATAAAAACGGACTTAAGGTGTCCCCTCACTTCCCTACCCTTGACATTGTTCCGGACCGGAACCCTCATACGAGTGTTCTTTTATTTTCCTTCTATTTTGAGTTTCTTCACTTCGTCACGACCCCCTCTCACCACGGAGAAGACATACCGCCAGAGACCGGGGCACCGCGAGGAAGAGCGGACCAAGCCGGAAAGAAGCCGATCAAGAGGACAGAATACGGAATCAACATCTTATACCCCGGATTGACTCACCCTCACTCAAAGGCGTGTGTTTGGCAAAATAAAAGCCTCTATACCTAGACCTGGCCTCAGACCCGTTATTGCGACCCCGCCACAGAGAGAAACAATAGTTTCCCATGGGAAGCAGTAACTTGAAGGTCTCACTCACTCAATGAGTCAATAAAGATTCAAAAGATACTAAAACGCAACAGAGGTTCCTGTGTGTGTCAGCTGCTGCAGTCGCCGGCTTGCACAAAACACTGGATTCAAAAACAGAATAGAGGGCCATAAGCAACTGGGACTGGAAAGTTGTAAGAAAAAACTGCAACAACCATCACAGGATGATAGCACCTTTGTAGAGTTCAGAAAAAAGGCAATGCTCATTCACTGTAAGTGAATCAAATCCAAGTATTTATAAAATAGTGAGAACAGGAAACTGCTGAGTGGCTAACCAAGGTTTGGGAACTTGTCCTTATGAAATGAAATGAAAATGGGTTCTTATAAAGCGCATGGCTACCCGGAAGCGTCCCAGCGCTGAGAGGAACCAGAGTGAACAGCCAGAGTTATGGGAAAAGCCAGGTCTTCAGACATTTACGGAAAATGAGGTGGTTGGGTTCCCTCCGGAGGTGCGGTGGGAGGGTGTTCCAGAGCTTGGTGGCACTATATGAGAAGAGCCTGCCCCCGCTTCTGGCTCTCTTGATTCTGGGCACTTCTGCCAGACGGAGCGTATCGGAGCAGAGGCTTCTGGAGGCTTTGTATGGGCGGATCAGGGTTTTGATAATGGGTGGTCCATTCCCTTCTAGAGACTTATGGGCCACACAGAGGGCCTTGATTCTCTCCTGCACCGGGAGCCAGTGCAGGGAGCGCAGAGCGGGCTTTGCAGAACAGCGATGGTTAGTGCCGGTAAGCAATCGTGCCGCCGAGTTCTGAACAGTCTGAAGTCTCGCGACTACTGAGTTGGGGGCCCCCAAATATAGGGCGTTACCAAAATCTATTCTGGACAGGATCAGAGCCTGTATCAATAACTTTTTTGCTCGGAATGGAAGTAGGGGGAGTACTTTACGGATCATTTTAAGCAAACTGTGCAAGTGGCGACTGTCTTCCTCGCTTGGGTTTTAAAGGAGAGGTCTTGGTCTAGCCAAATGCCTAGGCTCTTTATTTCAGATTTTGGGACTGGGGCCCTGGCCATGCAGTCTGGCCAGAGGGCATTAAGATTAACATTTAGGTGATTACCAAGCAACATCAGCTCGGTTTTGTCGCCATTAAGTTTGAGATGAGAGAGACTCATCCATTTAGCCACTTCCTTCAGACAGGAGTGTAGGTCAGTGGGCGACTGGTCGGCTTGATTCAGTGCTACGACCAGCTGCGTGTCGTCAGCATAAGACACTATGTGGATCCCGAAAGGGGCGACGATGTCCGCCAGAGGGGCCATATAAACGTTAAAAAGCGTTGGGCTCAGGGAGGAGCCCATGCATGTGCAGTGCCAGAAAGTGTATAGCTTATTTTAACCATTTAGTGAAGCCTTTTTCCTGTGGTGACAAAGGATGGCGGTACTCCCAGTGACTGGGAAAAAGAGAGCAAGGAGTTATGGATACACTTGCTTTTAACTGTGCTATGGTTGATATGTGCGGTCAAAAAAGTAAAGACATCTTGGAAGACAAAAGTGTTTCTTTAGAAGGAGGAGGGGAAGTAAAATGAAGACATTCTATTCTGAAGATAATTACTAGTGACTGTGACCACCAACCGCGAGCCAATAAATCTGCAGAAAGCTGGCCCCCCTTTAATGAGATTTCCAAGCAACTAAAAGAATATCGAACACTAAAATCCTCCTCCCACTTCAAGGACCCGATCCCAGTGTGCCTACCCAAAGACAGAAGTACCTTGGTAGCCCTGAAACCCTCCTCCTAGCAACAAAAATAAATGCAGACTTAAAGGCCTGATTAACTATTACTGACTAAAGTCATCTAGTACTGCGTTGCCTCACAACAAAACTGTCACATTTTAAGAAATATCTTTTGAACGACCTCCAATCACGATTCACAGCTGCTACAAATAGTTGATGACACACTGTGCATCCCAGATAAAGGACACTCCCACCTCCTTATTCTAACACACCACTCTGCAGCCTTCGATATGATGAGTCACCTCATCCATACCAACATTTTAAAAGATCCCTTGGGATTAGACAGAAAAGTACTCCGATGGGTTTCTTCCTTTTGTGAAGATAGAAAACAGCAAATAAAAATAAGGCACAGCCTGTTTCCCAGGGTACTATATTTTCCTCAAGTCTTTTCAACTTCTACATTGAACATCTCCGCTCCCTACTCAGACTCACCAACACAGTCTATCATTCAGCCGATGAAACCAGCTATGCCTCAATGTCTACTTCCCAGAAGATATCACACCCTTAGCCACGATTCTAACAAATATCTAACCCTGGATTATCCTCTCAAGGTGAACGCCCTCAAAGTTTAATTTATACTCATTTCATTTCTGTATGGTTCCACTCCAGTCCAATCATGGCTCGATTACCTAAATATCCTAGTCTGCAAACCACTGTTCGTTGACTGCATGAAATCCTTTGACATCACTCGGAATAAACAAGTAAACATGCAAGCACACATCTCCGCTCAGGCAAAAAAAAACTAAAACACCCAATATCAGCTCAGATGTCTGAAAAGGATTAAGTCCTTCATCCTCAAAGCAGATTTCGAATCTGTAGTTAATGCCTTGGTTCTCCCCAGAAGCAACTATAGGATGTCCTACTGTCTGCTATCCCAAAGATGCACATTTCTCCATAAACAAATAGCCCACCATGCTGCAGTGCGATTATTGTCAGGAATCAAATTATTTGATAACATCAACCCTATGGTTATCACTCTACAAAGTTTGCTCCCCCTTGAAGCAAGAAGCATCTTCAAGGTAAGCACTCT
The DNA here is from genome assembly GCA_963921515.1 of Calotriton arnoldi. Taxonomy (NCBI): domain Eukaryota; kingdom Metazoa; phylum Chordata; class Amphibia; order Caudata; family Salamandridae; genus Calotriton; species Calotriton arnoldi. The sequence continues at coordinate 2,078,853 of CAWUFW010002314.1, read as the reverse complement.
CGTACACAAAGTTCTTCACAAAGGCACACCCACATACCTTGCAAAAATACTAAGACCATCTGGAACCTGTTGAGCAGTATGAAGCAAGACTTCCTATTCCTGGATATTTCACAGTTCAGAAAACAACAATGATCTCCCAATCCTTCAATGGGAGTTTTGTGAAGATATGGAACTTCACCCAACTGACATCCAGTAAAGTTCAGCCCACAACTCCATCAAGAAAGAGCTGAAAGCCCTCCTACTCCAGGGACACCGTCCTTTATGAACTCTTCTTTGTCTAACTTATGCCATAGGTGTCACCTATCTACTGGAAAGCTGTAAATATGTGTGACCTCCCCAGTGGTTTCCCCTATCTTCGCTTTATATTCTATCCTTTTGATTATGTGGTGATTGGTTCTACATACTAATTTATGACTAATATTGTAAAGCATACAGACACCAGGGTGGTATGGTACACACTATATGAGAAAGCAAAAATAAATAAATAAATAAAATAAATCAGTTAAGAAGATTTAATTAACACAGAGGGGTCTCCTCAGTCCCCCTTCCCTCTTTTGTAAGAAACCGAGACTAATGCCGGTAGTTCACCTAATCTTAGTGGCCACATGTTTGAATTTCCCTTCTCTAAGAATTCTGGAAATTAGAAAACATGCGATATGTGAATATGGAGATTTCATGCTCAGACGGTATGGGCATTGCTCAGTGTTTTCATTAACTCTTATTTTGCCTAGTTCAATGAGTAAACATTTACAATTCATCTGAAAGAAAAAATTTGAATAATGTTCTTGTTATTAGTACTGTGTAGTCTGTATACCAGAAATCTTTTGGTCTACTGCCTACGATGTAGATTGTCAATTGAAAAAGAACCATATTTAATACTAATAGGCAGTCTCAACAAAAGACCCACAGTATGACTGGCCATGGGACAGAACCACTGTGATGAGTCACTATATTGGATGCAATATATCACATAACAGAAATACTGCAACCATAACATCGACCTAACCATTACATTGCAGCGTAAGTATAGTGTAAGAGGATGAAGATTTAAGAATAGCAAATATATACATATCTTGATGTTGGGGTGGTAAGCAATGTAGCGGATACAATATTTTTGTAGATCGCTATAAACAATCTCGGTATAGTGCCATACAAGTCAAAACTACTTTACAACCTCTGATAAAAAAAATCCCACAATCCCAACTCAGGGTAAATTATTGGAACCGAGTAGGCTACGCTGGTATCCAATGGGAACACATGTTGTTTAAGCTGACAAATATAAACTTTGATTGCTCAGCAACATACTTACCCTTATTCTGGTTTAACTTCTAACAACCGTAAGCATATTAAAAAACACACATGCATGAACAGAATGAAAAATGTAAACCATTCAGTTTAGTTTCATGTATTCGCCTCACTGATACTGTTTTTATGAAATGTTCTTTTATTCTTACAGCTTTTGTCAGTCCAGACATGCAGTTCCTGTGCCAGCTCAGGGATTACCAAAAAGGTTCTCCATCCCTGACGCTTCTTTGACTTCAGGATATCTCCGAAGATGTGGTCTCCAATATACAAAATATCTTTCCCCTTGGCTCCCATGAGGTCACAGACTATATCAGAAGACCCTGTAGAAAATGACACCTAGAAATGTTATTTCATATGAAAAGACAGGAATGAAAGTATGTAAGTCTTATGAAATACAACTTTTAATCAGGTCAACCGAGATTTTTGAATTTAGATTGCATAATGATGCAAGTTTTTTTTTAACCTGCTGAAATAATACAAAAGTTAAATGCAATCACATATACTTCGACTGTATCGATCAAACCATCTTAATAAACTAATGGCTTTCAATTCAACATGAAACTTAACGGTTTAGCAGCTGATGCTATCAATATGACATCCAGATACATGAAAGACCCTACCAACAGAGTTTATAAATCAGTAGCCACACTGTTTTTTTGTTTCAAAGGGGTATCATGGTAAATTAAGAACTCTGTCCACAAAAGATGTGTAATTCTCTTCCCAGATTTTAAAGTGATTTTTTAATGTGATTAGAACCGAAAAAAAGGATATTTCTCTTATTAATTACTTCAAAAAGAATGATAGTGCCCATCTAAAGCGTGTTCAAGTATTGATTTGTTATCATCAAGTAATATGTGACAATACTCATTGTGAAACAGCATGTAATAAATAATCAAAAAATACAATTTAAAGCTTGGAAGGGAAACAGATTGTCCTCGAGATTGTTTGGCTTTGAAAGGATTTTTAAAAGTTTAACCTCCTGAATAGACTATCCCATGTTGAAGGGGTCCAGTGTATGTTCCAATCTTCAACTTGCCAGTTACCTGTAACAAGACATAAGTCATTTTAACTTTGTGCAAGACTAGTGGTTAGTTTTTAAAATCACATATTATTACACAGATGCTCCTTCAATTGTTTCCAGTAAGAGTAAAAGCGGTTCTACATAAAAGTATTCCTGTTAACAAATACGGTGTACACAAAAGTTTTAAAAAAAATTGTGAAAATAATCCAACAATTTGGGGGTGGGAAATGACTGGTATTTTAAAAAGTTAGAAAGTGGGCTGACGGCGGAACTAGCAGTATGTTTAATAGTGGTAGACCGTATATAAAATACAGAGTAAAACATTTACAGGCACATGAACAAAGGACTAATCCACTTTAGAGTAATCAGGCTGTTGGTCGCTAGATCCCACAATGACCAGTAAAGGGACCTTTAGACAGTCTTTTCAACGCAGGCAAATCTAAAGGGTGCCATACAGAAGGTAGGATCAACTTAATCCAAAACTACCATCCTCTATAGCTAATAAGGTAGACTGAAGGTATTTATGAAACTAAATACCTATGACAATTGAATGCCCCTCCATTCAAGCATGGCTAAATGAGCCTTGGTATGAACTGACTACCCCAAGTTAAAATGAACTCTTTGTCAACAGATTATAAGACAAAGAGAAGCCATCCAACAGACTTGCATGGCCTTCAGTGATGAAAGCATGAAAGAAGGCATACCGCACCACTTTTTTGTATATTCTGGACCACATGCCTTTACTGGTCAGAATAAGAGACAGCGTTAGTTCTATACAGCTAGAGTTCTACATTAGCACCCTATGTTGATTAGATTCTGATAGGCTTCCCCAATCCAAGTATCTCCATTCCCGAATTGTCAACCAAATTGAGAAATGTGGCTTAGGAAGGACCAGGTACAAATTTAATTGGGAATACCCTGAAATCTTTCATCTCAACTAAACCTCCTCTGAGCAATACACACCTAACCTATACCTAGCTTAGAAACTCTTATCCATTAAACATCTAGAGATTCACTTTACCAGACATATCAGCTCCTTTAATAACAATAAGTTTGTATTGCAGAAAATCAGGAGCAGGACTCGTAATTAGTCCCCAGTCCAGTCTCTATGTTGTGTTCAATGCAGCATTTTATTAAGACGTTTTTCTGTGCTACAAAAATATTTTGTAGCACCGAAGAACCGCATAACTTCAAATCACTGAGCAGTGTCAATTTCCCCAACTTTGAACTTTCTCAGGATGATTCTAGACTAAATAGGTCAAACTTTTGGATTATTTATTCCCTTTTGGAAGGTACACCTGCCATTGGTCCGTTTTGCAAGGATGTTAACAAACTGTTCCCAGTTAGAAATGTTTGCTACAAACACACAAAAACTTTGATATGCAACCTCAGAAGAAATCTTGGGCCTCATGTACTGTTATTCAATTCACAGGAAAAGAGAGCAAATTGTGCAACATCTTTTTGCAAATGGAATAGTATTTATTTTGCAAAACAACCTATTTAAAAATAGGTTGTTTCACAAAATACTGAATTGCAGGGGGGGTCACAGAACAACCTGCTATTATTCAATAGGCAGGTCACAAATTTTAGAATGCCTGCTACTGACCATAATCACAGGGATGGTCAGACCACTATGTCTGTGATAGTGTTTAAATAAAGAAATCTTTTCTTTTATGGGGCCTTTTTTCATTGAAATAACCAGCACTGCATTTAAATCAAAAAGTTTTCTTTTTGTAAAACATTTCATCAAGATGGCAGTGGCCCTGCAAACGCCTTCCCTTTTGCAAATCAGTTGCCATTGCAACTTGGGGTCAGTAACTTTTCAATATTTTGTGACCTGATTAAGGTTGCAAAACATTGATGCATCAAGGTCAGAATCGTTATTTGGAATGGACACCCAAAACATGCCACATCCAAATAGCAATTCTTAAATAATTTCTAAACTAATTCAACCATTTGAATAACCTTTTTCAAATCGCTAAAATGATTTAGTAAGTTTGATGAAGGGTTTTAGCATTCACAAACTCTCAGATTTATCAAATCGGAGAATGCTAAAACCCTTCGTACATGAGGTACCTAGAACCACAGAGTCAAACTGAACATCCACCACTGTGGGGCACACAAAAGCATTAAAATAAGCACAAATGTACTTAAGCTGGGGCACCTCAAATAAGAAAAACATCTGTAACATAGAAAAGGTTTTCATTAAAACCGACTTCTAACTTTTGTAGACTTGAAAACTTTGGTGTTGAAGACCAGATATTTGACAACACCCCTGAAACACAACACAAATTATTTCATACCCAAATGTATAATTCTAAGCTTGTGCTCAAGAAGAAGGTATTAGCCTTTTATAACTTATTGAGACTGTCTTAATCAGGAAAGCGTTACGTTGCATTGAACACAAAGACATTTGAAGAATTGAGTGCAAGTCGAAAGCTGGGACCGGAATCTCTAAATGTTCTAATTCACCATCATTTCCTATATCACAGATCAAAGGGAGTCCCGATACACACTGAACATGGTATTGAATCATGGGGAAAAAAGGTGGACTTGAGCACATGTTCATCACCCGGTCTACGCTTTATCTTTATTAGTGTCAAACTGCAATAGATATTGTGCCGCTAGGTAACAACCTCTCCCTTAGGGACATACTGAACATTTCACTGACAAGAAGCACAGCACTGTGTCTTGTCATGACCAAACTGCCTCGCCTCATATTTGCAGATACCCTGCAAAAAATGACCTTCCATTAGAAAAACCAAAGCACCCTTGCTTGCTGACTCATGGAATGCCTCAAGCTTGGCCCACCATAATGTAAAATCACTTGCTAGAGATCCTGCGGGCTTAAGAAAACATAATAATGGATGGTTCGCTTTGATGCAACTGAAATAGCAAACACTGGAAGAATTAAAACCTTCGTAAACATTACATAAAGACTGTAACGCGCTCCTCAAACAGATCCATTTTCTTCTCTTATGTTATCCGATGGTGAAAATTGATTTTCTTTTATTATTCTTTTTTAAGCCCCCACCATTTACTTACATCCCAGAATGTTCCTATCAATAACAGCTCCTGGGTCCACCATAAAACTGAGGCAAAAATTAACACTCCATTCCAAGTCTTAGTTCAATCCCGTCTCTATCCCTTCAAGTAAACCCCAAACCTATTCGATGTATTGACTCTATCGCAGAGCCACAAAGAGCAAATGACCCCAAATGTACAATTCTTTTTGTGTCCCTTCTAATATCCTGCCTAGGTGCCTCAAAAATACACTGTTCAGCATTAAACCCCACCTATCTATTTTCTCCTTTTTTGTCTTCGTTTACTGTGATTTTTATGTTGCTGCCTGGTCATTAAAAAATCAAAAGGAACTAAAGGCTGAGGGGACACTATCCACATACTTTCCACATGGAAATTGTAATTTCTGTCTCAAATACTGGCAAGTATGTCCATTGTTTTTTAAATATACATGTTATGGTACATTATTTCTCATATTTTATCATTTTAAATGAATTTTTAACACATAAAACAATAGCCACATCACCATATGCATTGCTTACCACTGATTTGAAGTAAAGAGCAATCTAAATCTATAGCATGGAATACTCATTCAGAAGGCAGCTACTGCACTTTTACTCTGTGGTTAGTTCAAACTTTATCCCACTTGTTTTCCAAGTTGATTTGTATCCAGTCCTATCAAGTAATCATGATTGTCTGGCAAAGCTCTAAATTTGCTTGGGTGAAACAGGTGGGACTGACTCCCTATTGAAACATGCTCCTCTTTAAACGTCAGTACAGCATTTTTCCTTGGTTGTTTCATGTAGTTCTAGTGATGAAAAGATGACCTATTGTCTGCCAATGTGTCATCTTTGTTCTTTCCAGCACTTTGTCTTTGAAGACAAGATCTGCAAGTCATCACCACACACCTCATACTTTGATGCCCTCCACAATTCTACTTATGTAGCATCACAAAGGCTATTAGTGTCTACCATACGCAGAAACTGCTACATTTTGGAAAGTAGGTCCTCCCAACTAAAGAACCCCAAATCACTAACATGTGCCTCTTCTCAAGTCCAACAACCTTCAAAATTAAACAATTCTAGGATGCTTTAAAACTGTATGTTTATCACAGCATTTTCTCTGTTACCTTCAATATCACTAGTTACTTGAGACACTAAGCATTAGTAAAAACAAAACAATAGGCATGAGGACTACTGGAGGGCCAACCTATGCTTCTTGCCACTAGTTTCCTTTTTGGGTATTTGTAGGAAAGTATCCTTTTTGTACAGTCACCCCTCCACTTTTTGCTCCAGGGCTTATGGTTATGACTGTAAAAGTGCACTGAAGTCTGCTGCCCAGGCCTCAGTGCCAGTGCCCTCTCTGTAAAACTGTTATGTATAAATTGGCATTCCCAATTGAAAAGGACTTTACCTCATAAGTTCCTAGTGTATGATACCAGTTGCCCCCAGGTCATGGGTGGTAGAGGGGTCCCCGGGCTTGCAGCACTGTTTGTGCCACCTCAAGTGACTGAAGTAAACTACTGACAGCAGGCCTGCCATTCCAGACAGCAGGAAGGAAGTAAATGTCTCCATTTTGACTTTGCCCTCATCAAGTCAATACTGCTTTTTATATATGTCAGTCGCCCCTAAAGAAGGCCTCCTGAGCCCTGGAGGCAGGGTGCCTTATATTAAAGGTGTGGGCATGTAAGCGCAAGCTTGTATGTCCCTATAGTGGCCTTTACCATTAAGTGATAGGCGGTCCTTAGGATAACATGGGCTAGCACCCGGGCAACCCCGAGGTTGGCAGCTCCATTATGGTACTGCTTAAACCTGTCGTGTTTGGTATTAAACAACGTGCCTTCTCAACCCTGACACGAGTCTAGTGTTGAGGGTGATGTGGCATGCACTCAGGTGGCTGCCTTAGAGGTTGCCCACCTGGTTGCCCCAGCTTCTCTGTGCTCTGGCTGCCAGCCTGAGCTTGCTGCCGCCAAGACAGGATTCTGACCTCCTGCCAGGCAGTGAGATCACTCCCATGAGTCAGGAACAAAGGCCTGGGCAGGAAGGAGGTCACTCCTCCTCCCTCCCAGGAACGCTAGTAAAGTGGCACATCAAGGAGGTAAGCTTCAAAGGCTACATCGCCTCTGATATGCATCAGTGCTAACTCCCAGCAGAGGAAACACCCTATCCCTGGCAGGTGGTAAATTAGATAGCCAAGGAGGTGTACTCCCCCAGAAGGCTAGCCACACCTCCAGGGTGGGCAGCCCAGTCTGTACACTGAAAGAAGGGTTCTGCCATTTTTAGAAATGGCAAAATAGAGGGTTCTGGGTAGAAAAGGTGACCCACACCTTAGGATGCGGTCATCTCAGGGCGGACTAGCTGTAGGGACTAGCAGCCCATTGGCTACTTACTCCCACACCCCTAACTCCCCTAAATCTAGGATTTAAGGGACCTCCCCCCCCCAACGACAAGAGAAAAGAAGTTCTGAACAACCTGCATCGAAGAGGACAAAGAAGAGACCCGTGTCTGCAGCAGCAGGACTTGCACAAAGCAAAAGAGGTATATTCTGCACCTGTAGCAACGCTCTTGCAACTGTCTGATCGAGACTCGTCCTAGGCTAAACCTGGTTTCCCCAGACAGAGGGACACCTGTGAGAGCCTAAAGCACCCTCAGACTTCCCTGGACTAGTGGTACTAGTCCACTGCAAGCTGCAGGTAAAACAATGCTCCGGATCCGAAAAATGGCTGGCCATCGGGCCCTCTGAGGGATTGCCCAAATCCAGATGGTCTAGTGAATTGTGAGAACTGCAGTCATGCCTTTTATGAAGTTACAGGCAGCTACCACGTTCCCCGGGACTACCGGACTTCGAAGTACCTTTTTCCAAGGATAACCGCTGCCAAGGCTTGTTGGTCACCAGTCCGGCAACCGACCCCTGCACTTGACACTGCATCTAGATGGAACTCCATCCGGCCTTCGACCAATGCCAGCAACCACCCCAGTGTGGTGTTGTTGCATCTTGTTCCCATAGCACCGTGTAAGCGGTAAAGGCAGCTCTCCCGTGGCTCCCGTTCAGCACATGGGACAACCAGGACAACTCTGCAACCGTGTCCACGGGCCAGGTAAAACTGAACTGACTGTCATGGCCTGGTCCTGGGACCCGCATCACCTTTACCCTGCAAGGGTTCCACGCAATTCAACCTGCAAGTGACCGATTGTCACTAGTGTTTTTTCCCATTGAGCGCAAAGATAAAGTCTCACTGAACTATTTTTCACTGATTTTACATTGCTTCTAAAATCTATAACTCTGGTTATATGTATGCTATTCCGTTCATTTTGGTGTCTAAATTAAGATAAAAATACACTTAATTTTTATAAATGAGTGTTTCATTGCTCTCAAGTCATATTAATTACTTATCAGCCATGTTGGTACTCTGAAATGCTTAACACGTTTCTCTAGTAAAGACTGACTACTCTTTGCCACACTATCAGGACTGAGCTAAGGTTTTATGGATTTATTATTGTGAATCCAAGGACCATCTTTGGGGTCTATGAGAGTATTGCATGGTGAAGCCCAAGCAGCATCACCACATAATACTCCACCTTCCTACAGTATTCCCCCAGCTGACAGGTAATTATAGGATCACAGTCATGCTCGTCATTATTTGCAGTGAGCTTTGGCTTCGCCCCAGGCACTGAGTTCCAGTGCCACCCAAGTTCAAGGATGCTATTGCCAGCTCTGTGTGTCCCCATCCTGTGAGTCTATGGCCATGTCCCTATAGCCTCACAACACTGAAAACGGTCAGCTTGCGACTCTTCATCTTTCTGTCCCACAGCTCCCTGGGAACCTAACCCACAGCCAGACAGACAAAGAAAGAGAGCTAACTCCCAGAGCACAAAAAGGAAACTGCCACCTCCGTCATGCGGTTGTAAGACTTTTTTTATTTAAAATGTTTTGATTTTGTGTAATCCTTTGGTTTTGTGTTACAATCTTCTTCAAACCGAAGTATTATTGTTCAAGAAAATGCATGCAATCTAATTATATCTCAGATCTTTACATACATGTATACATTACTTTCAGACATAAAGGTTTTAAGCCACAGGTTATACTGATTACTGTGAAAAGTTAACTCCAAGAATGTGTTTTGATCAACAAATGTACAAACAACTATTGAAAATATATTAGCATGTTTTTCCTAAATGATACACCCCGAGGCATGTTTTTACACATTTACTATGACTCATATGGTAACTAATACCACATTTGGGGGAAAATGGCATACAGAAATGGTTGAAATAGGGGTGGAGTGGGTTGTGTGTGTGTGTACTAAAAATCCAAAGGTTAAAGTAACGTTATAGTTAGGCGAATTTCTCAGTGAAACATTAATGTTTTGAACTAAAACAACCCACAGAAATACAGCAGTTCTAGTTAGCAGCGCTAACTATACCTTGCGCCCCTACCATGCGCTGCTTATGATCTCACATATGATATCACTGATGACATGTTCTATGACATCATTTATATCACTGATGACATCTCAAATGGCATAATTGATGATATCACTGATGACATCTCAAATGGCATAATTGATGATATCACTGATGACATCTCAAATGACATCATTGATGACATCACTGATTAAATCATCTGAGTGTGCTAGTTTGTTTTATAGTTTACATAGTGGCGGGTAAATACCTTATTGGTCTACCTAATTTTGTATGGCCTGGGTCCAGCTAATGGGTGTAACTGTTTACAAAAAACATCTGCTCGTAATGCACCATAGGAGTGTAGAGGTATTGAGCATAATATAAATCTTTGTATTGAAGGCTAACTGTGTGTGCAGGTGACAGCTGACTTGTGTTTATTATGTTCCACACAGGTTCTTTGGTTCTGCAGAAAAAGTTTGACGGGAATAATATTCTACGTGGTAGATACTAACTTTTGTAAGGAACCTTGAGTTTTTGGACAGAATCATGTCAGCATGATTATTTTTAAATAACTTAGAAGACTGGGTGCACCAGGTACTAACCTATAAACATGCGCTTGTTTTGCTTGAGAAGATAGGCCATCTGTAAAGGTTTCACAACAGAATAAAGGGTGCATGTAGTAGGATGTTTAGCACCTTCGGATCTTTGCTATTTTTGGTAATTAGTCTCTTTTTTGACAGCTGTTGAGTGTTCACTGTTCTTAGTAGATACATTTTAATACTGTACTGAATGAGGGTTTCCTATATATCTGTAGCTGATTGTTAATGTGAACTATTCTAGCTATAAAGTGTATAGTCTAGGGTCAATGTTGCACATAATGCATGCTTTTTACACCTAAGGGAGTTGTGCTGTGATGGTAGTAATGATGGCTGATATTCTCCTGAGCTATGTTGCACTTACTGGCAGGCCATTTAATGCCATAGCAAATTGTAGAACAATACGCGGCAAAGCGAAGCTTGGATGATGTCCGTGATGTCATCAATGATGTCATTTGAGATGTCATCAGTGATGGCACAAAATATGTCATGAGTGATGTCATATGTGAGGTCATAAGCAGTGCATGGCGGGGGTGCAAGTTATAGTTTGCGCTGCTAACTATAACTGCTGAATTTCTGTGGTTTTGTTTGGTTCAAAACACTAACATTGTCATTAGGTAATTCATCTAACTATTACATTACTTATAACCTTTCTTTTTTTCAGTGAATTTCTACAGTTTTTTTAGAAACAAAAACAGATCTTTTCATCACACCTAACTATAATGTTACTTTAGCCTTTGGTTTTTTCATTTAATTTGTAGGGTTTTTAAGCAAACTAACTATTTTTTGACTATATGTATGGTAGAATAACTGAATAATGTATCCTGTGTGCGGACATTACTTTGAAAGGATGGACTGGCCTCTCCTTTGAGACCTCTCTCTCAAATGACGGGTATCTGTAGTAGTGAGTGGGGTGCGACTGGCCTCTCCTTTCAGACCTCTGTCTCAGATGACGGATGTGCATAGTAGGGTGTATGGATGGACTGGCCCCTACTTCGAGACCTCGCTCTCAGATGATGGCTGTACCTAGTAGTGAGAGGGGAGGGACTGGCCTCTCCTTTCAGACCGCTCTCTCAGAAGACAGGTGTGCGTAGTAGGGTGTGTGGATGGACTGGCCTCTCCTTCGAGACTTCCCTCTCAGATGACAGGTGTGTATAGAAGGGTGTAGGGAGAGACTGGCCTATCCTTCCTTTGAGATCTCTCTCTCAGATAACAGGTGTTTATAGTAGCGTGTGTGGATGGCATGACCTCTCCTTTCAGACCTCTCTCTCAGATTAAAGGTGTACATAGTAGGGTATGTGGATCGCATGACTTCTCCTTTCAGACCTCTTTCTCAGATGACGGATATGCGTAGCAGAGTGTGTGGATGGACTGGCCTCTCCTTTGTGATGACGGTTGCGCATAGTAGGGTGTGTGGAGAGAGACTGGCCTCTCTGCTGAGAGCGCTCTCTCGGATGACAGATGTGCATAGTAAGCTGTGCCCTAGAACTGTACTTCCCACTAACGCCCCTCTCTGTGATGATGGGTGTGCATGGTAGGGTGTGGGAAGAGCCTTAACTCTATTCACAACTCTACCCAAGCCAATGGGCATAAATGGTAGACTCTGATAAAGACCATCTCCAGTAAGACTCCTTCTTACAGTAACAAGTACGCATACTACAGTGTATTCAAAGATCATCTACTCTTTCCTATTTTTCACGATCCCGCAAGATCGCAACATTAAAAGAAAAATTCAAATAATTAACCTTCTACTCATCAAAGTACCTCTCTCTTCAAGGCGCTGGCCACCAGCAGATGCCCAGGGCCTGACGGTTTGCCGGCAGAGCTCTACAAAGCATACGCACCTCAATTAATCCCTCATCTACTGACAATGTACGAAGAGGCCCTCTCCATCAGAAGTCTTTCTGCTTCCCAGAGAGAGGCAACTGTCATCTGGCTACCTAAACCGAACAAGGACCCCATGCTCATCGGCTCGTACAGACTATTAGCCCTATTTAATACCGACTACAAGGTATAAGCCAAAATCCTTGCGGACCACCTTGCACCCCTGGTCCTGACCTTGACTCACTCAGATCAAAATGGGTTTGTCTTTACCCATAATACTTCGCTGAACCTATGACGGACGATTTTTTCGAGCTATGACCTATGCCCAGCAAAACTGCCCTCGTGAAGAATGCATGGTTTTAGACCTAGAAAAGCCCTTTAAGTCATTAGAATGGGATTACCACTGTCCTGTTATGGTATCGGCCATTATTTCTCCAATTAGTAAAACTGCTATACACTAACCCCCTAATCAGACGGAACACCTTATTTAAGGGTACATTTCCATACACAAAGGGATAAGGCAAGGCTGTCTGCTCTCTCCTTTATGGTTTTCCCTGCCTATTGAACTGCTGGCGCTTGCAATGCGAGAACGGGGAGTGCCCTTAGGCATCCCCTTAGGTGACGGGATGCATGTGATATCTTTATATGCGAACGATATGTTGCTCTACTTTAGAGAAACGCACAACCTCCCTGCTACAATCGCTTTGACTCTCGATCATTTTGTATTCCTCTCTCGACTGAGAGTCAATTGGACTAAGTCTTGCCTGTTTCCATTTCTCTCTGACGTTTCCAATCCACACTTTGTCATTGGTGGGGTGCAGTTAGAGTGGCAGCAGCACACATTCCGATACCTAAGAGTGCAGGTTTACCATTCTATGGCTGACCTTTGTTGATGGCAGAATTACTTGTGCAGTCACATTATTGCGGGCCCAAATGTCTGTGGGGCCGGAAGACATTCCAGAGGGGTTCAGCTACCCAAATATGATGTACATAGCCTCATAAAACTCTCTGAGTTGGACAGGGTCACTCTGGGTAACTCTGGAGGGCACGGAGCAGACCCTGGCACAGGCTTTAACACAGAGTGAAGCCTAGAGTGCTGAAGCTCCCCTGCCAGGTCCGATGACTTGGACCAGCGTGGAGAAGTCAAAAACCGCTTCGACTTCTAAGATTTTTTTCTCTTGTGGGACTTACCCGTCGACTTGAATCGAGACAACAACCATCGGGAGTGGCTCTAAGAGCGGTCCCGGGACCTTCTGCAGGATCTAGAGCGTTGTGGGTTCGTCCGAAGTTGGGTGGTGAGGAGTTTCAGGGACTGTTCCCTCAGCATCTCCGGATTCATGGTGCAACAGTCCTAGCAGATCTTGGAGTCGCGGTTCAGCTCCAAGCACCATAGGCAAACCAAACCAAATGTGGGTCTGTCACAGACAACTGCCTGTGACAGGCACCGCGTGGTTTGAAGCCTGTTGGCTTGTTAGGGAACATCCCTAACACACCAGGAGATATAAATCTCAAAAAAGTATTTGACAAAAGTCGAGGAAAAAGTCAGTAAGCTCTTTCCGGGTCTGCGCTGATGGGCGCGGAAAGAAAATAACTGACATCAGCGCTCTCGGGTGGCACCCATATAGGCACCACGCAAGTCACTTCCGGTGCGTACAACACTGGTGCTGAGCCAAACTATGCCACCTACTGGCACGCACAGGTACTGATCAAAAATTTCCAGATCCAGTCTGATGCCTGGGGAATAATCTATGGTATAGAATCTGTGGCTAGAAGTTCCTATCAGATGTGATTAATATTCATAACCCCCTAAAGAAAAGGACCCATTTATCATCAGATTAATACCTGGCCATAAGTACAATAGGGAAAAGCCCAAAAACTCAGCTTCGCAAAATGACTACCTTATTTCTACTGACCATCTTGAATCCATCAAGGAAGCATGTGCTATATAAACACAATATTTATAAAAAAAATAACAATGAATAGGGCAATGGAAACTACAAAGGCATACTTTCGCCTTAACTTCTATACATATTGACAGACCCTACAACAACCTATTTTGATAATGTGTTTTTAGATGTTCAAATAATTCTAAATTATAAGAACAGATGGATCTGCATCAACCAGACTCTAATTAGTGCAGCAAAAATACAACTAGCCATACCAAGATTAGCAGTAGCACTTTATACTTACGGTGTCCACTTGCCGTAACACTGTGCCTTCGCCAAAAAAAAGGGGCTTCCGTGCATCTACTAGGATGAGATCAAAGTATGACTGCCATGGCCTGTGAGGAATTCCTGGCTAGAAAGAAGACAGAAACAACAACATTCAAGGTCCTTTGAAATGCAGTAGAAAGAAGTGTGACTGTGGTAGGTGATTATAGCCAGTAATGATTTTTTTTGGGAGTGTTTCATACCATTTATGAAGAATTTTGCAATTTCCAAAAGAAGGTGAGTACTGATTTTGTTTGTTTACGGAGAAGAATGCCCACAGTTTTTCTCATAATCTGGTGAACTCCACCACTGAATTCACTTAAGCCTCTCCCAATAGTAGAGCACCAAAAGACTAATAAACACATGTTGATGGGGGGGGAGACATGGGCAGTACAAAATGACATCCTTCAGTTTCCCATAGTCTTCTGCATTAAGCACAGCGTTTAAACAGTTATGATTCTGTAGGCCAACTGGAGGTTTCCATGACTTTGTTATATTCTTATTAGCAAATAATAATGCAGGGTACATGAATTTCTTTTGTTTTTTCTATTTAACCTCTTGGAGACCTGGATCAAAAGACAAGTATGTTTTGTGTCCAGGTCAGTCCAGTCATTCATATCCGATACCATGTTGGCACATACCTAGTGCCAAAACCTCAGTACAACAGAGTTCCACAACATATATATGTAGCCTGTCCTGTAAAATTAGCACCTTTTGCATCTCTCTTGGATGCTATGGTATATTTTCTGCAGTATCGTTGGTGTCATGGGGGGGGGGGGGTCATATGAACTAGTTAATGTGGATCAATATTCATAGTGCATTCCTAGAGGCCTGCATCAAACATGTCCAAAGCAAACTTCAAACTACATCTGTAATGTGAGTATGTTTACCCTCACATTTATGGCTACATCTGTTCAACTCCATGACCCATAAAAGCACCAACGCTTGCTGTGGTCGATTTTTCATGAGTACTTTTCCCATTGTTATTCAGGTCCATCAGAGCTCAAATGATAGTGGCTTCCTTTGATTCATTAGTGTCTGGTTCAAGCTACCCAACCTTTCTGCTCCAACTCCCATAGCAAAGGAGTATGAAAGTGGTGGAGCGGTGCACTACTGAAGAGTTTTTTTCAATAAATCCAAATGTTCAGTTGGTTAAGTGGTGATCAATCCTTTATTTTCAATATCAAAATATACAGATTCCAGCCAACGCGTTTCGTTCATACATAAAATGAACTTCTTCAGGGCAAATGGTGATGTGAAGAAGACGCAGGAACTTGAGGGCATGCATTCGGCCCAATGACGTACGTCTATGTTCCAAGTTCCTGCTGTCGACGCACAAGTGCTATGCTTTGAAGGGAGAAGGACACGCTCACTGGAAGAGGAGGCCCTGAAAGGAAAAGAGAAAACCAGTCATGTAAGAGAGAAGCAAAGCAGTAAGGGTACAAGAGTCCTTGATCTCTATAAGAGAAAGTGACGGGCCCTCGCCATAGACACAACCACCAGGTACTTATCATGGTAGCCTTCAAAGCATAGCACTTGTGCGTCGACAGCAGGAACTTGGAACATAGACGTACGTCATTGGGCCGAATGCATGCCCTCAAGTCTGAACGCCTCTTCCAATGATTCCAGACCTAAGGATCTTCATTGCCTCTTTGTTCCTGCGTCTTCTTCACATCACCATTTGCCCTGAAGAAGTTCATTTTATGTATGAACGAAACGCGTTGGCTGGAATCTGTATATTTTGATATTGAAAATAAAGGATTGATCACCACTTAACCAACTGAACATTTGGATTTATTGAAAAAAACTCTTCGGTAGTGCACCGCTCCACCACTTTCACAGTTTTCTCTCTGCCTGGCAGCTGGCATCCAACAACGGCAGGTGCAGGAGCTGTATGTGCACACCCAATCATACTACCTGCTACAGTTTCATATACAAAAAAGGAACAAAGCAGGGAGGTGCGGTTACTCAGATCCGCCGTTGCTCATCCATTCCCCATTCCCATAGCAAAGGAGTTGCTGAAGTGGCATATATAACTAGTCCCTAATATCAGAGAAGGTTCTGAGCTTTTGATGCCTAAATCAATGGCGAATTCTACCATAGGCCTGAAGGTGCCATAATGCCATACTAATTTAAATCATGGATTTAGCTGAATGAGTGCAACCCTAAGGGAGTAGGAGAAGTAAGTCAAATGTGTATGACACTTAATATTTAGCTTCTTCCACACCCTTGTGAGTGTGAGAGCTGTGGTAACACTACTACCTTTATTCGAGCCGCCCTTTCCACTATTTATAACTGATACCTAATTGAGATAAATTTCAGAGTAACACAATCTATTCCCAAAAAGTAAAATAATTCTCTGGTATGCTGCAGGAGCATTATTAAGCATTTGCAGATTTCCATACTTGCTCACAGAAGTGAGGTTTTCACCAAGCTGGTCTGACAGACTGAACTGCCTTTAAAATATTTTGAAGAATATAGGTATGCATGTGGTCAATGCAACACCTACTCATAAAATTGACTATGACTCTACCTGTGGTCAACATCGTAACTCTGGGTAGAAGGGTATACAAGGGAAACATGTATAGCCTTACTTATGTTGCTCTGTGGCTTCCTTCCCTATGTCTGCACACTGCCATTGGTCACCCTACACAGTTTGGCACCAGAAGAACACTTCTTCATAGAGAATTAGCTAATCTCTGAACCATTGATGGACACACGTCTCCTATCATGATGAGGTTACACTTTGACCCAGTGGCTCCAGCCTCGTCTTCTGATATAGCTAGATGAATACCATGAGTAAAGACTCTGCTCATGATCTCACAAGTCTCCTGGCTTCTGTCACAGCATGTTGTGGGACAGTGGATGTTATAGCAACTTATATATGTGGTTGGATGGGTCTTTTATGTCATTTTGCAGGACATAAATATTTCGAACTTTTTCCACTATGTGGAGCAATTTAAGGTACTCTGCACAGTTGTCAGTTCGTTTTCAGCAGTGTCCCCGAGTTTCTCATGGACCGGCTGATCCTTCACTGTGCTTCACAGTTCCTTAGCGCTCTGCCTTTCTATGTCAGCAGTGCATTCCACTCTTTCACCACTAAAGAAAGGAGGATTTGTCTGTTTTTCTCTCAACTTTCTTAGATGATATTAGGGAGTAAAAGGAGATGACTCTAGCACTAAAGAGGACTGAAACTTTAAATAAGTAAACAAGATTCATCTGCCTCTCTTTTCCATATGCACTTCCTAATTTTCTCTTTTAGACACCATGGTCAATACAAATTCCATCTGATAGAGATAAACATGTAGTATTCATCTTCGGTTTGTGCTAAGCAGCATCAGCCTGGAACTCAGTCTGGCTCTCCCCTTTGCTGTCCTTTTGTTCCTCACGATCATGGGTATGGCACATTATTACTAGCTTCATTATTTAAGGTCAATCCTTCTTTTATGGTGTCGACTCAGCCCAGGACGCTTTGGTCCCTTTTCTGTTTTGATCTTTGATGTGTTTTGGCAGCAAAGTGCTCATTTGTTTAGCATGCTCAAGATTGGCTATGTTAGTTCTCCTTCCCATTTGACTATCCAATTTTGTGACATGTTTTAGATTTTTTTAAACTCTGGGTTTTGTGAGGCACTGGTGACTTAGTGTTTTTCTTGGAAGTTAGAGTAGTTTTCAGAACTGATTTGCCAGTTTGGAATGGTGGCTCCCGAACATGTTCTTCATCAGAATGAGAGAACTATTCTTCCCATGTGCTAGTTCTGGCCATGAAACATTGGCACCATCATTGTCTGTGCCAAAGTCGAAATCCTGAGAAGCGAGATTAGAGGAATGACTTTCCAAATTCAGGTCTGGATAACATAGCATAGAAATCCCAATGTTTTTTTCTGTGAGTTTTCAATGTTTTGGGCTTGAAAACAGCACAATCCTTAAAAGGAAGTTATTGTGATTCCGAGGGAGAACGATATTAACACTCCTAGTACGTCCACCAACAGGTTTCAGAGCGGGCTACTTGGAAGTATTTTTGCTTATGCAGTAATTTTGATTTGGCCGCTCGAGAGCTCTGGGCAAAACCTAATGTGCTACATTCATAATGGTGGTATAGTCCAAACAGATGAAATAGTGGCCTACATTGAGGGCTCTTGCATACATTCATTACCCACATGCCTATTTCTACAATATAAAACTGAATTGAATCTGATCTGGGCGCCAAAACACTTCCTGGTTGCCATCACAGAGCTGTCATTTTAGGCAGGTAGCGCTCTAGTGTTTGTCTCTAAAGGGCCTCAGTCCCTTGATAAACCGCCAATGCTGCAGGCGCGCAGGGGCTAGGACTGTTGATTTAGCACTTGCACTTTAGCGGTGGGTGTGAGCAGCTATTTACTTTAAAGGGAACTATATGTTTTAATGTGAATGTGTTTTAAAGACTTTTACTAAAAGCAAAGTTTAAACTGAATTGAATCTGATCTGGGCGTCAAAACACTTCCTGGTTGCCATCACAGAGCAGCCATTTTGGCAAGTAGCGCTCTAGTGTTTGGCTTTCAGGGGCCTCAGTCCCTCGATGCAGCGGACGCATACAGCGGGTGCGACTATGGCAAGGCCTTCTGCGCCCGGCTTGCATCCAGCACCAGCTATGCTGCCAGTTTGCAGGATGACTTCTCTCTGCGATTGGCCTACTCTACTACAGAGGAGCTGGTAAATTGTATACTCTCCACCCTCCCTCCCCCATTTGTGAGACCCACGCCTGTGGCACAATTGAGGCACACTGCCCTCTCCGTTTTAAATGCCCTGCCTGCGTTTTTGCCCTTCCCAATTTGGGGAGCTCACCCAAGCCGACGGAGCCCACTCTTCTCAGGCCAGTGAAGTTTCGCCACCTCTGGGGCTACCTGGCACTGGTTCGGCAGCTCTCCTGAACTACAGGTCATTCCCAAAACATGTGTCAGACATATTCTGTCTGCTAGCGGAGAATAAGCTTGATCTTTTGTTTTTAACAGCGACTAGGCTTTCGGAGGCCTCTCTACCCAATATCACTTTAGCAATCCCACAGGGTTTTTCCACTCAGTTTTACAACAGAATGGATCGGAAGGGAGTGGGAATTGCGATTGTGTGCAGAGACACATGGGTCTGCACTCCTTCTAAGCTGTCTGACTGCGGATCCTATAGAAGGGCTCACCTCTATTTCACTTAACCCGTTTTTTACCTTGACTGGAGTATCAATCTACAGAACCCCAAGCAGCTTCAGTGAGTCCTTGGCTCAGCTTTCAGATCTTGTGGGACAACTTTCTATATTACACTCTAACTTCCAGGTCTTGGGAGACTTCATCGTACACGTTGACCACCTTAACTGTCATACTGCATTGCATCTGGTCCACATCCTTAAGGGTTTAAACCTTGAACAACACATACACGGCCCCATGCACGTCATACTCTAGATGATTTTATCTCACTCTCTGGCTATCCGAGTAAGTCCGGGCATGGAAGTACCATGGTCTGACCACTTCCTTCTCCCCTTCATGATTGTCATGAATCAGTCTTTAGAGCAGGTGACTTGTCGTCAGAGGAGAAGCAGATCTTGGCGGCAATTGTCCCAGGCTCGGTTAGGAGCAGCTTTATTGGCAACACCGATAGCGTTAACAGATCCTGTCGACAATGACCTTGAGCTGAGGGACAGTTGGCTCTTGGGTGCCCTAGATCATGTTGCCCCTCTAAAATCTATGTCTCAGAGCCACTCAAGGCCATCTGCCCGTTGTTTACGAAAGCCCTAAGGGAGAAGAAGGCCCACTTCAAGCGTCTAGAGCGCAAATAGCGCTCAGCTTATGACAAGGATGCTAAATCAGCTTACACAAAGGCGCTGGCCAGCTTTCACAAATCCACACGGATCCTCAGAAGTTCATTGTATTTTCCATAGATGAGGCTGCTAACAAACCTAGCAATGTTAACTCCTTTCTCTTCCCTAGGGCAATGCAAAACTCTCTCACACTCCCAATACATCTCTGTGAGGAGCTTGCTGATTTCTTTGTGAACAAAATCAAAGCTATCTGTGACCAGTTTCCTAAGCAGTGCTTAGCAGTAGACCCTACAGTGAAGGCACTGTCTTCTGGCCTGGTGCTGAGGGATTTTGAGCCTATCTCGCCTGAGGATTCGGCTGTGCTCCTGGCGAACTGCAAGTCTGGAACACCTCAGGACTACTGCACTCCTGAAATACTAAATTCAGGCACTCCTACTCCCACTGCTTAAAAACCTAACGCAGATCCTAAGTTACTCAGTAACTTCAGACCAATCTCCCACCTTCCGGCACCAGTCTAGATGATGAAGGCAGTCAAGAAGCAGATTTGCTTGTTTTTTTTTTTATTGAACGCCCTCCTTCACAATACTAAGTCTGGCTTTCGGTCAGGATACAGTACTGAGTCAGCGCTACTAGAGGTTGCAGAATTCATCAAATTCAACCTTGATCTGGGTGCATCTGCAATGGTCGTTCTTTTAGACCTGTCATCTGCATTTGACACGGCCTCGCATCCCATCCTTCTGAATAGACTAGATAGGGCAGAAATTCAAAGGAATGCGTGGGCATGGATCAAATCATATTTCGAGGAGAGGTCTCAGGCGATAGTTCTCTCTCCCTTTTTCTCAGACCCTAGACCGCTCAAGTACAGGGTGCCGCAGGGCTCTATTTTGAGCCCTACGCTTTTCAATGTCTACCTTAAGCCCCTGGCCATGCTGGTTGAAGAGCAGAGTCTTAAGATAATTTCATATACCAAAGCTACGCAGCTGATTCTTTCTTTTTCAGAATGGAGCCCCTTAAGCCCTTCAAGGACTGCCTCAAAACAGTATGCGACTGGATGGGTGAAAGTGGTCTCAAGCTAAATTCCCATAAAATGGAAATTCTCTTTTTCGGTACAGGCACGATCTTTGACCATCTGAACTGGTGGCCATCCAGGTTGGGGGCTTCCCCTGCCCCTTCGGCCTGCGTCAGGAAATTGGGTGTCAAATTCGACTCAACTCCATCATTGGAGATGCAGGTCAAAGCAGTTTCAGCTAGCTGCTTTGCTACTCTGAAATCTTTGAGAAGGATGCTCCACTTGGTGCCCGTGATATTTTAAGAAAGCACCAGATAATTTCACACACTAATTGTTTCTATTAGTGTTGTATATATCTTTTCAATTGCATATTTTCAAATAAACTAAATATATGACTACCACGGAATGCAATTAAATACAGAGTTACCTTTGGTTAAGCAGTGATTACATTTTCCATTGTGTTCATTATCCCTCGGAAAATGTGAAAACACGTACCTTTGGTCCATGTGGAAAATCAAACAGGTAGGTCATAATTTTCTGCGAAAAAATAAACACTTTAGAAACATGCAGGAATAATAAAATTCATACAACAAATCTTTCAGTTTTTGACTAGGAGCATTGCAGTCAGAAGACTCCGTTTGCTCTCTTCTAAAAGAGCAGCATCTTGAGTGGACTTTTATTACTATAGTTAACAAACATTACATTAATCAGTAAGCAATTGCAAGCAGAATATAGATAAGAATGTGCTATTTAGAAGTTAAACTGCTAAGGCAATATATAACTCTGGAACAAATATTTGATTTCAGTTGCCTGCATCAATCACAGAAAGACAAAATAAGTGTTACCAGCGTTGATGGTGCATTTTGTTGTGGGCATATTAACAATAAAAATTAACAGAAAACTGCATATTTTGGGAGGTGCTTAGAAAGGCTCTTCTGAAAGCAAAACATGATTGAAACTAAACTACAGAAGACTGGACTGCTGCAGATGAGCATTGGGGGACAGGTACAATGCAGCAGTGGGTGTACACCGCAAGGTCGTTATACAACACACTTTACATGAAGGAGACCATGCTCATTATAAAGTAAGTACAACAGATAAAGAAATGGCAAATGCAAAATCCCTTTTATTATGCTCCGGAAGACGAATGTTTGGACACAACTTGCAACTTCTTCCAATGACGCATCGATGGAAGTGACTCACTTCGCCAGATTCAGTAAATGGTAAAACACTCTAGTGATGCAGGTAATGTGGAGTAATCTGTTACTCGGTCTGTGGATGGGAGCACCAGGACAGGAGTCCACAGACCTTCTTATGTGGGATCATCGATATCAGAGAAAACACACAAAACCTTCAGCAAGTGACACATCCCTTTCCTTGGACTAAAAAAAAGTCTCTGAAGGCTCAACCTCATCATCTCAAATGAGAAAAACAGTTCATCTCCATCTGTGCCGGGATGTCAGGTGACTTGAAGGAGCCACTGGAGGAGAAGCGCATTCCAACTATTGATGTCCCACGACTCCTTAGGTGCCAATCATTCGCAAGCATTTGAATCAATTGTATCGATAGTACAGGCCGCATTCATAATATTCACATTTCTAATCCATAGGTCAACAAGTAGAGGCTGCAAATGGACAACTTTTTAAAACAAGCCCAAAATGCAGTTAAAAAACACAAGATTAACTAAAAAATACCAACTGACCAGGAATAGTACATGAACAGGAAACAAAAGGCAAAGTAAAAAAACATGAGGGCCTTATTATGACTTTGGCGGTCTCGGAGTGGGGCCGCCACGCTGCTGCCCTGCTTCAAGACCGACAAAGCCATTAAAGATCCCTAGCCGGAGTACAACTTATTTTTACTCTGGCTGTTCTTTGGCGGTCCCATTGCGGTGCCTTTGAAAAAGGCACCGCAAGGGGAGCATCAAAGGCAGTTCCTGCAGGGCATGGACTATAAAGTCCATGCCCTGCTGGAAGTGGGCGTGCCTGCTCACAAGGGGGCACAACATGTTCCCCCCTGCATGTACCCCATGGCGCAGAGGCAACAGGGGGCCCTGTAGGGCCCCGTTTGTTTCCTCACCGCCACACTTTTCATGGTGATTACATCGCCATGAAAAGTGTGGCATGAGGAAACTCCTAATATGCTTGGCGGTGCCGCAGCAGCACCGCCAGCATATTAGGGGCCTCGGACCGCTGTGCCACCGCCAGGGAACGTGGATCCCTGGCGGAAGCAGCGGTCCCATTGTGGTCTAACTGCCACAGTCCTAATGCGGCAGGCGGACTGCCAATCTGGCGGTCCACGGACCCACATCACGGGTTCAGCGGTCCATTGGACCGCTGAACTCGTAATAAGGGCCTGAATTGGGAAGAATCTTACTGTCGTATATTGAAACATCAGAGAGTGCAGTGTTACAAAATGGATCTGCAGGGCAGTATGGGAGTACAGGAAATATGCAAGTATGAAACATGCAAGAATGTGAAGATAAGACCTGCTGACAAAGTAAACCTATTGCTGCAGAGGTCACAAACCCATTCACTTCAAGAAACAAATCTTCCAAATAAGAAATAACTTATTTCATTTAGGTGGAGGAACAATGATGGAGAAAGGAGGTAAACATCTGTACTCCTTTTTTCTGTGTCTCTTTGCAAGCAGCCATTTGTGCTGAGAATTGTTTCTCGACTTTTGAAATAACACTGACATTACTCTCCCTTCTACTCTCCAAATATTAGGGCTAAAAAGGAAGATAACCTATTAAATGTAATCCTTAACTAATGCAGTTTTGAATATAACGGAGATGAAAGTTCAAGCCATGCATATAATTAATATCTGTAAGTACAGAGTGGATGTGAGATAGGAGGCCTTTCTTGTAAAACCTACTCTAGATCAGAACAGAGTGAACAGGTTTATAAATGTGTCCCTTTGTCTTTAATACTGGTTATAACATAGCCTATCTTCTTAGGAAAGTAATCGAGGTGGAGTAAAATTATCTCTAACAATTTTTGCTAAACCTTTAAAACCTGATGCAGCTAGCAGGAATGTCTTTCAAGTGTGACTTCTTGAGACACAATTCTAATAGGTGAATCTAAAAATAATATGCTCGTCCCAAGTGTCTGCCAGTTCCTTACTGCCATCCGTTTTTGAGAAATGAAATTAATTGCTCCCTCACCTCCTAAAGTAACTAGTAAAAAAGCTGTAATGGAGGCCAAAACCAATTTAAACGCACACACATTTTGTTATCTACCTTTGACTGAACCACTGACATGTGGAAATCAGGGTACATGAAAAAATAAGATGTGATCATAATACACATCACATTTCCAAACCATATACAACTCAGTGCAGTTCAAAGTACAGAACATAGGACGGGAGAAGCAGAAACATCATGAGGACTGTTGGACCGCTGGTGGACTAGAGGTTGCTCTAAGTGAGTGAGAGAACCAATACAGTCAAGATGGTACTCAAGCAGATGAATCTTGTGTGTGATATGGAATAACACGTCTTCCGGGGTAATGCACAGTTTGGTGGGCCAAAACGACAAATATGGGAACTCTATCCTCACATACAGCACTCAAGGTCCCAGTAACAATTCAAATAAGTTTGCAATCAGGCAAGATTTAGGACAGCAAATGTCCATTATGGATCTCATGTTTTTAGATATGGTTTAATTCACATAAAAATGCAGCAATAATGAGCCACTGTGACGGCTACTCAAGTCATTACATGCATAAATCTAATGATGTTTATGAAAACTCACACAGCTGATTTGGTTCCAAGATGGCAATGTCTCAGTTGGATCAAATCATCCATGTTGCAGCATACACCAGTCAGGCGTGTTCCTGTGCTCCTCAGATGAATTACTAGACAGGGGAACCAGTAATACACTGGAGTGTGCAGTTGTGACTTCTCTTTCGGACACACTAACATTTGCTGCATCCAGTCTGCTCTGTAATATCAAAGAAAGACCTTGGATGGCATAATGAAAAGCTCACTTTGCCCACTACACCGAATCAGAGACTGGCGACTGTGGGGCCTAGTTAAGAATAGGTTGATCTTAAATGCAATAACAAATTGGAATGCTGGTGAGCCAACCGGCTGCACACACGTGAACCAACTGATTGCATGGGGAGGAAGGAGACCTGATCTCAGTCCAAGCAGTAATAAGTTTTCATGTCGTGGCATTCAAAGCCATGAGGCAGCTTCAAAATGATGGATGACAAAACAACCTGAAGAAATGAGGACCATCAAAATAAATGGGTCGCGAGCCTCGACTTCATGTTAAAAGGATCCGGAACAGCAGCACTAAAAGTTGAAGAAATTCACACACTCATAATCATGCATTATCTTGTCTAAGTCGGATAGGATAAAGGAGGCACGTAGGCTCATGGGACTCCAGCCCTGTTGAGAATGACAACAAATAAATCATGACTACTGAATCCAACTTCTTTAATCCACAGGCATGGGCTTTGGAGAGTTCTTCAGTATTAACAGTATTGCATTGTAGTCACCACTCAGGCTGAGATAAAAAGTACACTATTCAGTGCTTAATTTGGGCCGGTGGTTTCAGGTGCTCGGCGCCGGTGCTTACTTGTCAACATCGGCTTGTGACAGACTGCCACATGGTGCCACTATCTGTCTAATTTAGAGATGAGCACAGCAGCAGTTGTTTAATAATTCAATACACAATAAATGGGACTATAACCTGCTGCCCACGCCCTTGTTATAGCGTTGGGGGCCAGGAATAGTCTAAATTCTCACACTTGTAGGAGTGTGATGGCTGGTAGTTGTGTCGGTACTATCAATAGCAGTGGCAATGTGTGGTGCAACCTGCAGTGGCCTCCTGACGAGGGCCCTGGCACTTATATTTATACAAATTAAGCACTGACTATAATCATAATTTCTTACTCTTTGAAGAGCAAGACAAAGGTGTCCTCAGCCATCTTTATTCTATAGAATGTCACTGGTAAATGTGTAGTAGTCCTGAGATTACACAGATGCACCGATCGCCTTTTAGTTTAAGTGGAAAACACAGGGCCCGATTCACAAACTGCATTTTGCAGTACGTAAGATAGTAGTACTACTTACTTATTTTAAAATGCAATTCACAAACCTTCGATTGGAAATCTCCACCTCAACCTAGATCTTCACATATGTACGCTTACTACATTGTAGTAATTGTGAGAGAGACCACGAGGAGTGGTGGGAAAATGAGGAAGATCTAATAAAAACTGGCGGGGATTTAGGGAAAAAGTAAGGGGTTTAGGAAAGAACAGGCTACTACAAACACTCATCCACAAAAGACTAAGCACATTGCTATTTACAAACTGCACTTCTAAACTTACTACAGCCCTACAGGTGACAAAACAGTTGTAAATGTACTCCATTCCACACTTGGAGTATGTGAAATACCAAACATGACCACTCGCAGGTACTTAGTATATAATGAAGCCAGGGATTTAAAAATACCTCACAGGAATTCGATATATATATAAATATATATATATATATATATATATATATATAACCATCAGAATTGTTCCTGTGGGAAGAGGCTCATATATATATATATATATATATATATATATATATATATATATATATATATATATATCTTACATAGGAGCTTCCTACTGGAAAGTTTCAAGGTGATGCCTGAAGTGGGGGCTGAGAAACAAGGGAGGGTTGCAAAAACATATTTCCCCATGCATTTTCCATAGACTTTTTTAGGCAGTGCTACCGCATAAACTGCTGAACTGCATTACGTCAAATTTGGCAGGAAGCTAGATCTTGGTCGAGAAAGTGTGCTTTTGGTAATTTGGTGTAAAGTCGTACACTTGTTTTTTGAGAAATTAAGGTATAAAAATATTTGTACAGCTGGACGGTTGGGGTTGAGAGACTCCAGCAAGTGTCCCTCAAACCCATTTTAAAAAATAGATCTTCCTGATCGACCTAAGGAGATTAATTTCCTTTGGGCCAACTCACTCTCGATTCACTAGAATAGCAAAACATATTTAAAAAAATTAGTACAATAACATGAACAAAAAACTTCCAGTAAAGATAGCCACCCAAAACGCAAATTGGTACTCTTAACTTGTTCAAATTGATTCACTTTCACTACATCACACATACCCCACCCAGAATTACTATATGGTTCCCACTCAGGATGTTGTCACAGATGCTGCTCGGCGAACGCTGTCTTCAGCCAAATGTTTTTGGGGGATGCCAGATAACCCAACCCTTCAAAATACAGAGTAATAACAGTATATCAGTGCTAATGGGCAAGACGTGTCTACCTCGACCAGCAGTGTGTCCGCTAGTGCTGCTGACTCTCTTGACGAGAAAGTGACAGGAGAGCAGCTCTATACACCTAGTACTCTTGCTTAACAAGCAAAGAACCTGCTAAGTCCTGGCAGGCTGCATCAGCGCATAGGTTTGTAGACTGAGTAAATGATCGCCATAGATGGGTTTGGCTGAATGCACAACTGTACAGCTCTAAGCATGTGGAGCAACCGAATGGGACAAGCGGATGCAAATCAACATGGGAGACCATAACGATTGAATTGGATAATCATAGACAACAAACCCCAATATGTGACTGAAACACCAGGAGCTTGATGCAACTGGGACGGAGTTGATAGTTCCTCCTGCTTTATAATGTATGAGTCACTATATGCAACTGCCACTCAGCTTTTATGTCTTAATATTGATGGCTGGAATGTGGCATTGATGTAATAATAGGTGTAGGTATAAGAATAGTGAGACTATGCCATATAATTTGGGGTTGGATTTGGTTGGGCAGGAAGACTCCGGGCTTTGTACAACCCTTTTTGCATTTCTTACAATGGTCGTGAAAATGCATATCTGATCCTGCGGAACTGACCTATTCATTGAGACCTATTATTTGTCTATTGGATGTTTATTGTATGTTCTCCAAGTCTAAAAATATGTTTAAAAAATACACAACTTTTATGCTAAAAATAGCAGATGCAATTATGCAATTGAGCAATTTGGATGTGGAAAAAACACCCCTGTACTTACACAACATGGTTTGGGGGTTAATTTTTAGCACATAAAGCCAATTATGAAAACTGCAGGTGCCGATTACAGGTTAGGTTTTAGCCACCAAGTGATTCCGCCTTAAGGAAGGAAGCCAGTTAAGATGCAAGGGCATTGCTTATACAAAAGAATGGAAGATCAGGTGTGCTAGAGGTAGGTCATAAGCAAGTGAAACCTACACTGTATTCTAATTGTTACCCTTTCTGATAAGCATAGACGAAGACTGGTTCGCATAGGTAAAAAAATTATTATATAGAATTTTGGATGTTGCATTTATCTTGCAATATTTGAATACAGTGGAAGTCAAACTTACTTTCTGTTTCAAGATGTCTAGTATTAAATCAACAGCATACTTCGAAACATATTATACCACAACAAAGACTCTTTGGTGCATTAAAGCAGAAATGTAACAATAGTACTCACCTGTGTATATTTATAATCACTGTTCGTGGCAAGAAACACCTTTCCAACCTCATTCATCCGACTCAGCAGTAGAGGCAGTTTTTGCTAAAGGATGTTAAAAGAGCATTAGTACTTCTTAATGCAGTCATTCATGTAATATACAAAATATCATACAAGTAACATTATTATATGTGTTAAAGGCTTTCATGTTTGGCTTGAAAACAAGCCAAATTTTAAACATAATCCTACATTACAACCTCATCTGTTTGAAAACGAATCCATTGTTCAGTGCAAGCTTTACAATTAGGTCAAGTTTAATGTAATCACTTTCGGTCAAAACACTTGTAGAATCTTATTGTCCGAGGCTTTTCAGCTAATTTTCCTCTAGAATGTTGTGGTCATCTCACAAGTGGCGGCTGGCATCTATAGGGAGTGGTTGGGTGGGCAAATGGGTGGCGGGTAAAAATAAAAAACACTTACCTGCGACACATCCGACTCCGACCCCTTCCTCGCTGCATGACTTCCTCCTGGAGAGCGAACCCTTGAGAAGTGCCTTAACCAATGCTGGCGCAGCTCTCATGCTGTGAGATCAGCACACTGATTGGAGGGAGCGACCTCACTCGCCACTCCCAAGGACACTGGAGCCCTGCACTTACTCTAGCTTAGCTGTCTTAAGACAGCTGGATTAGAGGTTTCAAAGTGCGCACATCTGGCATGCCGCAGCAAAACGGTCGGCCAAAAAGACATGCACACTTTGAAAAGTGCAGAGGCAGCCCACCCTCCTCCCTGCTGCTGCCACTCAACAGAGGCCCCGTCCTGACGCGAGCGTCATGCCAGGTTATATTGAAAAATAAAATGGTAATAAACCAACTTTATTACCATTTTATTTTTCAAATCTGGGGCATGGAGGGGCATTTTAACTGGTGGGGTGACGCTCTTCCACTCGCCGCCCCTGCATCTCAACATATTCAGCCAAGGGAGTAACGCTCAATACTAGGGGTATGTTTGTCCATATGTTGTAAGGCAGAGCAAGGTACACTAATATACACCATCTTGATGAGGGTACTATGTAGTTGACCAGGATTCTTGGTGTCCAAGATACATTACATCCCCAAACTGCACTAATGGTGATAAGGGTGATCTTGATCTGACCATATTCAAACTAAACTTATACAACCTCGGTCTGATAGTGCCCTGCAGTGATGTTGCTTAGGATCATGGGACTGATAACATACCTCACCATGACAATTGCCAGAGGGGATGGACTGACTTGTGTGGCATGATTTTTTTTTTTTGGGTTTAGAATGTTGCATACTCTGATGTATGATAACATCGTCACTGTTCATGCACTGAATGTATTAAAGTGAGTGATACAAGACATAGAAAGAAAGGCCTGCTGCTCATTTCTAACAAGAGTCCTTTTTGCTAACTAAATATGTGTTTCATTACAAGGTGTTGTACTGGTTCATGTCAGTCGGTTGGGGGAAGTAGGTTTTCCATCTTCTGAAGCTTTTTAATAAACATGGAAGCAGAAATGAGGCTATGAGGATAAATCACCTTGTCAGTACCATCTTAAAGGAAGGAGAGAACATAGCTTATCAATGGGTGATCTGGTAGGGGGCACCGTTGACCTACGCCACAACTCCATCCATCTCTGGAAGTGATGACACTGAGGCGCATACAAGCGAAACCCTTGCGCACAGATATTTTAATAATTTGCATTTCTGCACACTCAAAGGCTGAGGGTCACCATCAGATCGGCAAAACGACAGTGTATGAATTCTAATGTTGAACTTTATCATGTCCTAAAACCCCTCTTCACTTAATGGAAATAAGGGTGGGGGGGGGGGGGGTGAAGAATCTGCGAAGATAGAGTAACCACCAGAAATCACATTATCAAAGGTAAGAAACTCATTCTAACTGCTAATGGTCGAATTAATACCAAAACAATAGCCCCTCCAAGAAGATGGATCTTAGAAGTGGACCTTATACCAGACGTCCTGCAAAACAAAGGATCACATGCCCTCTGCAGACTTGAGAATTGATTGTGAAAGATGCCCAAGTGACTGTCTGGCAGATGTGGAACAAGAAACACCCTGAGCTAAAGTAGTAATTGTGGCTTTTGCTCTTGTGTAAGGTGTCCTAAGGTTCTCACAAGGGGCATTCTCAGCCAAGGCATAACACATTTTGAGGCAGAGGACAATCCACTGGGAAAAGGTTCTCTCCAGAATCACTTTTCCCTTCTTCTCACGAGGAACCCAACAAACAGTTGGTCATCCATAAAGTACTTCTTCTTCCAGTTGAAGCTGTTCTTCCACCTTAAATGGGTGCAGAGGCGAAAGAATGCTGGATGCCTAATGGGCTGCCTCACATGGAATGGTGAAACCAACTTTGGAAAAAAGGATGCATGGGTCCCTAAGTACCAGTTTGTCAGGAAAGAAGGTGCTATACGCAGGCTGAATTGAAAGTCCACAGCAGGCTGACGCAAGGAACAGAAATTACAACGAGAAGAAAAACATTTGTAGGGTCAGGAGCAATAGAGTATAGCTGTGAAGAGGGAGAACATATCAAGAAGGTCAAGATCAAATCAAGGCCCTACTGCAGCAAAATAAAGCAAGCAGGAGGAAACCTATGCACAAGATCCTTTAAAGAAAGCATTGCAACAGGTAACGGAGGGCTGATCTAGTAACGAAGCAAGGCTTACAACCCATAACTGTCCCCAAAGCAAAGCCTTTCTGGGCTAAAGACAATATAAACAACAACCTATCAGACAATCTCACCTGTAAAGGGTCAATTTGCTTTTCCTCACACTAGGCAACAATCTTCACCCAATGACCAGAATACAGACTTGACAGAAGAATGACACTCAGTCAACAGTGAAGGATCAAAGCCACTCAGTTGATTCTGCTCAATCTCCAAGCAGAACGTGTAGGTTGTGGACATTCATGTAATACACACTGCCCTGTTGTTGGGACAGCAGATCCTATCAAAGAGGCAGCCGAAGTTGAGGGCAAACGCTCAGGGGTAAAAAGTACCACACCATAGCAGCCCAGTGCAGCACAATCATGAGTGGTGCTCAGTCCTGACAGACGTTCTAAATGACTTGCAGTAACAACGGTATGAGTTGGAAGGTGAAGAGTGGGCTGGAGTCCCACCGAAGATAAAGTTTCTCCCATGGAACATAAAGCAGGAGAATTCCAGAGCACCAAATGTGGGATAGAGCTTATTTCTGGCAGTAGCAAAGACGTCTAATTGAGGGGGCGAAGATTTCTGAATCATCTCCAGATGAAGACACCAATCAAGGTCGGCAAGACGATGCTTGCTGAGCACATGTCCCATGATATTCAGGGATCCCGCCAGGTGATTAACTGTCAGGAAATCCTTTAAAATGTCAGCCACAGCCAGAGATTCCATAGAAACAGCAGGAGACCCCCACACCACCACACATAGCAGTCATGTTGTCACCACCTTGACACTGATAGAAGGGGGAAAAGTCTTACCAGGCCAAAATCATGGCCTGCAGCTCCAGAAGATTGAGATGATGGATCTACTTCAATGGGACAAGAAACCTCTGATCCCTACATCATCCACATGACCTCCAAAGCCTAGGGATCACATACCACTGTGAATTTTGGATGTTGTAAGGAGAACCGTCTGCGGAAAGTCAGGCTGGAATCCAACATCCATGACTGAAGGTCCAGAGCTGCTTCATTAAAAATGCAAGTGCACACTGGAGGCAAAGGTTCCAGTGGAGGTCCTGCATATGCCAGTAGGCGTGCAGCACCAGTAGGGTGCTTGAAGCCAGGAGACCTCGAAGCCTTAGATCACCAAGCCCAGAAGAGACATGTTTTGCCTAAAAAAACATCGGGAACATAACCTGAATGTACCAGACTTGCTGCCAAGAGTGGAAAGGCCTTCAACAGCATCTTGTCCATAATGGCCCCTATGAAGGGAATCCTCTCCACAGGTTAAAGATGGAATTTTAGCTTATTGGCAGAGAATCCCACGGAGGACAGTAGTGACACAGTCATCTAAAATTGATCCGAGACTAGCTGAGGCAATGTCGCCTTCAGCAACCAGTTGTTGAGGTACAAGAATAGGTGTATCCCCAACCTAAAAAGATGGGCTACAACCACCAATAGGACCTTTGTGGAAACTTGAGGGGCCTAAGTAAGGCAGAAGGTGAGGACAATTAATTAGTAGTGGACTAACACCATCACAAAGTGGAGGTACTGATTAATTGAATAATAACTAATTGAATTCGGTAGAATTAATTGTTTTCAAGTCCAAAGACACCATCCAAATCTCTTGGTCCAATGTCAATAAGCCCCAGCATCTTGAATTTCTCTTTATTGAGGCAGAGTTCAACAGCTTTAGGTCTAAGATCCGCCACAGTCCACCATCCTTCTTAGCCCAGGAAAGTAGCAGGATTACCACCCCGAGACTCTATACACTTAAAGTATAAGCTTGATTTAGCACTTGGCTAGCAACATCTGCATTTCTCAAGAGAGAATATTTGTATGGCTCGCCTATGGTTGGGGGAAGACTGGAAGAATGTGAGGAACACCATCTGAAAATGAAAGGGCGTAAAAAACTGAACAACTTGAACGACTCACTATTCCAAAGCAATGGAACAACAGCAGGAAAGGCAGTACTGAATCTTGCCACCAACTGGCATAAATGGGCCAGTGGAAGAAAAACTAAAAAGGTTTTGCAGTGGCTACGTCCAAGTGACTAAGAAAGAGAGGACTGCTGAACCTTCAGGTGGGCATGTAGTCACCACCACTCCTGCCCCTATGGCGTAGAAAAGAGGAACTGCATAGGAGAGGGAAACAGACACCCTAGACATCTTCACTCTGCTGGGCAAGGCCTTCACTGTAGGAGCGTTTATATATTTTAACAATGTCCATATCTATGGTCTGAGGAAACTGTTTCTTCTCAAATAATGCGCTCTGTGATTCAAATTATATACAATGTGACAGGTTTGCAAACTTAATACCACAAGGACATCAAAAGAAAAGTTTTCAAAATACAAGATGAGGATCCCTTTCACTCCTCTTCTGGAATCAACAATGTGCAAAATTTAGGAGTTGATAATCCTCAAGGGATGACCTCTGAAAATAGTGGTCAATCACCAAGTCTAAATCTTTAAACACAATATTGTCCTTGAATACTTCTCTGTAGCTAGTTCAGTCTTTTGTTGACTTCCAAGGAACAACCTGACAACTAGGTCCTGACTTCATCAACTATGTATCTCGACTGCCTAGCAAAGAGACTCTGAACCACAAGGTAATTACACTTTAAGAGTCCAGGACAACCACCACCATCTGCAAGTCTTTTGAGAGTCCAGTGGCTTCAATAGATATGTATTCTTCCTTGACTTCACTCATGTATCTCGTGTAGCGTGTCCATCGGAGACGTAAAGCCTCTTTCAAGCCAGCGCCCATACTCCGCACACACAACCAGTCTCTCTTGTCTCTCAAAGTGCATACATTCAAGATGTTTAGAGAATCTCCCCTCCACTCGACAAGAGCGAGGAGGACATGGATCAGGACAATACTTGATTAAACGGAAGCAAGGGCTCCAAAGTCAATGACCTAGACTGTAAAATCTCAGTCAACAGACTGGCTTTAGTTTTTTAATGTAGGTAACTAAGTCCAGCACCTCTATGGCTGTATGTACTACCACTGCAAAAGAGGCACTATCTTCCATAGGGTGCCTATGGTAATATTTGTCTCTGTTTCAGGGGATGTGTCTAAGCACCTGGTATTCTGTAAATCTAAACATAGGCAAGCATCAATGTATTGAGAGGGGAGTACATTTTCAGCCTTCTCGTCATCACATTTATTGTGAGGAACATGTTCCAGAGCTTGAATAGGCTCCAAATATGAGCCAAGGAGTGCTTACCTCCTCCTGTAACAATGTGTCTGATGCAATGGGACGGGGGAGAGTCTACCTCATACTGAGGTTGTGCCTTACTTATTGTATAATACGTCATATGGCAAACCCTGGCATCTATGCAGAATCCGGTGTCAGTGCCACCCCGCTAGTGCCAGTGCCATTAAAGAATCACCAGTGGGTGTGCAGCAATGTGGTCAAAGAGTGGCTCAGCGATGGAAATATAGGTGTAATAGTGTAAGTTAGCAGTGTGGAGGATCCCGCTAGCGGAAGTCCCACCGAGGACTTCTGTGGGAAGGAGCACCATGGGGTCCCTGAGCTGTCTTGGAAAGCAGCAGCTTGTTCTCCGTTGTTATGTTCCCCAACCTAGGCCTAAGTAACGAAGCAACCTTTTAAATACATTTGTCCTACCTTGCTCTGCATAACGGTTCTAGCACTGACATTGTACCCAGTTATGTGCTGAATAAATGCCGATTGGTTTCCTTGAAACTAGCCTTATTTATTATGTATGAGGATTCTTGGTAAAATCCCCTGCACATGACGTACATAACAGGATTAACATACTCTGTACGAAAGTCATGGCTATCTTCATTCAAGGGAGACAGAACTACTTTGCATCACTGCAATTATTGATTTAGGCTCATTTACATAATCGTACTCACAGCATATCGATTGTAGTAGGGACCCGAGGCTATCCTTGTGGTATAAAAGAATCACACCTCCACTAGATAACTAGAGGAGATGCTTCCACGCTGACACAAGACACTGAGGTCCCAGCATACCGAAGCTTCAACTTGGACATCCCTTGTGGGGTGTCCAACTCAACTCAAGACGGGGTCCTTCATTCTCTCCCATCAAGTAATGGAGTTGGCACTTTCCTAGGGGATCCTTGGCTTTACACCCACATACATGCTAGGTACACTTAGGTAGGGTCCGCATCGTAGGGGTACGCTTGATTACTGTCATGTTTCATGTTTATATGCCAGCATATATTCACTGTTTTAGCACCATGGTAGAATTCTACCTTTTATTTACTCTGTTGGTGCTTGTAATCTTTTACATTTTCTTCTGTCTAATGATTGTTGCAGCAAACATGTTTTATACTAGAATGGCGCTGGTTCAATAAATACTTATTGAAAACGTCCCCAACGTTTATTCTGTGTATCTCTCTGACACTAAGTGAGCATGATTGACTGAGCGAAAAGTACTGTACTGTTTCCACAATCCCTGAAGGGTCAAGGATTGTCCTGTTCAATAGTTGCCAGAAACTATTCGCTCCTTGGTAAGGTTAGGGGGCTTATGTTGGCACTGTGAGCTAGCTGGTCTTTAGTCTGACATATCCTTTGCGGGTGTCCGGAATCAGTCTTGACACCAATCCCCTAGTTTATGTTACCTACAAACGCGCAGATCCTATGTATTTTTAGGAACTACACGACACCGTGAAGGCTGCGAAGTTGATGATTGCCCAGGGAACTCGAGGCATTGATTCCAGGACTTAAATCTTGACTAAATTTGTGTCAAAGCTGCAGTCCAGCCTTTGGAGCACCGACAATGTTACCTCTCCATTAAACGGGAGCGTTGAGAGGGTGAAGAACCAAGTTATGACTTGTTGTACTTTTTCTCTGATTTGTCCCTCAACTTTCCCTTGGATGTAACTGTTGATGGAGATCAGAAGCGGCTCTAGAAAAGGCCCACACAATGCAACAGAATGCAGAAAAATGTAGGAGCTAAACTCCTGATCCATAACGTAGGGCACTGCAGAAAAAGAAAACTGATATCAGCACGCAGGGGTGGTGCCTTTATTCAGTTTTGTGTTGTTACATCCATAGATGGATGGAGTTGTGACAGAGGTCAATGGAGCCCACTACCGGTGTGTAGGAACTAGTGGAAAGAAGTTTTCCAAATCCAGTGAGGCGCCTATGGGATTCCTGATTTTCCTGTACGGAGTTGAACCAAGATCTCTAAGCATATGGTCTGGATTTTATTCAAGAAATAACTAACAGGAATTCCACACAGGGATTAAAAAGTGCAGGTGAAAGTTGTATAAAACTTTTGGGTTGCAAAATCCCTCGGAAATATTCAGTACTTGTTACTGTGTAGAGAAAGCCTCAATTACGTTAACAGTCCTGCCTAACAGAGTATTCAGGCAAATGGAATGGACTGAAAGTAGCTAAAAAGCTGATGGGCAAAGACTTCCTCATCAGGAAGAAGGTCATTCAGCCTCCAAATATGGCTCGGGAGACAAATGGGAGATGTGATACAGTCTGCTGAGTGAAGACGTGCAGTTCAGGTAAAGCATCCGCCTTTCTAAGTACAGAAATGACCTAAGAGAAGGCATATTTAATTTAAATCCAGCGTATTACTGAGCTTAGGTCGTCCGGCTCTGGTCCTTTGAGTTACAGTACTTATTCGAACAGTAATTCCCAAACTGTGCACCGTGGCTACCCGGGGAGCCGTGAAACCTAGCCAGGGGAGCCGCACACCAAGCACTTTAATGCATTTAATGTTGATGGGGTTCTTGGTTAATAGTTTCGTTTTTTCCCAAATGCATTTTACACCAATGTAAGTAATCAGGAAAGTACAGTTCTCCTGTCTATTAAACACACTAAGTATTATTAAGTATTGACATTTGTGCTTGAATCATAGGTACTTCAGTACACATTTCTTGGGATCAATGCCTGGACCTCTATGCGCGTAATGCCTACTGTTAGAGC
The DNA here is from genome assembly GCA_963921515.1 of Calotriton arnoldi. NCBI lineage: Eukaryota > Metazoa > Chordata > Amphibia > Caudata > Salamandridae > Calotriton > Calotriton arnoldi. The sequence continues at coordinate 2,041,615 of CAWUFW010002314.1, read as the reverse complement.
ACCGGGACACCTCTGTTTGAGGTAGCTGTTTGCGCTATAAGCTCCAGTATTATTATTATTATTATTTCTTTCAGTACACACACATTTCCAGACAGGCCTGCTCTCTCCTTGAGCACAGGGAAGTAAAACACCATATACGGCATAATGCCAACATTTGGAAGCAATTAAGAGGGACGTTTAAAAAAAATCTGAGGAATTTATTTTAATTGCATTGATTTGGAGGTAATTATAGGGAGGAGACAGCAAAAATAAAGCTGTATGTGGTTTAAAAAATCGTGAGTCACCCTGCTGAGACAGGTGTGTTAGCACGTATGACATGGGTAGAAATGGAAGTGCATGCAAATATTCTTCAAGCGCAGAAACACTTTGGCAATGGGGCCTACATGCATAGGGGTGCTATCTAGCACTGTAAGTGGGATGAAAATGTTTGAGAGGGTACTCTAAAAAAGGCATGGGCAAAGAAGTGTAACTAGGAATATTTTATTAGAGGCACCGCCTTAGTAATACGAAACACTCTGCGTATATGATTACAATACCTTCATCAGCTTCTTCCCAATTATTTTCAGGGAGAAAAATGCAAGTACTCCCAAGGCCGGGCTTACATCCCCCCCACCCTCCAAAACACGTAACAGTGGGGAGCCACGGGCAATGGCCAATGGGTCAAGGGAGCCGCAGGTCGAAAAAGTTTGGGAACCACTGTAGACATATATACAGATTAACTCAGGAAACAGAAAGGTGCTTTTATAATAGAAATGCAGAGTGCAGCTCTACCAAAGAGACATAGTTAGAATTTATTTTAGGAGTCACTTCTGAAATTCAACAGCAACTTGTATGGAAAGATTCTTTTCGCTTTAACTCATTTCTGAGACTCAACTTGAGAATGCACTTGCACATCTTAATATGTCTTCTAATTCAATAATTTTGTATCCAAAATACAAACTATCAAAGTGATCACTGAATGACTGAAAATCCTCCATAGCCCAATAGAAAAGAGATATGTTGTTCAATAGTTGACCAAATGTCATCTGTGCATCAGTGCTTGGCATGAATGTCTCCACTTACATCTTTCACCACATACTTCTCCAAATTTTCGACAGTCTTTTCCTTGAGGGATCCCTGAAATGGAAACAAAACATGTTTAAGCAGTTCAAAGCATATCAGCTGTTGAAGGCTTGTATTTGCACCAGTTATAAAAATAAATGTCTATCAAGCAACATGGCTAGTTTTATTAAGGAAAACAGAAATTATCTGAAAAGTAATACATTATGCATGAAGTGTTTTTTTTTCTTTAATTACCAGCAGTTTATGGTTAATAACACACGAGGCATAGCATGAATAATCAATCAAAAACCACAAACCTGATATGCTAAGATAGCAAATGAGAAAGTATGTAAACGAAAGGCAGAACAAGCAACATAATACAAACGACCAAATTGTTAATCCACCAATCTCACATGTGAAACATGTTTGTTTTGGGAACTAAAATTAGAGTTCAGAGAAAAAATAGTCTATGAGAAATTGAGGATCTAAGAGCAACAATTTATTTCATGTTGGTATACGCCATACCTCTTGATCATGAACTATCATGTACATGGTGACTGCTCTCTGAGAAGCATCAGAATATACTCATAATTCCTGAGATGTATCAGGAATACATTAAGAGTTCTTACGTCCTGAGAAGTATCAAGGAGGGATGTGAAAAGGAGACAGTTGGTCTAGAACAAGAAGGCAGGTTCTGTGCCGCTGGGGTATCTGTGGACTATGAGAATATCTGCTTTACAGAACTACATGATTCTCACCCGGGATTCTTTATTATGGTTCTCCCAGAGCAAACCCATTTGATGTGTGAACTTCACTTGAAGAGGCACTGGATGGGAGTGTCCCAGTCTCCTGTTTCCAACTGTCCTTTTCCCTCTGGCTCTTTACCTGCCCTGTCTTCTAAAGATGGAGTTGGGAGAGTTCACCAGTTGTCTCCATGAACAATCCATCTTGTGACAGTGAGTAAAGTGGATGTGCATAAAAGTGACAGACACCCTCAGCATTCTACCGCCTACCACGTGCCTGTGTGGGATATTTCTCCACATGCATGCATCCAGGTGTGTAAAGAAGTTTAACATCACCAGCAGGGCAAAGGCCAACTTCCCCCAGCAAGTGTACAATCCTAATGCCTGATCTCACTGTACATGTGCTCAGAGACATTGTGGAGAAAAGTCAACAACAAGACTACATCTTCCAGACGTCTAATGCACTTGTCTGTATATCTGGAGTCCATTTTGTGGAATAGCAACATAAAAGGCAGCTGGGCATTAGCCTCCTTGCTCCACAAATGCCTTCGTGTGTGAAGGCAAAATCCTGTGGGGTTCCTGTGACTTGACTTCCTTGGAAAAGTTTCCTAACTATAACTGTGGTTCTCCATCATCAGGTTCCACGTGATGAAGACTGCTAGATTCCTGTTGGTCCAGTAGAATCCCAGAATACTTATAACAACATTTAAAAAAATTCTAAACTCACTCAAATCATTCTTTAAAGAGAAAAATAAATAATCTGAAATCCTTCACCCCTCTTTTGGGCTCCCAAGCTTTCAGACCTCATAATTTCGTGCTCCAGGAACCACCCTCTTGGAGGCAACCATGACTTCTTCAAAGAATCGGAAGCTAGGCGGGACGGTCACTAATAACCAGGACTGCCATTACGAAGAACAACAACACCGAAGAAAAGTATTTTTATCTGTCATTAAATCTTTATCATATAATGCCCTCTAGAACAGAACGCCAACCAGTATACATACAACGAAGGAATGACAAAGGAGAAATAAAGACAAGGCTCTTAAAGGCAGCTTACCCCACCTCTGAGTCCAATTTCACGCCTCAACCAATGCCGTAATGTTTAGTGAACTGAGTTCCATGTAACACCACAACATATCTAAGCGAAGGACACAGTGGACACCCTTGGCTTTCCAGGAAGCTGCCTGTGTACGCATTGACAACACAACGCTATGCAAGAAACTATTAATCTAGCTATTGCATGTATAAAACCACAAGCCCCTGTCCCCGAAGCCCTGCAAAACATGTGTGCAAAAAGGCGACTACTTCCCTTATTTATTTATTTTATTTAGAAGGTTTTATATAGCGCGAACAAGACCGTTGCGGATATCAGAGCGCTTTACAGGGCAGATGTTGGAAACAGGTACAAGCATAGAAGAAAAAAAAAATATATATATATAGGTGATTCAAATAAAAAGTGATCACTAATACAGACTAGTAATTATATTACAGTGATAAGTAATTCAAGTAAATTTAGCCATGAGAATCGATTTCACTTCTTTTTTGAAGGAGGCAGTAGAAGGGTTCAGTCTTGTTTCTGTGGGCAAAGCATTCCAGATCCTGGGAGCCATTCCTGAGAAGGTCCGGTTGTAAGTTTTCTTCTTGGCAAATCGTTGTGGTTTCAGTAGAAGATTCCTGGAGCTCCTGGAGGATCTATTACCACAAGAGAGTACCAGTTTCTGAGCTAGATAATTCGGCGTATTATGATGTAAGGCCTTGTGCGTCATACATGCGATTTTCAGATGAATTCTAGCCTCGAACGGTAGCCAGTTGAGGGCTCTAAGGTCTGGGGAGATGTGACAGTTTCTTTTTGAGCCTGTGATGAGTCTAGCAGCTGAGTTGATTGAGGCTCTTATAGGGGCCGTCGTCGATCTGGGGAGGACGCATAGGGCGACAACCCCATATTCCACTCTTGGGATTACTAGGGCTTAAACTGCCTGTTTGAAGTCGTTTGCTGGCAGGAAGGGTTTCAGTCTTCTCAGGGTGGTTCATGTGGAAATTTGCTCCTTTTGTAGAGGCGCTGATATGTTTCTGCATCTTTAGGTTTCTGTCCAGCGTCACTCCCAGCCATTTCGCTGAGTCGACAATGAGAGGTTGCCCTTTGAGTGCTGTTAGGTGCTTCATCCAGTCGAGGATGATGGACGATTGGTGGTGGGGGGGGGAGGGGGGGCGATTAAGAGGAATTCAGTTTTGAGGGAGTTTAGTTTCAAATGCTTTTTGGCCAGCCATGTTTGAGTTTCTTGTAGCGTTGAGTTAAGAGATTTGATGACCTCAAGTGAGTGGATCTTTATGTAGAGTTGGGTGTCATCTGCGTACATGTGAAAGTGGACATTGGAGAGACTGAGAAGTTCGGTGAGTGGTTCCATGAAAAGGTTGAAAAGTGTGGGTGAAAGGGAAGATCCCTGTGGTACTCCTAACGAGACTGGGACGGGGTTGGATAAGGATTGATTGACCTTGAATCTTTGAGATCTATTTTGGAGGAAAAAGGTGAACCAAGTAAGCACAGATCCAGATAATCCCATTCTGTGTTTCAGGAGCTCTAGCAGGTTGTCGTGTTTGACGGTGTCAAATGCCGATGAAAGGTCAAGTAAGATTAGTAAACAGGCTTCGTTTTGGTCAAGGGTTTTTAGTGCGTCGTCTATTATGTGGGTCATGGCTGATTCCGTACTGTGACCTGCACGGAAGCCTGATTGGTATTGGTTGAGCAGGTTGAATTGTTCAATGTGGTTGCTAAGCTGCGTGTGAACACATTTTTCCAAGAGCTTGGCCAGAGTGGGGATGTTGGATATCGGGCGATAGTTATTTAAGTCCGATGGGTCGGCCGTTGGTTTCTTTAGGATATGGGATACCTGACCTGTTTTAAGGATTTCTGGGATGGTTCCTTGAAGAAGGGAGGTGTTTATAATCTTGGTCCAAAGAGGTAGTAACAGTGGAATGAAGTCTTTTAAGTAGTTTGCGGGAAGAGGGTCTGTGAAGTGGCTGGAGGGATTCAAAGCAGTTAGCGTTTTTAGTATAGTATCTTCACTGTAAGTGTTGAAGGAGGACCAGGATGCGTTGTTTTTAAGGTTGAATTTTGCGGAGCATATGAGTGGGGCACCTGTCGGGGGCAGTGAGGTGTTCTTCTGCGTGTCAGTAAGGGATAAAAGGTCGTTGAGCAGGTCGGTTTTTATGGTTTCTGTCTTCAAAATGAAAAAGGAGGCAAATTCCTCACAATTGGGTAGGGTGTCGGGGATAGCCTTGGGGTGGGTGGGTACACCCTTGGTTTGGGCTTTGATTAGTTCGAATAGCTTTTTGGGACGGTTCTTGGCTTGGTCTAGTTGATTACTGAAGAAGTCGGCTTTAGATAGTCTGATCTTTCTAAAGTAAGAGTTTCTCGTAGTAGCTTGAGGTGGTCAGAGGATGGTGCAGATCTCCATCGTCGTTCAATTAATCTTAGTGATCGTCTGTCTTCATTTAGCCTACCATCATACCAGGGTTTTGAGTCTTTTGTGGTGACTCTTTTCAATTGTAAAGGAGCTATTTTGTCTAATAACCTGTTCATGGAGTGGAAGTAATGGTTAGTCAGACCTTGTACATCGGCTAGGCCTTCAGGGGGAAGCAGGATGTTAGGATTAGAGGTTGAGAGTAGGTCGGAACCGACGTTTTTTAGATTCCTCTTCCAGATCTTCCTTCTCGTGGGTTGTGCAGAGAGTAGTTTAACTGATTCCATGACGTGGAATATAATGATGTGATGGTCAGACCAGTCACAAGGGAGGGTCGATTCAAGCTGAGCGGAGTCAACTTTGGAGATTACTAGATCGAGGGTTGAGCCTTTGTCATGTGTGGGGCTGTTACAGATTTGGTTAAGGTCTGAGAGGAAAGCTTTGAGGCTGTTGACCCCTGGGTCGTTCTGGTCATCCCAGTGGAGGTTGAAGTCACACAGGAATATTTGAATATTTTGTTGACCGTCATTTGTAGCTAGAATATCCATGAGGTGTTCTATGAAGGTGAGGTTATCCCCTGGAGGGTGGTAGAATGTGTGTAGTGAACATATTGATTTGTTATTACTAGAGATGTTTAAACAAAGGTATTCACAGGAGGATAGTGCAGGGGCGTTGGAGCTGGTCACTGTTAGATTGCTCTGATGTATGCAAGCGATACCACCACCTGGCCTATCAATTCTGTCTAGTCTAGTGATGTCATAGTTTGGGGGTACTAGTATGTCCAGGATGTGCGTAGATGATTCATTTAGCCATGTTTCCGTCAGGATTAGTATGTCAGGTTCATTAGAGAGTATAAGGTCAGCTATATCGGTTGCATGTCTAGCTGCCAACCTACAGTTTAGGAATATACATTTTAGCCGTGTCTTGTTGGGTGCTGTGTTGGGATCGAGTGTGAGGGGGATTCGCGTGAGGTTGTTTTCAACTATGCCTCTGGAATTGTGTCTTGTAGCTCTGTGGGTATTGATTGGGATAGATTGGATTAGGGAATGTATACGTAAGTTATCTGGGTAACCAGAATTAGGTGGGAGGTACGGTAGCTCATAAGAACAGAGTAGGAAGATTAAGTCTTTAGATGATAGGGGTTTTTTCATCCTGACTGGACAGGATAAGGCGTTGGGGTAAGGCACTGTTCTCCATCTTGGGGGCTCATGATTCTGGGAGCTTACGTGTAGTTGTTGGGTGTGTTTCGAATTTTTGATGTGTGGGTATGTTCTGGATTCTTGTTCAGGGCGCGCGAACTTGGGTTGCTGAAGAATCAGATTGTGTAGAGCTTGGATGTCAGCTTTGACTTGTTGTAGTGATAGTAATATCTCGTCTAGTCTGGGGTCTGGAGTGAGAATTGCCATATTTAATGGATGGACTGTGGGTGAGGGAGGTGTAGTTGAGCCATGTATGTAGTTTGAGGGGGGGGGGTCGTAATCAGGATCCTTGTGATGAAATCTTCCTGTGTGGTTATCTATGGAGCGGGGGAGTGTAAAGACCGGGAGTGAGGGGGTCTGGATGTGGGTTATGTCTGGGACTGTGGTGGTAGATGTGAGGGTAGAAGGGACGGTTGGGATGGCGGGATGAGGGGAGGTAAGGGTTTCGGGTGTGATTGGGACAGTGTGAATATTAGTGTTATTGGGGGAGGAGTAAGAGTAGGGGAGATGTGGGGCGCCCTGAGGATGTGCGGTGGATTGGATAAGGGGTGTGAGAGGGACAGTGGGAGTATTGGTGCGGGGAGAAGGCGGGGGTGGTAAGGCGGGATGAGAGGAGATAGGGGTGTGGGTGGAACCGTGGGGGTAATGGTGGTGTTGGGGTGCGAGTAGGGCTTGGGGAGGTATGTGTTGTCACCCCGGGTGACGGTTAGGTCTGGGGTGGGTGTATATGTAGGAAGGGACGACTGGGGACAATGATTTAATGGGGAATCAGACCGGGAGTTGGTAAGTGAACTGTGATTGTGATTGGTTAGGGAGGCGATATGGGGTCTGTTAAGTACAGTACACGTTGAAAGTGAAGTACTTGTTTATTGTCAGGAGCAATACACGTCCGGCTTGCAAGCCAGTCTTCTTCTTCTAACGTCTCACTCTTCACTTAACATTCTACATGACATACACAGTACTCTATTCTAGAATGCATACAACGCAATGCATAATAACAAGGAAATTACAAGTAAGAACACAACACATCCCCGTTCTTATAATGATAAAAACAAAACCTATCTAATACATAACAGGTCCTATCTAAAAACTAAAAGAACTTTTAACAAAAAAACAAAGGGAGATTATTCATTACAATACCATGACAATTCACTCAGAAGTATTAGAAATCCGAGACATTATTCCATCATGTACATAATCAGACAACCATTTAGGAGGTCTCCTTGTTCTTCCAATGACACTCTCTTCGCAACTCCGAGAGGAAATAACCTGCTCTGACGTTACCTCCTCTGAGCTTGCAGATGGTTGATTAATATCGTTACTATTCTGAGCAGCCACACCAGAACCAAAACCCACACTATTATTCTCAGCTGTAACACATGAATCAGTACCAACACTCACCCTGTTTTTACCAGCATCGTCACTATCCTTCATGTCTTCTTCAGTATCCTTACACTCACTTTCTCCAGTAAGATCATAATCCAACCAATGAAAATTTCCAGGAATAGATTGCTGAGAAGATTCTCCACATCCAAATAACTTGGAAGTCAAAGCAACGCTGTGCATATTCCACACCTTACCACCTTTGACCCTTACAGCATTATTAAGAACTTCCACAACTTCCTCCGGGGCAAAAAATTGACTTTCACCTTTTTGACTTTTCCTGGTTTCTTTATGCGAACCCAATCACCAACATCAACCTTCACACTTTTAGCTCCACGTTTCTCATCACAATAAGACTTGACTTTGGCATGATGATCGATTATTTTACTGCGGACTGAGGAAGGAGACCAATGACACAAGGTGGAACTATATAACCAAACAGGGTTAAATTTGGACCTGGGTCTTCGCCCTCTCATCATCACAAAGGGTGACAGACCTGTACAATCATTCTTGGTAACTCTGTACGCCCATACTGCCTTGTGCAATTGTGTCACCCAATTCAATCTTGAATTACATGCAGCCTGGATAACACCTTTGATCACACGGTTAAATCTTTCTACAACTCCATTTCCGCTGGGATTATATAAGGAGGTAGTCTTATGAACAATACCCACCTTCACAAAATAATCTTTAGCAGCACGAGACAAAAACTGAACACCATTGTCACTCAAAATAGTTCTTGGTAAACCTTCCGAAGTAAAGGTTTTATCGAGAAATTCCAAAACAACATCTGTATTAATGGCATCTACCACTTCTACAACAGGCCATTTAGAGAAAAGATCCAACAAAACTATAACATATTTCTGGTCATTCCCAACTGGACCAAACAAATCCACAGCAACAGAATCCCAAGGACAATGAGGCGGCACATGTTCCAACATGGGAGGACGCAGAGTTTGTAAGGTTTTATCAGCAGTGGAACAACTCATACAATTCCTTACATACCTCTCTACCTCTACATCAACTCCAGGCCACCAAAATAAATCACGTACTACATTCTTTGTTCGAACAATGCCGAAATGGCCTTCATGGCACAATTGGATAATAGATTTTCGTAACCCAGAAGGAGGTATGATTCTCTCACCCCTGAGAATAGTGTCATTCTCGATACTAAGTTCAGATCTGACTTCCCAAAAGGGTCTTAATTTTTCATTAAGTTTGGATTTACTAACCCAATTATCACGGATGCATACCATAACTAATTTAAGCAATTCGTCCTTAGCACACTCAAGTGCCCACTCTTCCTTGCTTACAGCACAACCACCATCACCATGAACAAATGCAACTTGAAAATTTTCACACATGTCATCTTCACAATCTTCTAACTTGAGAGGTAACCTTGATAAACAGTCTGCCAGTACATTATCTTTACCAGGTAAGTACACCACTTTGTGGATAAAATCCTGCATTCTAACGGACAATCTGGCAATCCTGGCAGAAGCATTGACCGTACCTTCAGTTGTTAATAGTTTGACAAGAGGCTTATGGTCGGAAAATATTGTGACTGGTTTTTCCCACACAAAGGCTCTAAAATGATTAAGAGACCAAGCACAAGCTAATGCCTCCCTTTCAATTGCTGGGTACCGTGTCTCAGTGGGGGTTAAGGCTCTAGACGCAAAAGAGACAATAACTTCTTTACCTGTTGCATCTTTTTGTGACAATACAGCGCCCAACCCCTTACCGCTGGCATCAGTGGTTATAAAACTGTCTAGATTAGGATCAAAACCTTCCAATGCCTGAACTTTGTCAATGATCGTGGTAAGAAAGATAAATTCATCATGACATGCTTTGGACCATTCAAATTTGATTCTATTCTTTAACAATTGTCTCATATTAAAGCATTTTTCAGCAAAATGAGGAATAAATTTAGAGCAATATTCCACCAATCCTATGAAGGACCTCAACTCATCTTTATTGGTGGGAGTGGGTGCTTCTTTAATGGCATTGACTAAGGTTGTTTTAGGTCTCACCCCTTCAAAACTAATTTCATGTCCCAGATATGAAACTTTTTCAGCAGCAAATTTGCATTTAGACAATTCCACCGTGAGACCATTTTCTCTCAAGGTGCTCATTACATTTTTAAGTACAACATCATGACTAGATTTATTTTCACCAAAGATAAGAATGTCATCTTGGAAGAACCTGGTACCAGCAGTTTTGTTGAATAAATTAAACATTAATCTTTGGAAAACTGCAGCGGCGGACGCTAGTCCGAATGGCATCCTTTTGAATTGAAAACAGCCTATGGGAGTAATAAAGGCTGTTAATTTCCTCGATTCAGGTGTTAGAGAAATTTGATGATACGCCGATGACAAATCGACTGTTGAAAAGACTTTCGCACCCTTGAGACTACTGATCATTTCGTTGATCTTAGGCAATGGAAAACGATCAATTACTATATTATCGTTGAGATGGCGTAAATCCACACATAAGCGGATTTTTCCATTGCTACGTCGCGCTACTACCAATGGAGAAATCCACTCTGAACCGTGGATAGGTTCTATTACATCTGTGGCTACCAATTTGTTCAGTTCAGCAGTTACTTCATCTCTCAGCATAATAGGTATATTCCTACACTTATGGATCTTAGGAATAGCACCCTCTTTAACAACAATACGGTGTTCAAAATTTTTAAGATTGCCTAACACTTTGCTAAAAACTTCAGGGAACAAGGTGGACATAGTACTAGCAGTAAATGTACCATCATCTATTACTTTAACTTGATCATCACTGTTAGGATCAAGTACAATATGTAGTTTACCTTGGTCTAACCAACCTAAAACAGGTGGACCTTTTTTGCAATGTATAACTTGGCGCGAGTGCTTCTTCCCTTGAACCTGAAGGTAAACCATCTGTAACCCAACATTTCAATTGTTTCACCAGAATATCCCTGAGGATGAATGTCAGATTCAAGTAAGGTATCACCAACTCTATTTACGAATTTGCTATTCCATAAATGCTCGTTGATGATTGTATATGGTGACCCAGAGTCAGCAAATTTTTTTATCTCTATGCCACCTATGCTTAATAAACATTCAGGTTTGTTCATAATAGTATTATCATCAATGTTGAGAATTAACCTCTCAGCTAAATTCATGTCAGTATTATCATCATCAAAATTCCTGTCGTAATTTTCCTCAGAAAAATTATCCTCAAGTACGCACTTAACACCAACCTTCTTTCTTCTACATGCCTTTGCATAATGGCCCATAATCCCACAATTGGTACATTTCTGTTTAAGAGCGGGACACGACTTACTATCAGCCCAATGCTCCTTGCTGTCACACCGGTAACACTTGAATTTACCCATAGTCGACGTTTTAGGTTGAGATGATGGTCTATATGGTAGCCTTTGAATTGATTTGTTAAAAACTTTAGCAACAACATTTGAGTTTCTACATTCATCTTTTAACTCTTTAGCACACCTGCCCGACATTTCCCTTTACGTGCAATACATATGATATCAACTAAAGGAGAGTCGCCATTCACCCATAAGCGATCTTGTACAGCTTGGTTGTTAGAGTGCATGACTACTTGATCTCTTATTAAATCCTCTAATAGATCCCCAAACTTACAATCAAGAGCAAGTTTCTTCAGTTCAGCTACATACTGGTCAACAGTTTCACCTTCAAGTTGTTTACGCTGAAAGAATTTGTAACGTATAATGCCGATACACACTTTAGGGGCAAAATAGGTATCAAGATCCTTTAAAGCTGCAAGAAAAACGTTAGAATCTCCAACCACGGGCATTTTAGACATTTGATTGTAAATTTTCAAACCATAAGGACCTAATAAATGTAGTAAAATGCGCTTCTTTTGTGCCGCAACCATTTTTTCAGATTCATCAATAGCTGCAATGTAATTTAAAAAATAGTCTTTCCACTCGCTCCATTTGAGTGGAGGTTCTGAACCAGTAACCCAAAAGGCATGTGGATTCTGGATTGAAAAATTTTGGGTTGCCATCGCAATAGTGCCAAAATAATTAATAAAGAAGAGAAAAGTAAGATGAAAAAAAAAATAATTACTGTTGTTGAAATAGAAGGATAACAATAAGCAATACTTATTCCTTGTAGCAGTACATATTTCAATGTTAGTAGAAGTAGTTGAACTTGAGGGCTGAAAATAAGTACTTAAACTTATAGCAGTACATATTCCATGTAGCAATACTCGATAATACCAGGATAATCGTAAGGCAAGGTGCGTATGCTTCAAGTAAAATGCCTAGATTAATCCGCAAGAAGACTCCAAGACAGTAGTCCGTAGGACTGGCAAAATGACTTAAAAACGTTTAAGTCCGTAGGACTGGCAGTATAATGATATGAAGCCAAAAAAAAAAAAACTTACATGAGTGCGCAGTGGCATCAACAACGGTGAGAAGTTACTCGGTTGCTCCCGTTTCTGTAATGAGAAATTGACGAGATTTGGAAAAAAAATATGGAGGCACGTATGCGTACGCACAAGGTTACGTTGGTGACCTTAGAAGGGACGCACAATGCGTATTGCGTCGGACTCACAAGGCGTTCAAAGGTCTCAGAAGAAATTCCGATGCCAGGGCACTCACGGTGTTCGAAAGATGGTTCCAGGTTCCCTTGTGACGTCCATAAGGAAGATGGAGCGAGGAATGATGGCCGTTAAACCGACGAAGTGAAGGTTGAAGGTAACAGCTTGTCGTAAGAGTAAAAGCCAATAGTACACCCAATAATAAAAAAAACTCAGGACCAACTCACGTAAAGTCGTAGTGCAGAAATACGATCCGAGTTATAAATCAGCTCCGTATGAAATGGAAAGGTTCCATAGGAAATGTTTCGTAGATTCTTTTGCGCAAGAATATTTCTTCCTAGGTAGTACCAAAAATGCTTCAATCCGTCCGATGCATCAACAGTAAAGTAACTTGCCTTGAAGTAAAAATAATAATAATAAGCCGGTACGACGTGTTCGAGATACTTGATAAATCCTTTTCTTGAAGATATTGTTCTCGAAGAACAAGAAATGTAGAATCTTTCGTGGGTTCAGCTCCTGACAGATCGTCGCCAATTTGTTAAGTACAGTACACGTTGAAAGTGAAGTACTTGTTTATTGTCAGGAGCAATACACGTCCGGCTTGCAAGCCAGTCTTCTTCTTCTAACGTCTCACTCTTCACTTAACATTCTACATGACATACACAGTACTCTATTCTAGAATGCATACAACGCAATGCATAATAACAAGGAAATTACAAGTAAGAACACAACAGGGTCTTATAACTTTTTCCTTGATGAGAAGAAAGATCTTATCCAGAAGGTTTAGGTTCGATGCTTGCATGAGGATGATCCCATTATGATAGATAGTGATAGTAGCTGCTGCTTTATAGATTGGGGAGGGGATGATAGATAGCGTGAGTCCGTGTGCTGTTTTCCTCATGGAGGTTATCATGAATAGGGCGAGAAAGGCTTTTCTCCATTGAGCTCTTCTTTTAGTATAGAAGATGATGTCATTAGTGATATGACCTTTGTTAATTGAGAAGTAAGGATCAGAGATTGGGGTTTCAGGGTGAGATTTTAAAATATTGTGTTTACATCTTTTAGCTGCTTTTTTTGTAAAGTTGGGGGGGTAATTAATGGAATAGGTGTGGAGACCAGTGCGCTCCATAGTGGGGTTGATGCTTGTAAGAGGGGGAAGAGTAGGGTCGGGGGAGTACATGCAGTGGTTTGCACTATGGGGAAGAGTTGGCGCTAGGTCTGACGGTCACCTTTTGAGATTGTTATGTGAGGAGATGAGGATGTTGTCTGTGTTCTTTGGGAACCAACCCATTTAGAGTGCGTCAGTCCAAGATGGCCGCCCTGTTTACTAACTAGACCTGTTCCTGCGATGTAGTCCTCTTTCGCTTTCCATTAAGTGGTCCTCTTGGGGTGTAGTCCTGTTTCTGTGTTGTCTGCACTGTGGTGATTGGTCCTTTCTTTATTTTCCAAGTAGTGAATAATATGGAGAAGTCCTATGTTTCTTTCTAATTAAATCCATGACTAGATAGTCCTTTATCCCCGTTTATAACTATTGCTGCCATTTTGAGTAGTGTGCAGAGGCAGCTGGTGATCTTCGCCCGACCTATGTGAATGTGATTCTAAAATGGGTTCACCAGCGTTTGCCAACCAGTCTGTGGCAAACCAACACACCCACCAAGGTCATGAACATCTCGATGTGCTCCTCTTATTGTGCCCCGGCGATTGTAGTCTACAAAGTGGCTTGCGTGCGCAAAGTGAGATCAGTGACAGACATATACTGCAATCCTCAATCACAGCAGGAATGAGGGTTAGGGGTCCTGCATGCGCCCCCTTGAACAATCCCAGTCTACAAATGATCCTTAACTCCTTAATTAGATCTAGCTAAAATCTCAAAGTCAATTCGAAGAGGTCAGCCAGTGTAGGAAAAAAGTTCTCTTTTTCTAACTGCATTTCTAACAATCGCCAACAATATGCGTTTTAGAATGTTTATTTGTTTGATGAAATCTGCTGGGGTTTTGAGATCCGTAACATCATTCACCTGATGACACCACCAGAATCGGCTATTAGCGCATCTGTGCTGCAAGTTTATACAGAGAGTAGTCAGAATGGACATAAGTTTGCACCAGCAGGCACGGCAGAAAACAGAATTCTATTGCCAAAAATGAAAAGGAAGCTGCTCTCAAAGTATAGAAGTAAAGAAGTGGGCCAGGGTAATGGTGAGTGGCTGGCAGTGCCCCAACAATGTTGTTCCATAAAAACTACCCTTCAAATGTTTTTGGCAACACCCACTATTAGTTTAGAGTCCATTCATTTAAGACTCTTCAGTGATTTTTCCCTATTTTGCATGTAGGTAAGTAAAGTCAAATTGCAAATAGGTAATCATATGTATGGTGTGGCGTGAATATGTGTGTTTGTAGGTTAGTGTGTCCGATACCACTAATTTGGTCAAATAAATAGAAATCGAGTCAATGAAGAACATTTTAGACATTTCCCCCCCACAAAACAGCACTTTTTCATAAAAAGAAATGTTTTACGAACCCTTCGGAGGGTGATATTTTCATTTTTATAAAATTCTAGGATGCCAGTGTAACTGAACAGGTTTTTAGTAAGTATCCTTTCGTCTTCTAGCTTTTTTTGTGGCAAATTTCTGTTTGTAATACAAGAAATATTCTATTGCATTCCAGATGTCAAAATAATGTTATATTTTCCCAAGCCAAGTGACATGTAGTACTGTCATTTTAAATATATTTGCCCTAATATGAGTAATAGGAACAACCCTGCAAACACATACTTTATAGGACATCTCAAGCCATTGAAACCCAGACGATCTTTCCTTTGGGATTTCCAAACAAAGTGCATTTTCTACATCTCCTTCAGATCCTGCAATATAACCAATAATATAGCAGGGTAAAGGTGCCCCTATTACAAAAGTTGTTTTTAGATTATATTAGTAAAGTGAACAATGTTGATTAAAAAGTTGCGCTTCCAAATTAGTCCCCAGATAGCAAAGCACACAAAACAGCATTTACGCCTCTCTATTTCTATTTCTATTTCATAGCGCCTGTTAACTGTTGTGCAGAATAGTTTTCAAAATGTTCGATTACCTTGTAATGAACCCAGTCAACAGCATCTCGCACGTCCTGAAACATGCTTCTGAATGACATGAAGAGGTCTCCGTCTTTGAACCCTGCTTCACAGCTGCCAAGAAGAACACCATATGGCAGTTACACAGATGTAGAATTTACGCAATTAGGCAGAGGTAGGATAACAGAAAACATCTGTTTGCTTTACTTTCACGAGAACTAGGCAGGAAATGTACGAACAAATTCGAGTGCATAGCAAATGTGAAACTAAAGAGGCAGTGAACCAATGGGTATAGGTAGTAGGCGCTATGTACAAATAAAATTTACAGAAGGGATTACTTTTCGATATGAACTTTATCGGAAATGAGCAAGCAGTGTTGTCGCTTTTACATTTTTTTTAAATCTCTAACCTTCTTTGCACGCTTAAATCACTTGAGATTAGCATGAAACCACACAAACAACAACACTGTCCCATAACAAACTGCGAAAATCAGAAACTGAAAAGCTAATTGGCTACTGCTGAAAACAGACATTATTTAATTAAGTAACCCACAAATTGGTTAGGTAGAGGGATTGAAATGGTGGGAGGAGAACAGTCAGGACTTTAAGTGGGATGAAAAAGGTGGTATGGGGACATGCAAAGAGACCTAAGAAGCATAACTAACAACGGTTTGTAAGATGCGCCGCCTATGCAATTAAGGGCGTGACAAAATAGCGACTGCTAACCTATAATTCATAAATAGTCCCTTCCTTTCAACACAGCGTTAATAAAACGATCAAGGAATTAGTTATTTAAGAAGTTATATAGTACTAATTGGGTACATGTAAAATGTGGAAAAGGGAAAGCATAATAAGCATCACCTAAGTATTCAGACACCTTTGAGTGTCCTAAAGAGCTGTTTGCCTAAGACAGCTACACATGGAGAAGGTAACTGGGGAATATGAGCTTGGGAAGGCTGTGATGAACTAGTTACTTAACCTTACCTTAAAGACGGCTCTTTTTGGTGATTACTGGTGCTATGGTGGCGCTGCTCCACAGGGGACCAGAGGCCTCTGATCTCCTCATCGTCTGGTGACCTTCACAATGTCTCCATCCCCACAGTAAGCTCTGGTGGGGGCAGGTAGAATGGTCTGCCACATGCCAGAATGCCATCCACCAACCACCAGCGCAGGTGCCATCTTGCCCCTTCTGACATGCGTATGTTGTTCGAGAGGCACCCGCAGAGTTGGGCCCACTGAAGGTGAAGAATCTGCAAGTGACAATGGACACGAGGGTCCAGGCGTATGCCCTACGCCAGTAGACCAAGAAGCGTCTGAATCATCCAGGCAGGCACCAAGGCATGAGTCTGACACATTGGTATCATAGTCTGAGTGTCCTGGTGTCACTGCATAGGCACGAAGGCCTTCTTGTCCAGAATGGCCCCAAAAAAAGGGAATCATCTGCACAGGCCAAAGGGGGGCATTTCAGTTGCTGATGGAGAACCCCAGAGTGTACAGCAACATAAATTTCACTTTCTAGTAGTCTGAGACTAACTGGAGCAAACCTGCATTGAGCAGCAATTCCTGAACTAAGAAGATGAGCTGCAACCACTACTCTTGTAAAAACCCAAGGGGCCGAGGACAGGCCGAAGAGCAGGATTGTAAAGTGAGAGTGCTCCAATCCCACGTCAAACTGGAAGTAAAGTATTTGGAACAGCAGGATGGCCACATGAAAGTACACATCCTGTCAGTCCACGGACACCATCAAGTCACCAGGATTCAAGACCACCAGGGCCTGTGCCAATGAACGTGTTCTTCCTGAAGAAGCTGTTCAAAAGTCTGAGATCTTAGATCAGTCTCAGACCCCCATCCATATTGTGGACCAAGAGAGTCAAGTAACATTCTGTACCCCTCTCTGCCTCAAGTACCAGATCAATTGCACCCTTGGCAAGCAAAGTCTGAACTTCTCTAGTTGGATGGCAGTACGATACACCAAGTTCTGGTCCTAAACTAGAGGAATATGGGGCATGGTGAATAAAAAGCACATTGAACAACCTTTAGGACAAATTGAACAACCTGAAGGACTGGACCCACTGGTCCGAAGTAACTACATACCAGCAAGTAGGCAAAAACGAACCCTGCCCCCCCTACCGGCCCCAAAGGACAAAGTGAAGCGAAAAGAAAGCGGCTTAGCTGTGCTGCAGTCAGTAGGAACAAGGAGGAGGACTGCTGCATCTGTTGGTGGCCACGGCCTGTGCCACATTCGCTCCATTTGAGCTATGAAGGGCTGGGTAGGCTGCTGGATAGGTTTTGGGGGCTGCCTTCTCAGTAGGCAAGGCCCCTTGAATAACTTTGGAACTTCTGGTACTGCTAATGGAACTGGCGAATGAGAGAAAATAACCCCAGCCCTAGCCCCTCTATCCTTAAAGCACTCAGATCCAAATCCACATTCTCACCAAAAAGCCTGACTCCATCAAATGGCATGTCCATCAGTTAAGTTTTGATGTCCCCAGAGACACTGGTAGCACACATCTCAACATGTCGTCTGAAAACAACAGCACTGCCCATGGAACAGCTGACTGTCTGTAGTGTCCAGAGAGACCCTCAAGATATATTTTGCCACGTCCTGCCTGTCATGTATATAGCTTGGGCAAAGAAAAATCTGAAAGTCTCGGGGAGATCAGAAAAGATCTTGTTCGCTCTGTTGCATGTGTGTATAACTGTGCAAAAGTCAGAGAGCTCCCAATGATCATAGGGCCACGTTGGCAGAATACAAAACCTTTTTGTCAACATTGCAAATTCTTTTGAAATTCCTACCTGGAGGAGCAGTAGGAAAAGCATTAGGGCTCACCTTGTCGCCAAGACTCTCCGGAGTTGAATGTTGCGCCTGGAGCAGGCCTGTGGTACACAGCAAAAGAGAACCTAACAGGCAGCAGAAAACAAGATTCGGACCAAGTTGCCACAAAGGTCTCAGTCAAAGCTTCATCAAATGGTAGAAAGGACTCAGCCGTTGATGGCCCAAGCTGCAAAATCTCAGTTAGCAACTTTTCCTCATTCTCCACTGTAGGCAACTGCAAACCCAAGACTTCTAAAGCCCTGAATACAACTACTGCAAAGGATGCACTCTCCTCAGTATGGGGTCCACAAGGGCATTTCTGTTGCAGGCAAAGTGTCTTAACCACTGCCATTCTGAAGATCGAGGTAAAGTCCAGCATCAGTAGAATGAAGGCGGAGTCAGATGTCTGCCTTCTCATTATCATCTTCGTTGTGGGGAACATGTTCAAGTCCCTAAACCACATAAAAGTCAGAACCGAACATGGCTTCCAACCTATTTGTACTGGGGCCTTATTACAGCAAGTGCCCCAGGGGCGCAACGAGTGTTTGCGCCCGCTTTTTGCGCCCCCTGGGCACTTTGGTATTACAGAAGGGGGCGCAGACGCTTGTGGGTCCTCCTCAGTAATACCGATAGCGCTGGCCCACTTAAAGCGCCAGCGCTACCTTCAGGGGGCATTTGAATTGGGGTGTGCCATTTGCAAATGAGGGAATTCCTTTGCCTCTGCACCCGCGCCATATTACAGGCACGGGCGCAAAGGCAAAGAAGCTCTCAGGGGGCGCACTCACAGTCCGCCACCATCTAGGTGGCGCACTGTGAGTGCGCCCCTGAGAGCAGCTCTCTGGAGGGGGGAAAGGGGGTCCTATGAAATGAACCCCCAAGACATCCCCTTGCAGGCGGGTGCAGTCACCGCCTGCACCCGCCTGCAAGGGGATCTCTATTCCCCTGTAAATGTGTAGGCGGGTGCCGCCTGCACTGCGAAAACACAGAGCGGCTCCGTGTTTTCACATGAATGCACTGCCCTAATAGGGTGCATTTTCATTTTTTGTACCAGGCGCACCCTTTAATAGGTGCACCCGGTGCAAACAATGAAAATGCATAATAGGCCCCCTGGTGTTGAAGTAAGGAAACAGTAGGAGAATCCTCCCAAGCACTGGCTGCACTTTAGTTATTTTGTAGCACAACACTGGCCGAGATCTTGACTAACTCATCACAGGATCTGAAAGCGGAATAGGGTGGAGTCAAGAACTGGTTGAGCTGGGAAAGTATATCGAGATATCAGGCCAAGACCGCACTGGCCAGTTGGTGCTGGAGTGGAGGCTGCCAGTGAAAGTTTAACTGAAACCCTGATGGATCTATGTGGTCCAAAGACACACCAGAGGGATCCGGACCCATCCAAAACAACGGCAACATCTCCTCCTCAAAGGTATCAATCTGCTATAAAGTGAATTATGTCCCGAGAAATTAGGAGTGCACTGGCTCCAACCAATCAGGTCTGTAACGAACAGTGCTGTCAGAGTGAGGACTTTTGACAGCTGACTGTGCAACTTCTCCCAAGAGCAGGAGTGGCGGGACAGAGTTGAATTCTGCTTGGCTTTTTGTGCTTTTTTGAAGAATTGTCTTTGAATTTCCCCTTGGATTTCTCCGAGGATGAAGATTTAGATTGGCCTTGTACCTTCGAAAAGGACCGGCATCATCTTTTGTGATCTGTAATGTAAACCTTGACTTGAAGCTCCCTGATAGAATTCAGGTGCATCAGAGAACATTCATCTCAGGACTTTAGTTTCTTTGGCTACAAACACGAGTCAAGGATAAACATGAGGATCATTTGCTGAAATCTGCTTCCAGTAGGTGTGGCACAGCTTAAGTCCTATGGTCTTTGGGAGGGATAGCCTTACACACTGTTGAAATTATAATTTTCGAGAGTAGCTGGTAAAACACTGAAATAAAGTTGTGAGAAAAGTTCTGCATCTGTGTTGAAGGGTGCAGAAAAAGAGGAAGTAATGTCAACACACAGCAATGACACTCCGTGTCGTCATATCCAGATGTGGGACAGAGTCATCAAGGAGTCCAATGGCTCCACCTTCAAGCACTTTGCAAATATTGCAGAAAGTTTTCTGGATCCAGCCTGGCACCTGTGATTTAAAAGGTGAAGAATCTGCTATTTGTAGAATACACTATAATTGAATGTTAGAAACAAATGGGTTGTATTTTCAGTTGAAATGGCACTTTCCACAAGAAGGAAGGCTATGCACACTGCAGATCACTAGCCATGTAAGAGATACCGTGCACAGTTGCCGGATCTTGGTTCAGCAGATAAAGGAGAACAGTAAAAAGGATGCTACTGTGTGCAGGAACCCAGCGACTACTTCACAGTGGAGAAGAGTCCTGAAATCCAAATGGAGCTTAAATTAATATGTGGGCAGAAGGCACTAAGACTCCGAAAGAGTCATCAAATCAATATCTGAGAAGAGGTCAGATTTGCTGCAGATGGGCATTCACAGGTACTGAATCAAAGGGTTTTGCTATGACAACTCCAAAGACGGGCTTTTTCCAAAAGAAATTCAAAGGAAATGAGCAAGCAGTTTTGTCATTTTTACACTATGGGCTGTTTGCATTTCATGACTCCCTGAACGTGATAAGTTCTTAAATTTCCACATAAGCACCGACGTTGGCTTTAGAATCCAGCTCTAACCAAAGACAAAACCTGCTTGTACTAACTGAATCTGCTACAGAGTGAAACTGCTTCTGGACTTTAGAAAGGCTGCCATTTCTATGGTACTAAATCTCTGCTGGCCAGTGTTCAAGAGACCCACCTCAAAATACTGAAAGGAGTTCTACATGTAACGACCTGCGACCTTCCTAATCAAAGGTCTTCATATGTATGACAGAATCACACTGACACTAAGAGAACTATACGGGTGCTCGCTGTCCGCTTGCATAATTTTCAAACTTGGTTCATCGTGTGAGATGCAGTCAACTCAAACATCTACCATATCTGGCATCAAGACCATGCAAGGACGTGCAGTAGTATTGCTGGTCTGATAAGTAGAAAATACACCTAGATGTTGAGGTTAAGTGGAGATGTCAAGTTTACCAACGTTATGCTCCAGAACCACTAAACCCTTCTCCAGTACCAGGAAGAGTTGAAGACTCATCTCTTTAAACCACACCTCTTGACAGTCTAACCACCTCGTTTTGGGGCGTATCTAATCGAATAATCGTCCATCTACATTGTCTCCTGTAGCCGTCCAATCTCCCCATTCTCAGTTCTTCACCCTAACCTCAACCTCCCATCAAATATCCACACCTTCCCCAGCTCCAAATTGTAATCCTGGCTACCCCTTCTCTTGTGCTCACAGAAGACAAGTGTAAGCAAGTACATATAGAATGCCTTTCTTCATCTGCATTAGACTAGAGGTTTTTTATTTGACTGATGGTAAGATTTAACAGTTCTTAAAACACTCTAATGCTGAAAGGGTTAAGATGTGGCACATTCAGTTCTGTATTATGTGAAGAATTAAATTGTTAAGGAATAAAAAATGTCAACCATCAAGGTATGTAATCACATTGTGCTTTGCTGAGAAGGATGGTCACTGCAAATACTGCTTTCTATTGATGAATAAAGCAACTATGTCTGCCAAAGCAAAACATGCTCATGTACTCTCAGGAAACATGTCTAGCTTCAACCAGCTTGTAGGCAAATTGTCAAGTGGAATGTAATCTACAGAAATCCGCAAACATCCATGAAATCTTGTAAAATATTCCAGTTGCTAGGTAACACAACATCTAAATGTGATTCTAGGGATTCAGTTTTCCAGGAAAGGGTGCTACCACTCACTAGCATTTAGAAAATCGTTTGTGGCAGACTGGGGGGTAAAAAACTGCAGTCTAAATGGGCAATGTTTATGTTAGAAAGTGGGTCATTAGTTATGTGGCATGCACAAGTAATGGGTCTAGATTTGTCCTTCACTGGGAACCAAACACCCCATTGTAGCGCTTGACTCTCATAGGGTAGGGAAGCAGAGCAGTCCAAGGCCTACTCAAGATCGGTGGTGTGGGCTAGTAAGCAGTATTCACAGATATACAACAATTTCACTCAATAATTGATTGTCCATTCTGTGCTTTTTTTTTTTTAAAAGGAAAAAGTAAATTTATCTCACACACACACTACTCAATACTACGCATCAATTTACAAATATACACAAGTGGATGGAAATACTTCTTGATGACATTGGGTAATCATTTGTTCCTCTTCCCAGAGGAGTGGGAAGGTGTCTAGTATCACAACTCACATGTCTAAACATTATCTTGTCCCAAAATGCAAGGATTGAACATAACTTGGAGTAAGAGCACTTAATAACGGCACCAAAGCGAGTGGCTGTCAACCTCATTATTTCAACAAGCATTTCATCATAGAAATAAATGCAATAATTACATATAACCACTACTGAGAGCGCTTAATACTAGCAATAAAGCATATTTACTTTGCCCACGAGTGGCTGCCAATCTCATTACTCAAATAAAGCATTAGCAAGAGGAAATATCAAATCCTGACTGGGAGATCTGTGTACTCATCATAACTCTTAGAATAAATGACACAATTGAACCATAGCCCTTAAAGGGCTTCAGATTTATAATCACAGTATCTGTGCAAGTATAGACCTGCGATATGCACTCCAAGCATGAATACGCACTTTAGATATAGCCCCTAAAGGACATCACGGTTATAATTACAAAAATGTGCATTTACCACCATTCACCTCTAGGGGTGTTTACACAACATGAAACCTCATAATGAACACCTTCAGGCCACAGGGAATGCAGCCACGGTCCTTGCCCCTGGATGGCGCAGCAGTCCCAGCTGTGGAGCAAAAGCTCCAGCCTTGGGAGTACTCAAAAATACCTTGGAACTCTTGAGGGGTTATCTGTGTAGAGTCCCATCCAACTTAGAGTGGGTGCTTTTTACATCCTTTTGGGGGGAGGCTGCGCTGCTCTTGCTGCTCCCCCCGCACTTGTGCGGTTTTTTGGTGGTGAACACAACAAGATAATGGACGGAGTGCTGAAACTCTTCAACCACTCACCCCAGTCCAGAGATCTGGGTTGAATTCATCGGTCTTTTGCTCACTATGCCACCCCAGCTTGGACCCAGCAATATGCAAATCAGTCTTGCCGAACTGCCAAGCCAGGTCCTCCCTGGACCGGAAACAAGCATCTTGGAACCGGTTGAGAGGTATCACCCGTCATCAGCCAGGCTAGCTTGAATTTAATGGCAAAGAGCGCAAGGGACCTACATCTGGGCTTACCCAAGCCACGTAGGGCGAACATAGCAAACACAACAAGATGATGGACGGAGTACTGAAACTTTTCAACCACTCACCTCCATTCAAGAGGTCTGGGTTGAATCCATCGTTCTTTTGCTCACTATGTCACCCCAGCTTGGACCCAGCCCTATGCAAATCAGTCTTGACCCTGCTCCTCGTGGGAACAGTCCAGTCCCAACTGCTAGGCCGTGTCCTCCCTGGACCGGAAACAAGCATGCTGTGACTATTTTTTCAGGGCATCACCCCTCATCAGCCTGGCTAGCTTTAATCCAGGGAAGACATGGCTTGGCAGTTCGGGCTGGACTGTTCCCATGAGGCACAGGGTCAGACTGATTTGCATATGGCCATGTCTGAACTGGGGTGGTGGAGTGAGCTAAAGAATGATGATGGATTAAACCCAGATCAGTTGACTGGGGGTGAGTGTTTGATTGGCTCAAACGTTCCGTCCAGCATCCCCTTTTGTATCGCTTTGTTCGCCCTGAGTTGGCGGGGGTATGCCCAGACGTGGGTCCCTTGCTCACTTTGCCACTGGATTCAAGCAAGCCTGGCTGATGACGGCTGGAATGCCAGAAACCGGTCCTAGGATGCTTGTTTCCGGTCCAGGGAAGACATGGCTTGGCAGTTCGGGCTGGACTGTTCCCATGAGGCACAGGGTCAGACTGATTTGCATATGGCCATGTCTGAACTGGGGTGGTGGAGTGAGCTAAAGAATGATGATGGATTAAACCCAGATCAGTTGACTGGGGGTGAGTGTTTGATTGGCTCAAACGTTCCGTCCAGCATCCCCTTTTGTATCGCTTTGTTCGCCCTGAGTTGGCGGGGGTATGCCCAGACGTGGGTCCCTTGCTCACTTTGCCACTGGATTCAAGCAAGCCTGGCTGATGACGGCTGGAATGCCAGAAACCGGTCCTAGGATGCTTGTTTCCGGTCCAGGGAAGACATGGCTTGGCAGTTCGGGCTGGACTGTTCCCATGAGGCACAGGGTCAGACTGATTTGCATATGGCCATGTCTGAACTGGGGTGGTGGAGTGAGCTAAAGAATGATGATGGATTAAACCCAGATCAGTTGACTGGGGGTGAGTGTTTGATTGGCTCAAACGTTCCGTCCATCATCCCCTTTTGTATCGCTTTGTTCGCCCTGAGTTGGCGGGGGTATGCCCAGACGTGGGTCCCTTGCTCACTTTGCCACTGGATTCAAGCAAGCCTGGCTGATGACGGCTGGAATGCCAGAAACCGGTCCTAGGATGCTTGTTTCCGGTCCAGGGAAGACATGGCTTGGCAGTTCGGGCTGGACTGTTCCCATGAGGCACAGGGTCAGACTGATTTGCATATGGCCATGTCTGAACTGGGGTGGTGGAGTGAGCTAAAGAATGATGATGGATTAAACCCAGATCAGTTGACTGGGGGTGAGTGTTTGATTGGCTCAAACGTTCCGTCCATCATCCCCTTTTGTATAGCTTTAATCCAGTGGCACAGCGAGCAAGGGACCCACATCTGGGCATACCCTTGGCCACTTAGAGCGAACATAGCAAACACAACAGGGTCAAGACTGATTTGCATATGGCTGGGTCTAAACGGGGGTGGCATGGTGAGCAAAAGAACAATGGATGTAAGCCAGATCTCTTGACTGGAGGTGAATGTTTGATTTGTTCTGCATTTCGTCCATCATTTATGTTTTTCGAGCAGAAAACGGGAGCTTTTGGTCAAAACAATGCAGCCAGGACCGAGGGCATTAGACGGTGTTCCTCGCACTTTGGTGAATATTCGAGCAGCAGCCCTCCTGCTGAGCTGGGGAGAACTGCGACTTTGCTTAGTTCGTTTTGGAGTTTGTGGCCTCGTGCCCCGCTTTCATTGCCCAGGGTGTCCGGTCCCACTTGGGCACCCCACGTGCAGCCTTCCACGATGGGGGGCAGCTCAGGAGGCCCACTCCCCAGCTGCCCGCACCGGCTTCCCACATCGCCAGCACTCCAGTGTGCTGCCGCAGGAGCCACCAACACTTCTTCTGGCCTGCCCACTTCTGCGGGCAGGCGCGTCGACTGTGGCTGGCCTTCCCGCTCTCTCCAGCCTTGGTTGTGGGGAGGCCTGGGTACTCAGGGACAGTACGGTGGCACCTCCCCCTTCTCCTGGAATTACAGGACCCAGGGATGGGCTACTGAGCACCCTCCTTCCTCCAACAGGGGTTGTGGCGGCGCTCCCTCGCAGCACTGATCTTCTTGGTGATCAGGGATGGAGTCCTGGGCCCCTTCTCTCCTAAAACGGGGGAGTGCGACGGCGCTCGCTCAAAACAATTATCTTCTCTGGGACCAGGGATGGGGTCCTGGGCCCCCTTCCCTTACACGCAGGTAAGATGCAACGTGCTTCCTTGCATTTGCTTTTTCCTGGGGAGCAGACCCCAGGCCCTGGCCCACCCAAGGGGCAAGAAAGCAAATGGCTGTGGAGCCCCATGTGCTTCGTTGTCAGTAAAGAAAAAAAGGTTCAAATGTTGTTAAACTTCACAAGGGCGTTATCTCGGGTCCCCTGGGCTGATTAGGAAGATTTTGGTCTCGTTTTGCTCCTGCTGGCCCAACTCTAGCCAACTGGCGCACTTTATTCAGGCCTCCTGGCCTCAAAGCTGACGAACTATGCAGGGAGCTGGTTTCAATGGCTCCCTGCACCAGCCTTTCACTTTGCTCTTCCTCTGGGTTTCTCTCCTCCTTGGCGCATTAGTCCAGTCTTTCCCACAACTGGTCCTCAAGAGGGGTAAGGGGACCAGCTTCCCTGGTCCTGGAAAGTGCCCCACTGGTACTGGGGTCAATCAAAGACAGAGTCCTTAAACCAGATGGCAGTCAGGGGGTTCGTCCTTTCAATTGTCCATGATATCAACCTTCAGTCCCCGTTGCCAGCAGAAGAACACAACCAAGAGAGAGCTCTTTTCCCTAGGGCAAGATCTTTTAAGTGGGGTGGGAGGTTCCAGCAGGAATGCACCTTTGGCCTATCCTGATGTGCCACATCACATCTCCGCCCCGTCCCAACCACCCTGCACAGCCTTCTGGGATACTTCAAGATGGCATCACCCAGGAGCCACTTGCCATTATGTGTTCTGGGGGTCTCGGCTCCACCCCTCGCTGACATCACTGCCAGGGCCTGCCCCAGCAAAACTTCAAAGGAGCCCCTTCCCCCTGATTTGGCTCCCTCCCTTTGTTTAGTGGGCGTGGGCCGGCCCTCTTCCTGGCACAAGATGACACCTGGTTGATTGATGCACAGCAGTCCACCCCAACCCTTCCTCCGCAGGAGCGAACCTAATCACGGTTAATTGCTCCCTCTGTGGGTGGGGGGGGGGACACGACGACTTTGTTTCTGCCGCTGGGGAGAAAAGTAATAACCTAGCCCAGCAGGGTGACAAAAGGTCTGGACTCCGATCCTGAGCCAGAGAAACATGACATTCCTGGATGACCCATAAGCTGTACAGATATGTCTTTGGTCTTTACAGAATTGTTCTTTTCACACAGGTTACACTGTACATTGGTATGACTCTGGTGTCTGTAGACCATGGGGGAGTGGAGCTGCACTCGAAGGCAGACTTCTCCATAAGAGTATAATTTAGTGCCACTGAAGACAAGACAGTAAAGCACACTGATTTTCCCTAGCTGTGAATGCTAACATTATTAAGCCTATCTTAGGTCAATAACCAACCATGCAGAGTCCCTTCTGCGCCAGGCTACTTGTGCGCAATTCCTGTACTGCGCACCACAGTAACACGTGCAGTCCAGCTTACCATGGGTGAGTCACAAGTTATGAGGCTCCACCACAGTAAAATGTCAAAAACCAGGTGATCAAAAGCGAAAACTCGGAGTGGATACATGGGCAGAACCATCTTCTCACATTCCTAAATTTACGCATGCTTTGGTAATTGATAAAAAAAATTGTTGAGAGGCAGAGCTTGCTAGGCGACAAAGTGATTGTGGGTATCTCATAACTCAACTGAGGGCTGAGCTTTCTGACAAAGTCCAGCGTCAACGAGCAAGATAGCCCCTGAGGTAGAGCAGGCACAGGAAGTGGAAACAGCAAAACATCTGTTGAACGCATTTGACACACAAATCATAAGTTGTGAGGCAAAGTAATGATTTAAAACTTAGTGGCCATTTATCAGAAATCCATTCTTACTACTAATCCGAGTTGACTGGCAGGGACACACTACTAACTTGATGTGTACAGGAAAAGGACAACCTCATTTACTTTCACCAAACACATTCTGACTTTAAAAAATATATGTTTAACTACTACATCTATAGATTGACAGTATTAAACAGGATTATTGTATTACAGCAGAGAACACTTACCTAGTATATCTGTCGCAATTAGTAAAGAAATCTACTAAACACGCAAGTAAGTAGGTCTCTAAAATAAAAAGGAGAGAATCGTAAAAACAGAATACGTTCGCAGGCAAAAAAAACAAACATGTGATCCATAATTTCATAGCTACAGGTTCCACAAAAGGAGTGAATTTAAATTGACATATCAATGATTTTTTCACAGTACTCAAATATTTTATTAGTTTATATGAAACATGAACTTATTAAATAATTATTTTTACAATATATGAAAAATGCATTGATTAGGATCACTGAAGGCATACCTGGCAGATTGAAGAGTGTGTTAAGAATATAAAATCGATCTGTATCATCTCTTTGGATAAATTTATTTGGATACTGCTCCCTGATTTCAGGTCTAAAAGAGAACAACAAATATTTTGGATCCAGTAATGCTGTCGACGTACATACACTAAAGAATAGAAATGTTATCACTGTTTTGTGTTCAAATACATCAGGAAATAGTTTTAAGATCTTATTCTCTGCATGAAAAGCAGAGGACTAGATATCTACCACGAATCGATCACCCTGTTTTCTGCTAGCATACTCCATGTACATTTCTGCATTATACTGCACATTACAGGCAGATTATTAAAGAAAATCCCCTGCCCTGCAATGCATTAGGACCCACACTATTTCACAGGGTTCACTATAACAAAGTTCTAGCTTATCCATTGAGAAGAAAACAATCACAGTGAAGCCAGCAGAATGTAGCTCATGTGGATGAATGGTGACTGATAGTTATAGGAAACTTTACTAGTGACATAACAAGGTTTTCCCTTGTTTAAGGGTCTAACTATGGCACTACATTCTGAACAGAATGCTGACTCTCAGATAGATGATGAGGATCTAAGTTAAACCTGCAATAAGATTATAAAAAGTTCCCAACCATGTTACTAGGCCTGGACATAAAGAAGAAAATTATATTCACCAAAGTATGCCCAGAAGCCCAAGCACCATCCTTTCAGAGCAAAATGTCAACCTCGTAGGAGAGAGAGTTCTTCACTGTGTTTCTACAACTGTCTTCTTACCCTCCTTTTAACATTATTGCCTCAACTAGTACATTTCAGATGGGCCAATAGCTGAACAGGAACTACTTAGTATAAAATTCAAACAATCCATCAGAAAGAGAAACTGAAACACTCATCCATATACACTCTACAATCGGATTATCTGGCAAATCAAATTATCCTTTTCAGTAGCTTATTTACATTATGAAAATTCAAAAATACTATGGTTTCGGGGGCGAGGCCTAGCGATCCATCATGGTGGACGCGTGCTAGGCGAGCTCCGCTCAGCCTACATGTAATATCCTTAATTTATCCTGCTTCCCCGGTTTTACTGGGCGACTGCATCACACCCAGTGTTTAGCGTGGCGGTGGGCTACATTTCGGGGCCCTGATTGGGGTTGAGGCGGCGGCTGGGACGCTGGGGCTGCGGTGGCCTACACCTCGGCACACGTGGCAGTGGAGCTGAGGCGGCGGATGAAGAGGTCGCGTGCCGCGGCGTTGAAACACACTGCGGCGGGTGAAGGTGCGCGTAGCGGAGGAGATTCCAGACTGCGTTTCCGCAGCATCAGAGGGAGTGCGGTGGAGCTGTGGAAGTCCGGGATTGCCTGCGGACAACCGGTGAGCGGCCTTGGCTCCCTGCCCCTCCCGCCGGTTTAGCGGCCTTGCGTTTGGCGGCCGCATCGGGTCGCACGAGCCGCGGGGGACTGTGTTGGCTGCGGGCCTGTGGGGGCACCTTCAGAACCTGGGCCTGTGCGGTGAATACCGGCTGATTACGGGGGGCCCCGGAGGTGGTCGTGAAGACCGGGGCGGGCCCCCGTGCCCCTTTGTCATGGAGCGACGCGTGTGGAGGCTCCGGATAGCGCTGAGGGGACTCCGGACGACGTTTCTGCAGCACAGGAGAGGCGCAGAGAAGCTGGGGAGATCCGAGATCGCCTGCAGCCGCCCGGTGAGCGGCCCTGCCTCTTCCCCTCCCCCCCCCCTTCTGGGCCGGCAGCCTCGCGTTCGGCGTCCGGGTCGCGGGGGGTCGCCTGATAGTTGTGGGTCTGTGGGGGCACACTTGGAGCCCGGGCCTTAGCGGTGAACGCTTGATGACTGTGGTGGGCTCCGGAGGAGACTGTGAAGACTGGGGTGAGCTCCCGTGCCCCCTTCTCGTGCAGTGACTTGTGTGACGGAGCAGCCCTGCTCAACTGACGACGAGCGGGGTGTCCTGATTTAGGGACTCAGCCTCGTGGCCACGAACGATAGCCGCTTTGAGAGTTTGTGACGCAGACTGGCTGAGAGGCATGGCGGCTGGACACTGAGGGGCTGGGGTACTGCCTGTGTGGGGAGTCGGATCGTCAATTACCCAGGAGGATCATTGGGTGCGGAGTGCCCTGGGGCTACTGTACGGAGTGCGCTGCCTACCGGGCCCCCTCTGGATGTGGGACCAATGGCCTGTGGGAGGCCTGTGCTGATAGAGGCCTGTTCTGTGGCACCGGCTGCTGCCCCCAGCGGAATCGTGAGCTGAGGCCCAGGGAGGAAGAGGTCGTGGGCCTGATAGTGGACGGCTTACATTGTGGTTGTTGTTCTGGTGGAGAGCCGAGCCTGGTGATTACCCCCGGCACGGTAGACGGGTGTGGGCCGTGAGTTATACTTGCCCCGCTGGGTGGAAGCTGCAAGGGGAGGAGCAGTGGGGCACCCATTAGGGGGAGGGGGGGACACGTCTGTCCGCGGAGGCGGCCGGGTTAGTTCCCGGTGCGGCTTGTGGGCAGGTGGTCTCCGTCCGAGCACCCCTAGCCGACCAGTGTTGAACAGAGTTGGGCCAGATACTCAGGTGAGTCGCAGGCCTCCCCGCCATATCAGATTGGTAAGACTGAGATAACTTACACAAACTGTACGGCGAGCTGTGGTGTGACCGTCCTGGGAGGATACGCTGCTCGGGGGCGACCATGACGAAAGATAAAACGGGGGGAGGTTCTGTCAAACAGAGCACGCTGGACAAATTCACCGGCCCTGGGGCTGCTGTGACTGAACATGGAGGAGCGACTGGGGGCATGCCGGATAACGCGGCTCTCATGGCAGCTATTACACAGTCCAGGGATGTTTTGGACGCCAAAATCGGAGCAGACGGCTCCAACGTCATGCTCCTTCGGCAGGATTTGCGTAATGCTGTGGGGCGCATCACGGAGGCCGAGACCAGGATTTCTGGGGTGGAGGATACCGTCGCTACTCTACAGAAAAAAGTTGCTTCGTTGGAAGCAGTCCAGCGGGGCCTGGTGACACGAGTGGAGGATGCAGAGGGCAGGGCCATACGGAATAATCTCCGCTTTGTTGGTTTCCCCGAGGGCTGTGAGGGGGGAGACATGGAACGGTTCCTTACCCTCTGGCTTGAGAGCTGGCTTCCCCGGGAGTCCTTGTCCCGCTGCTTTGTGGTGGAGCGTGCCCATAGAGCCCTGACGCAGAAGCCGCCACCAGGAGCCCGGCCGAGGCCTGTTATAGCCAAACTATTGAACTATCATGACCGTGATGTTATCCTGAAGCAGGCCAGAACTAAAGAGCCATTGATGTATGACAATGCCCGTATTCTTGTGTTCCCAGATTACACGAGGCTGGTTCAACAAAAGAGACAGTCATTTTTGGCAGCTAAGGCTCGGCTACGGGATTTGAAGCTCCCTTATGCCTTGCTATACCCGGCCAGGCTGTGTGTGCTTTACCAGTCACGCACACACTTCTATGATTCGCCCGAGGAGGTCTTTCACTGGACAGATGAGACGGTGAAAGTTCAACCTCACACGCCGCCCAGGAGGGAATCAGACTCATCGTCCAGTGATGTGGCTATGAAGCCGCCAAAGCCTAAACCCAAAGGAAATAGATGCTCCAGGTCCAGACGTCGATCTCAATCCTGCAATGATCCTAGCAGGGCCACCTCAATGCCTCAGCAGGGGACCTCAGCCTCATAGACATTGTTGGGACTCCCCCGGCCGGGGGAATTGAACACTACTTGCCCAGACCGGTGGAGCACGAATGAGGGCCAGTACCTTTGCCGGACCTTGCTTGACAGAGGGAACGCCTGCTGATAATGGGCTGGAAGTTGGGGATCCATTGGCGTGGGATGGCCGGGTACTCCCGTTGGGGTCCGCAGGACGCCCCCGTCGCGAAAGATACTTCAGGGGTTTTAAGGTATAGGGTGGGGGGCAGTTGCGTTGTTGTTGTTCTCTAATTGCACTATGTCACAGTTGTACAGAGCCACCATACACACACCGGGTGTTCAATCTCCCATTTTTAATAGCTACAAGGGTCTTTGATGGCGGTCCCATCGGATAGAATGCGAGTCCACCCTGGTACTCTCCGGATAGTGAGCTGGAATGTCAGGGGGGCTTTAGATAAAGTCAAAAGAGGGGCCATACTCCAAGAGGCTAAACGCTCTCACGCAGATATCCTGATGTTGCAGGAGACGCACTTAATGGGGACAAAGGCATTATGCTTTCTCCGTTATGGTTACATTCAAGTGTTCCACTCGGGGTTCATAAGGGGATCCCGCAGGATTGCGATCCTGATCCATCGCAGGGTTCCTTATCAGCATACTAAAACGTGGACGGACACTCAGGGGAGATCTCTTTCTCAGGGGTTTCTGAGGAGCAGGTGGTTCTGGGATGTGTCTATGCCCCTCCGCCGCTGTCCTGGGTGTTGGTTGAGCGACTTATGACCCTGTGGGCGGATATTCCAGACGGGCTGGCCATAGTTGGGGGTGATTGGAATGATGTGATGGACGTGGCCAGGGACAGATGGAGACCAGGGGGACGCTCTGATGCTCGTCCGACTACTAAATTGTATTCCCTGGTGACGGGACTGGACTGGGTCGACCCTTGGTGTTGGTTGCACGGAGAGGAACAGGGCTACACATATCTTTCGGCAGTACATGATTCATACTCCCGGTTAGATTATATATTTGTACCTCTGGGGGCTGCAGGCAGAGTGGTGGCGGCTGACATCCTCTCGCGGAGCTTGTCGGACCACTCACCGGTCACTCTCACTTTACAGTTGGGCCCAACGCGGCAGCCTTTTAGATGGCGCCTATCAGTCTGGAACTTGCAGAATGAGGAGTATAGGGCACATATTGAGCAAGCCATTGAGAATTACCTGGAACTCAATGTGGGATCGGTGGCGGGGGTCGAACCCCTGTGGGAGGCCATGAAACCCACCATACGGGGAGTTGATATTTCTTTCTGCTCGGCAGCACGTAGAGCCCGGAAGGAGTCGCTTTTGAAATCAGAGGCAAATATTATTGAACTTGAGCGCTGTAGCAAGGGGAAGGGGGAAGTCGGTTGCGTTGCCAGCTACTTCTGGCACAGACGACACATGCGGACCTCCTGTTGGACGAGGCCCGGCTGGCGTGGTTGGCTACCCGGAGCAGGATCTACCAGTGGGGGGATAAGTCTAGTAAGTTGCTCCATAGATTGTGCCAGGGAGTCTTGCGCCCTCAGGTTCTCCCAAGTATATCGGGCCCGGACGGAAAGCCTCTTGGGGACCCCTCTGAGATTGCTGAAAGCTTTGCAACATATTTTACGGAACTGTATGCTCCAAGGGAATGCCTGCAGGAAGACATGATCTGCCGCTTTCTTGATGATCTTCCGCCCAAGGCCCTATCTGATGAGGCACGTATGGAGCTTGATCTCCCACTCACGGAGGAGGAGCTGGGCGCTGCCCTGGGGGACTTGAACTCTGGGAAAGCCCCTAGTCCTAACGGTTTCCCGTGCGAATACTTTAAGAAATATTTCCCGCAGCTGGGGCCCCACTTCCTTAGAGTGGTAGATGACGCACGGGAGCGAGGATGTCTTCTCCGTGACTGGAGACACGCAGAGGTGGTCGTGTTCTATAAGCCAGGCCGACCCCCAGACCAACACGCCTCGTATCGTCCTATCTCCCTGCTGAACGTGGAGGCCAAAATTTTGGCCAAAGCTTTGGCCAATTGCCTTCGATCCCATAACACTACCCTGGTACACCCTGATCAGGCTGGTTTCATGCCCCAAAGAGCAACGCGCCATAATATTCGCCGTGTACATGTTGCCATAGTTGCCATTCAGGGATTGGGGGAACAAGCTGCGTTGTTATTAGCGGACATGGATAGGGCGTTTGACTCCCTCAGCTGGGTATATCTATTTGCACTCCTGCACCGCCTGAATATTGGCCCACGTTTCCTGTCCTACCCGACACTGC
Organism: Calotriton arnoldi; assembly: GCA_963921515.1. NCBI lineage: Eukaryota > Metazoa > Chordata > Amphibia > Caudata > Salamandridae > Calotriton > Calotriton arnoldi. Next base: position 2,007,475 of record CAWUFW010002314.1, on the reverse strand, counting down.
TTTACACTGATCTTACCGCATCGGTGCGCATTGCAGGCTCCACTTCCTCCACATTCTCCATCGGGCGTGGCACCTGTCAAGGTTGCCCCCTGTCACCATATCTGTTCTCTTTGGCGATGGAGCCCTTGGCTGCCTGGGTGCGGATGGATGCACAGGTGGCGGGCTTTGAATGGGCGCACAGGCTCTCGGACCGCATCGCATTATATGCCGATGCTGTATTGTTCTTTTTAACAAATGTCAATAGGACGGGTCCGAGGCTGCTCCGCATTATGCAAATCTTTGGGGAATCATCGGGATTATTCATGAACCCCCGCAAGTCCACCTTGTGGGTGTTTGGGGATGCAGTGAATCTGGGGCCTTGGGCATCAGCGGTGCAGGTCACTACCGGGGGGGGGGGGGGGGTGAAATATTTGGGTGTATTTTTATCTGACTCGCCCATTCTGTCTTGGGACAGAAATATTGCTCCGGTATGGGCACGAGTGCGGGAGGATCTTAAGGCCTGGTCACACATGCCCTTGTCTATTTACGGTAGATCGGCCATTTTTAAGATGGTTTCGCTGCCACGCCTGCTGTATCAACTACAAAATCATCCGCATCCGGTCCCTCCCAAATGGTTCCGGCAGGTTAATGCGGCCCTGGGGCAATTTCTGTGGGCGGGAGGAGCGTCTAGGGTCGCGTTGCGGACGTGTTTCCATTCAACGTACTTTGGGGGGCTGGCCACCTCGGATATTCAATCATATTATATGGCCTCGCACCTGCTCATATTGAACGAATGGTGGTATGGAGATAGAGCAGACCCCACGTATGCAGTTGAGCGGCGGTGTATGGGGGACTCTACCTTGCATACTACCTTATACTCGGCACCCCTGCGCAACTCCATGCCGCCGGTCACTAGGGTTGTGTTTCAGATATGGAAACAGGCCCTCCGTAAGATGGGGTGGTGGAACAGATTGATGAGGGAGACCCCCCTGTGGCATAATGGGCGATTGCCACAATTGGCTGCCCTGTCGGGATTCCGCGGTTGGGACAACATTGGTTTCTCTACACTGGGAGACGTAATGCGGGGTACGGTCTTGAAGTCCTTTCAAGATCTTCAGCGGGACTTCCAGATGCCAAAGACTCAATTTTATAGATACCTTCAATTCCGGCATGCTATCTCCCCCAGTCTTGCGTGATTGGAGACCCTTCCTGAATATAGCCCGGTCGAGGCTAAAGTGTTTATGGGAGATCTCCAGGACCATAAAATCTCCAGAATTTATCAATCACTGGTTACACATAGCTCCACCACGCTCCAGAAACTCAGAGAGGCTTGGGAGGGGGATCTAGGCCCATTGGAGGGGGAGGACTGGACAGAGGCGTTGGCCTCACCGCGGGAGGCTGCAATTGCGGTGCGCCTGCGCCTCATTCAGTTCAAGTACCTTCATCGTGTATATTATACCAGAGTCAGGCTCTGGAAAGCTGGCCTTGTGGCCTCCCCTGTATGCTTAAGGTGCGAGCAGGAGGAGGGAACTCTAATGCACACGATATGGCACTGCTCCGCCCTTGCAAAGTTTTGGAGAGGCGTTATGGCTTGTCTCACAGAAGTATTGGGCTGGGACCTCCCCTCCTCACCACAGCTGGTACTCTTGCATATTATGGAAGGGGTTGGGGGCAACATCTATAAACGCCATCTTATGTTATTAGGATTTACACTGGCAAAAAGAGACATTGCAAGGTTATGGAAAGCATCTGTTGCGCCTTCTCTGTCCACTTGGAAGAATGGCCTGGACTTCTGTATGGGGTTGGAAATCCCAATCTTCACGGCAAGAGGATGCCCGCAAAAACATTTCAAAATTTGGAAACGATGGGCGGACTATCGGGGCCTGCAGTTGGAGCCGGTGTCTACTGCAGATGCCACGGACTCAGGTTAACTATTCAACTACATGCAACAAGGAACTAAAGGTGTGGCAATATATTTTATATGTTGGTGTGGATGTAGGAGTGGCGAGCAGACTAGGGGAAGGTTATAGTGCAATGGGAGGGGGGTTCTCATGTTGTGGTTCTTTTGTTTGTATTTCCTTTCTTTTCTTCTGGAACGTATAATCTAAATGTCAAAGTCATGACTATGTAAGTTTATTGTGGCAGAAGTCCTCTGGGGTACAGAGCTCTGCATTATATTTGATACTTGACAAATAAAATCAATTAAAAAAAAAAAAAAAATACTATGGTTTCCAACCAATAAATAAGTTAAAACATGTCAACTTACAGTTTAGTGGATCCACCAAAATGTTAAAGGGAAAGAGGGAGTTTCTCTTTCTGATGAATTTGGCAGATGTATTGAAATATATCTGGACATTTGTATGATTGTTTAGAATAGAACAGGAAGTTGAAAGGAAAAGGTTTATGCTATTACGTGAGAAGCAAATGATATTTTGATTTACTTCGAAGTATAAATAAAGTGTGGGCACTTTGTCTTATATATATTTTGTTACTACTACTGATATCCCTTTTTGTTATTGAGAGTCCCCTAAACTTTGACAACGTTTGATAGCTTGACTGGTCATTCGTACTCACACAATGGACTGAGTGGGTAATTTGCATTTTTTTTCCGGTTGGTCAAGGACCACGCCACAATTAAGTGAGTAGTGAATAATATAAGTCATTGCTGGGGTTAGTTTTGGAAGCTGGTTCCTAATGCCACTGGCTTTGCGATCGTAAGTGGGGGCTGAAGAAGTTATATGTCCTATAATTTTTTTATTGGTTTCACTGACTTTGGCCAGAAAGTTTAAAGCATGGGTGTATTGCCACATTCTTTTCTTATTTTGCAAATGATGAATAATGGGTGGATTGCAATTTTTTTATTGATCCCACTAGGGCCCAATCGCCCTAGGGAAGCAAAAATTTACTGCAAACTGACCAGTCACTAATTTGATGTACAACGTAATGTGAACATTAGCAAGTAATTTGCATCCATTCACAAGATATTTATCTGAGAATGGGGAATAACACCGACAAATATGTTCTCTTCCACAGTGGGCAAACAGTATGTGTGCTACTTACTCCCTTGTTTTGCTACTAAATTGTAATCCTGTATCAGGCTCAAACAGGAGTTTGCCCTAAAACATAATTTGCAGCACCATCATAATCGAGGCCTATGTTGGCCAGCTATTGTGAAGAGATTATCACATTTTTTGCTTGCATTGGAACTTTATGCCTTTGAAAATCTTGAATAATTTAGTATATGTTTTCTCCTTTATGTCCATATCTGGCACAAATACAATTTCAAGCCAATATGGCCTTAAGCTAAAGAGCCTCTTTTTGTGCAGGTTCTATGGGGCCTAGGAAAATAAAACAGCTACAGTGTGTCCAGTTCACTTCTCTGTTTAAATACAATCTTACAGATCAGTGGTTGAGTGAAAGGTTTCCAACTATCCAGGTATGCACATGCACATTCAATTAGTTTGTCAAAGTTAACTTTCTACAATGATTTAAGAGTCCAAACCGGTAAATAACTGTATATAGATCGACTGTGTCTATATTCCTTCACCATGTCATCATTCTTGATGTATCAAAATGTACTTACTTATAAATTCACCACGTCTGTAATCATTTTGACTAACTTTGTCTTGACAACATTAACTGTCAAGAGCAATTGTCTGTATATAGGCAGGCAAAGTTATGCAACGCATTGACTAAGGTAGGTGAGGTGATACCTCCACATTGTGGACAGCTACTGACAGTCTCTGGTTCCTGAACCATTAACAGTATATTGCCACTTGAATCAATATTGTCCTCTTCACAGGACTTCAGATCTGTCTTACAGCTGTAACCACTAACCTAACATATTCTCACGTCTTTTTGACCTGTTCGCTTACTTTGCAACATCCACACAACATTTCTCTTTGGAGAGGTGCCCTTTAGGCGTACACCCCTTTTACAGGGGCCTGACATCATCTTTGGACAACTTATTTAGCAACATGTCCTAATCTGTTACTCTCACGCCCAGTCTGTTTCTACACTGAGGGCCTGTAAGGAACCTATCCACAACTTCTGCCCATTTTTTCAATTCCCTTCATCAGAGGCTAGCAACCAGTGGATTATTGCTCTTCCAGGACATTGCAATTTACCTTTATGCAAGCACCAAGGTTAAGACTGCAAACTTCATTGCTACCTTAAGTTTCTTAATGTGCGACTACATCCTCAGTAAACAACCTTTTGGGTGATCCAGCAAAGTCCCATTATATCGTTAGTCAGATGTAAGATGTCTGCCCAATAAGGAAGCAGGTTTGGACACACCCAAAACAGATGAATGAAGACTGCATTATTCACAGCACACAGAGGGCATCTACCCATCACCAGCCTAAATATTTTGTACTGTTTGCAAGGTGTCAGGTATGACCGATGCAGAATGTGGTAAGCATTAGTTGGACTTGTGCATTCCTGGATACAGCTTTAGGCTTAAAGCTTCACAGTCTGAGATGGCAAGGATTTTTAAAGGAGAGTTACCAGCCCTTTGCAATTACCAGCTGTCAGAAAAGTTTGCAAAACTACATGATTATATAGATTCTCAAATTGCTTCCCCCACATCTCCTCCATCAAATTTTTTGGTGCATTATATTCCAGAGATTGTCGAGTAGTCAATTGGAATTTCTCCAGCAATTCCACTATCGCTTTTCCTATGCCCCCACCTATCATAACTGATTCCGCATGATTTGGGCTCCTAACTACCTAAATGGCATCAGCTACCAGCTCAATTCCAGTGCTGGTAATCCTACCACCAGTGGCACTGAAGTTGTGTTCAAGGGGTTGTCACAAGATTTAGAGAAATTAACTCTCAGGCTCGACTGACTCCACAAATGGCACTTATGGACTGGGAAAAGGACAAACCTTGCATCACGAGGATATTTGCTGCTTTGGCGCTGCTGTTGGCCAAAAGCCTCATAGCGAAACATTCGGGCAGAGGACAACCCCCAAATAAAAAAACAATGGCTGGCCAAATTGACTTACTGCAACTATCAATAAGAAATCTATGCAGAACTATTGCTGGTAACCTGTTGCCCATGAGATATATGGGCACCTTTTCAAGGAATCCTCCTTGAAGCAAGAGATAATGAGAATCATTAACGTAGTCATAGATAGATTATTTGCACTGGGATGTATAATTGAAAGGGGATATCTATGGATGCAAATGGGGACTATTATCTGTGCTGTGTTTGAAATATGTTGAATTATAAGGGGCAATTTTATCTTGGTTGTCTGTATGTTTACTAATAAAAAACTGGCATTAAACCTTTTTTTTTTTTTTTAAATAAACCTCTCAGGTACTACATTTCACCAAATGATTTAAGGGCCTCTAGAACCGATCGGGAAGTGTGCCTCAAGTACACCAAAATGTCAATATCATCAGCATAAAGTGAAATAACGTGTCACAGAATCCTCCCTTATGTCCCACCGGTGGACAGCGCCTCTGAACGTCTCTGCCGTCGGCTCCATAGCTAGAGCAAATAACATGGGGGGGGCTGGAGGGGGGGGGGGGGGGCAACCCGGACGTGTCCCCCCTCTAGAAACGCAGTGTCAGTTTGCAATCTTTCCATCTTAATTTCCCTTCTCCAAACCCTATGCCCTCCAATGCAGCATACATGTAATCCCATCGTAAGCAGTCCGATTGACACCACTGCTACAATTGGGTTATCTCTAGTGTATTCAATGTATGACATGGACTAGATGGCAGAGGTTCATAGCCGTGCACCTGGTTGGAACAAAACCTGTTTGATCTTGGTGCACAACGGAAATCAACAGTGGGGCTATTCTGTTTTCAATTACTTTACCTATAACCTTGTAATTGAGATTCAACATGGATAGGGGCCAATAGGATTTGAGTTCTAACAAGCTATGTTGAGTCTTTGGCAGCAACACTATCTCTGCCTCGCTCATACTTGCTGGTAATTTGCTTTACCCAAGGTGTCCACATACACTTTCAGCAACCTGTGTACAAATAGGGAGGCATATTTACCATAAAATTCAGCAGGCTACCAGTCACTACCTGGGGTTAGTCACCATCCTCTGGATTTCTGCCAACTGTAAGGGTGCATCCAAATCCATCACCTGTTGTTCATTTAATTTAGTAACCCAGGCTGCCTGTATATACAATCAATCAATCAGGGAATTGTAAGCGCGCTACTCACCCGTGAGGGTCTCAAGGCGCTGAGGGGGGGGGGTACGCAGATCTGTTTAGCCGAAGAGCCAGAACTTGAGGGTCTTCCTGAAGGTGTTCAGGGAGGGGGCGCGTCTGATGTCTGCCGGTAGCTCGTTCCAGGTCTTGGCTGCAATGTGAGAGAAGGATCTTCCGCCTGCTCTGGCTCTGTGGATGCGCGGGGTTTCGGCCAGTGCGAGGTTGGAAGATCAGAGGTTTCTTTTGGGTACGTGGAAGTTGATTCTGTCGTTGAGGTATTTGGGGCCGTTGTTGTGTAGGCATTTGTAGGCGTGAGTGAGGATTTTGAAAGTGACTCTTTTCTCCACTGGGAGCCAGTGGAGACTTCGTAGGTGTTAGCTGATGTGTTTGTGTCAAGGGATGCCGAGGACGAGTCTGGCGGCGGTGTTCTGTATTGTCTGGAGTTTGCGGAGTAGGGACTTGTTGATGCCGGCGTAGAGTGCGTTTCCATAGTCCAGTCTGCTGGTGATGAGTGCGTGGGTGACTGTCTTCCTTGACTCTGGGGGGATCCACTTGAAGGTCTTGCGGAGGGTGTTGAAGCAGCTGGAGGTGACGGCGTTGACCTGTCGGTTCATGGTGAGTGATGAGTCGAGTACGATGCCGAGGTTCTTGGCGTGGTCTGAGGGGGTAGGTGGCTTCCGAGGGCGGTCGGCCACCAGGTGCTGTCCCATGCAGAAGGGGTGGGACCGAGGACGAGGACTTCTGTCTTCTCTGCGTTGAGCTTCAGGCAGCTGTTGGTCATCCAGACTGCGACGTCTTGCATTCCTTTCTGGAAGTTGAGTTTGGCAGTGGTGGGGTCTTTGGTGAGGGAGAGGATGAGCTGAGTGTCGTCAGCGTAGGATACGATGTTGAGGCCGTGTTGTCGGACGATGGCTGCGAGGGGGGCCATGTAGATGTTGAAGAGGGTGGGGCTCAGTGATGAACCCTGTGGGACACCGCAGGTGATTTTCGTGGGGTCGCAGAGGAAGGGTGGGAGTCTGATCCTTTGGCTTCTTCCGGTGAGGAATGATCTGATCCAGTCCAGGGCTGTTCCTTGTATGCTCATGCGTCGTGTAGTCTGGCGACTAGTGTGCGGTGGGAGACGGTGTCGAAGGCCGCTGATAGGTCGAGTAGGATGAGGGCTGCGGAGTGGCCTTGGTCCAGGAGGGTGCGGATGTCATCTGTGGCGGCGAGTAGGGCGGTCTCTGTGCTGAGGTTGCTTCGGAATCCGGATTGGGACGGGTCGAGGATGGCGTTTTCTTCAATGAATCGTGTCAGTTTCCTGTTGACTGTTTTCTCTGCAACTTTGGCTGTGAAGGGGAGGAGCGAGATGGGCCGATAGTTCTTGAGGTCGGTGGGGTCAGCTGTGGGCTTCTTGAGCAGGGGTCTGACTTCTGCGCGCTTCCAGTCGTCTGGGAAGGTGCCTGTTTTGAAGGTGGTGTTGATGGTGCATTGTAGTTCGGCTGCGATGGCGGCCGCGGCTCTGTGGTAGATGTGAGGGGGGCAGGGGTCGGTGGGGGCCCCCCCGAGTGGATGCTTTTCATGGTCGAGGCGGTGTCTTCGGCCGTGATCGATGTCCAGTTGGAGATGGTGGGCTAGCTGGTGTTTCTGCGGGGCGGGGGGCCGTCTTTGGCGCCTGGTGGATGGTCGATGAAGTTGTCGTAGAGGTTTTTGATCTTGAGGTGGAAATAGGTTCCAAGCTTGTCGCAGAGGTCTTGGGATGGGGTGATGTCTGTGGCTTCGCTGCGTGGGTTGGTGAATTCTTGAATGACACTGAAAAGTTCCTTGGAGTTGGTGGAGTTGGCCAGGATTTTGTTGTGGATGAAGTTCCTCTTGGTGGCTCTGATCTGGTTGTGGTAGTCCATCATGGCGTCCTTGTAGGTGGTGTGGTTTTCGGCTGTTTTGGTGTTTCTCCAGTTCTTCTCCAGGCATCTGCAGGTGCGTCTGGCTTCTTGGAGAGCGGTGGTGAACTAGGCGGCTTTCCTGGGGCGTTGTCTGTCGGGGTTGCGTAGCGGGGCGAGCTCGTCTGCGCAGTTGGAGATCCAGGTGTTGAGTTCTCTGGCTGCATCGTTTGCGTCATTTGCGTCGGGTGCCCAGGTGTGGTTGTCTCGGGTGAGGGTTGGGTTAAGTTGCTCCTCGGTAACCTTGCTCCAGTTCCTTCGTGGTGGGCGCGGGGCTAGTTTGGGTGCCTTGGGTTTGCTGATGGCGAAATGTACGCAGTGGTGGTCGGTCCATGGCGGCTGCGTTGTGTGGCTGAATTGGACGCGGTTTCCTGCCGCGAAGATGGGGTCGAGGGTGTGTCCTGCTCTGTGGGTCGGTGTGTTGACGAGTTGTTTGAGTCCGATGCTGGCGAGGTTGTCACAAAGGATAGTGGAGTAGGGGTCGGTGGGGTTGTCGAGGTGGAAGTTCAGGTCTCCAATGAGTATGTAGTTTGTTGAGGCGATGGCGTGGGGTGCGATGAAGTCGGAGATGGTGGTGGCGAAGGGTGTTCGGGGGCGGGGGGTCTGTAGACGAGGGTTCCTCGGAGTGTGGCTTTGGGGGTGGTCTGGATCTAGAAGTGCAGGTGTTCGGCGGAGGGGAAGGTTTCGCTGGAGGTGGTGAGGCGGAGGGTGCTCTTGTGGGCGATGGCGAGGCCCCCTCCTGGGAGGTTGGGGCGGTCTTTCCTCTGGATCTTGTATCCGTCTGGGATGGCGGTGCTGATGTCGGGGGCGGAGGATGCGTTGGTACAGGTCTCTGTGAAGAAGGCAATGTCAGGCAAGAGAGTCGAGTAGGTTCCAGATTTCCATGGCGTGTTTGTGTATGAGCGTACGTTGAGGAGGATGCATTTTAGGGTGTCGTCGGTGCTGGCGTCGGCGGTGTTGGAGGCCGGGGTGGCGGTGAGGGTCTGGCGGCAGTGGAGGCAGGAGAACTGGCCGTGGGTCATGTTCGGCGAGGCCTGTTGGCATTCTCCAAGTCTTCCAGGGTTGAGTGCGAGGAGGGTGGTGGTATCGTAGCGATGGGTAGTGGAAGGTCCATGGTTCCTGGCGCTGGCCGGGTCGCGGACGGGCTAGCCTTTGGTGCGTCTTCGGCACGCCAGCGGCGCGCCCACTGCGCGCGGCCGCCATTAAGTAGGGGAGGTGGGAGGGAGGAGAGGCTGGGAGGCGGGAGCAGGGGAATTCTGGGGGGGGAGGGGCCACAGGGGCAGCAGCGGCAAAAGGCGAAAGGAACAGGCAGGTAAGAGAAAATAAAAACAGTGGTGAAATTAGAGCAAGAGACAGATGGGCACAATAACAGTGGCACAACAGGGACAAAATATTAAGAAAAAAAACGGCTGAGAAAGGTTTCGGTGGTTGCAGGCAGTCTGGTCCCAGTTGGAGCGGGCAGCAGGCGCAGGAGCGGGCAGCAGCCTCGAACCTCCCAAGGAGGAGGTCGGGGTCTGGAGGCAAGAAACGGCACAGCGGAGCTGCGGGGAGGGAGTGGACCTAGACCGAGGGTATATACCCCCCGGACTAAATTCATAGTAAGGTGATGCTGCTTCATTTATCTGGTCTTGTGTAGACACTTCCTTCCCAGTAAAGTCCCTTACTGCTGTGATGGGTATGCTGTGAGATGTGTTACGAAGTAACCAAGCCAAGAGGTGCCCAGATATTTCTCCTTCATGATACTGTCTTGCTAGATGTTCTCCGTCATCCAGAGAGGAAAGTATTGTTACTGCTTCTTTATGTGCACTCTGCATGACCAGTAATTCTTCAAGAGTCTGTTTCACCAAAATCACTTCTTATTCTGCTTCTTTAGGCTCATCTTTCAGACTCAACACTTCATTACTTAAGGTCTTTCTAACTCTATAATTTGTTGAGATACACACCCCAAGCAAATACACTTTGGAAGCATCCTACCCCTGGCATGGATCTCCTTTGGAGTCCTCATTATGCCCAAAATATTTTATTTTGTGTGTGCCTAAAGTTTCTGCGTATACTCTGTCCAGGACAGCAATGGACTGCATCCTCCATGTGGGAATTGTGAGTTTACAACGACCCCTGTCGAGCAAATGTGCCTGCAGTCAGGGATCTGAGAAAGTACAAGCCAGATAATCACTACTTAATGTTCCGGCTTGTAATTGTGATATGTGAAACATAAAACCATTTCTGGAGTACAATTTATGCATGTGGGAATATTCAGAATATTCTCTATGTTAAGGGTGCAAGCTATGCCAGCTATCTATCAGGTGCCAGGCCTGCATCCAATGTCACAGTGCTACTGAAGATCACATAGGTGACCCCTGCAGGGGCAGTGAGAGATATCCACTGCACCATCCAGAATGCAGAATCCAGATGATGGGATAGCCTGCTTATGTCTACATCGGTAGGTGTAATCGACCTAGACTCCCTTGTCCCAGCTCCAATCCTCTTCACTCTCTGTGACAGATCCATTCAATGTAGCAGGACCCCACTGATCTTGGTGCAGTGAAGCGCTCACTTGCACCGCTGATGACATCCTGGAGGTGTGCTTGCTTTTTTGTGCAGCCACTTTCACTGCCAAAGCAGGAAATTTAGCTTCCAGTTGACCATCTCTTGTTACTGTGCTTTCCATTTTCCTGCATGATCATATGTTTCTCATTCAACACAGCAAGCTCTTCTCTCAACCTCCTAAGCTCATCCCCCTTCTCTTCCACCTCATTAAACAACTTCTGTAAAAGTCACTCAACTTGACCTGCAGCTCTGTATTCCAGTTTATTCCCTCTCAGCTATAATACTTTCCAATGCCACCTTCACTTGGAGCAGATTTATTTTCCCTTCTACCTCAGTCCACGAAATCAATATAAGTTAATTAGCCATTGGTCACCAGGCATTCATGAATTGTCCATCCACTGAGGTGACTGCAACGTGCTCCTTCCATACTATCTCTCTCCCTCCCCTGACTATTTCTCTTGTTCCCAAAGACGAGCATTACTGAAACCAATTCTGCTACGATTCTGAAAATGATCTTGTGCTGGGCTAGTACTAACTGCAACTGAGTACTTTTTGATGATATATTTTGAGTAAGTGCAAAAAGAACAATTGATGGACAGAATGCAGAACAATGTCATACGTTCACCCCAGTACAGAGATCTGAGCCTCACTGCCAGGCCAGGTCCTCCCTGGACTGGAAACAAGCATCCTAGGACTGGTTTCAGGGTTTCACCCTTCATCAGCCAGGATAGCTTGACTCCAGTGGCACGGAGAGCACGGGACCCATGTCTGGGCATACCCGTCCCACTTGGGGTGTCAAATGCAAAAAGAACAATTGCTGGACAGAATGCAGAACAATGTCATACATTCACCCCAGTACAGAGATCTGGGCCTAAATGCATTGTTTTTTTGCTCCCCGTGTCATTCCAGTTTGAACCCAGCCATATGCAAATCAGTCTTGACCCTCCGCCCAATGGGAACAGTCCAGCCCGAACTGGGGTGGTGTGGTGGGCAAAAGAACGATGGATTAAACCCAGATCTTTGTGACAGGGGGTGAATGTTTGCATTGTTCAGCATTCCGTCCATCATTTGTTTCTTTTGCATTTGAGTAAGTGGCACCCTCAATTACAACAAAAACAACAAGCAGTTTTAACATCGCTTTTTAACAAACAAGCATAAACATTTTTTAATAAAATATGCATTTAAACATTTATCTGTGCAGAGGTACAGCAAACAGTAAAGTAAAAGAAAAGGCAGTTTCTTTCTTACATTCCTTTGTCTTTTGACCTGTCATCAATTGCCTGACTTCATTTGTTGTCCAGGAAACTCACACCAAGTTGAGTCCTTGGTGCAGCCAATGGACTGGATAGTTGGGCAGTGTTGCGTCTCATATAGATGCGTATGAAGCAACCATACTTAGGAATAAAGCTGGCAACTGTCCCTTCAAGAACCTTCTCATTCGAGAACCTTCTGGCTTCTCGCTGTACTTCTCTACTAATCGCATGCGCATTAAAAGTGCTTTTGCTCTTTGCGCAATGTCTACCTTCTTTAGCCTTCTTCTCTCAGGCAGGTGGGGCTGGTATCCGCTCTTCTCAAGATAACAGAAATTCTGCACAAGACCCATTTCGGCTTAATGCGGTCTGAGAACATCAACCTCGCATGCAGCCATTATCAATGTAACTGCAAAATATTTTCTCTCCTACTGCAGCAATGGAACTCCTTATCTCAAGTTCGCCTGAAAGTTCATAGTATCAAGCTCTGCTGCTCCTTTCTCACTCGTGGGCCTGACAGCAACTGCTTAAATACTGTTAAGCATTCATGATCTAAATCTTCCATATTCCATCAACATGTGTTCCCACAAAACTAACTATCCTAGAACTACTCTCTTGCGCTATCCCTACTCCTAGGTGCTATCCCTGCTTCTAGGTTCTATACAAACATAAGTACACCACCGTGGGAAATTCAGGCTTTCTTTGTTTTGATCATAAATAACTAACAGGTCATGGAGCGAGGGAAATTCATGGAGATAGGACCACTGATTAAGAGAGAAACATAACAGGGAATCTCTCATGAAGTAGGGTGCCTAAGGGGCGAGACTTTAATTTCACCTTTGGTGTCCTCCAGGTCCAGTAACCTGCAGAAGTTCCAAACTTTACCAAAATGAAATTGGGAGCACGTGCAATGTCTGAATCAAGTGCTTACTTCTGAAATGCATCTATTGGTTAAATCTGCAGCGAGTCAGTAAAATCCCGGTGATCTGACTATTAATAATATTTTCTTGCACCATAAGACGTTATCTGATTTCATTTAGGCTGAAACTTAGGCTACAGCACTTCAGGAGAGGTTTACTAACTAAGTGCCAGACATCACCCATTCTAGAGAGGTGATATATCAATTCCTTTTTTTGTCTTTACTGTGAGAATCATTAATAGTAGATAGCCTCGTTGAGCTCTGTACAGAGAAGTAAGTCCTGGATAGATGGAGTCACACTGAAACAGTCCCCCAGAGACTACTTTGAAGATGACCAGTGCACTCACCAAAAGCACAACACTCTCTCTCCAATAATCACAAAGCATTGCTCGGCTAAACATGTTCACTTTATTTTCATCCCATCCTGTACCTGCCAATACACCTGCGCCTCTCCAGGTACAGTGGTCATGGCCGATGTGTGACATAATAAGCCACGTCAGCCTTGAAAGCCATACAAAGAATCATTGAGAATACTACTGCAGGAGATTTGCTCTGCCTATTCCTGTTCCACAGACCAATTCTTTCTCTTCCTTTCTGATTCTCCCTTTTGAGGAAGAAGTCCCATAAGCAGACATGATGGAGTGAAGTACTGGAGGATACCCGGTGGCATACATGAAATCGCAGACTGGAACTACTCCCCTTTGTATTAACTAGGAATTGATGTTATAAGCAAGCATCAATTTACAACCCGACTCCTCCACAGAAAGCAATTACCCTGCTCTCGCTGTTTTTTGTCTTGCAAACCCTACAGACTGGACTTCCAGACTGTGAGCGGCAACTTGTCATCTTTACAGATGAGTTGTTCCCAATCAATGTCCAAACACATTAATGTATGGGCTCGGCAATCCGCTACTTAGCCAGCAGGTTGGAGATTCCAACCCCTGAATGTGAGGCAGCCTAAGAAAATGTGTTTTCAAGTGCGCTATAGCCAGGCCCACAGCTTGGATCTTTTGAAGGCCAACTTTCCATCAATCTTGCACTGCAATGCGACATGAAACCCTCTGGCTCTCAGTACCTCTTCCTGTGCTATGCTAAAAATAGGATCATGGCAAATTAAGGAATTTAGAATTTCCCATGACAGTGTGTGATATCATTCACAATTATATTGTGGAGAAGACCCCTTTCAGGAGAGCCATGTGCCACACACATGTCCTTGACATGAGAGTTACTTCAGATTTGAAATATGTAGACGCGCAGCTTATCCTTGTCACAATGAATGAGCGGAACTGTGGCCTTTTGGAGAGCGCAGTTTTAAAGGCTTGTAAAATCAGAGTCTTCGAAGAGGTGCTACACTGTGATCTTGGAATCATAAAGTGATAGATGCTAAAACAAATAGGCAATGAAAAGTACGTTAAAATGCAATAAAATGCAAACTGAGACTTTTTGCCCTGCTTCTTTTTTAAATATCTCGATTAACTGACAACAACCAACGCAAAGAGGAATTATCCTTTGAAATTTTAAACATTTTAGAATTGGGGCGGTTATCCCCAAAACACATTCTGTAAGTGTAGTGCTGCAAACACTTCGTAAACTAACTTAATAAAAAAAAAAAAATTATTGAACTTAGTTATTCTAGCACTTTAAAACGGTCTCACTGCAGGTATTTGAAAGTAAACCATTTCACACTAGTTTTCTAGACTTACTAATTCTCGGAGTTTTACTTTCCCTGTTTGCTTGTACTGCCAAGCCTTAACAAAGATTTAAAGAAAGGAAGCAAGCATAATTTCATCTTAACTTAATAACAAAGACAAAGATTTTGTCGCAGAGGTAAAGTGAGTCATTAGCTTCGTGAATGTCACTAGCCTCTGATTTGTCTGCCATTTATGACTTGGGCACGTAATTTAGATTTTAGCGGAAACACTGATTTGTCTGGTTATGTTTGCATTTCACGGGGCGTGGCCAAGATGGCGGATAGAGCGGACGCAGAGCCCTGAGCTCCGCTCTATGCCCGCCGGCAAAATCCTGTTTTCTCCTCGCCTGGCCGGAGATCCTTGCCGGTGATTGATGCGGGAGATGACCGGCACCCGCTGGAGGGAAAAATCGGCGCTCGTCGGCACCCCGTGAGCCCGCTGCGGGCCTCGATGTCTGCCTATGCGACCGCGAGTGCCCCCGAGGCCCGGAGCAGCGCGAGAGGACGGAGGCGGCGCAGGCCGTTACTCGCCCGCGCGGTGCCCGAATTCACCCCCCCCTCTACATTAGGGGTCCTGGAGTGCCTGAGGCCTGGGGTGCTGTGTCCTGTGCCCTTGTGACGCCGCCTGTGACCCCCCTTTGGCCTGCTCGAACCTCCGTGGCTGAGGTGGCCATCCTGCGACGAGGGGCCTGTGGTGACTAGGCCTCTGGGCACGGCGGTGAGGGGGTGCGAACCCGTCTCCC
This sequence comes from Calotriton arnoldi, assembly GCA_963921515.1. NCBI lineage: Eukaryota > Metazoa > Chordata > Amphibia > Caudata > Salamandridae > Calotriton > Calotriton arnoldi. The sequence continues at coordinate 1,992,256 of CAWUFW010002314.1, read as the reverse complement.
CCTCCCCCATTTGGGGGTTAGGAGTGCTGTGCCCTGAGAACCTGGCGGGTGCGGTCCACGGCTCCAGGTTCCTGATGGGCTGACCACCCGGGACCGCCATATTGTGTTTGGCGAAAGGAGGCGGCCGGGCCTATTGAGGTGCGGCTACAAGATTGCTGCATCTGGCGGATGAGCGAACGACATCCCTTGGCAGCGGTGAGTGGACCCCCGTGGCCCCTTTCCTCCTCTATACTCCTTGCGACCTCTACGGACTGTGGGTGTGCTGCGAGTGCGCAGCTGAAACCGCGTCGCCCGCCCTGTGGTGAGTGAGACCCCGGTGGATTGTCTCGGTTGTGGGGGGCCCCCCTGGAGCTCGGGTGTTTGGCTGTGGATAGCCTCACCCACGGGGTGCGGCAGAGAGTATATCCCTGAGCCCTGGCTGGTGGACCGGAAGCGGCGCGCTGGAGCTGAGCCTGCGGGTGTGATGACACGGGGGTGAGTGCCCTTGCGGGGAAAGCGTACACCGGTGTGCCATAAGTGGATGCGCGGGATGCATCTGGAGACGACTGTGGCTGCCTGAGTAAACTACGGCTGGGGCGGTGTCTCTGATCCTGCAGTGGGATCAACTCTATGTTAGTCCTGCGTCCCTTGGTGCCCCGCAGGGCGTGAGTGAGAACATTCTGTAGCTTGGGCGATCTATCTTGCGCACCTTCTTCCCCTCGCTTCGACTCCTGACTGCTCCTGACCTCTGAGGGTGCGCGCCCGCCATTGCATGCCCTGTGAGCGCACAGGGGCGACATCATGGGCAAACCCAGACCGGACAGATCCCAGGCGCAACCTCCGGAGGTGGAGCCGGCGTCCTCGGAGCGCAGGACCGTGGATCCCCCAGGGACATCCGGCCAGGGAGACCACACTGATCAAACGCACCGCTTTGATGAAATACTAGCGGCAATTCTGGATATTAAAACCACCTTGGGCTCTAAAATCGACTCTCTTAGTATCGACATGGGATACTTACGAGAAGACCACAAGGAGCTTAAGGGTCGGGTCGACGAAAATGAGTCCGCCTTGGCATCCATGCGGCCTACAGTGGCTGCGACGACTTCCCAGCTGCGAACCCTCCAACAGGAGGTGGACTACCTTCAGGCCCGCGTGGATGACCAGGAAGGGCGCTCACGACACAATAACGTGAGAATCGTGGGCCTGCCCGAACGGGCAGAGGGGCCCAGCACGGAACTGTTCCTGGAAGACTGGTTCGCACGTGAGGTCCTACAGGGCAAAATGTCTAAGTTCTTCTCTATTGAGAGGGCTCATAGGGTCCAGGGGGGCTCCCCGCGACCTGGCGCACCTCCTAGACCAGTGGTGGCCAGATTCTTCAATTACCGCGACAGGGATCACGTGCTGCAGATCACCAGGACCAAGGGCCCCTGGCAAATCGAAAACGCGACAGTCCACATCTACCCGGATTATACCCTGACTGTGCAACGCCGCCGATCCTCATTTTTGGAGGTCAAAAAATGCCTGCGAGATCATGAGGTTCAATACTCCTTGCAATACCCGGCGCGCCTGCGTATTCACCATAAGGAGGGCACGGTCTTTTGCGACACGCCGAACGATGCCTGGGCTTGGGTCGACCAACAGGGTTTGGCGCACGATCCTCCTGTGATGCAGTCGAATTCCGCACGACCATGGACCGCGGTGCCAGCACGTGGAGGCCGAGGCGGGAACAGATCGCGCCGCCCAACAAAGACGCAAGCCACGCGTGAAAGAGCACAAGCCATCAAGACGGTGGAACAACTGGGCTCCCCTTCATCCTCCTCCAGACGGGACTCGGACTCTGATGCACAAATGGACCGCACACTGCAGCTTACGGATTCACAGATTGAGGCAATGGCGGGGACGGGCCCGGTCCTTACCCCGCAAACAGCAGCTGATCTAGGTTGAAATTATTGCGCCTGGAACTTGTTTCTCTGTTGAAGTGACCGGACAGCTGGTGTATAGCTGATGATTGCCAGGATGATCCACGGGAGGCGGCACGGACATTACATACAGTCTTTACGCCACCTTCCCCACCGAGTGAAAAGTAGCTGATACAGCACACTATTTCATTCTTTATCTTTTGCTGTATGTTTTAATTGTTGTGTTATTGGATTTGCAGTTTAGTGCGAATGGCCCATTGTCCGTTGACAACCAGGCCTGGGGTGGGAAGTTGGGATATTTTTGATGATGTCATTCTTTCTTTTCTTTTATGTTTGCAATTCACGAGCCCTGGTGCCGATATACCCCTGTGTCCGGTAGTTTGGGACTCTGTGTGTAGCGATGGGAATGCGGACTGCCACGTGGTGGGGGGATCCTCGCACAATTTTATTATACACCTACATAAATGGCTAAAGGGGATTATTCTTTATTGACCTGGAATGTGAGGGGGCTGGCGGGATGCACCAAGCGCCACAAAGTGTACCAATACCTGCGCAGCCACAAGGTCACGTTTGCGCTACTCAAAGAGACGCACCTCACGACACAGACGCTGGCGTCGCTCCGCAAACGATGGCGGGGCATGGTCCTGGGCACGACGTATTCGGGTTACGCTAGGGGGGGCGCTTATCTGGGTGGCCCCTGGGACTCCTCTCCAAATTACACAATTTAGAGTGGACGTGCAGGGTCGCTATGTCACCATGGAGGGTGTGCTGAACGGTTCCCCCCTGGCGCTGGTTTCCCTGTATGCCCCGAACTCGGGCCAATTCAATTTCCTGCGGCTGCTCACACCCTCGCTGCTTACGGACCCCACGGTCCCTACATACTGGGGGGGCGATTTCAATGGGTTTGGGATCTTACCTCGGATCGCTCCCGCCCACCTCTCTCTGGGGCGCAGTCCATTACACTGGCGCATCACATGCGGGAATGGGTGCTACAACTGCAGGTCCACGATGTCTGGCGCCGGCTTCATCCGCGGATGCGCATATACTCTCACTACTCGGCTCTGCACGATTTACACACACGGATTGATATGGTGTTTTGTTCGGATAATGCTCTGTATAGTGTGGTGCATGCTGCGTACTTGGCGCGCGCGCTTTCTGACCATACACCCTTACAATTGAGCCTGACCTGGGGCGCGCAACGCCCTACGATCTCGACGTGGCGCCTGCCAGGGGCGGCGCTGGCTGACTCCTCCTACCGGACCACTTTACTGGAGTCCATTACCAATTATTTTGCGGAGAATGAGGGGACTGCGTCATCGGTGGGGTTGGAGTTGGACGCCTTCAAGTCTATTCTTAGAGGTCATGCAATCAAGACCACGTATGGGGCTCGCACAACCCTCACTGCGGCACTAGATGCGCACGAGTCCGAGATCCAGAGTTATGAGCGGCGAATTCCGGTGGATCCCCTGCTTGCCCCCTTACTCGCCCAGGCGCGGCTGGCGTACAGGCAGGCGATGGATGACCTGTGTGTCTTAGATTATAGAACATATTTGGCGCGCAGGCATAGCGAAGGAGACAAGGCTGGGAAGCTCCTGGCGTGGCTCCTCCGATCCGATACTACCCAGCCTCCCATTACTGCCGTATACACGAGTGCCGGTACTTTAGTGAATACGCAGGCAGCTATCAATCTCTCCTTCCATGAGTACTACACCACGTTGTACGCAGCCCCGGCACCACCTGATCCTGATCGTATTCGGGAGTTTTTGGAGGGGGGCCGGCTCCCGCAGATCGTTCCGGCTCACAGGGCCGCTCTGGAACAGCCCATTGCGCTTGATGAAATCACGGATGCCATCCGGCAGCTAGCGGCGGGCAAGACGCCGGGGACGGACGGGTGGCCGGCAGAATTTTATCGTACCTTCTCTGCACAGCTAGCGCCTAGGCTGGCCAAGGTGTATGCCGAGGCCTTTGAGGCGGGTGAGTTACCACCAACTATGAGAGAGGCGACGCTGGTTGTGCTGCCTAAACCAGGGCGAGACCCCCTTCTCATGGCTTCCTATCGCCCCCTGTCGATGCTTAATGTCGATTATAAGATCCTGGGGAAATTATTAGCTAATCGGCTCCTTGTTACTGTCCCTCTGCTGGTCCATGAGGACCATAATGGTTTCATTCCAGGGCGCAGTACGGGGTTGAATCTGCGGCGGTTGTTTGCGCTCCTGGAGTGGGCGCGGGGTGGGGAGGAGCGGCCCTGGATCGCCTCGCTCGACATAGAAAAGGCGCTTGACACCTTAAGCTGGGCTTACCTCGAGGCGACCCTGACAGGGTTTGGCATGGGTCCCCATTTCCTACGATGGGTACGATTGTTATACAGTGGTCCGCGGGCCAGGGTGAAAACGGGTCGCACTTATTCGCCGCTCCCGTCGATAGCGAGGGGGACGCGACAGGGCTGCCCCCTGTCCCCGATCCTTTTTGCTCTGGCCATGGAGCCATTGGCGTGCAGGTTGCGGCTGCGGGTGCGAGATTGGGGTATACGGGTCGATCAGCGATGGCATATCGCCTCGCTATATGCCGATGACGCGCTGATTTACCTTCGTGGCGAGGCCGCGATCCTGCAGTCAGTCATGGCTCTTTTAAATGAACACGCGACCGTCTCTCGACTCCAGGTTAACTGGGCGAAATCGGTGGTGTTCCCGATGACATCAATGACTCCGGCGCAGAGGCGGCTAGCGCCACTTACCCCGCTACAATGGGCGTTCGACACCTTCAAATATCTGGGGGTGCCGATTTACCACTTGGGATCGGACACGATCGACGGGAACCTAGGCCGAGCCAATACGCGAGTGCGCACGACCCTTTCGTTTTGGACGAGTCTCCCTTGTTTCCAATGGGTCGGGTAGCAATCTCTAAGATGTTAGTTCTCCCCCGTCTCTTATATTTTTTCTGTGTACTCCCATATCGTTTACCCCGAAAACTCTTACGAGACCTGGAGTCATTGCTGGTGTCGCTGATTTACCTTCGTGGCGAGGCCGCGATCCTGCAGTCAGTCATGGCTCTTTTAAATGAACACGCGACCGTCTCTGGACTCCAGGTTAACTGGGCGAAATCGGTGGTGTTCCCGATGACATCAATGACTCCGGCGCAGAGGCGGCTAGCGCCACTTACCCCGCTACAATGGGCGTTCGACACCTTCAAATATCTGGGCGTGCAGATTTACCACTTGGGATCGGACACGATCGACGGGAACCTAGGCCGAGCCAATACGCGAGTGCGCACGACCCTTTCGTTTTGGACGAGTCTCCCCTTGTTTCCAATGGGTCGGGTAGCAATCTCTAAGATGTTAGTTCTCCCCCGTCTTATATTTTTTCTGTGTACTCCCATATCGTTTACCCCGAAAACTCTTACGAGACCTGGAGTCATTGCTGGTGTCGCTGGTATGGGGTGCTTCCCGGGCTCGGGTGGCCCTCCACAAGTTATACTTACCATTATCAGATGGTTGCCTGGGCGCGCCCAATTATGAGCGATACTACGCGGCGGCACAATTACAGTGGCCAATGCGGTGGCTCGCCAAAAGTAGCCTCACTGAGTTGGTCTCTGGCGCCGTGTCCTGGGATATTTCAACGCTCCTAGAGTGGCTATCGGGAACTGCTACGCCAACCCAGAGACGACAGGGCAATTTATTGATGACTGCAGCCCGACGACACTGGGCTAGATACGTGGTGCCCAAGGGCCGGCCGCCGCCTTACGCCCCTAGTCTACCTCAGGAGCTGCTCCCTGGCACGTATTGATGCCATGGACGCCAGGAACTGGGGGCATGGAGAGAGAGTGGACTGGACACATGGGGGGATATGTTTGCGGATTCGCAGCTGCTGACGTTTGAGGGCCTAGTGAAAACGTATGACGTGCCACAGGGCTCCTTCCTACTGTATGCCCTACTACGTCGCCTGTCCTTGCAGTCCTGGGGTGCGGACGGAGGGGAACCAGTTATTTCATACTTGCTACATACCTTGCTCACACACGGCCGCGGGCGTCAAGCCATCACAGCCATATACATTTCCATTAGATTGGACGATCCCCCTCCATTGACTACCTTGCGAGCGTATTGGGATGGCGAGCTCTCTATTACCTTGTCGGATAAACAATGGCAACAATGTCTTACTTACCCCAAAATTATTTCGACCAACGCCAGAGTGAAATACACTCAATTTAACTATCTCCACCATACGTATCTCACCCCTCATAGATTGGCACGTATGTACCCTACTACCATGGAAGTCTGCCCTCGATGCAGAAATCAGGCAGCTACTTTTACTCACATGGTCTGGACTTGCACTACCATTCGCGTATTCTGGCTAGAGGTGGCCGCAGTGCTTACGGCGGCAGCGGATGCGCGAGTGGAGGTGGAACCCCTCCATTTCCTGTTGGGAGTCCCGAGGCGTAATTCGGCTCATAAGAGTATGAACAAATTCTTGGACCTCGCTTTGGGCCTGGCTAAACGGAGGATTGCCATGGCCTGGAAGGCGCAGGCGGGCCCCGGGATCGCTGTGTGGCTACTGGACCTGCGAAGGGCACTGGTTTCGGAATGTATGAATCAACGCGAGGCTGAGGCGCGGGCACCGCTCCCCTCGCGTCAATTACCTGCACAGTGGCAAGAATTTCTAACGGCGATCGAGGCTAGAGTTGCTGAGGGCGCTCCTCCCCCTGAACCCCCTTCACACACATCGGTGGGGAGACCCCCCGCTTGCCCTGCTGCCCCCTCCCTGGCCCATGCGCGCCTACTCCTGCCCCCTCCCCCGGTCCATTTACTCTTAAGGTTTCCTCCTGAGGTGCTTGACATGACCGCACGCACTCCATCATGTCCCTATGCTACTATCTATTGTTTATGTTATATTTCTTATGCACCAGACCAGCACTTGTGATCGTACTGGGCTTCATATATACATAGAGATCGGCTTTTGTTTTCTTATTTGGGCCACATGTGAATTTCTTTTTGTTCTCTTTTTCGCTTTTTGTTTTCGTTTGTGGTGCCTTTTGTGTATTGTCTTCTTCAGGGATGTACGATATGTAACGGGCCCGGACGCATGGAGCAATGCCCGATTCTCCTTTTTGATACTTCTATTGTACATTTATATATGTTTGGTTGTGTGGCGCTGCGGAGTGAAGCAGTGAGCCGCCCAGCCCAGTAGGTACGGGAATGCTAAATGATATTGAATCTCCTTCTGCCCCTACCTAATGCCATTCGATTTTGTTATTGATCTGTATTATTTCTAGTATATCCTGATCATTATGCACATGTTTTGGATGCCATTTTGTTAAAATTAATAAAAATCATTTATTAAAAAAAAATGTTTGCATTTCACAAGTTGCACACATGGCTATAAGTGCTTGTGCCTGTTTGCCTCTTGACACCTCCCGTTAGCCCTTATCCACATGGGTGTCCACACACACAACTGCCAAAGGTCACACAACCGCATCTGCATATACATGCATCCGCACGCACATGCGAGTCGGGGATCCACACACAGGTCATAAAGATATAGGCCTTGATGGACAAACTGCACTTTGCGGTGCGTTTACTACAAAATGCAAGTTGTTCCTATACATATGTGTGTGGAGTCCTCTGCCCCGAATGGGGAGTCTCCGTACTTGTTAAGTATGGGTTTTGGCAGTAAATGTGGGAGGGATGCAGGCGAGTGAGTGGGAAAAGGGGCAGACTTAATCCTAAAGGAGATGGGATTTGGGAGGAGTATAAGGGGTTTAGGTAGGGTGAGGGAGGGGTTTAGGGAGCAATGCCATCCACCCACACAAAAGTAAGCCAATTGCTTTACTCTGGGGGTGGAGACATGCAACTTACACTTATATAGTAAGTTTACACTCGGAGTTTGTGACTACTGCATGCAGTAAACTTACTCCAAACTGTAAACATGCCCAAAAGTGTAAGTTGCCTTTGTGAATCAGGCTGATAGTAGCTATTTATGTTTAACAGCCACATGTGCAAACGCACGAGCACCTTTCTCCCGAGTCCACGAGCGGCAAAGGACCCCAAGAATTTGCAGCTTTTGGGTCCTCTCATTTACTTCAAACCTTAGTCCACCAAACCTCTCTAAGGTTTCAAAAACAACTAGTCGGAGTGGGTAACGAAGAATTGTAGCTCGTAGGGGTAGACTCGCAGCCAGTGGTGCCAGAGAGACACTAGCACCTTTGGAGTAAGAGGACCATTGGATACTGAGGGGCAGATGCACTGGTCTATGAAGGAACAGAAATAGTGGTATCTTGTGGGGGCAGCGCAGCAGTGGAGCACAAGAAGTGCCATCATTGGCAGTCTGTACAGAAGGAGAACCTTGAGGCCTGAAAGGTAGACAACCAGTAGAGTCGAAGAGACATAACCATTTACAGCTGGTGGTGGTAGAATAATCAGTGTAGCATTACCGGGAAAAAAACGTGCAGCCTATGTGGGCAAAGGATCAATAAAGCATATGGGGCTATTAGGAATTCAAATTCTAAGGAGACGACTGTTTAAAACTCCATTCACATTTGCTCCAGTCAGAAGTATATATTTATGAATCCATCACTTTAAATATGTTTAGTACGCATGGTGAAGTTACATGTGAGCATTTTCCATGCATTACATTTTTCCATGCCCTGACCTTACCTTTTACTCAAAAAAACCCATGCCAACACCTTGGCCTCCATTTTACCATATTTATAGTCCCATTTTTCATAACACTAGTCCAGTTTTCACTAATGTAACTCTACTAACCAATCTAATTGAAGGTAATTTATTAAAGTAAGACTTGTAAGCCACAAGATAATTTTATATTTGCCATAAGTGGGTAGGTTTATAAGACTGGCTCATACAAAGGATAGAAATTTTGAGAAATGATGACAGATGATTTCATGAGGTCTTAATAGTAAATACAAGAATCTTGAGGTAATTCCCCGAGACCTCAAGTGGACGTCAAAGCTGCTGTGCCCATCAATCCTGTGGATCACCATGAGAAGCTTTACCGGCTTAGTTTCTGAGGCCCTGTACATCACTTACCAAGTTCCATGAGGCAACTCTGGTGACACAGATAATAAAGCCCCATAAAAGGACAAGTTCATTTATTTGATGCTGTTGAAGATCCTTCCAGAAATAATTTGAAGTGTTGCCCAAGCAAGATCGGATTGCTACCCTAAATCTGTGCTGCTTTGACAGAACAAACAGAGGATAGTGCATCGGAGTAAGTCTAATCTTTAAACAAAAACATCTGCGAGCCTTTCCATAAACACTAGCAGGAGCAGCCAGCCATTCAATCCAAGCGCGAGGGATCACAAGTAGGCTGTTTAAGAGACACGCTTTAAAATTCAAATCCAAGAGAGTTTTGTTGAGTAACTCAAGATGCACTTTATCTTAAGACTAGGTCTGACTAATTATCAGTAGTTCTGGAAACAAGAAATAAGGTATTTTTCTGCTTTCTTAAGTGAGGGCCTTTGTTTCTTCTTTTCAAACTTTAGATGCTTTCCAACATGCAGTGTTCTTCTAGAAGATCCGGATTGAGTGGTGTAAGATTGACTCGCTTCTGGAAGAAAGCGTACCAATAGAAGCTCACTGAACCAATCTCTTACTTTCTTACATAAGCCGGCAAACTAAATATATGAGCGGTATTACACAGTGGGCATGCTCACTACGTATAACAGTGGAAGACCCCTGACAAAGACAGGATACAGACCAATCTCATAGCGTACTGGGTAGGAAAAGAATGGATGCGGAGGCACCCAAATGGGTTCCAATAACTTACATTCGTACATTAAAGAATTATCACCTGAAGTCAGAGATGAAGGAGATGAGTTTTTATAGCAATTATCCAAAGTCATCTCAGTTTTACTTAAGCATGTACTCCATAGAATCTCAATCATGAATAAAATAAATAAAATAAATGAATCTAAGGCCCCACAGTAGTAATGGCAGAACCCTTTGAAAAAAAGCAATAAAACCAAAGGTCAATCCCATGCGTGAAAATGCCAGTCCATACCAGTTGCCATTCACTTCTTTTTGTTCCGAATGAATATAGGTCAGTCCAGTCTAGAGCTCAGGGAATTGAGGGTGGAACAAGTGAATCCAAGAAAAGAATTATGGCTGGGCTCTAACACGATGCCTACACCACACTCACATTGTTTCATTGCTGCCCCACCCAACAAGAAACATAGCAGAAACTAACTGAACCCCAGTGAAGTGGGACATAGGTGAGTTTGGGTGTTCTCTCTGGACCAGTAACAGAATATTGGGTGTGCAGATGCCAACAAGGTACTACACATCATAGACAAATATGGAAAAAAGGGCTCCCTGACTTTCTGACACTGGAGGCAGGCACAGACGTTTTAGGAATTGTCAGGAGTGAAAATTAAAACTGGCAAGATAAAATGAATGAACAAAGGAAAATGCCTCAAAATAAGATTTCTGGCATTATATTGTAGGCTCTTTCTCAGCCCCCGTCTTGTCTGCAAAAACCTAAACATGCTCAATAATGATCTGAACTACAGCATACGGATTCAGAAAGTCGGAACAGCGTGTTTCCTGATATTTCCTTATGGTACCAATTCTTTGAAAGATCCTCCCTTTCATTGTCAGGAAGATGCATGGCCAAAGTGTTGTCAATAGTTTTATCGCCCCTCACCTATGGGAATGCGGTCTACCTTGGTCTGCCAAACACATTAACTAGGTAGCTATAGGCGCATCAAAACAAGGCAGTGCAGCTAGCCTGCGGGTCTCTGCTGCACATCGCTCTTTACACTGCTACCCGTGAAGCTACATATTTAATTTAAAGCACCAGGGTTTTCTCAAGGAGCATTTTATCAATCCAGTCCCTTGACAATGCCCTTTAAGATCCTGCAGGCTCATCCCAAAGTTCTGCAATCATTTGCCGTACAGTTACGCTAGATCTCTAACTTTTCCTGCATCAAGAGAGTTTTCCAAATTCATTTATTCTGTCAAGGATTTCTTCCTTGTTTTGTTCGTTGCTACAAGATGCTGTTCTGGGTGATCATGCGCTTCAGCTCTGATAATTTCAAGACTTTTATGAGGTCCCACCAAATGTTGTTACTGACATTTGGTTAGAGAAAAGTGCATCATTTGTAGATCATAGTACAGTCAGTGGCACATCCACACATTTTCAAGGTTTTCAGTGCAGATTGAAATCTGAGTCAGATTATGATGGGCGATATGTTCTGTTATGCACTGGGTGGTACGTTGGTGGAGTGTGGCTAGATCGCTTTACTCATCAATTATGCTTTCCCCAGGTTAGTAACTATCCCAATGGCATGTAGAAAACCTGGACATCAGATTTATTGGCTAAGTGGCATGCCTGAGCTGTACTGGATGTGTGTGAGGTGTGATGTCTAATGTGTTCTTAATGTTTCAAATGTATGTGTGTGATGTATTCTTCTAATGTTATATTTGTGTTTGAAATATCTCCATCATGGCTAGTGCTGTCGGATTCCCATATTGTGTGTGAAAAGATATTTACGTGTGTAATTCTGTCTCTTTTTTGTGGATTTGAGTGGTGTCTCATAGTGGCTAGTACAGTCAATGTGTTCTCTCACACTTTCTACATCCAGTCTGACCCCTTTATAGAGTCCTTTATTGTAGATATAAATCTTTATTGGAAAGAATAAGAACATACTGGGAAGAGAAAAATAACTGTTCCACTTCACATATGAACAACGTTAATCTACTCAGGTTGAGCTCACCCATGCAAAACGGCACAAGAAAACAGCACAACTTTTAAAGAACATCAATCACAATAACCTTCCACAGTGTGTGACTGTTCACCCAGTACTAGTCCAGGGGAGGAGGAGGGATGCGAAGGAAAGAAGAGAAGGGACAAAATAAATAACACAGCTGCATTATAGATCAGTCCTACAGTACTCCAAAGCACACAGTATAACTCTGAACTAGATCCATTCCTGGCATATAACCCCCCAGAGCACCAGAGGCAATACAGAACCAGGAATAATCATTCAATTGGCTCCAGGGACTTTTTCTTCGACTCAAGAAATTACCACTCCGCCTCAGGATTCGCAAAGACAAATGTTTTCACCTTGTCACACAAAGAGAGGCTCACAGGATTGGGATCAATGATGCAACCATTTTAAGGGCAATCAGCTGCTTCTTCACCATCTTCATATCATGCCAGCACCTTAGTGTAGTTACAGAGATCTGGATAAACATGAACCCTGGAACTGTCCAGTGTTACTGTTCTTCTGGGCAACTTGTTTAACTTGTTTTAACGATCACCTCGTGCTTTTCTAAGTCAGTTGGCTGCACCAACACTGTTCCAATTCCTGTTCTTCTGCCTGCTGAGTCTCGAGGTGGTCAATGTACAGCCCTCAGACACAAACTTCCAGTCTTCTTGTTACCATCAAGCACTACCTCCTGCAGAAAACAGACTGCACCTTCAGCTTTGGTTTACCCTGCTCCAATTGGTTATGGAATCACAGCATGAGACCTTACTAGCCTCAGCATCTCTTTACAAATAGTAAACTTCTGATTCCAAAGTAGCATAGGAGGAGAATTCACAGTTTTCGATTTGCGGATATATCTGGGTTGCTTACTCACATTTCTGCTTTGTTTTCCAGGTGCCATTACATATTGACCCATGGTCACGAACCATCTTTCAGTTGAGGGCACTTGATGTTTCACATTCTCTGTGGTCTCCTCCATGAAAGCCACCTTTATTATATGCTGTTCATTGTGCTCTAGAAATCTTTAATTGTAGGCAGAATCATGTCTTCTCCAAATGTTAAGGAGGAAACGGTAGCCTCGCCGATTCCAGTCTCCTTCTCCCGAGTGCTCTTAGAAGCATGGGCCCTAAAGATAAATACTCCTCTTTGTTTTTCGCCAGCCATTGCTGAAATCGTTAAGATTCCTTCCCAGACTCGGAGGCTTTGTCATACCGTGTGGAGGGGAGCCACACAGCTTGTAAAGATAGCCCTGCCCTAAGCTCTCCTTGAGGCCTCCTTTACCTCACATCTGGCTGCCGCCCCACCCCAACTTCCCTGAGGCCCAGTTCCCCTAATTAGTTCTCCATACAGAAATGTACCTTCAAGATCCCACACTTCTCTGTGCAGAGTTCACAGACTGGGAGCACTTGGAGTTTCTCAGTTCACAACACCATTTTGGTAGGTTCAGAATCCACTTCTACCCAGATGTACTGTGTTCCTTCAATGATGCAAGGGACTAAAGGGTCAGCCAAACAAGCCACCAGCCTCAATAAACCCATAGCATCCATGTCAGGTATCATACTTGACCTCGGAGACTGTCAGCGGCCTCGAGACAGGAGCAGCAGCAGAGCTCCAAAGACTCTTGGCCATCTTGGAGCCAATGAGGCTCTGGCTCCACTTTTATCTATTTTGGCAAAACAAAATCACCATTTGGCCGATTACCATAGTTATTGTGACTTTACCATCAAGTATTTAAATTGCATCTGTCAAAACGACTTTAGTTTATTTCAAACAGCCCCATCTAGATGATTGTCAATGCTCAATGCCACATACTTAACCATGTGTGAAGCAGCTTTTTTATTTTATTACCAAGATTTGAACATAGATTGACCAACTATGTCCTTTAACAGCTGTCATGCTCTGCTGCCACTTGTTCTGGTGCTGGTCTCACTCTTAAAACCCAATTCTACCTAGGATCATGAGAATACAAGTAATCTGTGTCAAATTCTCTCAGCCAACAAATGCAGCTTGTCCATACCACAAACTGCCAAACAATGGGACGAAAAGTCATAATACTTCATTATTGTTCTATCACCATTGCTCATATTCACTCATTTAGGACCTGGGAGTGTGTGTGTGTGTGTTTGGGTGGGCATTTTGCATTTTGGGTGGAAATGTTACACTATCATAGTTGCACACATCTGTAGGGTTGCTGGGAAAAGAAAGACATCTGCTTGTCTTTCTTTTCTATCGCACATTTACAAGCAACCAATACTTTATTCTGTTACTTCAAGCTAGTCCTTTTGAAACTCTTCTCAGCTGCCCTTTTCTCTAATCTCTGGTAGTGTGCCAGACATAGGTATGGAGCAATGTCCTACTACCAGCAGTGTGGATTCTTTGTGTGTGCCAACAGGGCTGTCAACGGCTTCCAAACGGTCACAGTTTGCATGCACAATGCTAAAGCATGTATCAAAGGTTATTTGCAAATTTGTTTTTAATAAATTCAACTGCAGATCATTATTCTATATCTTTTGGCATAATCTGAGGATCTATCATTCTACATGCTGCTATTTCTTCTTCGGTCACGCCTGTTGCAATATTATGGAACCCAATTTCACAGTGATCAACCACTGTTCTGCATGGTGCTTCTGGAACAAAAGGAGGTCAATTGCTTGCAGGCCAGAGCACAGAGTTGAACACTTTTCTGGTAGAAGAAAATAATCACACGTCTGCAGCAGTCCTTAGTTTGCAACCGCCTGGTTTCTCTCCAACTCTAGAATTCAAGGAAGGGAGCTGTGTATGATAAACAAGATGCAGACAGTGAGGGTAAATGAGTTATACATCCTGCACAATATGACAGCACTTTCTTGCACATGACCTAAGCATTAATATCTGACCATCCAATACCTATGCTGTTAGCACGATGCTAAAATGAGGCCAATCAACTTGATGACTATTATCTGCAGAAAAAAAGTGGGGGAGCTTCGGATACAGTGGCTCTAACAGGGCACCGATTATTAATTATCTACTTACTAAAGGCACTTCATGATCCAATCTTTTTATTTTTTGCTTTTGTTTCTCTTTTTGTTGCTTGTTTAAATAAAGAATGTGAAGGCATAATAGGGACCTCCGGTCTTGCCATAAAATCTTCCAAAGGTTGCTTTGCCAGTCAGTCGAAGGAGAAATAGTGGGAGCTCATAGGTGCCAAATTTCATTGACTGGATAATCTGTAGGAGGTGAGAGCGTAAAATGATTAAAACGAACATGTGGTAACTGCTTGAGTCCTTCTGTGATTATGAAACCAAATTAACAATGAGAGCCTTTTTGTACTACTTAGCATATAAATGCACGCTATTGAAAATACCAAGTTCACATCTAAAATGTGGCTGACAAATAAGGGACATTCAAAAATGAGTACAATGTATTAAAATGCAAGCAAAAGGGTGTATTTTAAAGGTTGATATTTAAAGGGCAATTTGAGGTCAGAAGCTTGAAACCCAAAATGGATTCTGGCAAAAAAACAGACATTTTGCAATGCAAGGTAACGCTTCATTAAATAATGGGCAACTTTCTTCTCGTCGTCTGAGCTCTGCATCTTGCCCACTGGATACAGTGTGTTCTAAGGGATAATTAGCACGAAAACATAACATTCAATTATTCAATGTGTTTAACTTAAAAGATAATCATTTCTGTAACGTTTCAGAATAAATCAAATAAACCAATGTTAATAATCACCTGTTTTCAGGCCCTGGTCCCTCAGACCAAACGTGCATCTTGGACACAAGGGAAGAGGGGAGAACTCGTTGTCTAAAGAAAGGGTTAAATCAGAAACATGGGGATAAAGAAAATGGCTACAACAAAGGAGATCATCGTGTTGAGAGAGTGGGGTTGAGGGTAGTAAAGTGAGGGAGGAGAACCAGAAAAACGCTCTGCACTAGGGTAAAATTTGAAGGTGTTAAGAAAGGCAGAAGTGGATCATTTAACCAGTTCTCCTTGCATGCATGAGGCACTAAGAGAAGTTAAATAAGGGCCAGGAGAACTTGACTTAAAGGAAAACACGTGTGTTAAATGAAAAATAGAAGTAATGTGCAGTAGTAGTAGTATTAGCTGTCAAGGCTCCCTATGGACACGTTTCTTCGCACAGCCTTTCATCGGATGTGAGTAAAAATCACAGAAAAAAATCATAGGGCAAACAGAGGTGGAATTCAACACGTCTCAGGGGAGAAATGATATTCCATATGCAGCCAATTTTCGAACTGCAATATAAAGATCAGGTGGGCAGAATGCCATCTCCTTACAAACAGGAGAAAATTATGCAGAAGCCATATTTAGGAATGCGCTCCGAGATGTATAAAATCCATAGGCAAACTTTATCAGATCCCCATTTTCTCCTTCAAAATTTTTAGATTAGTCATTTACAGGACCACAGGTGCGCGAGAGCAAAACTGAGTCAATAAGGACCACAAATGGCGAGAGCACAAATAAGGCAATAAACTTCAAACCAAGGGTTAACCAAATACAAGATATACTTTTACTATTCAATGAAGTAGGACATCTGCGTCCTCCTGCACTTTTAATCAATTTTTTCTCCACACTTGCAGTGACAGCACCAATTCTTTAAAGGCTTCAGCGCTATGACGGTCAGAAACAAGACTATTTTCCAGTCCACTTGATCCTAAGCTGTGCACAAAGAAGTAACCCAGCTTGATGGTCGTGTCCAGGAACAATGGAATCAATGGCTTTTGTATTCCAGGAATCGCTTTTTCCATATTTCTTCCAAGATTCTTTTCTTCATCTTGGATGTCCACTAGTATGAAATTTGGAGTCCACATTAACTTCTCTACTGGTCTTTTCATTCCTGGTGTTTATTTTTTAACACCTATCCAGTGCAGATCTTCCTTGAGATTTATGCCACGTGTTTGATGAAGACATTTTCAAAATGCTATGCAGAATCTCCACATTCATCTCCAACAGGTATGATCAACACTTGGCTCGAACTGGGGTCTCCAAGTACTCGTCCCCGTTGCTCAAAGGTGTGTTTTCTTTCACTTGCGCAGATGTCTTTTTCCTTCCTTATCTGGCAGTTAAGTTTGAAATTCCTTGAGTTTTACCAAAAGTTAGATAACTGTCATTCAGTTTATCACAATATTTCCACCGTGGATACATTTCTCTGAATAAGTTCTTTCCAATCCACTGAGCACTGTATCAGGTGGATCATGGCAGGCTAATGGCTAGAAATTGGTAAACTAGACCCTGTTTGCATTTGGGTCTGGTAGGAGCAAAATGGATAAAGTTACCTTCAATGTGACCATTATTCCAAGGGTGCAGGTTCCCTTCTATTACCAACTTGTGGGCATGCTTGCACTAAGTGATAGAACAGATAGTACTTCCCAAAGCAGGTAATAAAGGGCCTTGCATGGCCGAGACCACACGTGTAGGCATGTGAATGTAGATGCACTCCTTTCTCTCTCACTGTGGGCATCTTCCCCACTACACTCTTTTTTTTTTTTTTTAAAGTCTGTCAGCGTGATGGTTTTGGTCAATGGCTGAAGTAGCTAAAACAGTGTGGGTGATGGGAGACAGCCCACAGAAACGGCGCCTGCATCACCTTTAGTCCTTGGAACAGGCATTCACATGGAATTCATTCTGAAGAAATGTATTAGTATCACAGAACTTTCTATGTGGAATCAATCTTAAAAGGCACCGAATCCTGTAATTCGAACAGTGTCATTCAGTACAATTTGTAAGAACAATAGAAGCAAAGCCAGTATTTTGTCAGAAACTACGGTTCAGCCGAACCGAATTTTTATTAAACAAAAATTATTTAGATAAACAACATTGAGTGTTTTTTTAAGGACACAATAAAAGAGTAAATAGAAAATAGGTAGACCCCAGGTGTGTAGTGCAGAGGCCAGTGGCAAAGAAACTGACAGGATCAATCTGGTTGTGTGTAGATTCAGAGGCTTGGGAAATTACTTGATCGTGGGCAGATACCCATTTTACATACAGTAGAAATGGTCATGTTGCTTGAAAATGCTAATGTGTCCCCTTCTCTTAATCAATCTTCATTCTGTCGCCAGAACAACTTATTTCGTTACATCAGAAGTAACATTTCACTTCTGCAAGATATACTTTGTTCTGAAACTCCAGGAAGCAATGCATTTTCTTTTTAGTGACATTCCTGATGTGAGTTTTTACAAACTGACACTTTAGTGGCTGTCTGTGGTGCAGGAGCACGATGTGGGGCTACACAGAGTGTTTCATATTTCTTTTTATTAAAAGGTTTAACAGTGAAGAAGAAAAAGTGAACGTTTTGTTAAAGGTTGAAGAAATATGGGGGTCATGTGATAAGAATAGACTGAGTGAAACTCGGAGGAAGTCTTATGAAGGCAAATGTGAAGATACTGGATCTGAAGGATGAAGATTAAGTTTCATTCTTCTCGGGAATTACATAATTTTATTCCGTTTATCAAGAATTTAGCAAAAGATAGTTTTTTGTGGAGGCAATTTAAAAAAAAGGAATGGTGATTGATTAAGCATGAGTAACAAAAGCGGACTATAAGTTTTCACAACTGATATTAGGTTCAGCAAAGATTTTAGAATACTGTAAAAACCATGGATAGTCAAGTATGGTAATTAAAGAGGTTGCTGCCAGTGAAAAAGAAACCAGAAGTCATGGAGCAGGAGGAGAGATTTAGGAGGGTAAGAAACAAAAGCAGGGGGTCAGAGAGAAAGGCGGAGGGAAGAACGAGTAGTAGTAAGAAGCTAAAAATGTGATGATTTTCAGATTTCATAATTTTATAAAGTTTAGGAGAGCTGAAACAGGTTTTTAAAAGAGACAGAGGTAAAGAAAGACTGAGTGCGCGGTAAGCAGAGGAAGGGATGTGGTGTCTGGGAGATAGTGTGGGTGCAGAATATGTAATATAGAGGTGCGTTGTGGATATGTCATGGAAACATCTGAGGAGGAGGTCCAAGGAAGATGGTTGGAGAGGTTCCGGTTGATTGGCTGTGGTTTGTGAAGCTCTCTACACCGCAAACAATCTAATAAAGTATTCTACTATTCGCCTTCATGAGGTGGCAAGTTTGCAGCTCACTTATGCTGTTAGCAGCAATCTTATTTTTTATAAAAGCTTCTTCGCATCACATGAAGTTATCAGTCTGGACACCTTGTGCATCACTTACGATAAGACATAGGTTTAGGTCCTGCTTAGTAGCAGAAGGTACAGGATGACCAATAGCTAAAGAAGATAAGCATGAGTCCACTAGGATGACAATGCATGTCAGGTTACTAGTGATATTTTGATGGACCCTTGTCTTCCTCTGTCTACAAAAGAAAGACACAAACAGGTGCCAACTCTCACTGCTAGGCCCCTAACCAGCCTCCCGTGCCACACGATGCCAGGTCCACACCTGCACTGTGCCATTCTAGAATTTCTGCCGCTCTCCTCTTGGCTTATCCTAAGAAGCGGCACTTCCACTCATGCTGCTGCCCTCTCTGCATCCGGTCATCATGCATGGACTTGCGTGTTCTTCCTTGGGGGTTGATGCAAGGCACCCATTTATCACAAGACCTTTCCACCTTGAAAAATTTAAACCGGGGGCTTGATTTTCAACCCTTTTTAGGGGGAGTTCCTTTTATGGGTTCCAATATGACCCTTTTTGCAAGTGTCTCTCTCTCTCTCTCACGCTTGTTATGACAAGAAGCAAATATGGTTATTGCTGTCATATCTGGATTCATTTGCATTGTAGGTCATGTTCATTGCAGGTCTCGTCTCACAGTCTATCAAAGATGGGAAGGTTATGCCTGCAAGATCAACCATTAATTTAATGTGTAAAGGGTGACGACCTAATGAAGCTTCACTGATGCGTTGGTATCCAGATTGCCATCAGGCCTTGCTACTGGGTTTCCCAAGGAAAAGGATAGAAAAACACAGAAATATTTAGAAAATACCATCTAGTTTAGTCTCTCTCTCTCTCTCGACCTACTCTAATTTCACAGATTCTACATATTTCTACAGAGTTACTTACTCAATCATAACTATTACTTGTGTGTTGCGCTGTGCTAATAAGCAGAAGTTACAGCTGTCTCTACTGGTCAAAGATAGAAGTTAATGAGATTTGTGTGAATAAAGGAACAAACTTCAATTATAGATGCATCTAATTCGTAAAACAAAGTATCACTGATGCCAGGCCATGGAAATACTGAGGGAAAGGAAATGCCACCAATGTCAATTTGAATGATATACACTAGGCTTTCCAAAACAAGCCCAAACAAATCTGAAAAACATTGCTGAACACTAAACAAATCAATGCAACAGATGTGGCACTTTCTTGGTACGCCTCATGAAAATGCTCAACCAGTCAGAGAGCTCGACTGGTTGATCACAAAAAACATTTGCCAAATTGTCATCGTACTACAAATGTCTGAACGGGCAGATGTTTTAATGAAAGTAAAAACGTATTTAAGGACTGTTCTTTTTTGTTTTTCTTCAAAATGTATTTTAGCCTCTCAGCATAAGAAACCCTTTTTAGATTTATTGATATACAAGAAAAGATTCACATGATTTATTTCTACTCCCTTTTTCCCCCAGAATCAGTATCTTTGTGCCCCAGCATCAGATGCGAATACCACAAAAAATAATTTAAGGAACTCATCCCAGACAATTTGTCTCACATTCTACTACCACTAATAGGTTAATGATAATTCCTTCGAGGCGAAAATATAAACGTAGCAAAAGCTGGTAATTTTGAAAATGTTTTGCCACAGAAAGCTTTAGATTTGAATCCAAGAACACAGAAGATGAACATGCTGAATTTTCCCAAGCCCTTGGGACCTAGCTTGCAGAGAGCTAAAGTAAAGGCTTCAGTCTGCTCAATCGAATTCCCCTTCCCAAATAAAAGAGCCATTTTTTCACTGTGAACAAAAAGGCTAGGCTCTTTAGAGAAAGCACGCAAGGGAGCTGTTGAGCAGCTAATTTTACCACACAGCCCACTGGCTAGAGAAAGTGTGAGGAGAGCTAAACAAAATTAAGCAAAGCAAAGATTAACTATGCAAGCAAGAGTGGCTTCAATAAAAAGAATAGTGTTGTAGGTAAAGTAACAGACAACTACTGGCAAACAAGTCACCACAAACTAAGCTATAAACTCATTTAGTGTAACAGCATTTTTTATTTGATTAGTTCATTACACATCAATGTTTAGGATATTATGAGAGGAGACATGCTTGGTAGCAAGGAATTCAATCAAACATAATGCTTTTAACTGTCATTTCTGTTTCATTCAGTAATTCTAACAAAGAAGGTGAACAGGGAGAGCAAACGCTTACCCAGATACAAGTTCTACATGATTACAGATTTTTCTTGGTTCACGCTTTGGAAAACAGCCCTCCAAGGTAATGGCAACAGAAACCTTAAATATTAGACATCACAACAAGCAAGAAGTTGCAATACCAAAAAGCCTAGTGTTGGCCATCGGCCTATTGGTTTTGTCAATGTTTGTTTTGTTTGGTCATGAAATAAGACCCTAAGGAAAACAGCACTTTCTTTCTGAATTTGAGAAGAATGTACTTTGAATGTACTCCTGATGTTACCCAGCATGCCACACTGTCATAGTGTAAGTCGGATATACTGGGAGGAGTTTCTCCGACTGGGACACACAGGGGAAGCAGTTTGCTATGTGTTCAAAATGGTTCTCACTTTCCTGAGACCTCAAGCAATCAGACAAAAGGTCACAGGAACGGCATGGGGTAAGGATATGGCCAACACGTTATTTTTTCCACGGTTGTTACTCTCCCTTTAAATACAACATCAATTAAATAATAAGGTTTGTGCCAATCTTTGGACAAGGCTCACCAGTTCCCTAAATGGAGTGAAGCTTGGGCCCCATATCAAAATTTTCTTATTGGCTAAAGAAGAGAACAGAAGCCAGATCACTTTCCTGAGCAAATATGGTTCTATGGATTTCAGCCACATTCAATTGCAACCCCCATTACTGCGTGGACGAAATGCACCGTAGAAAAACACTCCCTCAATAAAATATTCGGACTCATCTCCGATCTAAGTGTTTGAGTCTGTGCCCTCCAGTGAAGGTGACAATTAAAGAGAACTTTGCATTACTCTTGTGGTGGGACAAGATGGTCGAAATTGAGACTCAAACCAATCTGGAGACACAGGTAACAAGGGGCATCAAAGGCAATGCTTCAGCTGGGTGTTGAGGGAAATGTTAGATAATTACCTCATCTTTGACAACATCTGGGCGTTGAGAGAAATGTTAGATAATCACTTCATCTTGGACAACCCTAGAACAAGGCCATTGCAGGAGGAATGACAAGTGTGTGACACTTACACCGTTCAGGACTGGTGGAGAAATCACAAAGGATATATCACCAAGTTCCTCTGACATTCATTTTGGAGACCTTCCTGAAAGATGTTGTGGCACTCGCGGACAAACAGAATTCAAGGGATCCACTACTAATCTGGTTGTGAATCTGTCATGAAAATCCTCCACCTGTCCAAAATCCAGATCATGAAAGAATGGCCCGAAAAAGCTCATCAATCAGTTTCTTGGAAAAAGAAGGGCCAGAAAGTCCTGATAGATGCAAGACAACAAATATACTGTTTTGATTTCAAGATGGGACCAAATGATCAAGGATCTGGTCCACTGACTCACTCGGAAGGTATTTGGGTAACCTGAGGCGCGGATATAAAAAGGCAGAAGACACAGGAGGAGATTAAATAGGTCTATCAAGATTATTTTTGTATGCCATTTTTTTTTATACTGGTTAGGCTACTGAAATCCAGGTATAGTACTACTGCAAACAGTCCGTACATGTATGCGCAAAGTGAGGGTCTCTTATACTTGTCCCCTTAAGACTAAGCTAGGGAAAGGTGATTTGCAAAGGGTTAAAAACAGGAAGGAGAAGAGATTCTGATATTCTGTACCACCACTTTGCTGTTTTTAGGGAATATTTAGTTCAAAGCCAAGTTGTCAGCTTGAAACACGTCCTAGTGTTGTGCAATTACAGCACTTCGGATTGTAAGGCTCTATTAAGCCAATTCCACAGCTCCAGTTGTCTCAATAGAGTCGGAGGAGCATACTAGCTTTTGACTACTGGAGTCTGAATGGTGTGTCCCAATGGCCTGTCCAGAAAGACCATGCCATTGCATTGGTGATGTGGAAAAATAGACACTTGATTACATTTTTCTTCCAAGCAACAAAGTCCTTACCTCCATCACATGATGCAGAATTCTGTCTGTAAACACATTGATTTTTTGACTGACCTGGTTGAAAAATATTAATTGTCTGTCTAACACAATCCAGTAGAAATGCATCTATTTGGGAATATCTCATCCTCGACCTTCCCAGACGGACTCATTTCACTCCGCACCTCAAGAAGCTACACTCGTTCCCGATCCAGAATAGATGCCAGTTTAAGACGTTCACCTACCCATACAAAGCCCTGCACAAGGAAGGACCAGCATACATCGACAAACAAAAGACCTTCTACCAACCCACCAGACACCTGTGATTCGCCTTCCTCTGTAGGCTGCCCATTCCATTTTTAGGAACAACTCATCATAAATGAATCAAGCACACTAATGGATTAGGTTTTATAGATCATTTTTAACCAATGTTGTGGGTTTCATTAAATCTGAATAAATGCTTGTGAATTTTTCAGTAGTCCATGAAATATTAAATGCACAAAATCCTTTCATGGAAAAGATTAGGCATTTCCCTTAAGTTACATGCTTGAGTTGTAAACGATTAAGGTTTGGAAATGGGTGAATGAAATTCGTAAACAGAAAGTTTAGCTGACAAAGATCAGCTTCTGATAACATGAGCAGGTGGACCGCCCCTCTTTGAATAAGTTAATGTATACACCTACATCAAGGGTACAACCTGAAAGAAATAGCCTCCAAGCTCAGAAGAAACCAGAACAAATTTCATGAAAATTGGACTCGTCTGTTATAGTGGGGAAGGCTTTTGATAATAACCTCTGCTTTGTGATTGGCACTTTCCATTCAGCTTCCAATCGACCGGAGCACTGTTTCAGCATAAACTGCAGTCTGAACTCAGGGTTTTAACAGAAGGCAATTGATGGATTATTTCATGGTAGTAATGAATTGAGAATATCTGTGTCTTTTTAGTTTGAACTCATCGACATCGAGACAATTTGTACTTTTTTTTATCCAAGGCGTTATCAACAGCATTTTAAGCATACTTCTGATTTTGTACTATAATCAGCAGACAAGCAAGCGTACCAGTGTTTAATTATTGCCTACTTACCCTCTCATGAAGTTAAAACCGTGGGAACAAACCAGGATATTTCCATAGGCATCTACTTTCAACAGGTTTCCGTACATTGTATCAAATACCAGGCCCCTGTGAATCAGACACCAGTGAATTAGAATACAAATGACAGCACAAATAACCAATCCAAGACAACAGAGCAGCCAAACCCTCCATTCTTCATTTGTAACTTGTAACCTCTCCAGACCTCTGTGTGCACATCGGAAACGATTGTTCAATAGCTGTGACTGGCCTAACTCTTCCAGGAAGAACCCATCAATTATCTTTAAAAAAAACCTAAACAACACTTGCGCTGCATTGAAATTTCTTCTTCAAAATTATTCATGCAACTGAATTTTAGGCTCAGCTTTTTTCAAAACCGAAGACAAATGATTGTTGTTATGTGGTGTGACAGTATGATGGAGCAGTGTGGAGCAATGCAAAGCCAGAGCTGAGAAAACCAATTCCCCCCAGAAATCTGATTTTAATAAAACAGCTTCTCTGGAAACACAGCAGGAGATAGGATGCATTCTAGCGTCCTCCAAGTGACTTTCAACAATTTACAAACATGTTCTTTGATAGTCACTTGCAGCAATTGGAAAGATTCACCCAAAGACGATCTAAACATTGACCAGGTGGAGAACAAGGTATTAGTAGAGGTATACTGTCAGCAGGATCACAGACCCCCCCCGAATTTGGCCCCTCACCCCGAATTTGGCCCCCACCCCAATTTAGCAAAAAGTTTAATGAACATGTTTGGAACAAATTACAGCCATGTCTAGCATGATGCGATGGCCAAGAGACAGTTGTCCTTCTTTCAACAAAGTTGCAGACCTCTGTATTTGGCTTGTGTGAAGCAAACCGTACAAAAACATGAAGGAGTTTAACACAATGCCTATTTACATTTGGGTCACCAGAATATATCAATCATGTCAGCTCATGAGATAAGCTCTGGTGTGAGTGATGGCAAAGTACAGTTTTTAACAAATAACTTTACCTGGTAGGGAATGTAGGATCATAAACAAAGCTCAGAAGTTCCTGAGGATAGCCAATAGAAACCAATCTTTCAACTGTTAAATCAAAGCCAAGTGATTCATACTCGGGAGACTTGTACACTGAAAAAAACCACAAGCATGACAAATGTAAATATGTGTTGCACATAGGTAAATGTTGCAATGAGTTAAAAACAATACCTTGGAAGGAATTTTCTTTCACTTAATATATGCCAAGAGAATTTTGTACATAAACCCCTTATTTTTATTGGCAGCGTGAGTACTTTTCTCTGGGTCTTGGGGCTTTGCTGGAAAGTATCCTCTGTGGGCACTGTTGTTTACTGCTGGTGTCCCAGGGCCTAGGTAGTAATGTACTCCAATTAGATGACGGATAAGAAGGGAACCAATATTTTTCTGTGTTTTGAAAGTGCGAAGAACATCCATTCATTTGTTCTCGGCCATTATCAGGCAAAAATTACCGCAGCAGCAATAGCTGTAATATGTGTCCATAAATAGAATGGCCCAATAGATACACAGCTGTTGGAACTGCCACTTGAACTTTATATTTTAAAAAAAAAACTTTAACGCGAAATACACTGCTGTATTATAAACAACGTTGGAATAATTCTTTTTAACGAGACCCCTGAACGTTTCAGTAGATAAAGTTATATATTTTCTATCACTGAAGATACAGATATCAACAGCACCAGCATTCTTTCCAAGCAATGGCCCTCGAGGGGCTCCCTCACGATGAACTGCCAGCCGAAGTGAATTATTTATAAACCACGGGTGAGTGAACAATGGTTTTAGCGCAGTAAAGAGCGAGGCCTGGTTCTCTGCAGCAGCCTCCCACTTGTAGCTTAATATTTAACATGTTAAGACAGAAGCGCACACAAGCACCGAGTAACGCATGCATTGCTTTAATTACCTATGGGCAGTGGTATTAGCCACTACTTCAATTGTCCCTTCCGTGCCGCCGTCCTGAAACTTTGAGGAGACTCCCTCGTGCCTCACT
The DNA here is from genome assembly GCA_963921515.1 of Calotriton arnoldi. Lineage (NCBI taxonomy): Eukaryota > Metazoa > Chordata > Amphibia > Caudata > Salamandridae > Calotriton > Calotriton arnoldi. Next base: position 1,966,367 of record CAWUFW010002314.1, on the reverse strand, counting down.
TTAAAAACCAAATAAATAGTGCCCTCGCCCTCACCCCTGCCTAGGAGGGTCCAGATAAAAGAGCATTAACTCGTTGTATAAGGACTGCACTGAGAACCTGAACAAAGGGTTAGAGCAAGGGATTCACGGTAAGTAATCAAAGGAAAGCCCTACTCCCTCACCTGGCACCTCATCCCAGTCTTTACTATAACGAGGATATAACGAAGGACCAACAAGCTTGCAGACCGCACTCGGGACTACAAGACACATGTAAGATTTAATAAATAATAAATAAAAAAAACAGAATCAAGAACCTGCCACTATCTAAGAACACTTCTCTCGCATCTCCCACCTCCAGCCTGAAGTGGGGGACGAAGCTAGAGGCTCTGAAAATATCAGAAATGGATGCACGCCGAGACTCCTCCCAGGATTCAGACATACGCGAGATGGCCCCCGCGCAGCCCTGCAAACTGTGACCATGAGCTGTGCCGAAGCGCAGCACAAAATTTACCATTAGTGATGCTAATAAGCAGCAACATGAGCATGTGCTGGGAGGAAGCCCATTCTAAATGCCATCCAGCAGGAACCAAATGGCCAGACTTCAATCACAATTCCAAGGACAAAATAATAACCTGGGCACTAAGCCAGAATGGCATCTAGTTGTGTCATATGGTTTCCTCACAGAAACATAACCTTAAGCTTGTACAATACAGGTCAACACCCCAGAGAAACTAACCAGGGCAGTATATGCGCTCTACAAACATAACCTTAAGATTGTACAATACAGGTCAACACCCCAGAGAAACTAACCAGGGCAGTATATGCGCTCTACAAACATAACCTTAAGATTGTACAATACAGGTCAACACCCCAGAGAAACTAACTAGTGCAGTATATGCGCTCTACAAACATAACCTTAAGATTGTACAATACAGGTCAACACCCCAGAGAAACTAACCAGTGCAGTATATGCGCTCTACAAACATAACCTTAAGCTTGTACAATGCAGGTCAACACCCCAGAGAAACTAACCAGTGCAGTATATGCGCTCTACAATCATAACCGTAAGCTAGTACAATACAGGTCAACTCCCCCGAGAAACTAACTAGTGCAGTATATGCGCTCTACAAACATAATCTTAAGCTTCTACAATACATGTTAACTCCCTCGAGAAACTAACCAGTGCAGTATATGCGCTCTACAAACAGAACCTTAAGCTTGTACAATACAGGTCAACTCCCCCGAGAAACTAACCAGTGCAGTATATGCGCTCTACAAACATAACCTTGAGCTTGTACAATACAGGTCAACGCCCTCGAGAAACTAACCAGGGCAGTATATGCGCTTTACAAACATAACCTTAAGCTTGTACAATACAGGTCAACACCCCAGAGAAACTAACCAGTGCAGTATATGCGCTCTACAAACATAACCTTAAGCTTGTACAATACAGGTCAACACCTCAGAGAAACTAACCAGTGCAGTATGTGCGCTCTACAATCATAACCTTAAGCTTGTACAATACAGGTCAACTCCCCCGAGAAACTAACTAGTGCAGTATATGCGCTCTACAAACATAACTTTAAGATTGTACAATACAGGTCAACACCCCAGAGAAACTAACCAGTGCAGTATATGCGCTCCACAAACATAACCTTAAGCTTGTACAATACAGGTCAACACCCCAGAGAAACTAACCAGTGCAGTATATGCGCTCTACAAACATAACCTTGAGCTTGTACAATACAGGTCAACGCCCTCGAGAAACTAACCAGGGCAGTATATGCGCTTTACAAACATAACCTTAAGCTTGTACAATACAGGTCAACACCCCAGAGAAACTAACCAGTGCAGTATATGCGCTCTACAAACATAACCTTAAGCTTGTACAATACAGGTCAACACCTCAGAGAAACTAACCAGTGCAGTATGTGCGCTCTACAATCATAACCTTAAGCTTGTACAATACAAGTCAACTCCCCCGAGAAACTAACTACTGCAGTATATGCGCTCTACAAACATAACTTTAAGATGTACAATACAGGTCAACACCCCAGAGAAACTAACCAGTGCAGTATATGCGCTTCACAAACATAACCTTAAGCTTGTACAATACAGGTCAACACCCCAGAGAAACTAACCAGTGCAGTATATGCGCTCTACAAACATAACCTTAAGATTGTACAATACAGGTCAACACCCCAGAGAAACTAACCAGTGCAGTATATGCGCTCTACAAACATAACCTTAAGCTTGTACAATACAGGTCAACACCCCAGAGAAACTAACCAGCGCAGTATATGCGCTTTACAATCATAACCTTAAGCTTGTACAATACAGGTCAACTCCCCCGAGAAACTAACCAGTGCAGTATATGAGCTCTACAAACATAACCTTAAGATTGTACAATACAGGTCAACTCCCCCGAGAAACTAACTAGTGCAGTATATGCGCTCTACAAACATAACCTTAAGCTTGTACAATACAGGTCAACTCCCCCGAGAAACTAACAAGTGCAGTATATGCGCTCTACAAACATAACCTTAAGCTTGTACAATACATGTTAACTCCCTCGAGAAACTAACCAGTGCAGTATATGCGCTCTACAAACATAACCTTAAGCTTGTACAAGACAGGTCAACTCCCCCGAGAAACTAACTAGTGTAGTATATGCGCTCTACAAACATAACTTTAAGCTTGTACAATACATGTTAACTCCCTCGAGAAACTAACCAGTGCAGTATGTGCGCTCTACAAACATAACCTTAAGCTTGTACAATACAGGTCAACTCCCCCGAGAAACTAACTAGTGCAGTTTATGCGCTCTACAAACATAACCTTAAGCTTGTACAATACATGTTAACTCCCTCGAGAAACTAACCAGTGCAGTATATGCGCTCTACAAACATAACCTTAAGCTTGTACAATACAGTTCAACTCCCCCGAGAAACTAACCAGTGCAGTATATGCGCTCTACAAACATAACCTTGAGCTTGTACAATACAGGTCAACGCCCTCGAGAAACTATCCAGGGCAGTATATGCGCTCTACAAACATAACCTTAAGCTTGTACAATACAGGTCAACACCCCAGAGAAACTAACCAGTGCAGTATAAGCGCTCTACAAACATAACCTTAAGCTTGTACAATACAGGTCAACACCCCAGAGAAACATACCAGTGCAGTATATGCGCTCTACAATCATAACCTTACGTTTGTACAATACAGGTCAACTCCCCCGAGAAACTAACTAGTGCAGTATATGCGCTCTACAAACATAACCTTAAGCTTGTACAATACAGGTCAACACCCCAGAGAAACTAACCAGTGCAGTATATGCGCTCTACAAACATAACCTTAAGCTTGTACAATACAGGTCAACACCCCAGAGAAACTAACCAGCGCAGTATATGCGCTTTACAATCATAACCTTAAGCTTGTACAATACATGTTAACTCCCTCGAGAAACTAACCAGTGCAGTATATGCGCTCTACAAACATAACCTTAAGCTTGTACAATACAGGTCAACTCCCCCGAGAAACTAACTAGTGCAGTATATGCGCTCTACAAACATAACCTTAAGCTTGTACAATACATGTTAACTCCCTCGAGAAACTAACCAGTGCAGTATATGCGCTCTACAAACATAACCTTAAGCTTGTACAATACATGTTAACTCCCTCGAGAAACTAACCAGTGCAGTATATGAGCTCTACAAACATAACCTTAAGATTGTACAATACAGGTCAACTACCCCGAGAAACTAACTAGTGCAGTATATGCGCTCTACAAACATAACCTTAAGCTTGTACAATACAGGTCAACTCCCCCGAGAAACTAACTAGTGCAGTATATGCGCTCTACAAACATAACCTTAAGCTTGTACAATATATGTTAACTCCCTCGAGAAACTAACCAGTGCAGTATATGCGCTCTACAAACATAACCTTAAGCTTGTACAATACATGTTAACTCCCTCGAGAAACTAACCAGTGCAGTATATGAGCTCTACAAACAACTTAAGATTGTACAATACAGGTCAACTCCCCAGAGAAACTAACCAGTGCAGTATATGAGCTCTCAACTTGCCCACCAATAGGCACATCTTCCTGACAACACTGCAAGGAACTGAGATTGGGACCTCAATAAGATCCAACTGAGAGCAAACACTGCCAGCCAAAGAAGCAGGAAGCATGGCATGCTCCCCCGAAGGCACAAACACCACAACCATATGTGCCCCCCTTCTTCCTGCTTCAAGCAGACATGGCACGAAAAGGCACAGAAGAAGTCAGGTGAAGCACAAAGAAGGGCATCTGCTCACTACATGCTTAGTTCTAGCCATCAGAAGCAGAACAAGCTGGCAAAATAGAGCCGATAGATCCAGAAGAGGCCACCCATACTGCCCGGTGAGTGCAGTCAGACATCGATGAAATAACTGCTGGTGTGATGAGGGATGAAGGAAAACATTGCTTGCGGCATCTACCACAGCATGTTCTACCTCACTGATGTGATGAGCAGTCAAGGAGAAGGGTCCAGGTGTTATTTTCAAGCTCGTTAACCATCGAGATTAATCTCAAAATGGGATGTTTGCATTGGTCTTCCAGTAACCTTGGTGCATTTTTTCATCAATTCCGAGTTTAATCCTGAAGTCCTTTTCTTCATTTTATGTGCTTTATGGCTTGGTTTCATACTCTATAAGGAAAGCAAGGGTGGGAAAAGGCAACTGGCGCAAATTATTGTTCATGTTGTAACAAGGATCGTGGAAGCTCCCAAACAGTGCCACTTGGGCCATGATTACAGGATTATATCCAATATACTGATTTAAATCGATTACTGTTTTATCATCCCCTTGACTGAGTTTTTACTTGGCTTTGTTTAATGATTTCACTTAGTTTGAGGTATTTAATTGTGGTTTTAAAATCATATCTATAATATGACTTGATACACTTAACTTTTTTAAGTGATATGGAACCATAAGAAAACAAGCATTTGCAATGCAATAGGTCTCGCATTTACGCGAGTTTCAGCTATTGACATTGCTAATAACAATGCCTTTTATTTTCGTTTTCAAAACACAAATAAAAGGCATTGTAATTTACAATGCCAATAGCTTAAACTCGCGTAAATGCGAGACCTATTTCATTGCAAATGCTTGTTATTATATGGGCTGACGAGGCAGCTAAAGCTGTCTCTAGACCAGTTCTAAAAATGATGTTCTATAAATCTCTCGCAATGCTTTAAAGGGCAATTCATGATTTCACAACTAACCTGCAGACACACACATCTAAACAACATGAAACACAACCAAATGCAATTTCAAGTGACCACTTTGACTCGGATAAATGAGTACCACAGATTAGTAAAGTGTGGCCAGTTTACAAAAGTGCTGTAAAATCATACAACGGATGTGAACACTGGCGTTTTAGGGGCGGCGGTGGCCGCAAAAATCATCGCCAGCAACAGCCCCCCCCCCCCCTCCGCGCGGCGGCAAAAGACAGGGACCGCCACGGGCGGCAGAGTGGCTAGCTACGCCACTGGATGTGAAGCATTATTAAAATGAGTAACATACATGTGTTATATATTTCAGGTAAGTAATGTCCGACTCTGTCTCACTCATCGTGACCTCTAAGGCCTAGATATAGTACAGGTTGCCCAAGCGGACTTTTTTTTTAATGTTAATTAAATCGACCCAACGCTTTAATCTGTTTGCGCCATACAAGCGCACGTGGAATGCGTTAAAAATACTCCCCTAATAATTTCACCCAATTTTAAGAGCAGTCTTATTTCTGGTCATATCGCTATATAAAGTATTTCTGTTTAAAACCATACAAGATTGCTCCAATAAATAAGAAACCCCATAAAACAGTATGCCAGCATTACAGTAGAAACCATTAGTAACCGCACAATTGGAATGTTCACGTGGAAAACGTTTTAATAAGCGAATGTAAAATGCATGCATAATTACTCTTAAAACAAAGCTCGGCTATAAAGATAAGGGCCGGAAAATGTGAGCGATAAAATAAGAATTTGGTTAAATGATTAAACGATGAAGGAAAAGGAAAGGGACACAGTAACAACTGTAAGTGAGCAAATGAGAGCAAATAAAGCAGGACGGGACACGGCGTGGGATGGAGATCAGACAGCAGGTTGAGGACAAGACAAGGCGCTTTGAAGGAAGGTAACTTGCCATTGGACGCCAAACAGTTATCGTACTCCGCTGCTGCTTCCAGACCTGTTCCGCTTGGTTCTCCCAGTAAAGAGTGTTTAAAAAAAAGATTTTGAAAATTCTTGAAAAAGTCCCTTCAACTTGCGCCCTGTGCGTCTTCGTCGGCGAGTGACTGATTAATGACATCATGTGTTCCTGATACGGTGTTAAACTGTGCTGTTTATGGACAGTTTTGTAGTACTGTCGGGGCAAGAAATACATAAGATACTGGACTGAGCTGGAACCCGTCACCTGGTACGGAAGGAATACTTTGGTGAGACTCGGTGCTTTCACCCTAATGAGTTATATTAACAACCAATGGACACGATTAGCGTTAACCTTCCTGTGAGAAGCGGCTGGTTTTAGCATAAATATCTCATCTTACAGCTTCCGTACTCGCCTCTCGACTCGTGTATTCTTTATATCAAACGTCCTGCGTGGGAAAGAGTCTTTATTTCTTGCTTAGTAAAAGCAACACATGTTTCTTCACGGACAAAGTCGCGACCGTGAACATATGACGACGCAATAAGGCGGCGAGCACAGAATGGCCGTTTCCTATTGGGACACGCTGTGTTTGTGCACGTCAGCTGTCCCGGGGTATTGCGACATAAAATGCTCAAGCTGGAGCCCGCTGGAGGATAAACAAGCTGTCGCCATTGCCCGAATGAGGTAAAAAAAAGTGCGCACAGACTAGACAACGTCTAACGCCGCCAGTAAAAGATCCAGTCCTGGTGGGCGGGGCTAAAAGCGGACAGAGCGGTAACAAGGAGGGATTAATAAGCTTCCTTCACAATAGAAAGGCTGCGTTTAGCATAAGCTATGACGCAAGCCAATGGAAAGAAGGTGCGGGGCTTCAAGTCCCCTTCGGAAATCGTATTAATTACAAAAAGGCCTCGCAGAGCGAGGAGCGCGCATGCGCGCTCCAGCGCTAGGTCTGCGAGACCTAAAAATCAACCTATCCTGTATGTAACTGGGATCATTTAGAAGTATTTTTGATAGCAGAAGCAAATCTTCACTTTTCTTGAACAAAAGGCTGCGGGTAAAGTGGTGGGTTTGGCTTTTACCTGGACCTATTCGGAACGGGAACTAAACCACTCAATCACCAGCGACCAAAAACTATTCCTTCTACAAGATCTCGGATCTTTTGTTCCCCGAATACATGTGTTCTTTACCCGTGAGACCCATTCCATTTAATCAGGAGGTGCAGGCTCAATCCACTTCCTACAGATCACATATCCGGCAAACAGTACTAGTTAAAATCTCACGTACTTCCTCCTAGTCTCCCCCCTCCTCTCCATCTCCTTGTTGTACTCCAAAGAAGAGTAGGTAGCTAAGGTGATATGAGGGTATTTTCCTGCAAGATTTCAGTCAGAGACAGACTAACATTATCCTAAAAGAGTTTCAATCTTGGGCATTCCGTAAACATATGCAAGTCATCTGCCTTTGGCAGGGCGCACTTCTTACATCATGCTTCTGTCCTCGCTGGTAGCTTAGGAAGTTTGAATGGAGTCCAGTAAACCCTGTACAATGAGAAAAGGTGGTTCCTTTTAAATGGGGCTGGATTCACTGGGTCGCACAACATACCAAAAGACGTATACCAGACTTTCTCATTAATCTGTACCAAGTGGCAACTTCCCTAGTTACATTATGGGCCTGCAAAATAAATTCAATATCCTGTCTCTCTTTAAAATCCTCACTATTGTCCGAGGTGCAAGAAAGTAGCTGTAGGTACTTAAACTCGATTACTTTATCATTACCGTATTTTTTTTTAAGTCTTCCCATTACTTTAAAGTTGTTTAGTCTAGCAGGTCACACGATCTATCCATACCTGCAGCATGGGCACAAAGGCTATCCTTTAAACAATCTAGAGTAGCCGGACAGTCCCAATTTAAGGGCAAATGTTGAATAATATGCCATTGCCCATCTCCTTCTCTAGATGCACCACAGCAACCTTTATACGCACTTTTTTTAAAGTACCTCAGGTCTCCAAATTTATAAAGGAAACCTTTTGTTACTCCATGGGTCTCTAACACCACCCTGAACATCCCATCCGTGCTTTATCTGTGTCGTGCCCCTCCCCCGTGAAGTTCAACAAAAACCTAAGAGACTTCAGCTGAAACACCAAGCAATAAAACTGCAGACCTGGAAGTTGCAGACAACTTTTCCTAAATTTGCCTTCTAATTTCTTCCATCATATCCTGGTGCCATTAGACACCCAAATAAAAGTAATAATACGCTCCTGTATTTTATGGAAAGAATTTTATCAAACCTTAATGTGATGCAGTTAAATACATAGGTCTCTCTTGGTAAGATATACATTTTTACCAAATTGATTCTGTCAAAAATTGTCAAATACAGATTTTGCCATCTATTCAAAGTTGACGTAATCTCACTAAATACTAATTTTAATGTATTTTCTGCAATAACATCCAAATCAAGGTATATCCTGACTCCCAGGTACCTTATTTCTTTTTCACCAGGCTGTTTTGCAGATCCTGATTCCAGAGCATTATCTCAATCTTATCCTGATTAACTGTGTACCCTGATAGTGCCCCAAACTCTTTAGCTAATACTTCGAAGTTATAAAGGGATTCTTTTGTCTTGGCGGTATAAATCAGATCATCTGCATACATAGCAAGTTTTTTGCTAGAGCCCTGCACCCTGAAAGGACTAATCGCCAGTTCATCCCTTGCCTTTTGCACAAATGGCTCAATGTATAAACTGAAAAGCAGAGGGGACAGTGGGCACCCCCCCTGCCTGGTGCCTCTACCAATCCTAAATTCTTCAGTCAAGACCCAATTGACTAACACTCTAGCTGAGGGATTCACACAAAGGGATTTAATTACTTGTATAAAAGGTCTGGGAACTTGGAACCTAGCCAAGCAGGCCCATAAGTAATCCTACTACACCCGATAAAAGGCCTTAGCTGCATCAAAAGTCAATATCGCCAATGGGCTTTATGTTCAGTTGCCAAATCAATGGAACCTATTAACATCTGCACTAGCTCTTTCCTCTGTCTACCTTGATGGAAACCCTTCTGGTGAATGATCTCACCTATCACCTTCCCCAGCCTACTTGCCGAGATACTTGTAAAGGTCTTATAATCTTAGTTTAGCAGAGAGATTGGGTGGGAAGACTCACATCATTTGGGGCTTTTATGTGGCATTAAAATTACCAAAATGGTAGCTTTCCCCCAGGATGCAGGAGGTGCTTGCGCCCTCAGGAGTATATCACTGAATAGTGATCATAATACGGGGCAAATCTCTTTGACAGTACACGTAAACATTTCTCCTGGGGTTCCATCTGGTCCTGCGGCCTTCTCCTTCTTGATTTTCCTAATAGCCTCACAAATCTCCGTTTCCAATATTTCCTGCACAAATTCCTCAGATTTCCTTTCTGATAAGTGACAAAGCTGTATGATGTCCAACCACTTCCTAGTATGCCGCATATCCACAGTCAGAGTGCTTGTGTATAACTTTTAATAAAACCCCTCAAAAGCAGATTGAATTTCCTCCGGCTGTGTTAGTTCGTTCTCATTATTACCTAATTTAATACTATAGATGTCATTGCGGGTTTACTTGGGTTTTTGCCCTCCAAACTAATAATTTGCCTGCTATCTCACCAGACTGAAGCTGGTCCCACCTGCTAGCTTCCAAAATCTCCTGCTGCTTTTTCTCCAGCATGCCCTTGTATTCCTGTCTTTGTAAAGCTTTATGCCCACTATTTGTTTCCTGCTGATTAGCAAATGCTACAGTGACAAAGCATATTTTCTAGAGAAAGTACATCCTTTTGAAATACATCTTCTACCCTCTTTTCCTCACTCTTATAATTCCTTACCCATGTAGTCACTCTACCCCTTAAAAAAGTTTTATAGGCATCCCAGAATACCCTGTCCAAAGCACTGCCCCAATTTAAGTCGAAGAAATTTTTAGTAAGGGTTGCTAAATAAGTAATAAAATCCTGATAAGTGAGGAACATCCGCTCTAATGTCCATCTAACCTGCTGTGGGGCACTTTCTCGCATCAATCTGCAACTCTAGCCCCAGCCCCACTGGTTTATGATCTGACACAGCTGTTGAAATATATTTAACTTGTCCTACCTTTGGGATTCATTTATTGTCCACAATCTAGCAATCTAATCTCGAGCTATGACTATTGGTTCTATAGAAAGAGTAGACTCTTTGATCGCCCATCTTCTCTCTCCGAGTATCTCTCATGCCTAGGTCCCTTAGAATATGCTTCAAGCTACTAGTCACCTTGGGGGACGTTTTTCCTGTCCTAGAGTTAGCCCTGTCTAAGGAGTTATTCATACAAATATTAAAATAACCCCCCACATATGATTGGGTCTCTGTATTCGAAGAGTGTACCAAATAGGCCCCTAAGAGTATTGGATCGTCCGAATGAGGGCCATAATAACCCATGCATACAATTTCTGATGAACCATCTCTCAATTCAGCTTTCGCCCATCTACCTTTTACATCTGACTCTGATCATAATACCTGTATTGCTCCTGTGGTGCAATTAAGATAGCAACCCCCTTTGTCCCACTTAGCCGAGTTTTACTGATCACTTGTCGCACCCACTTCTGCCATAAATTACACATTTTAGCTCTTTCTACGATAAATGTATTTCCTGCAAAATCATAACATCTGCTTCCTGTTCTTTCAGTTGTTGCATTATGATCCTCTGTCTCTTTTTAACCTTTATTCCATTTAAATTCAATGTTAACAATGTGATGCTTTTATTACTCATATCTGTCAATCTTATAAACACTCCGGAGCCACACCCCACCATACACCTGCAAATAAACGCTGTTTTTTACACATATTTATTACATCAAATTCAAGGTGTAGAGGATGTTTTTATTCTTTTTCCTGAATGCTCCCCAACTCATGCAACCTATCCCCAAACTCCACCCTTCCCGTGAACCCACCCCTGGGGGAACCCTGCCATGTGCCCGACCATCTCCTCCTCCATGGCTAACCAGCCTTTTAGATACAACCTTGCTCTTCCTCTCCTATTGTTTCTACATTCCCTGTGTGCCTACAGCAATGAGATTCTAAACCCAAACTTGTCGCTACATCCGGTAACACATCTTTCTAATGTATTCACTAAACTGCCATCTCGCCCTTGATCTGGATGTCATGTAATCAGGCAGGCTTTCCCTGCTGAATTTGCTGTATCAGCAGGTCTGCAACTTCCTCGCTACTAATGGTGTGCATTTTATTATGTAACATAACTTTCAGGATAGCTGGGAATTTCAGCTGCATGTTTGCCCCCAATTTCGTAACCTTCATTATCCTCTTCCCCAGCTCCCCTTTCCTCCCCTTCCGTGACTCAACACACATCTGATCGTATAGAGAAAAAGAAGCTCTGGAAAGTCACATCCTTCATCTTTAGAGCCTTAGCACGGATTGTCTCTCTAACTAAAAAAGTTTGTAAATTAACCAAGATTTTCCTTGATTTTGCCCTTTTGGCACACAGATGATGAGGATCCCGGTGGGCTCTCTGTATCCCCATCTCCAAATCTGCTTGATATGTTCCTTCAAAGAGACTCTCCTTAAACAAACTAATCTCAAATTTTTTCATGTCCTGCCCTTTGATTCCCTCAGGGACGTTAATAATCCAAATGTTTTTCGGCCCTGCTTGGTTCTCTAATCTCTCCAATGTAACCTGGGTAGTTTTACTTTGAGCCCTAAGCTCAGCCAGTTCACAGAAATTTCTTTCGATATTGGTGGTGGCTTTAGACATGGGCCCTTCTAGTGTTACTTTTATTGCTGTTTTCATCGATTTTGTTTGATAACCTTTGACAGGAGTCATGTATCTCTTTTTGATTGTTTTCTGAAACATCAAACCTATTTTTCATCTACCAGCCTATCTCCATCAGTACCATCTTTGTTTCATTCCCTTCTCCTCCCGTCTGTGATGTGCAACTCTCCATGGGGGGAGTTGTGAGTCCTCTTTCGCTAATCATACTCAGCCCCAAAGCAAGAAGGGACACAGATGGTTCCTGTAAAGGTGCTTGTCGGACCCCGTCACTGTCATCTGTATCGGTTTCTAGTTCTTGTAATGGGGTCAAAACTGTCTGATGCTCGTGCCGCCACCTCAAACTCTTCCCCTGAAGTTACTTGATGTTCCTGGGTATTACTCTTGTCCGTTGTATCCATTTTCACGTTTTCCTGAGCAACCTTTAAGTACGATCTTAGGAAATAAGTAGGTTATATTTGCTTAGCTGATCTCAGTGATTTTCCAGTACTGAGTTTCTTGTTAATACCAGCTCTCCCTATACTCCTAGGTCTATTCTGCAACGGAGCTGTATCAGATTTTGTGAGTCCTCCCTTGATTATGATTCCTTGATGGGTGATGCCCGCTAATTCTGCTCCCTGGGAGCAGGCATATGGTTGAATTAACTTGCTAGACCTTAACTGATATCTGTTTGGGTCTCCCACTGCTTGTACCTGTCTTGGTCTTTGACCCTCTGTTTTGCTGGGACCTCCCGCCCACTTTTAAAATCTGTATTCCCAATGATATACTAAATAAGTATGTGCTGGGTACCATGGGTCTCAACACCAAACAACTAGGTTCCTTTCCAGCAGCACCTCCATCAGCCCCACCCAAGCTACCAGTCTCCATACCACTGAAGAAGCCATCACTCCAGCCTTCCTGCTCACCGTAGGAACTCCTATGCGCACCCCGGAAGGGTATCCGCGCAGCAGCTAGGCAGTCCCTATGAATTGCAGCTGCCTCAGCCACATCATGCCAGCAGTCGCACGCCAAGTCAAGTATCAGCTTACACGCTCAGAGCCCCGCTCCTCCACTGACACTATTACGGTCCACTTAAAACACAATGTGCACCAGCAACAAGGTAGAGAAGATTCAAAACAGGGGGGGGGGGGACAATTTAGATATGCTACAGCTTGTATTTCACATTCACATTGCAGTGTTTCAGGGAGGAAGAGCGGACGCACTTGCGGTTAAGCCTCAGCCTGCTGCCATGTTCCCCCCTATCTCCCGGCCTGGGGGCTATTCACAAACTGCACCTCTAAAGCACTAGTATGGTACTTTAAAAGTGCAGGTTGTGAATAGCATTTTGTAGTAAGTTTGTAGTACTATTGTAGTACTAAAAATGTACTACCAAATGCTGTTTGTGACGCGTTGTGCCTATCACAATTACTGTTGACCTGGCAATTGGGATGAAGAATAGTGAAACTGGGCACAGTAACTGCAGCATCCACGCTCAATGCAGCTCCCAAATCCGCCAACCGGCATCAGCACCCGTCGTCTGAACTGAAGTCCAAACACAGAACAACCGAAGAGGAGCAGTGACACCAGAAGAAGCTTGAAGACTGTCAAACAGATGTCCAATAAGAAAAGAGAGGGTCTGCTGTAGGGTGATGCTCAGCGTGCTGTCAAGACCTGTGAAAAGTATGTCAGGGCAAAGTGAGCAGCACACAGCTTTGCATCCAAAACAAGCAGGGAGGCATATAATAAGTAACCCTGGGCGGTGAACTCCGCTCCGTTCGCGGAGTTTTCCGCGCTTCACTGAGCACGCAGAGTTCCCAAAAACTCTGCTCCGTGGAGCGGAGTTTTTTTTCCTCGCTTGCCAAGGTCTAGTTGGCAAGCGCGAGCAAGGAAAATCAACCTCCTGGTGAGATTTCTCAAAGCGGGCGGTTGGATTTCTCAATGCGAGTGGTCGTGGCAGGCCGCGACCACTGGCGTTGAGAAACCTTCCGTTTGCATTGAGAAAGCTGCCGCTCGAGTAGAAAATCTACTTGAGCAGCAGAAAGAAAGCTGCGCTGTCTTGCGCTGCACATGGTGCCATTCGCAATGATTTTACAGCGCAGGACAAACACCCGGTGCTCAAAATCACTGCGAACGGCATGACCCTAATGCACTGCGGACGCTCGGGGAACTCTGCATAGCGCAGCAGAGTTTTTTTGTCACTGCTGCTAAAGCTTGAGCACTTGGTGGACCAGTGGTCATTTAAGTTCAAGCAGAGTCATACCTGGGAGTCCGTTGCTCGATATTTTCCAAAAATTGTGAATCCAGGGCTTGACATAGCTACACAGAACTCCTCGAATTCTATTACAGGACCCGAGGCTTCGGATTATGCTTCTCTTTCTACTTTATTGCCACTCACAGCAGCCAATCAAAACGTTTTTGTATGCAAAAAACACTACACATCCCATGATGCTTTGGTATACATCACTTCCTGTATGCCCCTATAAGAGCCACCATAACCATTACATGAGCCTCTTTCTTTGCTGCTCACGCAGGAAGTTAAGTGCTCGATGTTTATATTCATTTGAAAAGTTTGCAATGCTTAATTTATGCATGCGCTAGCATTAATATGTTTTAACGAGTGTTGTTATTGTACGCGCGTGTATCGCGCTGCCGTTCACATTGCCCATTTCTTATTGTGCGCGCTCACTGTGTTCACAGCCTCGTTTCTTGTACCGAGCGACGCGCGCTGGGGGCTCACTTCTGTCTGAGGTCAGCGCGGGCATCGCGCTGGTGTTTTTCAACCCGAGCGCCCCGCCGATCTCCCGCGAAGACAGCGGTGAATGTAGAGAATGCGGGCAGCCCGGTCGGGCTTTTTTGTGTGTTTATAAGGCTAAAGAGTACCGCACTGCCGCCGGCAGTGATTAGTGGCACAAGTTAACGCTGCAGGCTTTCCCTAATTGCTGATGCGTTTCTGAATAGAGAGCTTTACAGATTCGACGTGCGTAGCCCAATTGGGCTATATTTTAGTAGGATTGGGCTACGCACGTGGTATTCGTCCCTAGACTGCTCCGGAGCTCATCAACTACGGAGCTTTTTCAGTGAAGAGACCCTGTCTTACGCCTGAGCTGGCTGAAAGAGTGTTCTGGCCCTGGAGTGGGCACAACTCCTTAAAATCTTGTCTCTTGGCTCTCCCTACGCCCTGTGGGCTGTAAGAACAGTATACTGCTTTTGCTGAGGAGCTAGGTACTCTTAGTTGACTGTATTTGTGGGTTGGCTCCCCCTGCTACTCCTCTTTTCTGCCCAAGATAATTATAATTCTGCCTTAAAAATGGAAGATTGGGTCAGTTATGAGGATGACAATTTATATGAAGAGGCAGTGTCTACCCCTTTCTTGGAGGATAATATTGTGGAGGCCCTGGACGCCTCCGTCCAGGAGTCCGTGAACAAGGCCGTTGAAAAGGCAGTCCCTGACACTGTGCAGCAAGCACTGGCTGCTGCGTTGAAGCCGATAACGAAACAACTAGAAAGATTTGCCAAACGTCACGGCTTTAAACCCCCAGCTGAACCAGCAAAGGATACTTCACCTAGTGGGCCCCAATCTAAGGCTTGGCCTCCTGCCAATGCCCTTTCCTCACTACCCCCTTCTGGTAAACCCAAACGTCCTGACACTGATACGGACACGGACACTGATACCACAGGGACTGACACCCCTAATGAGGCTCCCCCGAAGAAAAAGGCTAAGAAGACAAAACACGTGGAGCAAGACCTCTCCCAAACTATGTCTACCCCGTTCACTTTCAATCCTGCCGACATAGTCCACCCTAGGTCTTCGGACTGGGCTCCCGCGCCAGCAGTGGCGGCATATCTGCATGATAACCTCCGACGGAGCTTTGATAAAGAGGTGCGTAATAGATTACGCTCAGAATGTCCCAGACCCGATATTCCGGACAAGGTTGCAGACACTCCGGATATCGACGCAAGTCTACTCACCTTCCTCAAGAAGTTCGCCAAGGACCCAAAGAAAGGTATTGATCTGGCCTGGCGAGGCTGCCAGGACAAACTCCTGGACGTGGCAGGCCCTCTCGCCAAGATCTTAGAAATAGCCTTAGAGGCACAAGAGTCGGCACTGCTGGTGGACCCGGATGTCCTTGCGGGGTGGACCCAGTGGGCCATTTACCTATTAGGTAACGTGAATTGCGCTATATCTACGGAACGGCGCAAGTCGCTTCTCATGCGGATAGACTCCAACCTTACTGAGTTGGCTGCAGTGGAACCGGGCCCCCTGGCACAGGGCAATCTCTTCGGAGAACGCTTTGTCAAAGATGTTTCCAAGTACGTGGGCACGTTCACGACACTAGATAAGGCCCAGTCTGGCATCAAACGAGTCTTTCAGGCTGGCCTTTTTCACCGGGCGAGGCCGAGGACGCTCGCCAGGCCGCCAATTCTCCCAAGGTCCTCAGCGGGGAGACTACGGAAGGGGCCGCAGAGAGTGGGATTCCACTCGCGGGGAAACCTTCTACCCCACCAGACAACGCTTCAACCAGAGGCGATTCCACAGAGGTGGCCACCGAGGGGGCTTCCAAGCCCCAGATTCTGCAGGTAAGTGCTCCCGACAACTTTCTAATACCCTTGGGGGGGTCGCACTCAGTTTTTCTATCACAATTGGTCTAGAATATCTCAGGATGCATGGATCTTACAGACAATTCAAGGGTTCCATTTAGATTTCTATCAGACTCCATATCAGGACAGACAACCCAGACAGCTTTCTTTTTCCCAACTAGAATGCGATTTTATCGATTCCGAACTCGAAGGATTGCTGCAGAAACACGCGATAGCACACTGCAACGAGGGCCCTCACGGTTTTTGCAGCAATATTTTCTTAGTGCAGAAGAAGGGCGGAGGTCACAGGTTAGTATTGAATTTGAAAGAGTTCAACCAGTTCATGACCTACAAACACTTCAAGATGGAGGGCATCCATCTTTTGGCAGATCTTCTGAAAGAAGGAGACTGGATGGTCTGACTGGACCTGAAAGACGCCTATCTGTCAATACCTATATTTCCTCCTCACCGCCGTTTCCTCCAATTTCAATGGCGGAACCAGTGGTTCGAGTACTTGGTCCTTCCTTTCGGGCTCTCCTCAGCACCATGGTGTTTCACCAAGGTGATGAAACCAGTGATAGCTCATCTGCGAGAACAAGGTATTCGCATGATAGTTTATCTAGACGATATACTCATCATGGCGCAGTCTCCAAACGTAGCTGTTCAGCATTTACAAATGACCATAGCTACTTTGCAAAACCTGGGGTTCGTGATCAACGAATCCAAGTCAGCTCTTTCTCCCTCGCAAACTGTGGATTTTCTGGGGTTCGTCATAAATTCTCGGACGACCCAATTGAGTCTTCCCCGCTCCAAACTGAAAGTCATCAGAAAGGAGCTCTCCACGCTGTTATCCAAGCAAACAGTCTCACTCAGAGTTATTGCCAGGATCGTGGGTCTTCTGGCATCCTCCATACAGGCAATCTTTCCGGGTCCTCTTCATTATCGGGCCCTTCAGAGGTTGAAGATACAACACCTTCAGAAAGGTCTCGCTTACATGGACGTTGTCCCTCTCTCTCAAGAAGTGCGGGAAGAAATACAGTGGTGGCTGAGCCACGTGGAGGCATGGAACGGCAGAGCCATTTTCGGGTCTCAGCCAGAGGTAGTTATAGAGTCCGACACCAGCCGTTGGGGCTGGGGTGCGCGTTGCGGAGATATCTCCACAGGCGGGGGATGGTCCCTGCGCGAACTTGATCTTCACATCAACTGTCTGGAACTCTTAGCGGGATCGTTTGCGATCCGGACACTGTCACCCAAACGACTCATGTTGCATCCTACTTCGGATGCACAACATCTCGGCGGTGAGGTATATCAACAAATTGGGTGGCACGAGGTCCTCTCTACTTGCAGAAATAGCGAAAGACTTCTGGCATTACTGCCTCAGTCATCAGATATCGGTGATAGCCGAATATATTCCGGGGCAGTCGAACATAGTAGCGGACTGGAACTCCCGGCACCTCAAGGATTACAGCGATTGATAACTCCAATCCCAGATAGTCAGTTGGTTGCAAGCGATCTGGGGCAATTGCGAGATCGACCTCTTTGCGTCCAGACTAAATCGACAGTTGGAGAAATTCTTCAGCTGGAGACCGGATCCGCTAGCACTGGCGACGGATCCGTTTTCTCAGGACTGGTCCAAGGGCCTGAATTATGCTTTTCCCCCATTCATATCGATTCCCAGGGTGACTACCCAAGTGTCTCGCCATCGGGCAGAAGTGATTTTAGTAACCCCCATGTGGAAGTCACAGCCTTGGTTCCCAATATTATTGGAGATGAGCTGCGACTTCCCCGGGATGATTCCGTCATCCTCGCCGATGCTCCAGGGCCCTCATGGAGAACTACACCCGATGATGTTATCGGGGCAGTTGTCCCCGATGGCCTGGAGGCTTTCAGGCAAAGATGGGAAATGCCGGGATTTTCGGAAGAAGCTGCGGCTTTCATCAGTCAAGCCTGGGCTCTCTCCACCAGGAAACGATATTCTTCGGCCTGGAAGAGCTGGGTTCGTTGGTGCGTGGAACAACACGTGGATCCCGTGGGGGCTGACCTACCCCAGGTTGTAAATTTTTTGTCTGAAAAAGCGTCGGAGGGTCTGGCATACCGTTCGGTTAACAATTTTCGTTCGGCTATTTCAGCTGGTCATTCTCAGATAGACGGCAAACCGGTAGGTATGCATCCAGTAATTTGCAAATTATTAAAAGGTATTAAGGTAGCGAACCCTCCTAAACCAAAGTATTCCTCTCTGTGGGATGTGTCTCTAGTTCTTTCCTTATTTGATAAATGGCCACATAATAACATGTTAACGAGGAAACAACTATCGTGTAAGTTAGCTATGCTTCTATGCCTATCTGCCTGTCGGCGGTCTTCCGATGTGAAAGCCCTGGATATTACAGGTAGAGTATTTACTCCGGAAGGAGTTTCATTTAATATTACTGCCAGAACTAAGACTTTGTCAAAAAGTGTTGAGTACCATGCTTTCCCTGGTAATACAAAACTATGTGTAGTTCAATGTCTAAAGGCTTATGAGGAATGCACAAGATCTATACGACCTGATGGTGTGGCTCAATTGTTAATTGCTCTGCAGAAACCCTATAAACCAGTGTCTGCGGCTACTATAGCCAGATGGTTAAAGTCAATCATGCAAGAGGCGGGTATTGATACCCAAGTGTATGGAGCGCATTCTGTGCGTGGAGCTATGGCCTCCAAAACCTTTATGTTGGGTTCTACCATTCAGGATATCATGCGATCTGCTGACTGGTCTTCTGAATCAACTTTTAAACAGTTTTATTATAAACCGGTGGGTGATATAGCTTCAGTTGTATTTGATAAGCGTTAAACTAGCATAATCCGAAGCCTCCGGTCCTGTAATAGAATAAAAATTAGCTAGCATTCGCGCCAAGAATTTTCAATTCTATTAAGGACACGGAGGCAAGGATTATCCCACCCGGTTATATTACAAAAAAATTGTAATGCTTACCCACCCGTATGTATTGATTATTCTGTTTTAAGCAGATATTACGGGCTTCTTGTATCTCCTTCCTTCCAGGTTCTGAGAAGAAGATGGAGTAGCAGTACTTCTGGTTAAGAAGATGTTAACGTTCCAGTTTGGTTTTCTTCCATGTTGGAGGATGTTGTTTGGACTTGTATTATCCTTGGGACTAAACGTTCGAGCAAAGAAAGAGGCTCATGTAATGGTTATGGTGGCTCTTATAGGGGCATACAGGAAGTGATGTATACCAAAGCATCAAGGAGGTGTAGTGTTTTTTGCATACAAAAACGTTTTGATTGGCTGCTGTGAGTGGCAATAAAGTAGAAAGAGAAGCATAATCCTCGCCTCCGTGTCCTTAATAGAATTGAAAATTCTTGGCGCGAATGCTAGCTAATTTTTTACTCCGCCCACACTTAATAAGTGCATGCTCAGAAGGTGCTATACTTGGAGTAGCCACATCTTTAAGTACCAGCAGATCCTTGAGAACTTGCTTCAAACAAACTATGTCAAGTCTTGGATTCACAATTTTCTAAGGTTACCATAACTGCAGGCAAGCAATATTGTTAGACCTACAGTAAAACAAGAAGTGGTCTGTAACTTGCGCAGAACACGGATTATCCAACACAGCTTAATGGCTACATTTATACAATATTTTTGGAAAGTACCGAGCAAAGGACTCCCAAGTATGACCCTGCTTGAACTTAAATGACCTCTGGTCCACCAAGTGCTCATGCTTTAGCAGCGGAGCGTCGCCTCTGGGGGTCCCAGCCACAAATCAGCGACCTGGGTACCAGTACCGGAATGCAAGTGACGTCTCTCACCTTCGACGCATCTCCGATGGAGTTTTTATTATTATTAAATAGATTCAAAGCTCACCGCGCTAATGTTCCATTTTGTAGACGCTGCACACCATTACATGCACATCAATCTGCGGACTACAAGCCAATGACATGTTCCCGCGGGGAGGGCAAACATTCATTTGAGTAATAGAACCTTGCAGGCCTGTGATCCTTCTGCTGTTGAGACACGGTGTGAGCAGAGCTCGGGTGTTGACACTTCAGCGTTACACAGATCTACTCACACCAACGGCTAAAAGCAACTTGAACTCGGTGCACTCTTTCCTTCCCTTCCCCAGCTGCGACACTGGAATTTAGGAGGCACGTGCTGCTATTTCCAGTAAATACACAGCGTTAAATGACTTAGAAAGTATTCTCGGGATGCCTTTGTTTTCTAAGCGTCCAAAGGTGGCTGTCAAAGTGAGACTGCGGCTAACATTACTAATTGTAATCTTGCAAATGTTTCACCTTGTAAAAAAGAACATTCTTTTCAAACAAAATAGCCCAATCTATGAAAAATATTAAAACGCGTGGAGATTTACATCTCAGTCTGACCTACTTTAACGTTTTTTTCCTGGTTCAAAAAATATTCTTAGAAGTACATCTGCAAAACTGCGGCTGTCGCGGGTTTCCAGGCGCATTACTGGGAATGTCATCTGACGTTCCATCGGGGCTTTTATTCCCACTGTGTGTAATTCTGCATAGTGTTAAATTACGCATGGGGAGAATGAAGTCTGCTGTGCAAATGCATCCATGTTTTTCCTCAGCAGAGTAAACATGAAGAAATTCCTTTCCCTACATTCGCAGCAAACCTGAGGGTGATTTGTTTCCCGTCATATTCTGGAAGTGGAGTTACTCCCGCCCTCATCTGGGATGACTTGCTGACCATTTCCGGAATAGGAAGGGATCAGGTGTGCTGGATCTGATATAAGCGTGTGAACACCAACAAACATACGTTTGGAGCCGTTCACAAACTTACAACGCAAACCACGCCTTAACGCCCACATCCCGCCCTCTATGTGGGATTAGGTTATTGCAGATTTCTCTGTCCTTGCGGCAGAGTAATCCGCAGTAGTAAATCCACTACCCCTGCCAGGAATGCTTTTATGAATTTCTTGCAAGTATGAATGAGGTATTTTCCACTGTAAACTTAGGGTTACGGCTGAAAATGCCTTTGTGGAACGCTCCAAAATGCTTTGCAAAAGCAATTAAAACTGGTCGGCTGTAATAGGGAACAATAATGTAAGTTGTGAGAGTTGGGACACGAACGTCCCCTGTATGGCTTGTGTGCATGTAACCGTCGCGCTCTTTATTTTCGACCTGGCTTCACACTAATCCAGCAAGTGCGCAGAGACATAGGCCTGTTCTTGACAATGTGAGGATCATAACTTTACTGTTCCTGGAATCGAGCGTGGGGTTAGGGTTTCACACCAACCATGCCCTTATAGAGGACAGAAGATTACTGTTTCTTACTCGAGTGTAAGACATACATCGGCAGAGGCAGCATACCGTATTTTGTTATTCATAGTGTGACCAGACCTTTCCATCTGTGTCAGTGAGAGTTTGACCTACTGACTCTTTCTGTGTATGAATGTGTCATTTGTAGAGTGCCAACCTAGCTGAAACACAGCTGAGCACTGTACAGGGTCAACGTCAAGTACACAGCCAATGAGGGAACAGAAGTGTAGTGTTAACTGCATTGTGATGCAGTGTTCTTTACAGAGGTGCGTTTTCACCAATTCCTAAACTGGTGCAACACAGGGGGGTCTTGAAGGATAGGGAGATGCTCTTCCAGATCCTGGGTGCATAAATGCAAAAGGCCTGCTGCCTTGTATTTTTTTCTTTTATACACTTCCTAGTCTTCAGTCTAATGCGGTCCTGAATGCCGGTGTCCTTAGAGCCACCAAAGATTGCTTGTGTGCAAGATAAGGAAGGGTGCTGGTCAAGATTGCTCTGTAAATGAAGCAGCCGATGTTAAAGATAGTGTGGGCCAGCAAGGGGAGTCACTGGCATTCACTCAAGAGGGGGTGATGTGATCATATTTCTTTGGGCCCTGGATGAGACGTGCTGCAGCGAGTGGGATGCCCTTAAGGGTGGGCCAATATGGAGTCTGAGAGGCAACGGGGTAGGGCATTACCACCATCCAGATGCAAAGGCATGGGGACTTCAATGGCAGTTCTGAAGTCACTTTAAGCAAGAAACAGTTTCACTTTCTTAGAGTTAGTCTAGTTTGCCTGTTTATTTGCCAATATGTATCCAAAGGGTTAGGCGGGTGTCTAGTATAAATCCATGCGTCTTGGCATTTGGTGAAAGTTGTGGTTCAAAGCATTCAAGGTTCATGTCATTGAGTCAGATTTGTATTCATTCTTACTTATGGTCCTTGTCAAATAACAGGAATTGGGGGGTTGTGCTTCAGGTAGGCGGTGGACGTCCAGGTCTGGAAGAGGTGTAGGCAGTGTCTAAGGCATGTGATGTCTAGAGCGCAGACGACTATTAAGTAGAGATGACTATCAACCGCATGTTGGCGAACTCTGATGTTGTTATATTTGAGTAGAAGCCATAGGGGCTCCATGTAGAGGCTGAAGACAACAGGGGTCAGTATGGAACCCCAAAAGACTCCACAGGTGATAGGGATCTCTTGGGACTTGGAAGTGACCATGTACATGAATAAACTGTTGTTGGTTAGAAAGACAGGAGGAGAGCCAGTGAAGGAAACTGCCACAGAATCCCAATCCAGATTCCAGTGTGTGTAAGAGGGTGTTGAAGGCAGCTGTGAAGTCCAGCAATATTCATATGTGGTCTGTGGTCAGGAGGGCATCATCTATAATATGTGAGTTAGCGGTCCCTACACAGCAGATGATCTGAAGCTGGACTGGTATTCATGCAGGAGATGGTCAGCATTGATGTGAACTTAGATGTGGGAATGATATTGCTGATGAAGGATAGTTATGTAATGGGCCATTAGTTGGCGAGGTCATCAGGGTCTAGTGTAGGTTTGTTTAGTAGTGGAAGGCTCTCCCCTGTCTTGAGAGGTTAAGGGAAGATGCCTTGAGTGACTGAGGCACAGAGAATGATGAGTAGGGCTGAGAGCGCTTTCCCAGCGAGCGCACTGATGAAGGACGAGAGTAAGACATCTCATGAAGTTGCTTTGAGGGAACGGAGTATGTTGGCGTGATCACTGTAGGCCTCTACAAGAAGTGGTAGATGTTGTCGATGTGCTGTTGTATCTTCGATATTTTTACACTGAAGAAGATGTCGATGGCATCGCACTTGACTTGTCGGTGGAGTGTGGGATTGGAGGGTCTGGCGTGTGGGTAGGAGGGTCTGGCAGGGGGGGGGGGTGCAGTGTCCTGACAAGCATTCTGATTCTGTTAGCGGGCACATTCATGGTGCTGGTACAGTACTTTGGTTTGGCTGACATGATAAGCTGCCTGCGTGTTGCACTGAGAGACTTCAGTATCATAGGTTAATTGAAAGGTCTATTTTTCTTTCATTTAATTCCTGCTTGCAGAAGGAGTTTTGGCTTGCTTTTGCAGATTTCACTTGGAGCAGGATGTTCACAGTTTTCCAGAAAACTATTGAAGATATTCAAAAGGGTGTTGACGTTGGACGTAAAATTGGCAGGATGACAGATGAGTTCAAGTATTAGGTGTCATGGAGATGTCTGTGAAGTATCTAAATGTGAGGTCTTCTCGTTTAGGTTGATCTTAGTTTTTTGGTAGATGCTGGCCAAGGAGATAGTGATGTGGAGGTGGTCGGTGCAGTCCAGGGGTATAGGCGATTTGCCCTTGCTTGCTGATGTTGCTCAGAACACTAAGTCAAGGATGTGTCAGTTGTAGCGTCTTGGTTGGGTGACATGTTGTCCCACATTTAAAGTATCTATAATGTTGAGGAGGGTGTCTCTTGTTTTTTTTTTGGGGAGCTTGTGGTGTCTGGCAGGTTGATGTCATACCAATTTATGTAGAGATATGCGCATGGTGGGAAAAGTTAAAGGGGTGAAAAAGGATGTGGTTTCCCTTTTTAGCTCCCATGAAACTTTTCCTTGCGCCTACTGCCAAAACCACTGAACGTATTTATACCAAACTTGGTGTGAAGTAGCATATTTTCATTTGTTTGAGGAGAATTTGTTCAGTAGTTTTTGAGATACAAGTGTTTTAAAGGAGTTTAGCTCACACAGACTACGCAGAGGGCTCTGGTCACCTACCACAGGGCCTTACATTTCTCAGTACGATGGATCTCAGAGGCCACTGTAGGTGTCAAGATGCAGAGAATCCTGAAAATAATCCACAGACAGGTTACGCTTAATGCCCACGTACTGCAAACCTAGGGCAAGCTTTCCGAATCTGTCCCTCACCAATCAGGGATTCAACGTCATGATTTTGGAACCGCAAACCACCAGGCAGAGAGGCAGGATTCAAACAAGCTTGCCCTGGGTTTGCAGGATCAACCCAGGGTCAGTAAATCAAAATCAGGGCTGGGTCAACCCTATGCCACGTAAGGGGTGATGACGTGACTTGATTTTTATAGTGCGCTAATCACCCATGAGGGTATCCAGGCGCTCTGTAACAGGTGTTAGAGGCCAGCCCTAGGGGCTTACTGGAAAATTCAGGTCTTAAGCTTTTTGCGAAAGTCGAGAAGAGAGGAGGAGACTTTGATGTGTTGTGGGAGGTCGTTCCAGGCGTTAGGGGCCAGGTATAAGAAGGCATGATCCCAGGCTCAAATAAACAAATCATGATATAATAATAATAATGAATGAATAATGAAATTTGTCAGTCACGGTATGCAACGCACACCATAGCTTAAGTCACTCACAATGCAAGAAACACAAAAAAAACAAAAAACACAAATGCATATTTCAAAATGGCCCAGGAAAAAAAACACACCGACTACCAAGAGCAAAACATGGTGGTTGGTGTGAGTTATGGTGTGCGTTGCATACCATAGCTGACGAATTTCAGTGGTTTTGATCATTTGAGCCAGAACTATAACTCAGTTTTTAACTGTTTTTTAGTGTACACTTATATGTGTGTGTATATATATATATATATATATATATATATATATATATATATACACACACACACACACGCACGCACACACACAAACACACAGTCATCACCAATAGTGACATCGGTATCTCCAACCAACTCACGCAGACTCCAGACCATCCAAAACACCACAGCCAGACTTCCCCAGAAGCACCCACATCACTCTCTACTTCACTGAACTCCACTGGCTAACAATCCAGATACATTGTAAGTTCAACCTGCTCATCCACACTTACAAGGCCCTACACAACACAGTACCAGCCTACCTCAAAGACTGACTCCAACATCCCTCCAGACCAGTACGGTATGCCTCTGCCTCATTTGCCCACATCCCATGCATCCACAGAAGCAAGTCAGGAGGGCGCGCCTTCTCCTTCATCACCCCCAAAAACTAGAATTAACTTCCTCAACATATCACAATTGCTATTCCACTCCTTAACTTCCACAAGAAGCTGAAACCTGGCTGTTCAACTAGGAGCACCGCCAGGCCCACGCTCCTGCTCCAGTGTCTGTATGCCCTCACGGGTGATAAGCTGCGCCATATAAATCCACCCAACATAACATAACAACATGGTTCAGCTGCCCTTTCCATTGAAAATGCGTATTTTCCATCAAAAATGCATTTTCCATTTGCGTTCGTAGAAATTGTGCTCTCAACTACAGCAAAAACCACTGAATGGATTTACAGCTTACTTGCTATGAAAGTAGAACTCACCCAGTAAGCATTCTTTTTTCATTTGGTGTAGTAGGTTTTGAGATAGCAGAATTTGAACAGTGTGTTGGGTGTGCATTGAAGATTTAAAATTTAGAGATACCTTGAATTTAAAACTCGATAGCAAGAAATATAAGACTTCTCTTGAATTATTGTTCTTCCTGCTACCTTGAAAATCTCAAATTCGGCCAAAAACATGAGCTGTTTATTAGAAAAATTCACACAGAAAAGCAAGACCCAATGACCACTTCTAGGTCATAAAGGGGAGGTAGGGTAGAAAGGTCCCCAAAGGAGTGGAACAAAGTGCATAAAGACGGTTTGACACAGGACCTGGCCTCAAAGAAAGTTGTTGTAAAAATTAAAACACAGTTGAAGTGCTGTTTTGATTCTAGATCAAAATCTAACCCCCCCGAAATTCACCAGTTATGGTCTGCTACAAAATACACAACTCAAATCCCATCAAAATCATAACTCGCCCTCAATCAGGCTAGGTGTTTTTAGGCTATGAAGTGGAACCAATCCTTTAAATGTGTCTTTTTCAGCTTACTTCTTTGTTTGATCACATGATTGTTAAAGTGTTGCACTAACTGAAGAACTACAATATTTTAATGTAGTATGAGGGGCATTACACTAGGACAACAATTTAGATTTCAAGTGCTGATAAGCTTTACCAGGTCCTCAGCTCTCCAAACACATGGCGTCCAGTGTTGCTTAAGTATGAATGCATAAATGAAACACAATTTGTAGAAGTAAACTCTTACCTAGTAGGATATCTTGGCACTAGAGATTTACTGTAGATCCAGAATAAATGAAGTGTGAAAGAGGATACATACTAAACTGCCTGAGGATTACCAAGATTGAAGAAATAAAAGGTTTTAAGTTCTTTTCTAAAGCAAACATAGTTATTTTTCCTGCGAATTGATGGGGGCAAATAGTTCCAATTTGCTGCTAAAACTGAAAATGATCCTCCACTTAATCTGACGCTCTTAAAAGATGGCGGTCTCATAAGGTTTCTTCCTGGGGAGCGAAATTATTGCAGAGGTATAATGCTCAAATGTTTTTTGCAAAAAGAGAAGGCCCGAGTTATGAAAAGAGCGATACATTATGCACATGACTTTGAATGTAATATGTGCCAGATTTGTTAAACGGTGTAGTGTGTTCATGTGTGATTAAATGTGAGTATATTTTAAGTCTAGGTGTGATAAAGTACTGCTTGAATTATACGTTGCTGAGCAGTTTGATCCCAGAAAGTGGCGATTTTGTTTTTAAAGTCAAAATTGTAGGTTTTCTGACTGCAGATGTCGGAAGGAAGAAAGAGAAGTCAGGTGTTTATTAATACAGGCCTTACTCATGCCTCTTATTTTATGTTAATACAAATTCATTTTCTCAATGTCTACATGAGAGTTGGGTATTAGCTGCAAATCACCCAGCATTTACTGATCTGTCTGCCCAAACGCACGCACGTACGTACGTACGTACGTACGCACATGCGTGCCCTTCAATGCTGTGTGTCTGTGTATGCATGAAACAAACAAGAACCAGATCTAAGGGAACAATGGCTGTTGTCTCGAATAAGGTAATAATTTAAAAATATGCTCATCACCTCAGTTCACTTGTTGCCACACATAGAATGTGGGCAAGGACCCAAAGACAGAGAAAGAGACGGGTTATTTTTAGCCCACGGGTTTACAAGCATGGAATAAATCCTTCAGCTGTTGTCATGGTACAGAATGTTCTCATTACTTATGAGTTATGTAACCGTCGATTTAGAGGAAGGGGAGCCCAGAAGTGTTAGTGCGTGGGCGTCCAGAAAAGCAAACATTTGAAAGCTTTAAAACAACATAAAATATCCACTCAAAATCTAGGCCTTTAAAAAAAAATCAAAAAAAATCTAGGCCTTTCTTGAGGACAGACCTGTCGAACGAACGCTTTCAGAAATCCGCATCCGAGAACATTTCATGGCAGCGATGTTATCTGGGTCAAGGTTAACTAAGGAGAGGGTGTGATGCAGTTCTCAGGGACTGGGATGATTCCAGGAAGCTGCTAGTTTGCTTAAAGTCTCGGCTTCTTGTTACACCACCTGATTGAGAACAAACTATTTACCTTACCAGGCCTCCGAAAATTAATCGTACACTGAAACCAGTAACAAATGGTTACTTTTGCAGCATGGGTCGTACCACATAATTATCTGCCCATCACGCTATTCTCAGCACATCATGGGCCAGATGTACGACGCGCAAAATAGCGCCTCGCAAAATTGCGCGGTGCTATTTTGCATGTACAACAGTGTTTTGACCACTGTTTGCGATTCCCAATGGGGTCGCAAATTGCGAGGCTCATGAGCCTCTCGCAATTTGCGAGCCCATTGGGAATGACAGGCCCTCCAAGGTATGGTGGCCTGCTGGGCTCAGCAGACCACCATGTCTGGGGCTGCTTTTGAATAAAGCAGTTTAAAAAAAAAAAAAATGCCGCCCGTTTGCATTTAAAAAAAAAAAAATGAAACGTTTTCGTTTTATTTTTTAAGGACAGATAGTGGTCCCTGGGACCACTGCCTGTCCTTAAAAAATATTTTTAGAGACAGTCACAAAGTGGAAGGAGTCCCCGGGACCCCTTCCAAATTACGACTGCATTACCACCCTCTTGAAGAGGGTGGTAATTTACGAGTGTTTTGCGACCTCAATTGCGGTCACAAAACATTCGTACATTGATTTGCGGACGCAATTAGGAAGGGAACGCCCCTTCCCTAATTGCGACTCGCAATTCCTAAATAGTGAGTCGCAAATAAATTGCGACTCGCTATTTAGGAATTGTAAATGGCCCTGTAGGTTTTTGTATGTGCAAACGGGTCGCAAACCCGTTTGCGCATGCAAAAACGGGTCGTACATCTGGCCCCTAGTGTCTTATTATTCGAAACTCCGAGATAAAATGGCCACTGAGGAAATCTTCAGTATAGGAATGGAGAGGCTCTGCTTACTGCACAAGATAATTTCTCAATCGTGAACACCGTAAAAAAAAAAAATTACTATAGCAAAGACGAACATCATTATCAAAGTCAAAAAACAAGCATTGACAAAAGCCACATGTGCCGAGGAGGATAAATGCAGACATTCGCAAATGATGTTGGTCACATTATTGGCTTTGCTAATACTGGGGAATAGGATTGCTTTCTTTAAAGTATGCATACAGAAGACAAAGAACTGAGTGTGACAAACGATGGGGTGATTAGGGGTACGTTTCAGATAGAAAATAGTTCCTTACGCATTCCAAAGGAAGCACTTTCTAGAAGGCAGGATGATACTCTGAGCAGGCAACAGCCTGATGTGAGACAGTGATACTCCTCTGGGTAGAGGCAAGTTCTAAAGAACTGGTAACAATACATGTCAAACAAGGAATAATGTAAAGTAGGGGGCAGGATGCTTTCGTTCAATTGAACCAGTACCGCTCATACCAAGACTTTATTCACGTTTCTGGCATTTGCAAGGGGAAGGGAGCAAACAGAAAATTCTTCAGTAATATGGGAGCGTGTGGGAACGAGGGAGAAATACAATGTAAACACCAGTCCCCTTTCTCATGACACTTCCAAAAAGATCTCTTCATCTAGTTATTATATGGCATCAGTAGGCCTGTCCTTTGTGCTGGTGCTGTAACGGTTTTCAGAGTAGCTGAGATCCACAGAGCTGTCATCTTACGTGACAATGTGGCCTCTTTCTTTACTGTTGGAATCACCCTTGACTGGTTTTCCTCATACCTAATTGTTTCTTCTTCAACTGATGGTGCCCAGCACAGCCCTTACTGTACCTCATGACCCACACGTCTTCATCTAACCAGCCAAACCAACAGGGTCATCATTTACTGTTAGTTTACTGTGAACAGGGTTTTGTAAAGAAATGCCAATGCTTCACAATTTATAAATAAAATAAAAATAAACAGCAGCCCTCCTAAGAACGCCTAGTAATACCGCCTTAAAATCAGATCACACTTGGTAATACGTGCAGAAAGATCCAATTAGAAGCATGGAACAGCTGCTGAGGAGTCCTACGGATCTAGCACCAGCACTGATTTATAGTGCTAGAACAGGCCCAACATAAGTGTAAAGCCCAGCTGAGCAGTGCTGGCAGTGTCCCATTAAAAGCATAGCAGTCCTGTTGAGAAGGGTTTCTATTGAGTCATTAAAACACAGATGATCTGCCTGGAATGTCCCAGTAAAAGTCTCTACTTGCCTTTTGGTGGAGTTAGGAGCACAGAGTATGAAACTGATATATCTGTGGAATTTGCCCACTTCGAGTAGGTTTACAAATTGCACCAATTCAAGAAGTACATTTTTAGCAGAAAATATTAATTAAAGCAGGTTCACCGAGTACTGTGGGCCCTTATCCTCTAGAAATTTCAAGGGTGCTCTGTATCGTCAAAACTATACCCAGTGTTTGCGCAGAAATTAAATGGCAATGATAAAATGTTACTAATAGTTTGTGTTGGGATATTTTAATAAAAAAAAAAAATTGGTTGGGAAAGTGATTTTTTAATAATTGATTTAAAAAAATAAAAAGTATCCTATGGAGGTCAATAACAAAAGATGAAACTCTATTGCTAGTCCAGCTTATCCAGAGTCTATAGAGCTCGGAGGCAACAGCAAGCTCCATGAGCAACTGCCGAGTACCTCCTTTTCCTACTTTGACTTTGAGGGGTAGAAAGGTTGAACAGTCATGGCTCACTCTTGGAGGGTAATATGGACTACAACATTTAGATTCGGCCAAGATTGGGATCACTCACAATAAGCAGAATGCAGAGCATTGTTCCTTCACTTTGTCACTTGTGATGGTTCAGTTGCATTAGTGATAAATCTGAATCAGACTTTGCTGATACTGTGTGTCATAAAGATACGCTGAAGATTCTACACGGGTGAGAAGGGTACAATTCTTTGCAAGAAATGTGAATTAGGAAAAGTGCAGCGTTGGGTTTGTCAAAAGGGTATAAATGTCCAAAGTTCAATCTTACTCAATTCATCGTTGTGACGACAGAGCTTCAGCAGAAGAAAAACAGGGTAACGTCCTGGTCCTACTTCAGTGTCATAGTTGCAGGAGTTGGATGCAGATCGGGAGTGCCTGAGGCAATGTGGAATCAGCAAGATGTGGTGGATTGGGCAGTGAGGCAGGCGATAATGGATAGATAGCGGAGTCTGCAGCCGTGGAGGGTTGGGCACTGAGGCAGGAGATAATGGATAGATAGCGGAGTCTGCAGCCTGTGGAGGGTTGGGCACTGAGGCAGGGGATAATGGATAGATAGCGGAGTCTGCAGCCTGTGGAGGGTTGGGCACTGAGGCAGGAGATAATGGATAGATAGCGGTGTCTGCAGCCGTGGAGGGTTGGGCAGTGAGGCAGGAGATAGCGGATAGATAGCGGAGTCTGCAGCCTGTGGAGGGTTGGGCACTGAGGCAGGGGATAGTGGATAGATAGCGGAGTCTGCAGCCTGTGGAGGGTTGGGCAGTGAGGCAGGGGATAATGGATAGATAGCGGAGTCTGCAGCCTGTGGAGGGTTGGGCACTGAAGCAGGGGATAGTGGATAGATAGCGGAGTCTGCAGCTGTGGTGGATTGGGCAGTGAGGCAGGCGATAATGGATAGATAGCGGAGTCTGCAGCCGTGGAGGGTTGGGCACTGAGGCAGGAGATAATGGATAGATAGCGGAGTCTGCAGCCTGTGGAGGGTTGGGCACTGAGGCAGGGGATAATGGATAGATAGCGGAGTCTGCAGCCTGTGGAGGGTTGGGCACTGAGGCAGGGGATAATGGATAGATAGCGGAGTCTGCAGCCTGTGGAGGGTTGGGCACTGAGGCAGGGGATAATGGATAGATAGCGGAGTCTGCAGCCTGTGGAGGGTTGGGCAGTGAGGCAGGGGATAGCGGATAGATAGCGGAGTCTGCAGCCTGTGGAGGGTTGGGCACTGAGGCAGGAGATAATGGATAGATAGCGGAGTCTGCAGCCTGTGGAGGGTTGGGCACTGAGGCAGGGGATAGATAGCGGAGTCTGCAGCTTGTGGAGGGTTGGGCACTGAGGCAGGGGATAGTGGATAGATAGCGGAGTCTGCAGCCTGTGGAGGGTTGGGCAGTGAGGCAGGGGATAATGGATAGATAGCGGAGTCTGCAGCCTGTGGAGGGTTGGGCACTGAGGCAGGGGATAATGGATAGATAGCGGAGTCTGCAGCCTGTGGAGGGTTGGGCACTGAGGCAGGAGATAATGGATAGATAGCGGAGTCTGCAGCCTGTGGAGGGTTGGGCACTGAGGCAGGGGATAATGGATAGATAGCGGAGTCTGCAGCCTGTGGAGGGTTGGGCACTGAGGCAGGAGATAATGGATAGATAGCGGAGTCTGCAGCCTGTGGAGGGTTGGGCACTGAGGCAGGAGATAATGGATAGATAGCGGAGTCTGCAGCCTGTGGAGGGTTGGGCACTGAGGCAGGGGATAGATAGCGGAGTCTGCAGCCTGTGGAGGGTTGGGCACTGAGGCAGGAGATAATGGATAGATAGCGGAGTCTGCAGCCTGTGGAGGGTTGGGCACTGAGGCAGGGGATAATGGATAGATAGCGGAGTCTGCAGCCTGTGGAGGGTTGGGCAGTGAGGCAGGGGATAGCGGATAGATAGCGGAGTCTGCAGCCTGTGGAGGGTTGGGCACTGAGGCAGGGGATAATGGATAGATAGCGGAGTCTGCAGCCTGTGGAGGGTTGGGCACTGAGGCAGGAGATAATGGATAGATAGCGGAGTCTGCAGCCTGTGGAGGGTTGGGCACTGAGGCAGGAGATAATGGATAGATAGCGGAGTCTGCAGCCTGTGGAGGGTTGGGCACTGAGGCAGGGGATAATGGATAGATAGCGGAGTCTGCAGCCTGTGGAGGGTTGGGCACTG
Source organism: Calotriton arnoldi (assembly GCA_963921515.1). Taxonomy (NCBI): domain Eukaryota; kingdom Metazoa; phylum Chordata; class Amphibia; order Caudata; family Salamandridae; genus Calotriton; species Calotriton arnoldi. Next base: position 1,933,386 of record CAWUFW010002314.1, on the reverse strand, counting down.
AGGCAGGGGATAGATAGCGGAGTCTGCAGCCTGTGGAGGGTTGGGCACTGAGGCAGGGGATAGTGGATAGATAGCGGAGTCTGCAGCCTGTGGAGGGTTGGGCACTGAGGCAGGAGATAATGGATAGATAGCGGAGTCTGCAGCCTGTGGAGGGTTGGGCACTGAGGCAGGGGATAGATAGCGGAGTCTGCAGCCTGTGGAGGGTTGGGCAGTGAGGCAGGGGATAATGGATAGATAGCGGAGTCTGCAGCCTGTGGAGGGTTGGGCACTGAGGCAGGGGATAGCGGATAGATAGCGGAGTCTGCAGCCTGTGGAGGGTTGGGCAGTGAGGCAGGGGATAGCGGATAGATAGCGGAGTCTGCAGCCTGTGGAGGGTTGGGCACTGAGGCAGGAGATAATGGATAGATAGCGGAGTCTGCAGCCTGTGGAGGGTTGGGCACTGAGGCAGGAGATAATGGATAGATAGCGGAGTCTGCAGCCTGTGGAGGGTTGGGCACTGAGGCAGGAGATAATGGATAGATAGCGGAGTCTGCAGCCTGTGGAGGGTTGGGCACTGAGGCAGGAGATAATGGATAGATAGCGGAGTCTGCAGCCTGTGGAGGGTTGGGCACTGAGGCAGGGGATAGATAGCGGAGTCTGCAGCCTGTGGAGGGTTGGGCACTGAGGCAGGGGATAGTGGATAGATAGCGGAGTCTGCAGCCTGTGGAGTGTTGGGCACTGAGGCAGGGGATAGATAGCGGAGTCTGCAGCCTGTGGAGGGTTGGGCAGTGAGGCAGGGGATAATGGATAGATAGCGGAGTCTGCAGCCTGTGGAGGGTTGGGCACTGAGGCAGGGGATAGCGGATAGATAGCGGAGTCTGAAGCCTGTGGAGGGTTGGGCAGTGAGGCAGGGGATAGCGGATAGATAGCGGAGTCTGCAGCCTGTGGAGGGTTGGGCACTGAGGCAGGGGATAGTGGATAGATAGCGGAGTCTGCAGCCTGTGGAGGGTTGGGCACTGAGGCAGGGGATAGATAGCGGAGTCTGCAGCCTGTGGAGGGTTGGGCAGTGAGGCAGGGGATAGCGGATAGATAGCGGAGTCTGCAGCCTGTGGAGGGTTGGGCACTGAGGCAGGGGATAATGGATAGATAGCGGAGTCTGCAGCCTGTGGAGGGTTGGGCACTGAGGCAGGAGATAATGGATAGATAGCGGAGTCTGCAGCCTGTGGAGGGTTGGGCACTGAGGCAGGAGATAATGGATAGATAGCGGAGTCTGCAGCCTGTGGAGGGTTGGGCAGTGAGGCAGGGGATAGCGGATAGATAGCGGAGTCTGCAGCCTGTGGAGGGTTGGGCACTGAGGCAGGGGATAATGGATAGATAGAGGAGTCTGCAGCCTGTGGAGGGTTGGGCAGTGAGGCAGGGGATAGCGGATAGATAGCGGAGTCTGCAGCCTGTGGAGGGTTGGGCACTGAAGCAGGGGATAGTGGATAGATAGCGGAGTCTGCAGCCTGTGGAGGGTTGGGCAGTGAGGCAGGGGATAGCGGATAGATAGCGGAGTCTGCAGCCTGTGGAGGGTTGGGCACTGAGGCAGGGGATAATGGATAGATAGCGGAGTCTGCAGCTGTGGTGGGTTGGGCAGTGAGGCAGGAGATAATGGATAGATAGCGGAGTCTGCAGCCGTGGAGGGTTGGGCATTGAGGCAGGAGATAATGGATAGATAGCGGAGTCTGCAGCCGTGGAGGGTTGGGCAGTGAGGCAGGAGATAATGGATAGATAGCGGAGTCTGCAGCCGTGGAAGGTTGGGCACTGAGGCAGGAGATAATGGATAGATAGCGGAGTCTGCAGCCTGTGGAGGGTTGGGCAGTGAGGCAGGGGATAATGGATAGATAGCGGAGTCTGCAGCCTGTGGAGGGTTGGGCACTGAGGCAGGAGATAATGGATAGATAGCGGAGTCTGCAGCCTGTGGAGGGTTGGGCAGTGAGGCAGGGGATAGCGGATAGATAGCGGAGTCTGCAGCCTGTGGAGGGTTGGGCACTGAGGCAGGGGATAGTGGATAGATAGCGGAGTCTGCAGCCTGTGGAGGGTTGGGCACTGAGGCAGGGGATAGTGGATAGATAGCGGAGTCTGCAGCCTGTGGAGGGTTGGGCAGTGAGGCAGGAGATAGCGGATAGATAGCGGAGTCTGCAGCCTGTGGAGGGTTGGGCACTGAGGCAGGGGATAGTGGATAGATAGCGGAGTCTGCAGCCTGTGGAGGGTTGGGCACTGAGGCAGGGGATAGTGGATAGATAGCGGAGTCTGCAGCCTGTGGAGGGTTGGGCAGTGAGGCAGGAGATAGCGGATAGATAGCGGAGTCTGCAGCCTGTGGAGGGTTGGGCACTGAGGCAGGGGATAGTGGATAGATAACGGAGTCTGCAGCCTGTGGAGGGTTGGGCACTGAGGCAGGGGATAGTGGATAGATAACGGAGTCTGCAGCCGGTGGAGGGTTGGGCAGTGAGGCAGGAGATAGCGGATAGATAGCGGAGTCTGCAGCCTGTGGAGGGTTGGGCACTGAGGCAGGGGATAGTGGACAGATAGCGGAGTCTGCAGCCTGTGGAGGGTTGGGCACTGAGGCAGGGGATAGCGGATCGATAGCGGAGTCTGCAGCCTGTGGAGGGTTGGGCACTGAGGCAGGGGATAGTGGACAGATAGCGGAGTCTGCAGCCTGTGGAGGGTTGGGCACTGAGGCAGGGGATAGTGGACAGCTCTCGGAAGTCAGCACACAAGCCAGACTGACTTACATGACTTTGGCTGCCAAAGGCAGGTGAGGGGCTGGTTTGGGAATGGGATAAATCACAGGATTGGTAATTCAGATCCATGGCCACCAACAAAGTAAAGGATCAGTTATCAGGTGGTAGCGCCCAAAGCTGTTCTGCAATGTTGAGTCAGGAGATAGGCTATTAGTGGATGGATCTGAAGTTGGTCGTCTCTCACTCATCACTCAAGTTAGCAGCTGATTTATTCTCTATAAAGTAGGGCTTTGCTCTGTGACTACAAGGGAATATTTGGATGGCATCTGGAAACATGGATGATTGGCCGTTGTTGGCAAACTGCATAAACTTAAGATCATTATGGCAGCAAGTTGGTTCAATTGAACCTGAATTTCTAAGCTCCACTACATCAGTCTCTTTGTATTCTCTACATCAAGATGCAGCCGGGGTGAGTTGTTTCCTCAGGCCTCGGATTTGCTCCCCAGTTCTTCAGGAAAGATAGCTATAGTTTATTTTGGTTAGTCTTTTGTCCGCTCGGGTGTACATAACTATCAAGTAAAAAGGTAAACTTCTGAATAAGCTGAGGAGTGAAGCTTACATCGAAAAACAGTAACAAATGAGCTAGAGTGAAGTGACCACTCAAATTCAAAATTAGCTCCAAACCGTTGAAGGGAGCCAATGATTCAAAATTGCATTTCCTCAAGGTGTGATAAAGCTCCAGGGTAATCCACTATCAAGGTGAGCGGTCGCTCTGATGTTGCAGACTGGAGCCAGCCTACCTCTGTCCAGTATGGGGCTGTGGCTCGGGTCTGGTTTCTTGGGAGAGCAGAACACATAAAACAGGAGAAAGGGGCAGGTGGAGGTGCAGCTTTGGCTGTGCCCTTGGCCACGTGTTTTTTTCTGGTATTGCATCTCTGTGAATTGCCGCACTTGGTCCAGGAAAGAATAAAACAAATTATCCTTTTGCCTCCAGTGAAGTGTACCTAATATCCAACCAGACACATACACTTAGCTCTACAATGACATCTGCAAAGACGAAGTAAAGGAGAAGTGAAGGGAAAGCACTTACAACAGAACTAAGACTTCAGGGGAACTGCGGCACGATGGTATGCCACCTCGCATGTACCCAAGTCCTACTAACACACACTACTTGTAACTGAGAGTTAGGGTTCCCATTCCTGACAGACTGAGCAGATTTAAAGAGGGGCAGCCAGTAGGTATTCTCCTCATTGCAGGCAAAAAGGCACGTACCCACCACTAGTAATCGAATGCAGCCAACCGTTAGGCGAGTAACTGCCTGGTTGTGGGCACGGTAGTCCCCCATAATAACTGAGCAACCCTCTAAAAGTATTCCTATGACTGAACAGAGTGAAGCACTCTGTTGGGGTGCAACAGACAGACAAAACCATATACAACATCTATCAGGGGACTTATGACTTAAAGCCCCTGCATAGGAAAATATGCTGGGTCAGTTAGAATGAGAAAGTAAGGCGAAGGATTTACATGGCTGCTGCACCACTGATTTCCACCCCTACATGCATACTTTTGTTCCACGATAGTAGGCAACACAAAAGCAAGTAATCAAACTAAAAACGGAGTCATTTAAATGATGCTGGCTACGTTGAGCCGTTGCCCAGTCTAGTAAAGGGCTGTGGTACCGTATGATCCCCACATGTGAAGGATGGAAATGTATCTCCATTTAGATTTCTTTGACTTTTCTTCATCCAAATAAATAAACACATTACACAAGGATGTAGTTAGTACTCACAAAAGCAAGCAGGTAAAGTTAGTATGTGCCTTAACAAACTCGAGGACACTAATGGTGAAACTAATATAGATCACTGACTAGTCTAGAATACCTCTGTAAAAGCTCTGAAGTGGCCTGCGACAATGCAATCCTCTCCAGCGACTGACACTGTGCCAGCACAACACCACAGCTTCCGCTAACGTTTCAGTGGAATGACCACAATGAACGTTCTCATGACTCACTTCAAAGAGCGAGCACGTGCAAGAGCAGTGAACTTACTAAGGACACAAACTGAAAGGATCACACTTTGTGTGAGTGAGTCAGAGCACTGTGCAGGCTGCAGTAAGCCGTAGTTGTACCTTTGAGGTAAACGTAGGCATCAGACCCCACTCGAACCCTTCAGCAACCTGTTTCTGCAAACTAGTGGTAGGTGTGCCTCGATATGAAGTTCGTAACTTAAGGAATCCCAGAATAGAAATGGAAATGGAAAATATGAACTATAATCCAAAATAATGTAATTTCAGTTCAACTACAAATTAGGCTCCATTGACACTAATTTATCATGATTTAAAATATTTGAAAGCTATGGTTCCGCGATGTTATTGGACAAAATCAATTACAAACATCCAGTTTTTCTTGTTATGGAGACGTCTTTGATATAACCCTTCCTAAAATACAATTTAACTGTTCTGCAATTGATAGCACATTTTAGCCAACCAGAACCTGCGTTACTCCACGCTGATGTTACGTTACTGGCATTTTCGTCTCTTGGAAATCTGGGCACCCTTACCGCAAACCAGGGATCTGAGAATTTTGAATGACAAATATCTTGGTGGTCAAGTGTCATTGTGTTTGCTCATTGACAAACAGACTGTTTAAATGTGGTAATTGTTGATACTTGTCGTAGGTTCGCTGGCATGAATAAAAGGAGTCTGAGCTTGATCTATGTTGGGTCCTATGTTTCTGGGTGCGTAAGTCACAGGACTTTGCCATTTACCAAGTCTCATAAAGGTGAACAGTGGTCCATTGCCACGCAGGTTAGTTTGGGTTGTGTAGTTTCGCAGCATCATCATCACCTTTATTTAAGGGTAATTTTACCCATAAAACCCAAGTAAACATGAAGCATATACATCAATGAATAACTATACATTATAAACACTGATCAATAAAAAGGCTGTAAGTAAAAAGAAACCCTAGAAACTTTCCTAAAACACACATATGTAAATTGTGACACCAAATTCAGCCTATAAAGAAAGTGTTCGGCTTATTGGTGGCAATTCAGTCCTATCGACCATGCTTGGGGTAGGTCCCTGGAAACAATGAAGGTCATTGTTGGTGGTGATGAAGTACAGACAAGTCTAAAGGCTGTCAAGTAACTTCCTATCCCCAAGTTTGTAAATAATGGTATAATCCATTTCTTTCTACTTTTACGACATAGAGGACAAAACAAAAGAAAGTACAGCAGTTTCGATTGATTTTCACTGCAGCAGCCATTAGAAAAATATCCTTTATAAATTGGCAAGTTTGCTAAAAAGTTACATATGAAATGTGACAATCCTGCTAGCAACTTTTACTGCAGTTAGTGATTGTATTAAATGTGATAGTCTCAACACTCGAATAGAAGTGCAATAGAAAAGGATCAGTTAAGCTTCCACTCAGTGTTCCGTAATCCTTCCTGGTCCACTCTAGTCTAGTAGATTTTTTTGATGGTGTTTATTCTTGATGATGTGATAAGATCTGGTTCAGATCAAAAATGTGCTAAACCTAATGACCTCAAAGTGGTTTGAACATATGCTACCCAAGGCAAATCCCTAGCACTCATAATAGTCAAACGTTTTCTAAGAGCAGCTCGATAATGCAACAAAATGTCATTAGATCAAAATGTACACCGGAAGAGCTACAAAGTCACCCATCACCAAAAACCTGGCCTTTGGTGTTGTATTCGAATATGTGATGTTTTTTCGCATGCGTTTACCACGCATGCCATAACAACGCGGTCGTTACAACGACCGCGCTGTTATTTCGCATACCGTTACAACGCAAGTCGTAACAACGACTTGCGTTAGGGGGCGCTGGATGTTGGAATAGTATAAATTACTATTCCAACTCCAGTCTGTGCGGACACTAGGGAAGGTGTTGGATTTCAAAATCCAACACCTTCTGCCCCCCAACGCAAGTCGTTGTTCGCACTTGCGTTGTAACAGTATGCAAAATAACGCGGTCGTTGTAATGACCGCGTTGTTATTGCATGCGTTGTTAAGCATGCGTGGTAAACGCTGTTTACCGTTGTATTCTGTGTGCGTTGTATTAATTTGATAGAATGTTGTGACCTATAGCTATGCGGCGCTTGCAGCGCCATTTCCAGCCAGAGCAGTGCCCACAATTCCTGTATCAGTCATAGCTCTGGCTATCATAGCAAGATAGTGAACGCCATTTGAATACAGTGGATCAATATTTCTACATAGCTTCACCATTCATGCACTGCAATGAAGGCCTTCCTCTAGCAGCGTTAGAACTGAAATGTAGGTACTCCTTTAGCAGCGTAAGAATGGATTCACTTCATTCTTGAAAGAATACACGCAGAAGTGCCACTGCATCAAGACATAGAAAGCAATTCAACGCAGTGGGCAAATTTATTATAGTGTGAAGTTTCGACCTGAACCCTGACAGAAATCCTGTAGAGGACACTTCTGGATAAAGGCAAAGCGTGTAAAACTCTGTGGCGTAATGAGTTTAGATGATTGCTTAGTGGGCAAGGGGAATCCAGTCTACAAGTATTAGTCTGCTTGTCTGTCTCCTTTACCTGCAGCTAATGTCCACAAGCACTACCTACAATGACACGAAACCTTGAATGTCTAAGAAGCCTGTGGCTGCAAGCCTCTACTATAAGGGATTATGTGGCTACAGTGGAGGCGCCAGAACATTTCATCCATTTCAATGGAGCTGGAGCCCTGAAGGGCCCGAGCTCCAGGAATGATCATAGCTGCACCAGCAGATGAAGATGGCCTGAGAGCTGGCACAGAAGGCTCCAAAGTCAAATTCGTCAACGGGTGATGGCTTTGTGTGACGCTAAAGGGGCCTAGGGGTACTAGTGAGGGCTCAGCCTCAATTGTTTGTGCTTGGTCATGGGCTCCTCACTATAGCCCACTAACATCTACATTTCAAAAGAAACCACCTCACTTACATCTTAAATTGCTTGGAAATGTTTTTAACTGCTAACAAAATCACAAACTGACATCCTATATCTTCAAAGCTGCCTCGTCTTTAAAACTGTGTACTTGCTTACATATGTTACCAAAAATATGTTCAAAGTTTGTTCGGAGTGCAAACTTGTATTTATATTTTGCACAGCAAGCTTCATAGATGACTTCTTGTACAACTTCATAAGTGCAGAGGACTTTTAAAAGTATAAGTGTGTAGATTTGCGTTTTAAAGATAACTAAAAGTGGTAAATGCGACTGTCACACTACTGACATACAGTCATTTTTAACTGCGCTTCCTAATCTTGTATTTAAAATATTGCACAGATTTCAAGTAGTTTTATGCCAGGAGTATATTTTTCTCTTTACTTTCTGGTACTTGTAGTTCTGTATTTTCACAAGCAAAACTACATGCACCAGACTGGAAAGAAACGAAGTGAGATCTCTGTTCAAAGCTCGACCCTCCGCAAAAGGAATATTTCTCAGTTTTACTGTCAATTATCAGAATGAGGATGTAGTGTTAGAACAATGCATACTTTAAGAATTTTTTTTCAAAACTGCACACATGAATAATAATATGAATAATAATAATACATAGTGTGTCACACTTCACGTCAGCCACTTCTAAGTATTGTTTTACTATTACCCAATTCAAGAGTTTTCAGTTGCTGAACCGCAAGAATGAGTCGGCCTTGCCACAATTCAAACTTGTGACTTGCAGATAACATCAGCAGCAAGCATTAACTTGCTGAACTGACCTGCCGGCTATAAACCAATGCGTTTAGTGAGAATACTTAGCAATGGTTTGACAACTTTAGTTTTTCCCCTAGGTGTTTACATGCTGATTCGTATTGTGTGAGAGAAATGAAACGAGTATGTGTCTTACAAAACGCAGCATTGCCATTCAAAGAGGGTCACTCAATGAGGCCAGTTACACATGATCTGTACCAGAGAAGAGAGCTGAGGAGGGTTCAGAGAAGCAGGTACAGGAGAAGCGATGGGGTGAGTGGGATTTAGTTATAAAATGATATGATGGAGCAGTATCTTCTCCCTGTGGTGCAGGATGCCCGATACCTGATACATGTTGGTCCTGATGGAGAAGGTGGACAGCACCTGCTGTTGGTTCTGTTGGAGGAAGAGAACAGGACTTACTCGCTGGGAGACTACAGCGCCCATAGTCACCAGCACGACAGGCCCTGCCAACTCGGACTACGACAGGCATTTAAAGGGTTCCACCTCCTCGCAGCTGGGATGCATGCAGGACGTGCCAGGCCAAGGCAGGCCCATCGGAGGCCGGAAGCATCTGGGCAGAGCCCGGTCTCTTGGCTCGAGGCTTTTTTTTACAGTTTACTCCAGTACTTGTGAAGACACTATGGGTGGGCGCAACTCATCTGCACCTCCTGTAAATGTTGGTGAGGGCAAAAAGCATTTCTCCTATTCAAGCATTGACATTTTTAACAAAACAGTTTCCCCATGCTGCCTTAGAGGGTACTTCCCAGCAGGACTTTCCAGATCTAGAACTGAGATGGGAGACGGATAAGTTCCTATATCGAAGAACCCAGGTCGCCTATATGACCGAAAAACAGCACTCCTACAAAATGGGTAGAGTCCTTCAGGGCCTTTAAGAGTCAATTCAATTCTGGAACACCATCAGCTCTCTACCACAGGCAGAGTCTCAACTGCAAATATGGTACTCCTTCCCCAAGGAGTACACATTCTGCTAAAATCCATGTGCCCAATTAATAAATCAACTTTTAAAAAACTAGGCAGCATGCTGCTCTCATTAGTTTGGGCGGGCAAGAGGAGAGAAGTAAGACTGGAAACCTTAAAAAAAGACAGAGGAAGGAGGCCTCGGACTGCCAGAGCTGGAGTTATATTATCTGGTGACACAACTGCAGAACATGGCACACTGGTGTACTGAGCAATGCAGCAGGCAGAAGACACTGCGTTGGGGAGTACTGGGGGATATAACACTACCGGAGTTTCTCATGAAGGCAGGCCACCTCACCAGGTAAATCCATCAAATAGTACAAGTATCATATGCAAGGGAATTGGCAGTTAAAGAGTTTTGAAGAGACCACCATTCTCGAATCGATAGTGAGTGGGAATCGTCATGTGCTCAGGTGCAAGAGATAGCAAGTAATGCCAGATTTAAACTGATACATTTCAATTCACAGCATCATATAGAACTCACCCTTGTGAGATGACACAGCATATATGCATATAGATCCCACAGATGCCCAAAATGAGGAGGGCGAAAGGCCTCATTCCAGCATGTGTCCTGGGCATGTGGATTCATAACTGACTTCTAGAGGGAGGTAGTCGCAACACTGAGACAGAGGACTACCATTGAAACAGTGTACAAAGTAATTGACTGGCTTAAGGGAGGGTGGGAAGACCCAGCCTTTCAGAATGAGGTAACGATTCAGGGGTATACAGTATTATGGACATGCTCCATGGTACACCGGTCCTCGCCTCCCTTCCAGAACTGATGAGAAGGATATTTTAGGTGTGGAGGAATGCTCTGCGATAGATGGGGTGGGACAAAAAGATTACACCACTTTGGAAAGGGAGATTGCTGAGCCAGGGGACACAACTTAAGGGCTTCACAAAGTGGGACATTTTTGGCATCACCCAATTGGCGACGTCTGGCAGGGAGTCCACATGAAATCGTTTCAAGACTTGACAATGAATATAACTATACTCAATCTCAATTCTACAAATATCTCTAACTTCGCCACGTCTTAATGGCCCATGCGAATCCATTGACAAACCACCAAATTCAGTCCATTAGAGGCCCATTTGTTGCAGGGACCAATTGGCAATGGAGGTGTCTCCTGAATATACAGACAGCAGGTTATAAATTCACCAGGTTTGTTTGCCCCAACAAGGGCCAAGTGGGAAGCGTGGGTTGGCCCTCTAGAAGGCAGCGATTAGAAGCAAGTCCTCATAATGTCCAGGGAACTGGGGATATCCTCTAAGCGGCACCTGCTACAGCTAAATTACTTACATCTAACCCCACTGATATTATGGAAGGACCAAAACCGCCCCTCATCCACTTGTTCCAGCTGTGGTGAAGGTGATGCAGGCTTCTTTCATGTGGTCTGGACCTGCCCAATTAAATCCCGTTACTGGAGGTCCATCTTTCTTATACTGACACATGTATTGGAACGTCCAGTGGACCTAATGGCTCGCATAGCCCTTCTAGGACTCATGGAAGATGTAAGGGGTCTTTGAGGGGAGAGGCTGTTGGTGGGTGTGTGGATTCTGAACTCAAAGAGAGACATTGCTTGGCTATGGAACTCTGCTACCCCACCACAACAGCAGCATGGCACACAGGTATTGACTGAGGTGCCAAAATGGAGGAACCCATCTACACGGCGAGAGGATGTCCACACAAACATCACAAAATCTGGGGTAAATGGTGGGACTTCAATGGGCTGAGCTGAACTGTTGGGTTAAGTACGACTTACAGTTACTTGAGATATTTGAATATGGGTGCTGTGTATGGTATATTGTTGTTTACTTATACAATAAAAACAATCAAATTTGGTGTATTAAAATAAATAGGGTGCAAAGTAAAATAATACCTGCTCAGCATTATCCCTAAACACAAGAAAAAATAAATTCCACACAAATTTGCCATCCTAACTTTATTACAAGGAAAGTGTTGAGTAGCAATACATTGGCTCTCTCCCAGAGACCCAAAAGCATCTGTATGGGAGTGGTATATGGTGCAATGGACTTGGGCCGAGGAATGGAATATGAAAGAGGTCAGAACGGACGAGGGACTAAACAAGGACTTAGACATTTGGGTTAAAATGATTAACTTACCAGCTTGAACCCCCAGTAGAGGATCACCAATAGCAAGGGAACCTTGAATGGGTAATAAACGTTCCATCAAACGTAGGAATTTCATTTAATAAGGCCGGGCTGATCTCCAGTTGGCTAAGTGGCACAATTGCTAACAACCCAGTCAGGATGCGAGAGACTCTACATTTTAACACAGTCTATATGTACTTCCGATGCCGCACTAATACCATCATATAAGGTTTTTTTCATAGATAATTGTGGCATAATCGGTCTCCCAAGATGCTATGGGTTGGGGGTTCTTTTGTATGGTTTAAGATGTTATTTCATGTACTATGTTACAATCTTCTCTTAATCAAGAAAACAATAAAAGAAATTCATAAAAGCAAAGCATTGAATTTTGTTTAGAGTAGGCTGTGGGTGCTTTAAACAAAGAAATTGTGAACAGTGTGTCATGCATCAATGTGTGCAAGAAGTAAAAATTTGGCTGGAAAATAGTGCTACTAAACTTTGATGTAATGCACAATCCATGATATTTTGACATATCGCTAATGAAAATGTAAATTGAGGGCCTTGTAACGCTTCAAGTTACTTACTTACTGCCCGTTACATGCCTGTTATGCCAAATGGCATGTAGGGGAGTATCAAAGGACCTCCACTTTGATCTGTCTGTCTTGGGTAAGTTTCTGCATGGTGCCCCAGATGTGGTTTAGGGTCTTCATTTCTGCTTCCATAAGTTCACTTCCAGGTCTTCTTTGGCCAGCCTCTTTCCATTTGCCTTCTGGGGTCAATTGTAGAGCTGTTCTTGTGATGGAGTCTTGTTCTCCTCTGATGGTTTGTCCTATCCGTCTCCATCTTTTTCTCATAATGATGAGTTTATGATCTCTTGCATGCATGTGGTGAGCAGCTCCTGGTTGCAGAGGGTTCATGGCCACAAAAAGCACAAACTTCTTCTCAGGCTACTGGTGTGGAAGGCTGACAGTTTGGTTATGTTGCTGTTCATCATCTACCAGCATTCTGATCCATACTAGAATGTTGACAGTACATAGATCTCGTAAAGCCTCAGCTTGGCGTTGGTTATCTTCTGAGATGATCTCCACACATTGTTTAGCATTTTGAAGGCATTCCTGCCTTCTTCGGCCTGCTCTTGAGGTCGCTGACTGCCCCTCCATCATCACTGATAGTATTGCTTAGGTAGGTGAACTCTTCAGTCATGGCTAGATCCTCTCCACCCACCTTGATTGGTGAAGGGTTTGGGATGTTGAGTGGCATGACTTCTGATTTCTTCATTTTGATCTTCAGGCTGTGCATAGATGTTGAGGCGAGATGTCTTTTCCTACATATGTTGTTGTGTGTGAGAGAACTAGTTAACACTTCATGCGGAATTACATATATCAGGGGATGAGCCCAGTAATAATCTAGGTGAGGATTCACAGGGAGAACGACGATAAGGAAGGCAGGCAAATTGCACTTTATTAAGAACTGCAGTAGGTCTGTTTTGAAACATAAAAAATGTCTTTAGGCAAACTAGATGCGATTCAACCTGCACTGGATTAGGTCTGCCCAGAGATTTATATTTACTGAACAGTGATTGTCTCAGAATTTTCCTCGCAGTCTATTAAGACATATGATCAAGCAACGCAGACTAAAGATCTCTTGGGACAAACTGAATCCTTTGGTGCCGAACTCTTTAACAATTATACTTTCCAATTCCTCCATCACCAATCCTACGAGGGCGTATGCACGGATTCCTTTGAATCAGAAAGTTGAGTCTGTTAATGGTGCGCTTGCTCCTTGTTCTAGTGACACCTATATAGGTGGCAATAACAATATTTCAAAGAACCAAAACCTGACATACTATGTGCTGGTGTTAAGACATGTAACCTAAGATAACATGCTGTGCATACTCCTGCCGTCTAGTGTTGGGCTCGGAAGTGTGCAGGTGTTTTGGTTCAAAGTCTTCAAATCATGAGGTATGGTGACAACACCTATTACTGGTAATGCGCATTTGCAGCGGCTCCATTGGAGGAGGAGGATAGGAATGGAGCGTAGAGATACAGAATAAGATCACCATGCAACTAGTGTAGAAGGAAGGGCCTCTGCAAAAACCAAAGGCTTCCAGTGAGGAGAGTTACCTACGTCACCACATGACACAAACTGATACTTACAGGTTAAGTAACATTTTCTGTTCGTGGAATGTGTAGCTGTAGATACAAATGCTGTGCATAGACTGTAAAGCAGTTCTCCCCTAAGAGGTGGCTAGCCAGAGGATGTTGCAGAAAGAGTGTATAGAGTACAGGTTGGCCAACGTTAGCTCGATGGCGTGCTAAGACATCCATGCAGTAATGCTTGGTGAAAGTGTGTGGAGTGGACCAGGAAGCAGCTTTGCAGATGTCTGCTACAGGAATGTTACCTAAGAAAGCCGTAGAAACGCCCTTTTTGCAAGTAGATTAGGGTCTGGGAGGGACAGGCAAAGACCTTTTGGCTTTAGTGTAACATGCCTGGATACATTTGATTCACAAATGTGCTATTTTCGATTTAGTGAGGGCACAGACTTTGTCGTTTGGAAAAAGAGACAAAGAGTTGTTGGGTCTTATGGAAAGATGTTGTTTGGCCAATGAAATACAGTAGGCCCCTTATGACATCTAGTGTGAAGAGCCCTCTCAGCTACTGACTCTAGATGTGAGAAAGAACACTGGGAGTTTGATAGTTTGAGGTGGAAAGAAGAAACCCCCTTTGGGAGAAATTTGGGGTTTGTCCTATGAAGTACCCTATCTGCATGGAGTAGGAAGAAAAGACTTGAAGGGTTAGAGCCTGAAGTTCACTTACACGAATGAGGTAGGTGACGGCCACTAGGAAGGCTACCTTCCAGGAAAGGTACGACAGAGACCAAGAGTGAAATGGTTCAAAAGGACGGCCCATAAGTCTGGTGAGAACTATGTTAAGATTCCACAAAAAAGCAGGTGGCACCCTGGATAGAATTACTCTTTTGAGTCCCTCCATGAAGCTCTTAATGTCTGAGACTCTGAAAGGTGCACTATGTTTCCTGTTCTGAAGGTAGGCAGCATTGGCGGCCAAGCGAAGTCTAATGAAAGTATAAGCAAGGCCTAACTTTTGCAGGGGAAGCAGATAACAGACATTATCTTGGACTGCTGCTTTCAGAGCATTGATGTGCCTGGAACTGCAGTAGTGTGTAAACGTTTTCCCTTTAACTGCATAGCAGGCTGTTGTTGCAGGCCTGCACGCTTCCTTGAGGATGATCATACACTCTACAGTTAAGTTGAGGTAGTCAAATTTCAAGACTTCAGGAGCCAAATCGCAAGATTTAGATGTTTGGGATTCGGGTATTTGAACGTGCCCTGGCTGTGCGTAAGAAGGTCTGGTCGGTTGGGCAGCTTCTCGTGAGGCACTAGCGAGCGGTCGAAGAGAATTGCAGAGCAAGGGTCCAAAATTCACAGCTAGCAGGTTGCGAAAAAAGGGTCAGTTTTCACCAGAAAAATGTGATGTGTCCACGTTGCGTTTTGGGCCGTTTCCTGTCGCAGATACTAGGCCCACCCACACAAGTGAGGTTAAATTTTTATCGGGAGACTTCGGTGAATGCTGGGTGGGTGGAAGTTTGTGGCGAAGGGGTTAACATGGTGCCACGCCCTCATGCTGATTAAAGCCCCAATAAAATCGCCCTGGCACTATATCTGTGCAGGCGCGATCTATATTACAGAAGGAGCCGCACATGCGCCTGCAGCCCCTTCTGTAATACCGTGTCACCAAGGGCGCAGAAAGCAGGCGCACACACCTGTTGGGCATGGGCACTTTATGTTACACAGCTCCAGGTGCACAATTGAAGGGAGCGCACTTGGCAGTCCTCTGTACGTGTTGGCCATGAAGAGGAGTGTACGATGCACGCTGGTGATGGGAGACAAACAAGGAGTGGCTTAAGCCATGTTCCCTACCGAGTATGCATGAGACATCAGGCATGAAGCTTAGAGCATTATCCTCCTACTGAAAGATTGTAGGCCTGGCCAGATAAATGAGTAAATATCTAAGAAGAGCCTTCAAACTCTCAGGAGGTTACCCGTAAACCCAGTAGAGACCAGGGTACTTAAGTATAGCATAAACAATGTCTCAAAGGGTATCGTTTGCAAGGCAAATAGTTAAAGAGCAAGATAAATTGCTGTGGAAGAGCATGGGGAAACACAAAAAGTTGAGCGAGACTGTTTTGTTAGAGGAAAGAAAAGTTGCTTTCCACATATATTTAAGTAAATCAAATACTCAAAACAGAAACAAATGAAATCACATATAAATTGCACTGCGTTCCATTGAATGTCATGTAACCTGTTAGGACCTGCAAGAGTGCTCGGGAAAAAGTGAACGGCGAAAGTGACACGTGGGGAGTATGTACAGCGGGAAGGAAGGCGCAGACAGGATCATATATACAGTGAGATAGAATGTGATGCCTGTACAGTTAATACATTTTATGTACAAATTCTTCTGGGCAATCACAATCAAGGGGCCGTAAATTACGCTGTGAAGGTCGATGGCGTTTCGGCCTTTATGCAATGTTAGGCCATCATCAGGACCAGGTTACCAAATTGACTCTGAGGTCCTTGATCCCCTCTTGTTGACCTTGCTCCTTCCGCCAGTCTGAGCCCGCACCAGCTCAACTCAGTTATACTTGTTCGAGTAACTCGCTGTGTATCTCGTGGAGACGTCGCCCCATATGGACTCGCACAGTGATACCTACTCTCACTGTACTGAAATCAGGCAGGGTTTAGAAAAAAAAATAGCCCGCTGAACCAAGTGTTCAGGTTCTGTCTGAACTTGAAGAAATATTTAACAGTAAGGAAAGTGGTGTTGTATGTTGTGTTTGTTGCCCCCTAATCCGCCTTCCAATATTCTTAGACACCTCTACTGGCACTCTTTGGATAACATGGGAATTCCACCTGGCATCCTGGGCACTCTAAGATAGCACCATGACAAGTAAACCAAAGTGTGCTGTGGGCCAGTGGGGGAATGCAACAAGAATCTATTTAAGGTCACCTGGGACGTGTTTACAGGTTTTTGGCTTGCACCAAAAATTCTCTTCCTCTACATTAATCAAGTGGTGTATTTTAAAAGCTTTGGTATCAACGATGCTCCCCTTTTAGGTTGTCCCAAAACCTCAATCCTGCTGTTCCTAGATTATGCTTTACTAATCTCAAAGACACTTAGAGGCCTCCAAAACCTTTCAAATCAATTCAATGAGTTCTGTACCTTGAGAGACAGTCAACAACTCCAAAACCAAGCTGATGGCTTTTTAGACCTCACAAAAGTTCTAAGAACATCTTACTCTTGGACATCTCTAGCTAAAGATTTTGGGTACCTAGAAATAAAAATGTCATTAACCTTAAGAAACCACATGGTGCTGTTAAAGAGTCTCCTGACACAGTACACAGGTGCAACAGCAAGCTACTACGAAGCATGGTGGTTGAATGGTATTTTCTGCCCAGAAAGTGCATAGAGCACAATGACAAAATGGCTCACTTTATGGAGCAGAGATTATAGGATTTGGTAATGCATCTTCATTATCTGTATGCGAGTCCGACTTTCTGAAAGAACTGCTGTATCTGCCCTCTAGTACGCCTATTGATGCATGTTGGTATTGAGGACATATCCTCTTTAGCTATGGTCAGGGTGCACTGCTACGTAAAGCAACTACAAAGAGTGCATGACAGACATTCTGGGGCGCACCTCACTTGACTGGTTTTGACAGGTCAGCAAAACAGCAAACCAGATAAGCATAAAACAGTTATGGTCTTCACATGAATCTATTTCCACTCGTGCAGCAACCCAAGTCAAATCCATGATGAAGATACAGTTACAGAGTCGATGAGATGTAAGAGCCTCTGAAGGCTTTTTTACTCATGACTTCCTAAGGTGGAAGAATACTCCCAGATTTGAGACTTTCCTGGACAAAGTTCAGCCTGCCCTGGCAAAGGACCTGTACATCAAATTTATAAGAGACAGTTTACCCCTGAGCAAGTTCCATTCCACTTGGCGGTCCTTATCCCGGCCAGGATTTCACTGTATCAACTTGTTTGAGGAGAAAATGCAATTTCATTTTCAGTGGCCATTGTACGCTTAGCCGAGGTCCAAATGGTTAGGCCATGTTATTGGAAATATAGACACCAGAGACCTAAAATCCCCTTTTACAAAAAATTATCAAAGTGCTTTTTGGTCACTATCTACAGGCAGCGTGGATGATTAGACTTCTTTATGTTAATTGCTGATTGAATGTTTCACTGAGTTCATTTATATAATTGCATTTCAATGTTTTATATGGTTTTATGGGTTTGATACTGACTGTACTGTGTGACCTGTGTGATGCGTGAGCTTTAGAACAGGGCATTTTCAGGTTCCTGCTATCTTGTAGTCCACCTCAAAACATTGAGACATGTCTGCCAGAAAACAAAAGACACACAATTGATGGACGGAATGCAGAACAAATCAAAACATTAACCCCCCGTCAAGAAATTTGGGTTAAATCCATCATTTCTTTGCTCACCATGCCACCCTAGTTTAGACGGGGCGGCATGGTCCATCAATTGTGCGTCTTTTGATGTCTGCCAGAGAGGCAGGAAATAAGACAGATGTGCCTTATTTCCCTTTCATCGAAAAAAATCCCTTTCATCCAGTTTTCACAGAGCTTTGAGTTTGCAACTCAAAAAGAATGTCTGAACAAGTTACAATGTGCTTCACACCCATGCATAGCAGAAACGAATATTCTTGAAATCTTCAAAATAAAAATAGGAGAAGATGATAGGAAAACCTTCTCATCTGTTGCACCTTCTCTGAACAAACAACTCCGAGAGGCCGCCTCTCTCCAGCTGTTCAGGAAAAATCTAAAGATCCTCCTCTCTCCCCTTTACCTTCCTCCTGCAGACGCTCCTCCAAGCTCTATGTTAACTTCATATCAATATGCATCCACCCCCTCCTCTCGGTTTTTTTGTTGTACATTAAAGTCCACCCTCCCATTTATCACGGTCAATGCCCCCTGTACAATACTATAAAAAAAAAAGCCAATCCTCTATTTATAAATAATGTATATAGAATTATGTTAAATTTGTATACTTCCAATTTCATGTAAGAGTCTACCCTGGAAATATTCTTATTGTAACTATGTACATTCCTCTTGCAAATGCCCACCCAGCAACCACACTGCACAGGTTGTATCCTTGATCCCTATACATTACTCTGTTGCTCTTCAGGCTAGATCTGCTACATTAGAAGACACTGACTAAATATTATGAAAATTCTCTACCTGAACTAAATCCTAAGCAGAAACATAAGCATCAGATATTCATCAATATGATGACATTTTGAATGTTGACACTTTCCTAACTCTACATGAGTTAGAAGATAAATTGAGCTGTGCCACTGATGAACTTACCACTTCCACAATTGATGTAAGTAATATGTAAATCATTCCTTGATTTGACACATATCTTTATTGCAATAATTACACGATGAGATTGTTACTGGCCTGTGATCAGGCAGCCTTTGGAATGTATACATTTACTAAAGCCAAAAGATATGCTTACATTGTAAATAAGTATCTTAGATGGTCCTCTGATACCACGAAATTATATAGTATATGTATTGGTATAGAATTTAAATACCACATTATGTGCAGTTATACCCGGTCGCTTTGTCACAATCTTAACATCTTTCTTATTCATGAAGTGTTATGGGCCCAAATGAATTTTTAAGCCAAGTCATTAGAATCCACTAAATGTTGGTGATACGATATTGGTGATGTCTATTAAACATGCAGGATTTTTTGTCATTTTGTGTGGGTAATGATTGGGCAGAAGTATAGATAATTTATGATATTTTCCAATTATAGAATTCTTTACATACACATTTATAATAAGTACACCCTATGATTTGTCCTAAAACCTTTCCGCCCTTTATTCCAAGTTATTCCGATCATATAATATGATTGCCGACAAAATCAAAAACTCCAGATTGAAAATTTACTCAAGTTTATCATATCATGCATGTTGGGAAGGGGTTAACTTGGTGAAAAGAGGCTTAAAATATAAGCCTTTAATTAGCAGAACAATTTAAAGTAATGATTATGCTGGAACACTACTGATATACATTTGAACAGTAAGGGGCCTATTCAGAAAGGCATCTTGGAGTATTTAATCTAGTGTTCCTGTAGTACTCTTTTATGTACCATAACATGCCTTTGTGAATTGGTCCCGAAACACTTAAGATAGGAAAAAATGTTAATATACAGAAAACATTCATATATATAGAAAGACATATGCCCTCTTTGCACTTTTACTAATAGGGAGCTGGACACTGAAGAGTCAATTCACAAAGGTATGTAAATATACATAAGAGTACTCCTGTAGGACTACTTCCTGTACTCTTAAATGCCTCTCTGAATCATTCCCCAAGTCTTAATATAATTTATTTTTTCAGGATTATTTATTACGTTGTAAAGAAAATAGGTTATTGTGTTTGTTTTTAGAGTGTTCCGTTAATTTATTCCTTAGTGCATTACTCTACCTTAGTATCCTCCCTCACCATCTCCCTTTTTGCAATACTTGCCATAATAAATTTTGTTTAATAATAATGCTTGTCAAATACCTTTCATTGGATGGTCAATTCCAAAATTAGCTTAACATCAATTGTGTTTCAGAAAATACCAGTTTGCAGTTATCTATATGCCAATATATGTATTTGTTGTACATTTTGATATAGTCAATAACGTAACTGAGAAAATAAAACAAGCATTGGCATAGTCAATAGGTCTTGTCTTTAGGTCCTTATAAGTGTTTAGCTAGGGCTATTGGTTTTGCTAATGTTTGTAAGCTATGTTGTAGAGTATTGTGGCTGCTGTGCACTATGTTGCTAAGTTATACTAAAAAAGTGTTATACGCATTTTTGTTACTTTATGTATCACCAAGAAGACATTGTGGACAACTGAACAACCTTATTAAAAAAAGATTTTTCATAAAAAATGTTTTCTATATTTTATGTCCTTGCAATAGTGGCAACTTTTTTCTGCCTGCTGCAATGCTTATTTACCGAAGTTTGTATTGAGCAGATGGAATGTTTGACCTCATGGTCAGATGTTCAAAGTCAGCAGTGTCCACTCACCCTTTCATCTTTTTGAGGTCAATAAATTGAGTACCCTTGAGTTAGGTAACAATCAACACTTGGTATTCAGCACCAAGATACCCTTGCAGGGCAACGTTCATTCCCCCAATATTTGTGTTGTGATGTTCTAAAGCAGCGCTGTAAGGCAAGTTGTATCAATGAAAGTATTGAAGAAAGCAGACCTTCACTTCCAAAGGTGGAAAAACCCACATCCGGTAATAGATTGTAAAATGTCCGTGTCCTGTGATTAATATGCATTTGTGACCTCTTCGGCTGACATCTCTATCAAGCGAGCCAATGACTAACCTTTCTAGAGGCATTACGGTTGTACGGTACGAGCATATGTGCCAATGTAAACGAAAAGTGACACTTTTTTGTTTTTTTGAGTAGACTCAATTTCAAACATGTTCATTCACGCCAGCTATATGACAAGCTAAAAACAACTGAATGAAATGTTACTGGGGATACATTTCACTGCTTTTGATTGAATTAAGCAAGTCCATCCAGCTTGTGGGTGACTAAGGCCTGGTCAGAAGTGGACAGAAGCATGGTTATCAGTGTATTGGATGTATGTGGTGTGTTGTTGAGCTGAATTATGTGGTTTGGTGTCAAATTATGTTGTGTGGATTGGAAATTTGTAGAGTTGAATTGTGTGGTGTGGAACTGTATGGACAATCAACACTAACTGGTCAAAAGCAGCACACCACAGAAGCAACCACGTTGAACAATCACGCAAGATGACCTACGCCAAACAGCAAGTATTGAAGAACACACACACGCACACATACAACGCATACAATTCCACTACCTTAACATTAGCTCACTGATCTTCACTTTATTGGTGTGTGCATACCAGAACCATGCAGCAACCCTCAGTCCAGGCAGCACACAGTACTGCTGCAAAATATATTGCAGACAGCTCAGAGTCATGCCGCATACACAGCTCAAAAAGCAAAAGCACAAAAGGACTAGTAAATAACATAATCCAATACATTTAATTCTGAAGATGAAACCTCTCGCTGCTCCCAGTGCTTGAATATGAAATGTAGAAGTGCCGGCACTCACTATTTAGAGTACCTGTTAGCTCCTGAGAAGTGCCAGTACGCTCCCATTAAATGTATTGCAACAGTACCAAGAAGTGACAGTACTCTTGCTTTCAAATTAAAGAAGTGCAGGTACTCAGTACCGGACAGTACCTGCACATTTAAAACACTGCCTGTTTCTGACCCACAAAGTTCCACTTTACAGTTTCAAATGTTAGTATATGTGTGGAACAACACCCAATGGATCAACCTGGAGCTGGTTTCAGCTGATAACATGACGCAAGTCAAATTGCTTTAAAATATTGGATAAGGCTTTCCGGTGGAGTTGCCCAAAAATACATTTTGAAACTGTAACCCTGGGTTTTGCTTTTTGTTTCGCTAAAGCAAACCATACTTTAAATAATGTGTTGGTAATGTTTTGATTTTTCTTGGGCTCCTCCTTTGGGAGAGCAGCACAGCCACATTTAAATCTTTCTTTCATTAGCGCTTGAGAACAGTTTCAGAGGACTGAGAATGTGATGCTGCAACAAATAGTGAAGCAATAAAAGAGAAAGAGACAGAAAAAGAGACACCTGTAGATGGAGAGGCACCAAGAGGAGGCGAGAGAGATACATTTAGAGAGGGGAAGGCAGGCACAGAAAATGGGAAAGACGTGTACAAAGAGGCATAAAAAAGAGGTAGAGAGAGAGGCGTGCATAGAGCAAGCAAGTGATGGTCAGAGAGAGAGAGTTCATGATGGGTGAGAGGAAGACAAAGAGACAGTGTATAGTGAGAAATCATTGAACTAGAGTAAGATACCGAAATGAAGGGGAAGAAAAGTTGGGAGGGAGAGAGAGAGGGGGAGAGGGGGAGAGGGACAGAGAGAGAGAGAGAGACAGAGAGGGACAGAGAGAGAGAGGGACAGAGAGAGAGAGAGAGAGAGAGGGACAGAGAGGGAGAGGGAGAGGGAGAGAGAGCGAGAGAGAGAGAGCTGCATTGAGGCAGAGAGAGCTAGGATCAACAGGCACCCCTACACACTCAATTACCAGTGGACACCACAGACATGTGCCACACGATATCTGCTTTGTTCACTAAGTAACGAGCTGAACTCACTCGATGGAAGATAACGTGCACTAGAAACCCCTATGCAGAATGGGTTTCCAGCTCATGTGTTGAGGCTATGTTGAGTACAACTGATGACCATGAGGGTTTTGCAACCTCTCCAGGACCTCAGCAACAGGCTCAGAAGTATTTTCTGTGGGGGTTTTTTGGTCGGGGGTGCTTGGCACAAAGTCCCGTCCTCTTATGCCTCATTAGAGTAATGGTCTCAGGGTCCTCTCACACTTTGAGCTCTATCTCAAAAGTGGCAGGTCTGACACTATCAGATACTCAAGGCCAAGTGGATACTATCCAATCCTCAGAGTGTAGAATACACTATTAAACACCTAGAGTCAAACGACATTATCTGGAGCAAGAGAGATCGAAGGGAAAAGTTACCTCACCTTTAAGAGAAAAAGTAGGACGGGTCAGGATTTGGAGGCAAAATGATGATAAGAAGTTGGACGATTAATGTAAGAAGAATAGATAAAGTAGAGTTAGGAGGGCTGGATGGAAATCAAGAAAAGAAAGAAGTGGAATAGGAATGAGAGATGGTAGGAGAGAAAAAAAGTAAAGGTAGGAAGGGAAACAAAAGGAGAAAGCTTGGAAAAGGGCGAGTGGAGATGAGGAGAAAGAGGGAAATGAATAAAATGGGACAAGTAATGAAATGAGGAAGGAAGGAACGTTGGGAAGGTGAGATAAGATGAGAGGGGATTAAAAGAGAGGGAGAAGTGAAAAGGAGGAGGTGGGAGAGAGAGATAACAGAATGAAGAGAAAGGAGGATTGTGAGAAAAAAGGGAAGAGAGTGAAAGAGGGAGAAGAAGAGGCGAGTGAGAGAAGAGACAGGAGAGAAGGCATTACGAAGGTAGAGAATAACTATGGATCATGGGATGAGCCCTCCCTCCCCTTTTCCCATCACATAGGCATCGACAGCTGTGGGGTTTGTATTCAATTCTTTTTAAATTGCTGCATTTGTTTATTTGTGACAATATCCATTTTGCAAAATGCCAAACAGCAGCAGAGAGACAGAAACAGAGCGAGACGACCACAAGCAGCGGCATCGATACAGCCACCTGCAGAGACTCAGAGAGAGACAGCCACACAGCAAGAGACAGCCACAAAGAAAACAAGCTGCTGTGCCAACTTTCTTCAGACTCAGTTGGCAGGCACCATTGCGGGGCTTGAAACGCTTTAGCAATTGCATTTTTTTGTTTAAACCAAAAAGCACTTGGTGGCCAGCACACGGACGGAGCAAGAGTGAAGCTCAGTAGATATAGGAATAATGAGTACACCTTTTACCCTCAAGTATGCAAGTTATGAAGGCAAGTGCTCAGCGCCCTGATGAATGCTGTGATATAAGAGCCACAACTGATTCGGAGAAGCGTTCTCCAAGTTTTATAGAGTACCACAAAGCAAGAGCGCAGTAACTACCAACGGTTGCATAAAAACAAAGATATTGTTATAATACAAAAGCAAACATAGTTATACCATAAAAAACATGAGGTTAACATCCCCTTTAAAAAATCATGAGTACTTAAAACATGAGAAAATGTAAAACGCTCCTTCTACTGGACAGTTCTCTAGGAAGAATTTAGTGGACTCCTCTACCCCTTGCCACCAGTAGCCCCAGTCACACAAACACGCGCCCTGCAATAAAACATTGCACTGCAGCACAACACTGCTCATTAACAGCACTGAGTGCTTCCTCCAATTTTAGGTAGGTGTGGCCTTCCTTGAGCTGACAATGCGACCGTCAGCCCGAAGGCGGCAGGACTTGTGGTGCAGAAGTCACAGCTCCGCATTTCATCCCGTACACCTCAAACACACTAGCTAACAACTGTTTCCATGGTGTACATTTTTTATGATCAACTTGCTAAATAAAGGCCTGATCATACAGAATTTTCTCCATCACTCAGCTAAGATAAATCCTGACTGTGGCTGAATTTATGTCACTTGAAGGGAGAGCAGGATAACGGCTGGAGATCAGTTGGGGGAGAAGGCCTTGGTTGAGGTAAAAATATATCGGCCGCCCACCTTTCTGTTTTTAACACTTCATGAAACGCGGGGGCCGTGAAGCGGGCGCCGTGCTGATAAAAGAAAGATGCGCGGCCTGAAGCGGGCTGCTCATTGTAAGAAAAGGAGCCGTGCAGCAACGGAGAACAAATGGGGGCTCGGTGAAACAAGCAGGGACAAACCCCCATGTTGTCGCTTTCCCTGTGCCGCCCGATCTTTCTCCCCTATGAAAGGCAGATGCGGTGGTGTTCCCTGAGGCTGCTCCTCGCAGTGGGGAAGAGGAATGTAAACTAAGCAGCCATGCCCCTCCCCCCAGCGCCAGTGAGGAAAGACGACCTGAAGCGCAGAGTCCCTGAAGTATGCGCCGTGCTGATAAAATAAAAGCTGCATGGCGTCCGAAATCATATAAATAAACAAAGTTTGAGCAATTCAAACACGATACACACGCTTCCTTCTCTTAATTAAAAAAAAAAGCGATTTTAAAAAGGGCTCGCATTAGAACTATGCCTTTAGGCTGCCATGAGCAGGAAACTAATAAAATGAAACATGAAAGCAGTGCAGTGACACGATTTACAGGCCTGTTTTCAGTCGCGCTGGAAATCGAAAGGCATGGGGGGCAGCTGTGCGACTGCAGGCCAACAAAAAAAAAGAGTGCTCACAAAGTATTCTAAATAACCTGAAGAGTAAGAGCACATGTAACAGGGGGAGTCCTCATGAGAGGACACAAAAGACCAAATGGAGGGACTACTAAGCGTATTCACCAAACAAAAGCCTGCATTTACAAAGGACAGTAAGAGGGACCAATGATAAAGATGGACGGTGCTTGAAGCCCATACTGTAGATACAGTATGTCTCGAATAGACAGCGTGCATGACCTGCCTAGGCGAGACCTAGACAGGAAAGGTAGCCTCATTGTGAAGAACATAAGTCATGAGATTTTAGCAGCAGAGCTAGTATTTCACTTTCCCTTAATTCATATGTAACAAACCATGTTGGTATTTTCTATCAAAGGAACATCTACTTGTGTTATGGAACATATGTGAGAACCCAGTAAATCTTAAGGCCGAAGTCAATCATTGGCAATCACTGAAAACGTCTACAACCCAGGTTGTTTAAACATAACTAAGGAAAACTCTGCCTACACCATCTCATTTGGTGACTTAGTAAAGTGATTTCCCACACAGATGTAAAGGTCTCACACGGTGATATGCAAAATTTTATTTCTGCTGGCAAAGATGTGCAGTTTGTAAATTTTGCAAAACTTCATCAGCAGGCGAAGTTTCCTACAAAACAATGTATGAGGATGCTCCTTCAAAAAATTTATTGGGGCGATCTCCCACTAAAAGCAGGTTTTTCAGAGGTTTTCTCCGACAAAAACATACTTCAGTTTGGCATTTTTACCCACATTTTTAAAAAACATTTGCCATCTTTTTTAGGTTCGTCAGATTTGTGAACTTGACAAAGGGCTGAGACTAAGAATTTGGCTACATTATGTCCATTATGTCCCACCCACCTTTGACCAGTTAGACTGAAAGTATGATTGGCTTGGAATAAAAGATACAATGCTGAAAAGGACTTCTTTTTAGATATCACAGTATCAATCTCGCTGTCGAATTGCTAGGCGGAACTAGTTGAACACAAAATGTCAAAATGCATTCTGTATGAAGCAAAGAAACAACATTGGTAAACAAAATGTCATTGAAAACAGCCAGTTCAAAACTACTGTGACTGAAATCACTTCTCTTAAAGAAAAATGTGAAAAGGTGTATTAGTGATTGGACCTCGGGTTAAAGTACGTTACTGAAAAGGATATAGTCAAAATTATCCTTTCCACTCAAGAAAAAAAAGTCAATTTTATTATTTTTAAATTTAAAATGTCCAGGTGAAATCAATGTGGATGAAGTACAAAGCATAACTAGAGGACTTATTAAAGCAACAAAGAAACAATTGGCAAACCGTAAGAAATACACTGTATTTACTGCTGTAGACAGCATATTTAAATATACAAGAGGACATCTCACTAGTTAAATGTATGGCATCATGGAAGATACACAGAAGCAAGAATTAATTCAAGATAAACTAGTTGAATTAATGAGCAAGAACATTAGAAATTGTTAACATAAAGGGCGACAAAGCATCCAAAGGTAGAGTAGGGGTGGGTAAACAATTTTAGGCTCAAGAGAAAAAATAGAAGGCTTAGCACATTTAGCAAGGGCACTTTGAGCAACTTAAAGACTCACCAGCAAGTGTGTAATCCATATCAAAACCAAAACATTTGATTTTTTCCATGGCTAAACTTCTGTTGACGAACACCCTACAGAAGGAAAGAACACGTTATCAGGCTAAAGAACAT
The DNA here is from genome assembly GCA_963921515.1 of Calotriton arnoldi. NCBI lineage: Eukaryota > Metazoa > Chordata > Amphibia > Caudata > Salamandridae > Calotriton > Calotriton arnoldi. Next base: position 1,906,270 of record CAWUFW010002314.1, on the reverse strand, counting down.
TATAATAAAACACATACAGGGCTACATCTTATGTACTACAAAGGAACACCTTTAAGACTCTGCATCATTCATCAACATTTCATGGAGCTACAGGGTTTTTCTTCCGTTTTCAGAAGAAAGGTCAGTAAGGAGAAGGAGGAGGCAAACTAAAGATACTTCATCTTAAAAAGTAATTCATAAGTAATTATTTATCTATTTCAGCAACTGACAGTGTGGTGCTTAACGGCACATTCATGTCCAAGGAAAATGCCTAAAACATGCAATGTGTTTAAATATTAATTTAAAAACATGCAATATATTTAAATATTAATTTAAAAACATTCAATAGTCTCCCTATCCTGCATTGTTTTCTGGACGTTTATGTGCCAAAGTATCGTCCGTAGCAGGATTTGCCGTCCTTTGCTTAGGCAGGGGCACATTCAATTTAGTTGCATTAGATGCAATATAGATGCATTTGCTTTTAAATCTGGAGTCTGCAACACCTACAAGAGAATCTCACTTCAGTGCCCCATCCTGCCCACAGATTTGTCTTGAGGCAAGTCGGTAGAAAGTGCTGCGGCTCAAGAGTTTAGCAGGAGGCTACAAGAAACGTTATTAGTTTATACTTCAGCATTTGTTAAATGTTATCTCCGAAAGATATGAACTTGGCTGATTTGCCAAGTCTTTTAAATTTATTTTACAATAACAAGGTTTTTTGACCAACCTTCAAACATTTTAAATTGTATTATTATTCCATCTAAACTTTCTAGCCATCAACGGTGCATTGCTATGAACTGGAAAACTGATAGGACCCCATTCACTACACAATGGAGAAGAGATGTACCCTAATAAGCGTGGAGCGAACAGGTGGCGCTGAATATGGAAGACAACAGGGGATGCAGGTAATACCCTATCGCAGAGACCTGGAGGGAGCTCCTGGAGACGCTTGAACATCCAGACCAGACACCAGGACCTGACTAAAACCCAGATAGGGTATTAGTAGTAGGCCTGGGCGGAAAACTAGGCTACGCTCGCGTAGTTTGCGCAACTACGCGAATTGCACGTAGCACAGTGCAAAAACGCGTAGCGGGCATTTTTTGCTTGCTCGCGGTCCTCAACGTCAAGTTGGCGACCGCGAGCGAGCAAAATGACATCCCGGCGAGACTTTTCCTCGTTCGCGATCAGCAACATCAAGTTGCCGATCGCGAGCGTGGAAAATAAACCTCCCGGCGAGATTCTCAACGCGGGGAGGTCAGGTTTCTCATTGCGAGTGGTCGCGTATGCTCGCGACCGCTCGCGATGAGAAACTACCAGTCCGCGTTGAGAAAACTGCAGCTCGAGTACAAATCTATTCAAGCGGCAGAAAACGACCGCTTGCACTGTGCAAGATGCCGTTTGCAATGATTGCACAGTGCGGACAAGCATCCGGCACTGTGCAATCATTGCGAACAGCATTTCCTACCGCACTACGCAGTTCGCGTAGTGCTACGCGTAGCTCGCGTAGTGCACTTCGCGTAGCTACGCGTAGCGCTACTACGCGAACTACGCCCAGGGTTAATTAGTAGTGTGATGCCCCCATTGACAGTGACCTGCACATTGTGCCAATCCTTGGTATGATTGTGTTGGTGGGCGAGGTGTTTCGGTTTGGTGAACTGTTCAATTGGTATTGTTACAAAGCATACCATGATCTGTGGGAACTGTCAATCCTGTGATGTGCTGAAATATGCAAAGTTCACAACATCTATGACAAGTGCGATAATTAATAAGGCAGTTGATATCCTGTATTAGAAACCACACTAACAGATATAATGACATGTCTTGCTTATGAAGGTGTATAATAATAAAAGCAATAAACAGATTAAAAAAAAAATCTTTCTATCCATGAAGAGGTCTGGTCTGGACTGACACTGGGTTGCTGAACTCTGACCAGATAATAGACTTTAGTGAACTTTCACTAGCACCCCTTGAGCCGTTGGCAGTAATTAGCAAATTGTATCTCTTTGTGGTGGACCATGTTCACTAAACCAAACTCTAGACATAGTTGTGCAGGACAGGTGGAAATGATAAGAGAAAAATAATATTTAGCAGCTTTGCCCATTACTTTCTCAAACCAATCATTCAATTTATTCTCAAAGGTGATTGCATCATGATTCACCATAAGGATAAATTTGCCACAGAACATGGTTAAAACTAAAGAGCGGTTGGTCTTTGCAGGTTTTGTTACAGCCTCCTTAATTCATATTGCAGGTAGGTGGCTTTGAGTTCCTCTGCATTTAGCTGGGTTTTAAAAACTGCCCAGCATTCTTACTACACACCCACTGACTTATAGGAATCTGCCGGATATATGTTTTTTGATTCCATTTTCCAGGAGCAGGAATGCTTATTTACTGAAGATTAATTATGATGTTCAGGTTGTTCTTTTGATTATATTTGTTTAAAGCATCCAGCAATCATTGTAGCCAAATTCTATTGCTTCTAAATGACAGTATCATCCACATCCTACAATGGATGTATATGCGGAAGGCTCAGCTTGGGTGGAAGTGAACCCCTAAAACAGAGGTAATTAAATAGAATTTAAGGGTGGTTGGGATGCACCCACACCTTTGTCCAGAACTGGTGCTAATTATTTTGGAGACCCTGAACCCATCACCTATTTTAATCCTCGCCCACATCCTCCAATGTAGCTACTGAACAGACCTTAATAAGGTAACGTGGATACCCCAGTTAATCAATTTCTCACACAGTAAACCTCTGTTCCCACTATCAAAAGCCGAACTGTAGTCAAGATAAGCCTAAAGGGACTCTCTAATGTTATGTGCCTTTTGTGCAACCATATTTAGTGTCATTATGTTATCAATTCTCACACCCTTTCCTGAAATCAGCATGGAATGTAGGCAGTATGTTGGCCCCTCAACTCAACAATCCAGAAAATCTTAGCGTATTGGTTTGCTTCTGCGTCAAGGATGGCTATTGTGCAGTAGTTTTTAGGATTTGCCCTACCCCTTTAGTTAAAAATCGAATGATGGCTAGATCCTGCCCAGGAGTCTGGGATTATTTGAAAGTACAGGCAGGTTGAATAAAGTAGTGCTAATTCCAAATCTGATTTTAAAATGTTGCCTGGACCCGGGGATCCAAAGGGATGACCTGCTTTCAAATTTTCATTCGCAATTTTTTCAGTGCCCAATGTGATTGTTTCAACAATCTCCTATTGATTACTATTATTGTCCTGGTAGAGATCAGATACAAACATGACCCAGTTATGAACAAAAAATACAATGTACTCAAGTTTACATTATTGAGTTTGTAAAGTTATAATTTAAGACCAAAACTTCTTTGCCTCATGTATCTTGAACCACCTAATTATGCCTTCCAACCATCTAGTCCCAAACTGTGCTTTAGCTTCCCAACATTTTCTTTCTCAAACAATCTTCTTTTTTTATAGTTAGAACAATTCTCAGGTCCTACTGAGCATTTCATTTGCTAAGTGTTCTACACTGTTAGTTAATACTCAATTTTAAGACCATCCGATCATTAGTGTACCAGACAGATTTTGTTTGCTGGTTCCGACAGACATAGTTGTAAGGTCTGCTGTCTTGATGGTTGATAGTCAACCATGATAGGAAAAGCCCAATTATCCAATGAACAATTTCCTTGAGAGTAGCAGAAATGATCTCGCAGTCAGTTTAATGCTGTTGTTTCTTTCCATTTCCCTAGTGAATTATACATGGGGTGCAGTTTAACAGCCCAGCTAAAGAGGATTAATTGCAGCAGATGGCCACTCGCCTTACACTCCAGAATGCTAGAAAAGGTTACCTGAAGGAAAACGTATGGGGTGACAAAGGTGTGTTATTGTAAATACATTATTAAAGTCACCATTAAATTCTTTGGTTGATTTGAATATTGTTAAGGTAGGTTCAGGTACATCATTAAAGTCACTGGTAAGTAGAAGACTAGCGTTCAGAGCTTCAGTTTGCTGATGATTAGTCTACTTCAGAAATGTGGACTTTATATGGGATAGTACTCGAATATCTAGAGCTTGAATGTAGTCAGTTTCAATATTTATTGGATTTGCTGTATAATCTAAACAAACTGAGATTAAGGCAGTTAGACCACTCGACATTTGGCATTTATGTGAATATCGCATATTTTTCCCATGATGTGAACCCACGTAAATTACCCTTTCCTTTGGACCAGGTCTCTTGGATACTTTTTATATTGTGTGCTTGTGCAAAGGATCTGATGTCATACCCCGAGAAGCTTTGTGAATTCCTGCTATGTTCAAGGACATCACCAAACCTTCATATCTTTAAAAGACTTCTCTATTGACAACCAATTCTCCAAATAATCTCTCACCCTTTCAACTCAACATCCGAACACCAACACCCTTCTAAACTACTTTAACACATTTTTGGAAATCTATGTAGACATCCAGGCCCTGCTTAAAACATACAAGGCAAAGCCTTCGCCACCCTGGCATTCTTAGACCTCACTACTAATAAATCATCCTCACAGGATGAAAATTTTAGAAGAAAAACAGAACTCCTGATGTACTCATGATACTAAAGTCCCTCCACACAATACGCAGGCAGCTTATCACATCAGCAAAGCATAGTATTATATCAACACCATAAATGAAGCCACAAACAGAATCAAAACATATTTCAAGGTAACCTAGCACTGCATCAACTCTGTCCTACACCCACCTATTCCTCACTTCACAGAAAAGTGCAATGCCATTAACCTCTTCTTCAGAGAAAAAGATAAAGGCAATCCAGCAGCAAATAGACAAAAGCCTGCTTCACTGCTTCATGTCTTACACCCACCATTCCTGTAGAATCCTGCATTGGACATCCTACAAAGTTCTATCTCTAGCAGATATCGCTAACATACTGAACTCTGTCAAAGCCACTTCTTATTAAGATGATGTCCTACAACCTCCCTTCATTATAGCTCTCCCCTGGAGACACTCTCTAACCCCAGCTCACCATTATCAATAACTCCCTCACTCAAGGCATCTTCTTAGAAGTTTTCAAGACAGGCCAGATCTGTCCACTTCTAAAGAAACCTACACTAGACCCAAATTACATCACCAACTACCGACCTATCGCGCACCTACCATTCTGCAAGAAGATCACTGAAAATTAGTCTATGTTCAACTTCAAGATCACATTAATGTTTATTATCTCCTCACGTCTACCAGTCTGGCTTCAGATCATGCTGCAGCATGGAGACATCTAAATTACACATCATAGAAGATGCCCTCCTGGCCACAGATGAAGATGACCCTTGCCTCTGATAATGTTGGCCCTTTCAGCTGCCTACAACACAGTTGATCATCCTACCTTCATATACACCTTCGAATCTCACCAGCAATACCCTTCAGTGTTTCTCTTCTTACCTTTACAACCAGCACCAGTTTGATCACATAGGCGCTTTCAGGTCCCAAAAGACCCTATCACTTGTGGAGCCCCCAGGGTTCATAACTGTCCCCTCTCAATCTCTACATGGAGCATGCTTGTTTTGACAACTGAAGAAGGAGGAATCTGTTGAATATTGAATTAAAATATAATAACGGACTTGCACACAGAAAAGCGAGGTGGAAAGGATACCTCTAATGTGCAAAGGATTACCTCACAGTGGATCGCATTGTATTTTAGGAACAGACACTTTTTGTGTAAAATTTGGGGTCTAGGAAAACGATTTTGGTTTTTGTAATTTTGTATGTGTTGTATATGTATGGTGTACATATTTGCATTGGATTTGGTTGATCAAAGAAAAAAAGACTATTGGTCCTAACCCGATATGAAATTAAGAAATAAATTGTGGTTTTGACCTGGAATGAGCAATGGATGTGACTTATTGAAATACATGTGAATTTGATGGGACACTGAACCAGTGTATAGGAGTAATTCATTGTACCCTATTTTTGAGTGTTTATGATATTTGTTCCTCCACATCATTTTGTTTTTTGAGCATATTTACAGCCCAGAAAGTGGAGGAGGATTTGGGCAAACCCCTTATGTATTTGGTGGAATCATTTACAAAGCCATTACAACCAGCACCCCACTCATCTTGCAGAGAAGCTCACCATTTCAAGTGGTTCGGATCACACCCAAAGCCAAGGCGCTATTAGAGTGCAGACAAAGTAGTGTAAAAACAGAAAAATAAACACAGCAGGCAGTTTCAATCTATGCACTCAGGATCCAGAACAACATCCCCATATCCACCAGGACTGCCCAAAACCCTGTTCCAATTTAGGAAACAGTTAAACACACCTCTTTGAAGAACACTACATCACAATGCATTAAAAGCCCACAGACCAGCTACCTCTCCTATCACGTGTTGACATTATGCTTGTCTTTGACCCTGTAGAGCAGTCAGCTGCTTTTTGGCTCGGTTTAAGCTATAGAAATACTACAAGTCATCGCACTCATGACACTCAGGATGTTTTGTATGGATGACTTTACTCAGTCCGTCACGGTGGAGAACAATAAGTTTACCATTGTAATGAACAGAAGACTGACATGTGTAGGGATCATCACCAGCCCAATGGTGCTCTCTGTCCCTTCAGACGAACTGCTGTCAATTTGGCATAGATGTGGCTCTTCTAGACCTGCATTCAACACCTATGCTCCATCCTATTCAAACTGTCAACTTCTATTATTTTATTTACTTTTGCATTGTTTATGAAAGTTAATAAGATGGTACATTATTTTTTAAATGATTGCAAAGAACAGAAAAGACAGGAAGTAGGAATACTAGAAAAGTAAATAAGGTGACAGGAAGAAAGGAACAACAAATATAAGTCTTGATGCTTTCAATAATAAATCGCAGTCTCATTGGTACTCCTCACAATGAGGAGAGCTCTATAACAGTAAATGTTCTGGCTTCCCCAGCAATCCATTTCTGACAATGGAAGCTCTTTCTGGAAGGAGAAATGACCAAATTATTAGGTAACATAATCAAACTCTAGCCACCAGGAAGCACAGAAAAGAGACAAGTAGAATCTTGATTATGAGGTGAATTAGAAAAAGGGAACAATAAGTCACCTTACTGTAGCCTTGCAAGAAGAGGGACTCAAAGGCAGAAACAACAGCTTACAATGCACTTACAAGCAACCTGCTTGCCTAAACGGTTAGCTACATGAAGGATGTTTGCCACCGAAGGCAGACAAAATTCACTGCATCAGTTTAACACACAGTTACAGAGAATGGATACTATGCATGTCTATGCTGCAAAGTATCTTGCAACTTTGTATGCTCAATTTTTCACACATTTTTTCATGATGCAAACAATCCTTGAATTCCTGAACCTTAGTTACCGAAACGTGAGCACATTATACTACACTTAGGAAACATGTATAATTACATTATCTCAGCACCAACAACTTGGTGTACTGATAATCCAATTAATCATTATGTGAAATTACACAACATTACCCAAAAACATCAATTGCTCATTCGGCAACTCCTTCCTCTAAACAATAACATTTCTTCATACGCCACCCAGAATGTCATCCACATTTTTGGGATATGTAATTTGTGAGAAACAATTAGCAACAGCTGCCATACCAGCATCTAAGGTCACGCTAATAGTGATGATTCATGGTATCGGCCAAACTCTTCAGATACCGCCTACACAGTAGTTGTTCTAGTTCATGCAATGAAGCAGTAATCAAACAGCAGGTTCTTAATACCGAGAAGCAATTACTTGGGATTGCTTTTTCTACTTTTTTGTTTGTTTGGTGAGACCGTAATGGTGTTTTAAAACGATCTGTTTTTTTATTTTCATATCCAGGCAAGGAACCCAATCTTGCACAACACACAGTAAGCCAGCATACCACTGGTGAACCTCCATGAGGGGGAATAATTAGTCAAGGAAAAACGTGTAATTCAGGAACAAACTAAGCTAGATTTAGGCAAAAGGAATTGATACTAGGACTACTATCATTTTCCAAGTATGTGTTTCTATTTGTTTAAGGCATTTCCGGTCAAAGCTCAAAAGGAAAAGGAAAGGGCTATAGTCAGTGCCCTAAAGCCTTCTTTGGAAGCAACTGCTTCTTTTGGCAGCGAGCCGTAGACAATGGAGCACTACCTGGAATTTCTGAAACTCAGAGACCACAGGTTTAGAGTCCCACCAAGACAAATGCCAGAAGAAACAGAGCAACCTGTCAGGGCCCAGCCCTTCGACAGACTGAGGAAGGCCTCCGTAGTGTTGTTTATAAGAATGTACAATAGTAAAAAGACCAAGATGGAATGGTTTGGCTCTGGGGAGCACTCGTTAGATAATTGCCCCTACTCCAAATATGCATGGTGACACGGATGGCAATAATTTGCAAGGGGATTCAGATGATGAATAATGATGCGGGCAGGCCCTGGCAAATGAGCTCAACCATAAGCATCACAAATCCAAAGAACTGGAAGGTCAGCTGGACAACAAGCTGCCTTCAGACATGCTAGACTCCAAGGACATACACCACCCTCGCTCAATGGAAAGGTCCCAAGTGGGAAAAGCTTGTTATGAGGTGAGCTAGCTATGGAGCCTCTCGACAAGGAGGTACAAGGAAGCTATAGGGGAGAATGCCCCTACCATACCAGAGGGCAAAGTGGTTGCTACACTTGAATGCGATGGACAGATGGGCACTTTCAATGCAAAATTTGTCACGGAACCAAAAAGGACATGGACCAGTCCAGGCACTTGCCAGGACAAACTACTGGATGCATTCAGGCCACCCTTGAAGATCCTTGACATAGCTGAGAAGGCCAAAGAGTCAGGCACCCCAATATCTTCAGACAGTATGTCCATGCCTAGACAACCTAGAGGCAGCAGCAATGGCTCAGGAGAGCCTCTTTGCTAAACTGTTCCTGAAGGAATTGGGAAAGTTTACCACCACGTTCTCATCACTGGACAAAGCACAATTGTCCATTAAGAAAATCTTCAGCTAGGTTTTTGGAAGGTCTGGAAAAGAGTCAGAGAATACTCTGCCAGCTACTTCCCAAATCAAGGCCCACAAAAAAGACAGGCTTCGAAGGGAGGACTGTGGCAGGATTGAACCAATTCAGTGGCTTCTTACCTTCCTTTGGAGCGATGAGAGGCTGTGCCTCCAGACGTTCCTTCAGAGTGACCGATAATACATCAGGCAGGTAAGCTGGTAAATCTTGTAATTTCTTCCCATGTAAGAGTAGGGGGGAGATTGGAAAAAGAAAGGAGCTGATAAATGATGCATGGATACTCCAAACAAGTTACTGTTTGCAGAAACAATGGCGAAGCCCAAGGCCGATCACTTTCTCTGACAAGAAGTCGGAGCTGAAAGACTAAGGTGATGGTTTAAGAGGCAAAAGGGGTGACTGTCCACTCGACTGCTCATCTGAGGGGCTCAAGAGAAATATTTTTCTTGTGAGGAACAAGGACAAGGGACATCATCCAGTGATAAGACTCATTGACATCAACAAGTGGCTGGTTTTCCACCAGTTAAAGATGCAAGGGATACACTTGTTCAGGAATGTCCTTCGATCAAGGGACTGAATGGTACGCCTAGATCTAAAGGATGAGTAGCTAATGGTTACCATTTTTCCTCCACATCGCAAATGTCTGAAATTTCATTAGAGCCACGAGATGTATAAATGCAAAGCCCTCCTCTTCTGCCTATCATCAGAGTCCTGGTGCTTCGCAATGGTGTTCAGGACAGTCATGGAGAACCTTCAGTGTAGGATGTAAAGTTTCCTGGAAGGCATCCTGATCATGGACCAAAGCCCAAAACGTCTCAACCTCTAGCTGCGGATGGTGATATTGTTTCAGCAGGATCTTGGATTCATTATCAATACACTTCGTGCTAGCAACCCTGCAACTTCCAAAAAGAATATAGTAAATATCATGGCGAACAAAGACAAGGCTATCTTTATGCCAACTGGCACGCCTGGGGGGACCTCTCTCATCCTCGATCCAAGCAATCTTTTCTGGAATGCTCCGTTACAAAGAGCTCTAGTGGCAGAAAGCATCACATCTGATGATGGGTTTTATTTATTCGGAGCTAGTGGTTCTCTACAACTATGCCAGGGATGAGATCCTATGGTGGCTGGATCACTTGGAGACGTGGAACTAGAGAGCGATATTCAGCGCAGCCCAGGATTTAGTGATAGAATCAGATACCAAAAGACTGAGCTGGAGGCTAGGTGCAGAGAGCTGTTTACTAGAGGAAGGTGAGCTAAGCTTGCATATCAACCGCTTGTAACTCCTGTCCGGACCAAGGAGAGAGAGAAGTGTTGCTGAAGATGGACAATACCTCAGCAGTGGCTTGACTCTGGGTCCAGTGAAGTTTAATATGTGTTAACTCCTGATCACTTAGCAGGGATTAGCTATCTGGAAATCGACAAACAATTGGCAGAATACACAGCAACTTTAGCACTACCTCTTTTGACTTGGAGATGCCAAGAAGGTCTTCTTCTATTCATCCGCAGAACCCTCCAAGACAGTTTGGCTTCAGGAACAGAAAGAGAGAAAACCAGTATTGAGCCTGTCAGGTAGGAGAGTAGAGAAGAAGCTAAAGACAGGCATGCCTGGTGACAGCTGGCTCCTGCCATCTTGAAACAGGGGATTGTGGGTAATATTACAGTAAAGCACAGGGGGAATCCTGCAAAAGGAGGTAAAGGGGGGGTTGCAAGAAAATTGTTAGGATTGGGTGGTAGAATTCCTCACACAGGATAAATTTGTCATCTCAATCACCACCTCCTCAGAACATTCCTGCACTTCAGAAGACACCATCTGAAGAAGCTCCTGCTGGAAGAAGCATCTTGGCTAGGAGCTAGGGGAAGCAGGACTGACCAGAAGAAGTGTTCCCAGCAGTTGAAGACCAAGTCTGGCGGTAAAACCTTTGACCCAAACAATGTAATAATCTCCACTCCATCGCAGTTGGCCTGAAATTGCGTCTAGGTCCCGGCTGACTATGTACTGTTGTTTTTTAATAGTGCCGGTCTTTTTCTAGGCGCCCTTCACCCTAAAACTTGTTTAAAATCCCTATCTCCGGTTCCCCTTAACCTATTTTGATTATCTTGGTGTCATTTTGCTAATTAAATTTGTCTTCATTTTTCGAAATCAGTTTGGGAATTTTATCATGATGTGTTCTTTACCTTAGAATTATTGGTATGGCTTAATCTTAGCATGCACATCTCTGGAACTGCCTGATGCTTGTGCCTTAGCTACGAGGGGTTGAGCAGAGATTCTCTCAAAATTGAGTTTTAACGTAACCAGAGTGGGTTTATTGAGTTGGTTGGGGTATCCCTCCCAAATAAATAACCATGTTTCTGACAACCATCAACTCATGAGGTACCTTAGATGAACGCCAGACCCAGGTGCTGTGGCAACAGATACTTTAATTCAGGATTGGGTCACGGAGTACAACTACATGTTGCCCACCCTTTGCCATGACTAAGGGGCCGATTCCGATCTCGGCCGGTAGGGCACCGAATCGGATTCGGCTTAACCGGATCCGATTCGGAGCCCTCTTCCCCGACCGATTCGTACGCGCGTCCGGCCGAGCGAGTACGATGCGAGCGCACGCGAAATCGCCGACCGACTTGTTCGCGGGACCGAAGTGCTCCGACCGACTCGCACGGACACGACGCGCACCGCGTGATGGAGACGTTCCCCGGCCGGGCAAGTACGATGCGCGCCGCGAGCAGTCCGACCGACTCGCGCCGTCCGGCTCGACAGAGCAATCGGAGCCGCACTTTGGGGGTCCGTGTCGGACCCCCCTGTACGCATAGCCGCGCGAGTCGCACACAGGGGGGACCCATGGGTCCCCCCTACCTGTGCATGTACGCCGCAAGTCGCTTCGAGGCGTACCCGCTGTAGGGGGCACCCGTGTTCGCCTCGCACCCATTGGGTCAATGGGAGCCCGCATACGCGTTGTACGTCCGGCTCCCATTGACTCAATGGGAGTCCGACCGACTCGAGTCCGATTGCATGCGTGCGCATCGTACTCGTTCGGTCGGACTGCCAGAGTCCGATTCGGTCGGAAATCTCTCCGGGTCCGGCTCGGTCGGAGAGATTTCCGGCCTGAATCGGAATCGGCCCCTAAGTGTGACAGTTCAGCTTCGGGAATGGGGCAGATCTGATGGTCATCAAGCTGATCTCGACATCGCAAGCATGGCTTCCAAGTTCGATTAAACTTTCCTGAAATTTTCCAGTCTGTCTTGCCCACCATCAGAACCTACTGACGTACCCACAAGCATCCTTCCAATAGTCGGTGAGGGAAGGGTACATCCAACTCAAGGCTTGTAGGATTACAGAGAATGCTGGATGGTCCCACGTCTTTCAAGACAGTCTGAGGAGGTCATCCGAAGATCTTGAGCAGAGAGGACTGCAAAAGAGGTACAAGTCGGCTTAGAGAAGGACGACTGATTAGTGCGTGGAAAGGGGCTGGCTCTGGTAGGGTAATTTATTTTTCATGCACTGCATTCTTGTTGGAAGTGGTCACAGAGGGCCAGGTTTACAGGAAAGTAAACACCTTCCGGTCAGCCATTTCATTGGGCGTATACTGCCAAACAGTGTCTCAGTGGGGAAACGTCCCATGGTTCACAGATTGTTAAGTGGTGCTCGGCTCTTAGTACCCCCGAGATACTCAACATTTTTGTATGTTAACAGAGGTTTGAACCTGTTGCTGTCTTGACAGCAAAATGAATACCTGAGTAGGAAAGAAAGAAACTTGTTAACCTCTTATGCTTGCTGTCATGTAGGAGAGTATTGGACATTCGAGCAAAGGAGGTTGCTTATTCTAGATTAGGGTTATGTTTATCATCACTTGAGGAACAAAGTCCAACACCAGTGTGATACTGCACTCAGAGTTCAGAGACTCACTGCAAATATGTGTGGTATAGTGCATTAAGGCATATAAGAGGAGTTTCTTCCTCCAGGGGCACAACATCTTTTGATTTCTATCCAGAAGGCTTTGTTAGCATTTTGTCCCCTTACAACAGCATGATGGGTGAGATGGGTAATGCAGGAAGTAGGTACTGTTCCATTTGTGGGGCAGACTCTGCCAAAGGATCAATACATTTAAGGCCTTTGCTGTTGGTGCTCGCTTGCAAGACACTATGAATGTGGCAGCTTGGTCATCCAATTCCACTTTCGAATAGCTTTTTTTTTTTTTAAAGACAGTGAAGTGGCTGTGGTGGTGGTAATCAGGGAATAATCCAGCACAATCCTTGCCTACAGTCCTGACACAGAATAAAACAATTATTCTAAATAAAATAATTCCTAGCTATAGAAATGTAAAGTTTCAATTGTACCAAGGACACAGAGGCGAGGATTATCCCCCATCAGAAACATAGGATACTCTAGTGGATTACTAAGAGAATATATGTGCTGTGATACAGGCGCAGAGGGGAATGTCACAAGAGGATTACATAGGGCTTGATGCAAATTAATCGGTTGCTTTATTTGTGGATTACTAATTTCCCCAAGTTTGTGGGAAAGGTAATGTTGTCATTGCTGTAGTTATCATTGGCTGCTCTTGGAAATAGAGTGAAAAGAGAAGGCATAATCCTCGCTTCCATGCCCTTAACAGAATTTACTCTTTTCTTCACAATAGCCAGGAAATGTTTATTGGGCCTAACAAAGAAATGGTTTGCTCCCACTCCCTCCTAAATCCATAATTGTCTACCATTTTTCCTACTGGCCACCACCTTATGGGCACAATCCTAAATCTTTCTTCAGGTTTTCTAACTTTCAATGCCAGATGTTTAATTCAAGGAGTGATACAAACCACAGTGGTAAGAAAATGCCCTGAAGTACTTTAAACTGGGTAAGAGGGCCAGAAGGCAGAGTGGATAAGCAAGCATCTTATATGAAGGTAATTGGAAATTAAGCCTCTATGTTTTTCTATTAGCAAACAATTCTAAAATATTATTCAATGGCATACAAAAAGTGTGGAGACTGTTCCAATACGGATGTGAAACTCCGTATTGCCAGAAGGAATGCCTGAGACTACGAAATACTAGAGGAGCAATACAACAGTTAAGAGTAGGTACAGGACTCAAAATAGTGTTGTATAGAACTGAAATAAGTTGGAGAGAATTGGAAACCGTTTTTACAAAAAATGAATACACACTTATCTAATACCCCAACAAATTCAAGGTAAAAATAAACGTGTGATTAAAAAGTATTGTAACAGAAGGGGCAGCATATGAAATGAAAATCTGTGCCAAGGATAGACTTATTGATTTCAAGCGGTTTAAAACGGCAGATCCACTTCTTTTTCCATTCCTCTAGCAACCTCTCTGATAATGAACATTAATAATTGAATCCATACCCTCTGTCATACTGTGCAAATGTATCATGTAGTTCACAATGACAGAGATGAGTTTATTAGACTGATTCACATTGCTTTCGAATTACTTTAGTCATTGGAGAAATATAGAATATGACATGCTAAAAACAGAACATGCATGAGCTTTAATTATATCCGGTTTGGTTTGCTTTGTAGGAATGGAATGGAATGGAAACACAATTAGGATACTTTAAATAACACAGTTTGCTTATGTTCCATACACCAAAGTTCCAAACCCAGCATTTCAAATTTTCAGATTTACCTGCCTCAAAAAAATACGGATATTAGAAGCAGAATGGGATGGTCATACAGATGTCAAAATAGTATTATAAATTTTAACAATAAACTTGCTCACAATTGGAATTTAGATATAAACTCAAAGAAAGGCAATCATAAAATACCTTTGCCTCTTTTTTAGACTATTCCCGACGAAAAGGGTCTTTATGATGAATCTAGCCTGGTTGGGCATTCAAAAAGGGAGAACTGCACAAAGTAAATATGGATTTAAAGTTCTGATTAACTTTGATTTTCCCTGTCTACTCATGCTATGTTTCCTGAATTTAAGTGAAAAAACAATGAATGGGATTATTGAAATAAAGTTTTCATTGCTTTTGTTTTTCAAAGAAAAGCCATGGGTGAAAAGGAGAATTTTTCAAAGAATATAAACATAGTCAAATACTGGCATGTATGTTATTCAGAACATTAATTTTAGCAAGAATAATATTTAAGAAATTTTCAATAAGTATATGCAGTAAAAATATAGTTCTCATCACGCCTTGGAAAAGTAATATTACAGTCTGGAGGGCACACAGAGCAGTTGATAACAAAAAAGCTGCTTCCCTAAAGTTTTAAATTAATGATTCCCACCTAAACATCATCTATTTAGAGGAGAGGAAAATACCTGCAATCCATGGTAATACCATGTTTTAGCATTGTATAATATGAACAGTATTAGAAACATGCTTTAAAATGTAGCTAAATAATGAAACAGTTAATACAATTCTAATGAAATAGTTTGAAAATTGTACCTGTCTTCATAGCACAAGCTGGCAATCAGCTCAGTCTCCATTCTGGTAGGCAAGCCCCTTGCCTTGTGGAAAAGTGGAATAAATTCTACACTGATAATCCAAAATATTACTTGAATTCCCAGGTAAAATAAATGTTGGTAAGGAGGAGTCCTATCTCTTGAAAGAACAGCTGGCACGGGTTTCCCAGAGGTCACATAGTCCAGCACTCAAGCCTTCTACTTTACAATGAGTGTAAAGATTATTAGGAAAGGCAGCTTAACATACAGAAAGAGGTGTGTCCCTCATGTCCACATTCCATTTAAAAAAGTTTCATTAGTCACTGAATGAACAATGGTATTTCTTCTTTGAAATCTGACAGCTAAGAATGGTATCCAGTAGTAATGCAATGGATAGTTACTCATCGGATGGAACACTATACACAAATACATGTGCCTACATATAATTAGAGGAAAGAATATTCAGGATATTAAACGATGGGAAATGTATTGTTTTAATTGTAGCAACCAACATTGACTGCCAGAATTTGAAGAACAAATCCTGCTCTACAATACCTCAGATTAATATATTTATGAGCTTAAATATAACTGTCAATGTATATTGGATTATGTGTTAAGAAGGTTAATAATAATAAGCAATGCCCTCCTATTTTATTGTGTTTTTCACTTGTATAATGTAATACGTGCCATGCAAAGACTGAGAATAAAACAACAGATTTAAGTTCACACAATGCTCTGAATTTTCAATAGTTTCCCAGGCTGTTGACTACTACTCAAATTGTCAGAACTTGCATGATTCAAATCTAACTAAGAATGGTTTACACAGTCTGTTCAAATAATATTGCCCCCACATATTTTGGAGAGGAAATTCCTTATGTCACCCCCTGCGCACCACTCCTCACTTAGGGCCCGATTACGATGCGGTTAGGAAATCTTCCCGATCGAATCAATTTGGTTGGACTCCCATTGACTTTTATGGGAGCCTATGTTCCTAACCGCATCGTAATCTGGCCCTCGGTCGGGAAGACACGTTCCCGATCCAATTCGGAAGGACCAAATGCCGTTAGGAGGCCTTCCTAACCGCATCGTAATCGGGCCCTTAGTAGTGGCACAATATAAACAAGCACTGGCAAAGCCAACAAGTCTCGCCTTTGTTAATTGATCTTTTGGCTTTGCCAATTCCTGTTGCCGATTCTGAATAGCAACGTAAACAACTAAAATAAATAGCAAAGCCAATAGGTCTGGGATTAATGTGATAATGTAAGGAAACAGAATTGTGCATGTTTGTGACTGTATGCACTACAAAATTAAAGCAAAACCTTTTAATTATGGAAACTGAAAACACATGAAACAACAAGCACCACATAGCTGGGCCTATAAGTTAAGACATACAGATATATATGCACACAAGGACAACACAAAAATGGACACACCCAACAGAGGCACATATATACACTACAAATATTGTGCCACTGCACTGGTGGCAAAACAGTAAATAAGAGGGGAGAGAGGGAGTAAAAGGGTGGAGAAGGGGGTGTATCTATGAGAACTATGGGCAATGAAAGGACATGAAATTTTAAAAAGAAACAAAAGGAAGAAATGCTAAAGGATGGAAAAAATATGCATTTGCCTCCAGAGTATGAAGACAACATTAGCTGAGAAAGTATTGATAAAACAGAGACAGGACACAAACCACAGTGCATTGCATTAATATAGCGCTTCCCACCACTAGCGAGGTGCTGAAGCAGACCGGAAGTTAGACTTGAGGGGACTTGGCCAAGTGCTCTGCAAAGAAGGAACGTTCCTAAAGAGAGATGGAAATTAAGGAAACCATGTTGTGTGGGTTGAACAATTTAGAAAACAGTGGGTTGTTCCACTTTCCTTGCAACTTAAAATATACTTACTAGCAAGAGCGTAAAGTGCCTAGAATGAAACATGAAGTTGTGTTTAAGTAGTTGTTGTTGTTCTCTTCCAGAATTAATTAACAGGGTGCACTATGTATTCGTTTTTGAGAGCTTAGTGCCATGTTGAAGAATAAAAGTCGGCACAGATTTAGGCACACCCCTTTGAAGTGTGGGTATGTCCACATGCATATATATCACACATGACCCAATCACTGACTGGTCAGAGGAAGTGGGAGCAAGTTTGCCCGCTGTGCAAGGGACCAACGTTCGTGCTCTCCCTTTGCAATAAAGTTTCCACCAAAAAACGAACGGGCCCTTCAATTCTCAAGTCCACTTATTGTGGCTTCATCCCACCTTACTATGAAGGTGTACCTTTCGCCAGGGATAGTTCTGGCTACTAACAGATTCCAATAGTTTGGACCAGCACACTGGTGTGCTAAAAAATATACAGGATGGCCTCACACACCTACCAGGTGTCAGGCTTCATCGTCGGCCATCCCACGTTCGCCAAAGAATCCTCTAATGGCGAAAGAGCCCGTGTTTGGGCTGTAGTACCAATATTAGTAGGAAACTAAGGTGACAAAGAAAAGGAAATGTCCACATGCAGGCAAATGGTCTAGGGGAAGCGACTGTTGTTGTAACCAGTGTTTTAAATGGGCTAGTACTCTCAGGTGCGGATTACCTGCACTTCTTTAATTTGAGAGAGAGTACCTGCACTTCTAAGCAGAGGTGCAATACTTTAAATTGAAGGGTACTCTGGTTTAGGGTACATGCACTGTCATATTTCCAATTCAAGCACTTGTTGCAACATCGTAGAATGGCAGAACGTTTTCTAACTTCGTTCCACGTTCCATAAATGTGAAAAATAAAGGCTGAGTAGAATGTAACTAATGGAGACCGGAAGGAACATTGGAAAACAAATCTCCTGATTGTAAAAACATATAAATATGGACAACAATGCCTTGAGCGTAAGAGCGCCCTGAAGAATAGTGCACCTTACTAACAGCGCATGCACCGCCGGGATGTGAGCCAAGATCCAGCCGGACGGGATGCTGAAGACAGCTGAGTAATGACTGGGAAGCAAACAGGATCTAGTGTGACATTCTGTCTGCAATGTAAATAAGTATGATAACAATACGAACAGCGTTTCATATTGCATCTAAAATGTCTCAAGAATGTCAGGTTTCCAAACTTACTACTGGGACTGTTCATGGATTCCCACACATAGTAGTACGTCTACAGGTGTCGATGTATATGTTTCTATGAATCAGGACCCTTAATTTTGTTTGCCCTAAAAGGTTATTTCTAACTTAAAATAAATTAAAGTTAAAATGTCTGGATGGAAACTTAAGGAAAGAAAGAAGACTCCACAACATTTACACAAAACACTGCCAGGGAATCTAAAGTATAGAATTTGGCATGGAAGGGGGAGGGCAGTGGGTTTTTAGGAGACAGAAGTGATCAGTCTTGTTTTCACACTGCAGTAACCTTCCAATTGAGTCTTATCTCATTCAACCTGGCATGTGCAAGGTGCGAGTCTGCCTTGAGTTTTAGGCATAACGTAAGTAGGTCTCGCATTGGCTGGAGATGATCAGATCTGAGAAGCTATTTGAGCATAAGAAGGGCGTGGGCAAGAATCCCTGCCCAAAACTGGCCACAATAAACACAGGGCGAGTGGGAGGCATCTGTACTTGGTTGCATGAGTTCTGCTTAAGTCACCAATTGTTTTTGCTGCTCTACTTGTAATCACACTTATTTGATGTAAATGTATATCAGTAGGCAGTGTTCCTCTTTTGAAAAGGGTACATATATCACTTCTCATGTCACCACCTAGTCCTGATCTCCTGTGATTACACTTTTTCCGAGCATGTACAGCACTAGGCTGCATTTCTGATTTAGTTTGAGATAAAATCCTTGCCACCCCGAAATCACACACAACACAACCAATAGTACACCTTTGAAAAAACATTTCACCTATATCCAACCTATATCCAACATGTGACCTCCAGTGGGCTATCACAGTGCCCCCAATAATACTTGCTACCAAAATAAACAAGCACAAACATTCACACAGCCAGCAACTCTAGTCTTAGACTATGTTTAATCATGTGGCAAGGGGCATGTTACCTGCTTAAGAGGTACATAAGCATTTGGTATATGTCCACTGGCATTAATCTCAGACACCGAAAATCACACAGCCATGGCTCACTGAATTGACCACTGCCCTTTAACCAGAGATGGACCAGTACAGCGTTGCCGAAAGTGTGTTACACAAATGCCATCAACATAACACAAGTCTCTATAACTTTCTTTGGGGAAGACGTGCATCCTCAAAAAATATTTGGGAACCAGGCCCTAAATTAGGAGGTATGGATATTTAAAAGATCAAGAATGGAAATATAAAAAGGTGAAAGGCACACAAATTAAGTTGTTGTTATAAAAATCAAAGCACATCATTTAGAGAAGCAAACATGCTGTATGTGATCTAGTCTAAAAAGCTTCAAATTGCACATTCAAAAGTGTTCACTGCCTCAATGTATCCCACAATGCTGTTTGTTTAATCGATGGTGAAAGTAAACATGCTGTGCTGCGGCCTTCCAAACGCCTTAAATGATACATTGTTGTGTTGTTGCATTAGTGACTGTGTCTCACGCTGTGCTTGGAGTTCAGGTATAGTGGGCGTGTCTGTGGGTGTTTTAGGTGCTGTGTGTATGGGATTGTGCAATTATTGGGCTCCTTTCTCCTGGCTGCATTTGAGGTAGTTAACAGCCCTGTCCTGGGTGTACTAGGCATCACAATCAGAGCCTGGGGTACACCGGTTACTATGTGTGTCCATGGAATGAACAGTCCCCATGGTCTGTGCCTGAAGACCACAGTTTGAGGGAGAGAAAGCTTGTGCTATTTTGCCCAGTAGTTAATTGCATATATTCAGCGCTTACTACCCCAGACAAGGGGTCTCTATCCCGTTCACCTGCTGCCGAAGGTCCTGGTGTCAGTGATGCACTCTTTTCACTGGCTCTGGCTCAGAAGCTTCCTCAGCTGCTGCACCAGCCTTCTGCAGGTTTCAAGCTGCTCTTTGTGATATTGGTAGAAGCAGGTCACGAGGGAGATAACTGTGTACGGCTCCGGTCCTGCTCTCGGTCGGGCTGCTCTGAAACAGGGGAGCTCGGAGGGGACGGAGAGGGGCTGCACTCTGTCACCCAGAGTTCCGGCTATTGACTACCCATCCTGTCGGGGGGTCTGGGCAAGGCTCCCGGGGGAGAGATGCCAAGGGAGAGGAACTTCAGCTATCCCATGACAAAAGCAGTGAGCACCGGCTGCAGCAACCAGCGCAACTCCCTCATCACAGAAACTACCCCCGGGTCAAAAGCATCCAGGAAGGCACGACAGCCTGCACCGACACTAAAAAGTTGCAGCCGAAGCTGTAAGCTTTGATCAACTAGGACGGGCACTGAACAGAAAATGACTGAGGCAACAAGTGCTGGACGGGTAACACGCGTTGCAGCAACACGAACATCGAAGGCGAGCCCTGTACTTGTAATAAATACATCTGGCAGAAACTACTGCACAGAAACAAAATGCACTAGTTTAAGTAGCCAGTACAGCAGAGAGTCAATGATTTATCATACAAAGTACTATTTAAAACAGGCGACAGCAGGAGCAGTGCGATTGGGGGATGAGAAAAGAACCAAGACAAGGACAAGACTTGTGCCCGGGAGCGGCCCGCAGTGCTGCAGAGGCAAGTCTGGACTGACACTGCGCAACAGGCACCTTTACAAAACAGTGTGCAAATGTGACAACAAAAGAACAATATTTACAAGCCTATTTACATCATTATCCAAGCGCTCATTTACCACACACACACCGGTTGACGGAGCAGCGAAGCAGGAGGGGGTTGTGGGACATTACAGCCCTGTTTACAGAACTCGTAGCCACTGACTACATTGAGCGCCCATGTGAAATGCTCTTAGAGTAAGGGAATAGTAGCCCCTAAACAGATGCTAGTACTGGGACAAGTGGAAGGCTACAAGCAATGCAGCACTGCTTTGTGGGAGTGAACAACCCATCAAAAGCAGGGACAAATAGGAAAGATTAACCACTTGGAAGCAAGGATTTTTAAAGAACACTGAAACAAACAAATGAAAAGCAATGGGCAGACTTGAAGCGCACAAAGTATATACAACAGGTCTCAAAGCTTGACCTAAAAAAAGGACAGTGCTTTCTTGATTGCATAACTAATTGCTATCAGTAAAGAGGTGTGGTAGTCCAGTTGGATAAGCAAATATTCTACTGGAACATCAATTGAATATCTGACTGATGTACCTCCCGTTTTTTGTAACTATAGTAACTACTCACTGCACACACGCAGACGAAGGTAATTATAGCAGGTCTGGAGAAATGCATTTAGAGGGTTGCAATAAATGTTGGCCCCTTCTTTTAGTGTAAGACTAGAACATTCACAATGTGAAAAATAAATAACATTGGAATAGAACTTGGCAGAGGTATCCTGGAATCAGAGCATTAATTAGAGAAGAAATTTTAGTTGTGCAAAACGCAGCAAATTACCTGATGGTTGTATGTGATTTCATAGAAAAACGATTTCATGGAATACCATTACTGAGAAACCATTTCTTCTAAACTGTTTAATGGAAATTTTCAGAATGCATGGGATTTACCTTTTCAATTAATTTTTTATTTAAACTTACCTTCACCTCCGATCCCGCGTCGCGTCTCCTCTCTGCGCCTAATGTCTTACAGGAAGCAGGCAGCCTCCCTCTCCTCCCCTAAGCCAATCACAACGCTGCAATGGCAGCATTTTGATTGGCTAGGACGCCGACCCCACAGGCGTGTATGGGGAGGCCATTTTCTCCATGTAGGCTCCATGCAGCCTACATAGAGAAAATGCAGAGAGTGCATGACTGGTTTGGTCGGCCCTGGGGCTGACCAAACAGTCAGCGCCCACAACAGTGGGCAAGCCAGTCCTCCCCTGCCTGGAGCAGGAACGCCAACCCGCATGCCCCCAACCAGGCATACCTTTCTGCTTCATGTTTCTGCTTCTCGCACTGCGAGAAAGCAGTGGGGTGACGTTCCTCCGCCCACGTGGAGGAGCCGCCCCTGAAGGGCAGGTCTTTCAACGCTCCATCTCAAAAACACTGAAAGGGTAAGACTTAAAGACTTGAGACTGAACTCACATATGTTTTGGAGGTGACTGCACTGTACCTGAGCCATAATCATGCAACTCTTGAATAACACCAAGAGCGAGGGACGGAACCTAAATCCAGGAACCAAGAACCTGGAAGGGGGGGAGGGGGGACGGAGAGGGAGTGATGTGGGTGCATTGCCTGCTAAACATAGTGCTCAGAAACACTGACTTGTTAATGACTATTGATGGGTCAGTCAGTTGATTGTTGAGCTCTAAGCTCTAGCACCTACCCCCACTACCACCCTGAGCTGCCTATGACTGTTCACCCTTACTACCCTGAGAGTCAAGTGCAGAAAGGGTTGCATTTGGCCTAGTTTGGAGAGTCATAGTAGGATGAGCCCCGGGACATCAGAAAAAACAAATTCAACCCAACCATTGAGGCCCAGCAGTCCTTGCCTCTGCCTTCAGCGCCCCTGCACTACCTGAAAGAGGCATGATTTAGCGTCCCATTACATTATGTGAATGCCTCTTCACAAGAAGGTAATTTATGTTGCTGAATGTAGCTTAGTTAAGGATGTGGCTTGCCCTGCCCGCTCAATGCATGATAAACCTAACATTGCTTGCGTATACAAGAGATCTGCCTTGGGGGGATTGGAGTGTTTATGCAGCTCCCATCTTCGCTTCTAGAAAAATAAATACAAGATGCAACCAAATGGCCACCAGCAAAGTTACCCTGTTCAAGAAACTGCTCCTTTGGAACCGATAAATCCCTAGATATATGATATTTTGAGCTGAAAAGTTTTACGTTGCTCAGACTTATAAGAATGCCTATCATGGGGATTTGGGCAGAGAACTGAATACCAACAATTGGGAGAGGATACGGCGACGTGGGGGATATGCCGCTCTTAATGTCATGAACAAGCTGTGTATAGCACATTCAAGGCCCAAGGGACAAGGGCCCCATAGCTCTTTACATCAAACAGAAGTGTTTCACTTGTTAGAGAGCCAATATACAAGTACAACTCATGTATGCTGTAGGAAGCTGGCTCTTTATGTGATGTATCCAAAAGTTGATATACCATGTAAAGATTCCAGGGGTTCTCTTATGAGTGGACAGGGGTTTGCTATGCAATCCCAAAGTGCTCTATTAAGGGTAGTGTGGTCGAGCAGCCTTAGGCTTAACAAAGAGGAGTGCAAGACATTTGCAAAATACACACAATGATCAATAAATGACAACACAACTCAAGAAGGAAATCCACACCAATTTATAAAAATAGCAAGTATCATTATATACTTTTAGGCATCAAGAGAAAAATCATTCAGGTAAGTACATTTTTAAATATAAATTATTCTCAGTTCAAAAAGTACACACAGTGCAATTTTTGAGTTCTGCAATGCTATCCAATGGAAGGACGAACAAGTTCTGCAAACAGGTACAGTACATCGACTTACAGGACCAATCTCCAGGAGTTAAGGTGAGTGGTGGGCAGGGTCCAAGGCAGCACCAAAAGTACACCACTAGCGGCACAAGGGCAGCCAGGTGCAGGGTGCAAATCAGCATCGGGAGCCCAATAGGTTTCAATGGGGATCGGTCACTGTAAAAAGAGTCTGCAGGTTCTGGCTAGGAAGCCAGTCGGGGTGAACCAACGGAAGGTTCAAGGCTTGCAATGCTCGGGGACATAGGGACACCTGGGGTCCTCTTCTCCACAGCCCGGGGGCAACGGATGCAGAGGTGTGTTAAGGCGTCGGATTTTTCTTACCGGGAGCAGTCGCAGTCGAGAGGGCCTGCATGCAGAGGCTGCAGGCGACATCGGGAAGTCCACGAGGGGTGAGACCACGATGGGCTCAAGCTCGAGGGCTGTGGAACCTTGCTGTCATCGGTGGCCCACTTCAACTTGGGCCAGAGACAATGGGTGCAGTGGTGCTTTGGGTGTGGGTTTTGGTGGTTCCGGAGGACTTAGAGTCTTTTCTTTCGTGTTTCTGCAGGATGCAGGGAACAGTCCTGCTCCTCTTCAGGAGGTCTTGGTCTTTACTGAAGGCAGGCAGTCCTCCCAGGTTTTGGAGGCCCTCAGCTGCAGGACAAGTCGTCTTTGGCGCAGGGTCGACAGAGAACGGCAGACAAGGCAGCAGGGCTGGGGCCAAGTCAGGTGCTCTCTTCAGTCTTCTGCTTTTGCGGCTCTTTGTGTCCTTCTTCTTCGTAGGTTCTCAGGAGTGGCTTCTCTGGTGCCAGAGACTCCCCTAAATACTGAATTTAGGGGCATTAGGGGAGTGTAGGGTAGTAGCCAATGGGCTACTGGCCCTTGGGGTCACTACGCCCCCTATATGATCACTTCCTGTGGGAAGTGGGCATAACCCTGTCCCAGAATCCCTAAGTATGCCATCACAAAGATGGCTACTTCTGAAAAATCATGTTCACCTCACAGAAGCCCACCTTAGGAGTGGTACTAGCCTGGAGGTGGCACGCCTGCCTGACTAGCTAATTTTCCCACCATCCAGGCGCCAATTGGGTCTTGGACAAAGGGGTCGACTTCCTCTCCTGTTAGGGGGAGCTACATTCACATTTCAAAGGCGGCAAACCTTTGAGGCTTGCCGCCCAGTTACACCCTCTTTCTGGACAGGCTTTTGTTCTGGGTCTCCTGAGAGCAGAGACTCTCACCCTAGGATGTCAGAACAGCGTCTCGGTGGCAGGCTGACAGAAACCAGTCAGCACGGACACCAGAGGCTGGTAGGTTTTCAGGGGGCCCCTCTAAGGTGCCCCCAGGTGCATTTATTGGGAAATCCGAAATTGGCATCAGTGTGGGTTCACCAATACGAGATGCTTGATAACAAACATCCCTGTTTTCAGAGAAGACATCATGTAGCTGGGGAACTCATTTTCACCAGTGTCAACCACATGTCCTAGAATGGCTTCCCTGGTCACTTCTACTGGCAGTAATGGAACTGACCAGCACAGGGGCATATCTGCTCATGCAGGTTTGCCCTCACATGTTGTACTAAGCACCCTGTCTTAGGGCTCTCAGGTCTGCTGTAGGGGCGACTTACAAGTATCACATGCAGTGGTAGGAGACATGGCCCACAGGGATTTGTGACATGCCATGTTTTCACTTTTATCTGCACCAAGACACGCAGCCTGTAATGGCAGCCTTGCATGTGCTTGGTGAGGGGTCCCTTAGGGTGGCAACATTTGTGCTGCAGTCCTTAGGGACCCTCTTTAGTACCTTAGGCCCTAGGTACCAGGGTACCATTTACTCTGGACTTAGAGAGGGTGCTAAAGGTTTGGCCGATTGGGGGAACAATTGTACAGTTTTGGGAAAGAGCTTTGGCACTGGGGACCAGGTTAGGAGGAACTCAGTGCACTTTCAGTCGAAATCACGTCATTAACCAGACAAAAAGTGGGGGTGACCATGTCAAAAAAGGACTATTTCCTACACATGCATATACAAATATACTAGACAATAGGGGTAGAGATATATACAAATAAAATTCAAAAAAGTACTAAGATTGGACTTTTAGTTACCTTGAAAAGAAACATCCATTACCTGTAAAGGGAGGGATATTACTCTTTCAGTTTTGTTGTTAGCAGTGAGATACAGTGGGATCACGTCAGAGTTTGGTAATAGTACAAGATTAAGATTTAAACAATTGGCTGGTGAAGGTGTGCTAGCAAAGGGTGTCTGCAACAGGTGTCTTATTCTACGCTGAGTACACACCATCACTTTATTAGATTGGGGCAAATATCTTAGCATTTTATCCAAACGAACTACAAAAATCAATTGCCCATACTGCACAATGGCAACTGGGTCATTGGGACTAGATTTACAGGTGAGGCTCTACTCATGTTCTACATACTCTATATTTGATTCTGATAAGTTAAGGTTTGTTGAGTCAAACCGGACATTGATGCCATGATTCTTAGTCAATCTGGTCCACGCAATGTTAGATCGGATGCTTGCTTGAGGGTGGGGCTTTAATGGGGATGAATCTTAAAAATTGTAAATCTTCTGATGCCCTATAAGAAGTATGATACCACTTTCTTGAGATAACCGTTCCTAGATAGAGGACTTTATGATACTACGCTACAAATAACATGGTATTTTTAGTTAACTTCTTGGAAATGTAGATGGCAGTGGCTCGGAGGTGAGGGCAATTTTCTAGACATGAATAACTTTTTTTCAGAAGATATCCAAAATCAACGAACAATGACAAAATTGTCAAAATAAATATATGTGATAACTGTACAAGGCTTGCACACGGAAAGACATAAAGCACCGTCACACACGCACACGGAGGACGCATGCAGACAGAGCAATTCACCTACCATTAACACACATAAAGACAGCTGCAGACACCAATGCACAAACAGCATCATGAATACAGGCAGCTAATGCAGTCCTCCAGATATAAAGGAATATATGCATGAACTATGCCCACGTGAACGACACACAAACAGGCACTCATGCACAAGCAACAGCAATACAAACATGTGCAGGGACTTCAAACTGACCACTACATATGCAGACTCCCATGCTCATAGACCGACAGACGTACACAGATGAAGGGATGGATCAAACAATGTCTGGCAGGTATCTTTAGATCAAAGAAATTAATAAAGTACATCGGGTGTTTACGATGCTGCCCATTTGACATATTTTTGTTTTGCTTCAATTTGAGAATTCGCAGTATTTCCCTAGCTTACCTTTTCCTTCTGGTTGTATTGAAACTGGGTGGAAGTGACAGAAAGTTATGACAAACTTGAATTAAGGTCTTAACTACTTTTCTGTGAATTGGGTGCTGCACACAAATATTTGTATATTCTCATGTGAGAATATTCAATAGTGCAAGTATTTCTTGCACTGGCCTCGGCATTTGATGTTCTTTGCATCAACATTTCACCTGAGCAGCACAAGTCCTGTATCTACGCATCAGCACAACTGTTTGTGGGGTTGGAACCTGGTAGAACCACATTTATAATGATCAGAAATTAAGTTGATGCTTCTTCAAGCTATCTTCATCAATTGGCCTTACAACTCAGCTATGGTGAAAATGAACAGATGAAGTATATTTGGGTGGTTTGTGAATGGGCAACCTAAACCGATTTTCGATCAAACAGCCAACTTTTAAGTCATATTTCCCATTAGAAAAAAACAGATGGAATGACTGTAGCAGTAATTTCAACTAAATGGAAAGAAGTGCATACTCTCTCAACACTGGGTTTAGAGTTGTAGTCATTGAAAGAAAAATGAATTAGCCGTAACCAGCAAACTCCACTCCCAATCCCTTGCAACAATAGTATCCTCGTAGTGATTCACTCAGGTGAAAATGGACATAGATAAAGAAGCATCGGTGAAGTAATCCCTAAAGTTTTATTTCTGGAGAGATTTTCTGTAGTTGGTGGGTAATTTCTGGAACTAGAAGCATAGTGCTTATACTATTATAGTGCATACCATTTTTTAGTTATAAATGCTAATCAAATGATTAAAATAAACAAGCATTGGCCAACCCAATAAGTCTCGCCTATGCGAGATCTATTGGCTTTGTCAATATTTTTTAGCCATATTGTACAGCAGCTGCTGTGCAACACGGCCGATAGTAGAAAAGAAAAAAAAAATTGCTATGACGCGGTCAACACTAGCCAAGTCATAGCACTTTTCTTTTCTTTTTTTTTGGGAAACAATAGATTGTCCCAAATGACAGCGCATGCGGTGGTCCAGGCAGACCTAAAATGATGGAAATGATTGGAGTTCATCTCTCTAAACCACACTTCCGACCCAACTCTCTTGGGCATGGCAAATTCTTGTAAATACTCTAGCCATACTTACATGGTTAAGTCTTTCTGAAATGGCAGAGAAGAGCCAAAAAAACACTGGAATTGAATGATGCTCATAGAAACCTGCAGGGGTTAGGAAACGTCTTTGGATAGGAATCGGCCTATTTCCATCCATTAATGTTTTGATGCCCCAGTGAATCTCCTTTACTGGGGAGGGTATGCCCAGAAAAAGGTCCTGAGCCTGATGTACCTTACTGATAAGGCCCAATGAGACCAAAACATCCTATGAATTAGTTGCTTCTGATCTCCTACTGAAGAACCGAGAGCTAGGCTGTATTAGGTGAGGGGTGTGGTGGAAGGAGCAAGAATGATTTCCAAATGGAAGATCTCCTTTGGTAATGGCAAAGACAAGCTCTAAATAAGTGGAATGGAATGCTACCAAGAGGAATTTCGAGTGATTGTGAAGAAATGGTTGGGACCATTTCCACCACCTTTTTTTCTCCCTGGAAGTAAACATGAAATAAGCCACCTAGTCTGATTATGAAGGTTTTGGGTGTGGGTGAAAATCCTAAATCAACCAACAAATTCTGCATTAAACAGCAAACAACATTTGAGTCTCTGTGTGCGCTTAACTGCGCTTGCAATAAGCGAGAAGAGATGAACAACGCAATCTCGCAGAGGTAATCGTCTTACCTGTAATGCACAAAAAAGTTCTTTAATACAATGTATTCATTCCAATGACCACACCTTCCTTTTTGTGCAATCACACATTTATTTATTTAGAGCATGCAGAAGCTGCCTAAATCACTTCGGAGCGCTGAATTGAAGAGAATATGAAACCCATTGAAAGAAAATGAAAACATGAGAGGCAGAGTGCAGTGGGATACAAAGGGTGAACACAGACCGAACATTCTTTGGTCGCTCCAAACAAATTTAAGAAAACAAATGTTCTCCTTTTCTCACAGTCACTTTATCATTCCATTATTATCCCAGCTTAATGAAGCCAGCCGTACTTATACATTCACCTTCCTAGTGCAAGCGTATCAGCAGGCTGTAACAGAATGAGCCCTGGGGCTCTTGTGAACACTGAGCTCACTCTTAGCAAGAGCTGTGGTCACTACGCTGCCGCTTGGCTCGCATTTTACCAGATGGGCCTGTAGATTTTATCAACTTGATTGACATCAGCAGACTTCCGGTCGCTCTCCTCAGGTGATGGGTTCAAAGGTAAAGGGTGAGAGCGTTAGGTGGGAGCTGGTGTGTCCAGGGCTAGATGAGCAAGGGGCTCAGACAGTGACAAAAAGAGACACACAAACAGGGTCTGCTGTGTGTCTCCGACAGCCCAGGAGAGAGAGACTGGCAAATCATATTTATTTACCTTATGGACAAAGCATGACATGACCGGCCTAAGAAGCGGCTGTGGCGTTACTGTCATAGCTGTCGACTTCCGAACTGGGGAACCAGATTCCAGTCCCAGAATCGGCTTAACATCATGTGATCATGAGCACATCACAATCTCCCTGTGCTTAATAAATTAATGTGACCTTTTGTAACTCAACTGGTGCTCATATTAAGTACTCACAGGTACGACAGTGGTGGCGCGGAGGTTGTACAGAAGAGATTGTGCTTTAGAGCGACACAGGTGACGGGATGGGGTGGGGAGGGGAGGAGGGCTCCTAGAGAAGCATATTGTCATGGAGTGCTTGATGAAAAAGAAAAAAAAGTGTCTGAAAAGCAAGCACTCATAGAAGAAGAGAACGAGCCAATTGGGTGGTAAAAAGGCTAAGCTCCACGGGAGAGGCAAATGCAAGCTGGAGGGGTTAAAACAAACAGGCCCAGAGAACAGAAATCAAGCAGCTATGACGGGCAAAACATAAAGCTACAGGTAAGCAATGAGCAGCATGCATTCCTAGGTCAGCTTATACTAGAGAATGTCCCCAATATGTCTTTGAAACAAGACAGCTGCACTGCCTGGCATACTTTAACCTAAAAACAAGCATTTATAACGCAATAGGGCTCGCATTTTCTTCAAGTTGACAAACAAATGCTTTTTTTTGTAAAAGCGCTCCATGCCGCGGTTTCACTTTAATGGTGGCCGCGCCCCTTTCTTTAGACGCGGCTCGTCTAAAGAAAGGGGCGCGATCTCTATTAACATGAAAGCGCAGCATGGGGTGCTTGTAAACGACAACAAAAAAGTGAATAAATAATAAGTAAAACAGGCATTGGCATAGCCAATAGGTCTCGCCTTTGGGACCTTATAAGTGTTTAGCAATGCAGTACATTATCCCCCACTGGCATGCCCACACACTGCGAGCCTTAAATAATATAGCGCCACATACCTCGGAAGAGCGCCGAGAAGTGTTTTTTGCCTCCCTCTGCTCCAATTATACAACTGCCAACAGCGGAGGACTCAGGATGCAAAATAAGTAACTATGAAATGTACGTAGAAAGAAAAGCACGTGTTCCGCAGAGAAGCGCCTAGAAGCGAGTCGAGAGGCATCCAAGTGTCTAATGCATTCCCTATGGACTGCTGTGGTAGTACTGGGCCTTCAGAGGAGTACCGTAACTACGATACTTCGTGCCATAGCAGGCGCAAGGGAAAGGCAATATTGAAATAAGTCTGGGTAAAAAAATGTGCATTAAGAACCTGCGTTGGTAAAACGAACTGCCGGTGACCCGCTCCCTCCCCCAACAAAGTCCTCATAAACAATCCAAGAGCCCCCCGCCATCTATCGGGGAGGCTGCGGTTTTATTGTGAACCCCGGACAGCCCCTCTGTTTTCTTTGTAAAGCCGCTCATGCGTGCACGGAAATAGGATGGGCTGAAGGGGAGTTTTCGAGCTCCCTACTGAGAAGTGGTGTGATCTGCAGTTCGTAGGTTTTAATCTCGGCGGAAGGGATTTAACTCTTCATCGTTTCGAAGTTGTTAAACGGAGTACCGCCAAATCGGGCAATCTACCGTGTCATTTACAATTCTTAGACAGAACAATACTCTCGTATGAAGGGGTATAGAGAAGAGCAATAATAACGATTATAAGTTAAAGGTAGCACACATGACAAGGGGAAACTTGGCAAGTACAGAACAAAGGGACACTTTTACTTTTTTCAGCTGCTGCCCAATAAAATCCCCGATAAAGGCTGCCCTGGCGTGTCCTGTAGCCCCGTGCACTGCGCTGCTACGTGTCACTGAACGGCATCTGGAAGGCTGCTTTTATGATCACATCGCCGTTTCGGGGGAATAAAATGAGCCCATGCAATGCTTGCAGGTCGGTGGAACAGCAGGCCTACTCGCGGGCCTTCAGAGAGGTGGCAAAGTCTGCCAGCTGGCACGGCTCCGGGAAAACCATTCCGAGCCTCTGAAATGGCTTCGAAGCCCGCAGCTGCGTGTTACAAGGAGCTAAGGCTGCTTATTAAAAGCTCCAAATCATTAGCCGAAGTCCCCACGGGATGAAAGAATCGTTAGAGGCGTGGCAATGTTTTTAACAGTACCGCGCTCTGAAAGATTCGTTAGAGGTGCGGCAATGTTTTTAACAGTACCGCGCTCTCATGACACATGCTACACGAAAGCTAAACTCAGATTAGGGAAAAATACTTCAAGCAACCGGTATAATTAATTTGGGACCACTGAAGACCCCAGATTTATAGAAGGCGGTTTGACAGGATGACTGAAACAAGCGCGGCCGCAAAGTGAAAGCGACCGCGCTGTGTTTCATTAGTAACATGATCCACAACAACAAGGGAGGAATGCAGCTACCACAATGCGCGCCGCTGCTCGCTCCTGACTCCAAAACGCTATGGGAGTGAACATTTAGAGAAAAGGTGGGACATACACCCGCCTTTGGCCATTTGCGTGCTTTCATTATTGAAAGCCACACGTAAAGGCCAATGGAATGTGTGAGAGTTGCCAAAACCACACGGAGAAGTTTCGGGAAAGTTTGGAGTGCTCACAAGAAGCCTCCCATAGAGCAGCGCATGCGCGCTGCGCTCGGCTCGACCTAAAAACATGCAGCCGCATTTGGCGCCGCAAATAAACCAAAGGTGCGGCCGCCACTGTGGTATGTCATGCTATAAAAAAAAAATAAAGCGTTAGGAGAGAGCGTGTCTTGCCTGCAACAGCAGGCAGGTGAAAACAATTTAAGGAAATAGTTCTCGGAGGCTACTGAGTAACAACACACGTAAGAGGGTCAATCCTTATGGGAGGTTACAAGATGAGATATGGTGGTACTAAGGAGGGCTACTAAGCCTATTGACCAATGAAAACCTACAGTTTACAAAGGACAATGACACAAGCCAATGAAAAATATGGGCGGAGCTTCAAGTCCTTACCCGAATACAGCATGCCTCACAGAGCAGCGCATGCGCTGCCCAGGCTCGACCTAATGACCCCAGAGTACAACATATGAAATGCATTCAATTACTGAAGCTATCAATATGTTCTTCAAAAACTGCTCTTTAGGTAAACCTGTAAAGCTACTTTGCAATTGCCTGAGTGAGTCTGAAGTTTCACTGTCAAAATAAGATGATAATGTTCACTGCTTATTCGATTTTTTTAATAAGGTCAAAGCCAGCTGATGCAAGCAGTTTTGTCTCGAGCGGAAGGTGAAAGGGAGACAATGAATGGATGAGAGGATTTAAAGATACTAGAAACCATTAACCCAACGATAATCTATTAGCACAGAGCCTAGAAAATGAATTGGGATAGGAGTTTCTTGGTACTTATCTCTCCAAATCTCTATACAATGGTGTACTCAGACAATAAAACTACTTATTAAAACTGTCTGTTCATCAGTCATTTCACTAAATGGGGCAGTTCCAATGCAGAGATTTCTGTAAACAGAACAAAGCACAATATAAAAACCACCAAAATATGAGTGTTTCACAGCAAACGACCCAAAAGGCTTTACTTCCTACTGTCCTACTGCAATACTAAATATAGACTATAGAATATTGAGCACGTTATTGGCCCAGAGAGTACAGAAGATATTACCACAGTTGATTCACAAGGATCAGAACATGTTTATTCCGGGCAGAATACCTTGTTGAGTATCTGTCGCCTATTTCGGGTGATGGACGCAGTGTAAAACACATGGTCCCACGCAACTGCATTAGTACTTGACATTCACAAGGCATTTGACTCCCTTATCTGCGATTATTTATTTACAGTCCTTGGGGCATTCGGATTCGGCCCTTACATTACTAAAATAATACGCTTACAGTACAACTCTCCTACCACTTGGACCCGTTTCGGGGGGTGCCTGTCAGATTCTAACCAGGCTGGGCGTGGCACTGACACGACTGTCCTCTTTCACCACTGTTCTTCACCCTGGCAATAGAGCCACTGACTGCAAATCACGGGCTGAAGGGGAGAGATGGGGTATTCCCCTACTGGATGGTCCCCGAGCTATCTCAATATATATGTGGATGATGTCTACCTGTACTTGAGAGATGTCCCCTCTGACCTCACACCCACTGCCTCCCTTTTGACTCAGTTTGGGTCACTGTCCGGTCTCATTATCAGTTGGAATAAATCCTGCCTGTTTCCACTGAAACTAGGAGTGGCCCCGCACAGGGTAGATCTGGGGGGGGGGGGGGGAGGTCTTATTCACTGGGAGCCTTCCTCAGTCCATTATTTGGGGATTTGGATATTCCACACACCCTCTGACTTATTCAACGATAATTTGGGAGTGGCAGTAACCTCTATTAGGTCATTGCTGTCTTTTCTGGAAGTCTCTTCCGTTATCGGTCGGGGGCCACATAGCGATCACCAAAATGATGATACTCCCCCACCTCCTCTACTATTTTGGGAATCTCCCAGTGATTTTTCCACAGCGCTTCTTTAGAGAATTACATAACATATTGGGTGAACTCGGATGGCACAATCTAAGAAGACAAGTGGCCATGCTCAAGCTCCAACTTCCACCAACCTGAGGAGGACTGGGGGCCCCCAACTCTGAATATTATTACTTGGCTTACATATTGGCTGGAGGGACACTTCCAGAAGACACAAGTTCTGTCAGCCCCCTATTGTCCAGATAAACCCTCCTTAGGCTTCTATACTCTACCACTCGACCTCCCCGGGGTTCCCTTCTCCTTATGCGGCCGTTTCTTTCCTGCCTGGCAAAAGCACTCCAACTCACTGACACACTACTGTAGTATGCCATGGCGATCCCACTGTTCGGCTTGCCGACACAAAGGGATCACCTCTCTAATCAACTGATGCATATTCGGGAGGAGTATGAGCTAGCTACGATGGGGGTCCCTTTATCAGAACTGTCAGCGGTTGTCGTTCGAGACCCTGACCGAGCAGTACGGTCTTCCCAAAGGCCAATTCCTCCTTTACAATACTCTGAAAAGTGCCCTGGGAGACATATGGGCTGCCCACGAGATCGAACCCGATACTCATCCTGTAAATACTACACACAATGGGAGTAGGATGTAAAGTAATTAGTTGGCTTAATAAGGTGCTATTAGCGCACACACACAGATATCACTATGACCCCTAAGGGACTCCTGAGAAACAGACTTTGACAGATCACCTAATGATAAAGAATGGTATAGGGCCCTAGCATATCCATGGAGGGCTTTTATTGATGCAATAGTGAGGTATCAATAAACACTTTAAAATCCAGCCATCCCTTGCGCATTTTTAGTCCTTTTCAAGGTCCCAGTTCCCTTACTGTAAGAAATTTTTTATTATTTAGGGTGAGTGACTACCCACCTCATCGAATATTCACAATCCTTTTCAGGGTAAGCCCTCAAAGTCACTAAGTTAACCTGAGCATAACCCCCTACTAGCTATGACACAGAGCATGCAGGTTTAACTTAAGGCAATGTGTGAAGTATTTATGCAGTACCAAAACAGTAATAAAGTGGAAATGTGAAACAATAAAAATACCACACCAAATTAGAAAAATAGAGTTATTTTAATAAACAAAATGATAAAAATCCAATGCAGCGAACCGGAGATAAGAATTTTTAAAGTTTTAAGTAGGAATTGTCCGAAGAAGATGAAAACGCTAATGGCAGTCAAAGGTCGCAGGAGACCAGGACCTAGGTGCAATTTGACTCTGACCGTAGTGCAGTGTGGGTCGGATACACCAACAAGGTTCGCCCTGATCAAAGAATTTACCTTCTGACTTTAGTCTTTTAAGCAAAACAGCCTATCTAAACTCAGGCAAGGGGAAGAGTGAGGGGAAAGGTATTCGCGACTGCACAGGCTGCACTTTAGTGTCTAGAGATTCCTTGTTCGCTCTTCTTTCCCCTTTAAACTTTTTTTTAAATTGTTTTTGTAAGCAAACAGTTCAGCACAAATATAGCTGCTGTCAACTTAATAAAATGGCATTCAAGACTTAATATAGTATACAATAAACAGGAGCTTTCACAGTTTCAAATTCAGCATCAGTATTACGTATTAGGACTGCACAAAATATCACAAGGTAGGCACAAGGGACTGAAAATGTTTCCACCACTTCCCCCATATCTTTTTATGTTTTCCTGGAAGCCATGGTTCTTATAAACTGATTCTTCTGCCACAGCATGCTGGTCCATGTCTCTGAACCATTCCACCAACATAGGGGCACTAGCAGTCCCCCAATGACAGGCTAGGTCTCTTTTCGCTACCAGTTATACAATTAAAAGTAACATTTTGTCTCCCCAATTTCCATCCCAGTCGGCTGGTATCCCCAAAATAATATTGTTGAGACTTTTATCCACAGGGATGCCAATCACTTCCTGCAATTTACTATGTAGAAGAGACCAATACAATTGAATCACAGGGCAATCCGAAATCATATGCATAAATGTGCCCACTGACACATGACATCTTGTACATTTGGGGTTGTGCCTCTACCGACTTCATAGAGCCTATCTGGGGTTTAGTATACCCTGTGAGAGTATTTAAATTGAATTAGCTTCAATTTGGCCGAAATTGCTGATTCCCTGGCGTCCATCTTTGAATCCCGCAATTCATCATCATTAACATCACCCAGAGCCCTGACCCATTTTGCCCCAAGAGAAGTTAAAGTATCAGGAGTGTTCAACAATATATTAGATATGTTCCTTTTTAAAGTTTTCTCTAGGGTCAGTTTAGATTCTGTGAGGTTAAAGTCTGAGGTATTTAGTGCATGTCTTAATTGCAAAAAGTGGAAAAACTGAGACCTTTGTAGATTGTATGCAGCACTTACGTCAGCTTAGGATTTCATATGTGTTAATATCAAAACACCTATTAATTTAGATATACCAATTTTGTCTCATGCTCGGATCCCGACCAGCCTAGTTACATCCAGTATACAATCACTCCTTTGGTCAGTATTCTCCTCCAGGTTGTCCACTTAAGCGCATTATACCAACTTTCGATAGATAATAGATATCCTTGTAATCAGGGAAAAAGAATCAACTGGTTTCATACTGTACAGTTGTGGCAACAAACCTTTTTTTTCCAAAAAGTACAACTCCATTCTAATGGCTGCATTGTTGCGCGAATACAATGGCGAGACGGCTGGATGGGAGGGGCTTGGAGGGGAAGCGGAACCCAGGAAGGAAAATTGTGTGAACATACAAAGCGTATGCCTGAATATATTGCTGAAGTTGTCTGGTCATGTAATAATCACTAAACAAAGGAGGATACACTCACTGTGGGAAACAACTTTATACAGGGTGGGGTTGGCATCAAAGGCACTACAATGTATGAGTGACCAGGACGGTTCTATGGATCCTGTGATTATATATAGGACAATGTATTTCTCCTGTTTTGATTGTATTTTAAGAAAATCAATAAAAACAACATTTAAAAAAATAGCTGGATTGTCCCTTTCTCCAAACAACCAATCATTAATGGGGATCATTTGGGCCACCCAGTAGTACAGTCTAATAATAGGGATGCCCAGCCCACCATCATAGGGCAACCAGGTGTGTGACTGATGTGTTCCTAAATAATAAGTGAAGGGCTGTTTCAGGGGTTCAGCATCCACCCGACATCACTTAGCCCTAGCGTGGTAGCCCATTGTGGAAGAATCATATGGCGCTGGCTGGATCTCATTCCCCTAGTGTCAGACCATAGGTTACTGTATTTGGATTACAATCCTCGCCCATGACTAATTTCCCCATAGGAAGATCTAGGACCAGATCTGACAACGTGTTACGATCACTGTTGCCTCGAGCGCGCTTGTGCAAACGACACACCGCGCGTTCCTTTTCCCAGGAGTACACCGTCGTGAATACTGGAAGGACGGAGGCAAGACTACATGTCCCGTGAGGCTTTGCGGGGGCACGCAAGACGCAGCGAGGGAACGCCTACATAGGAAGTGGAGGCGCTCGCAAACGTGTCGGAGATTCTTCGTTCCTCCTGGCGCCTTGAATCCTGGTGTTCCGGTGTCCTACAGAGGTCTGGTAAGGGTGCTCCTGCACCGACGCTCTGTATTGCCTGTTCCTTGTATCCTGTCCTCCGTTGGTGAGCACGCTCTTGCGGAGGCGGGCTCATTCTGTCTGGTCTACTGCGTGTTCTACCTGTCCTCCGTTGGTGAGCCCGCTCTTGCGGAGGCAGGCTCGTTATTTCTTGGATTACTGTGTCCTGGCTAAGCACCGTCCTTATACACCTCTTGGAATGAGGGCGGCAGTAATATAGGCCCTTATGGTTTTTATACATTGACTATTACTGGAGACTTGCCTATTACCAGAGGCAGGCTCTTACTTCAGGGATATTTAGGTATCCAGTTGTGCGTTATGCTTTCTATTTCCTAAATTACGATTGCAAGGGTGATTTAACCTGACCGTGGATAAAGGCGAGTTGACATTATCATTTCTTGGAGTACTATATATATATTCTGGAGCAAGATATATATATATATATATATATCTGGATATATGTACATAAGTATAGTGTCATTCTTTGTTTTCTAACTCTATCCTAACAGGGGTAATCAGGAGCGGTATAGGACTACGCTCAATCCCTGTGACGCCATATGGAGGTTAGAAAAGGGTATGTTATATAGACAAGTGCCATGTAGGAAATACAATATACAGGGCCCCTTGTCTGCATGCTTACATGTTGTGTTACATGTCTAGTTGAATGTGTTGTTCTATGTTTTCAGACAGATGCCATATGGAAATACTATAACCAACTAGATCTAAGTCACAGTTTCTTCATCCTCTACGCACGTTCTTTGTTTCTTTTACAGGTATATATTGTGGCCATATCTGACTCTTCGTCAGCATTTGAGAATGTACCTTGGTAGGATGTATTATAGGTATTTATGATTGTTGTTGTCATTCCAGGTCTCCCTCCCCGCTGTTCCCTTCTTTCCCTTCCCTCACTTGATCCTCCCACTGACCTGTGCCATTACGGCGTTATAGGCTTGGGCAGATCAAGAGGTGGATCATACTGAGCATCAAACCGATCCTGAGGACTCAATAACCTGACACAGCGCTTGCAAGGTGCTCTCCACCAAGGTCAGGGGAACATACAGTTGGACATGGCCCTTCTTAGGCGGATTTCCCTAAAACATTTTGCTTTTTCCTCCTAGTTTTTGCGGACTCTCTTTTCGTGGCTTTAGGACTCTGGGCACTTTCCCACTGTAATGTAGGGTGAAAGCGTGAGCGCCATTTCTACACATGCTAGGAAATGGTGCTTACTTGATTAGTTTAGGTGTTGTACCGGTGGGTGCCCTCTAAAAAGGTACATCACATACCCATGGCAGGTACTGCACTGGCTAGTAGTGGGACGCAGCACTGATTGTGCCACCCACCAGAACATTATGTTAAACATGCATCAGGCCTGCCACTGCAGGCCTGTGAGTGCACAGGTTGGCATTTCTCACTCATTAGCCAACCCTGAGTGGGCCTTCCACTACCACTAGAGCACCCATATGGTAAGCCCTGAGGGACGGAGCAGGTGATAGGCGAAAGTCGAGGCAGGTACCCATGGGTGTTCCATGCCCAAGTAGTAAAGAACCCCCATGGGGGTTTCCCCTACCTAGGAGGTCGGCTCTTCCCAGGGGACACCACCCGGTTGTTGCTGAGTCTCCGTTTGTGGCCTTAGGGCTCTGAGCACTTTCACACTGTAAAAACAGTGTGAAGTGTGCACGCCCTTCCTACACACGTTAGGAAGTGGTGCTTACCTGATTTATTTAAACATGTAACAAGCCTGCCATTGATGGCCTGTGTGTTTTCTTACTTGCACATATGGTGTTTTTAAGCATGTGTCCAGCCTGCCATTCCAGACCTGGGTGTGCGCACTTGCACTTATGCTCAGGTTGGCCTTTCTAAACCCTAATAAAAAATCCTGAGAGGACCTTTCACTACTACTAGAGAACCCCTAGGCTAAGTCCTGAGGGGTGAAGCATGTGGGAGGTGAAAGGCAGGGCAGATACACGTGTGTAGGCTGACCAGGTAGTGAAGAATACTCATGTGTGTTTTTTCACCAGCTATGAGGTTTGCTCTTCCCATAGGCTAACATGGGGGAATGGTTGGAATTGCAGTGGAGCAGCATCATAATGTTTCCTATCATTAGATTCACAATGACAAATCCTCTCCTGTGGTAAAGGTGGATTTGTCATTAGTAGCTGAGAAATGCCACTTCTAGAAAGTGGGCATTTTTCTGCTCTAAAACTCTTTGTGTGCCTTGTAGTTTGACTCCATCCCACATGAAAGGCTGAGGGAACAAATCTGTGCATTCCCTAGAGACAGCTATAAACATTAGGCATGCAAATGGAACAACAGACCTCTGCCATTTGAGGGCCTAGCTGGATAGACTGGAGGGAAAGGTTTTGACACTTGACCTCTGGGAACCAGATCACAGCCTCACTAAAGATCAAGATCTGCATTCCGCAGCCTCATGGCAGACAGGAATTAAATTTAGGGTAGACATCTGCGGTTCAAAGGGAAACCCTCT
Organism: Calotriton arnoldi; assembly: GCA_963921515.1. Lineage (NCBI taxonomy): Eukaryota > Metazoa > Chordata > Amphibia > Caudata > Salamandridae > Calotriton > Calotriton arnoldi. The sequence goes on along the minus strand of CAWUFW010002314.1, from coordinate 1,866,244 downwards.
GAACCACCCCCAACTTCAAAGGCACACTACAGTATAACTACTGGTGCTGTACTTCAGCAGGGTAGAGATACACTTATGGGGACGTGGGACCGGAGAACCTGGAACTTCGTGGTGCACACGGCCAGAGGAATCTGTTGTGCACAAGGAGGATTACTGCCATTGGAAAGGACCGTGCATCCTTCCTGAATAGTGGCTGGCCTGGGCTGACAACCTGCTGCTGTGTGGCACCCTGAAGTGTGCTCTCCAAGGGCTTGTTGGCTTGCCCCCTGTGCTCTTGTGGAGGTTTAAGGGACATCAAAGACCTTCCGCGAGGGACCCACACCATCTACTTGTGACACCTGGAGAGTGGTGCTCTCTTAAGTGCCACATCCTCTGCTGGATCCCAACTGGGAGTGTGGCGTGAGCGTGGAACTAAGAATTGTGCCTGGAGATTGGATGACTTGTGCAGAGCCCAAAAAGTATTGGGCGCGTCTATAGTGGGCCCCTGCATCATGGGGACCTCAACACGCATAAGCATCTTGTTGGTGGTGAGCAGATTCACCGGTTGCCAGATCCAGCGTGACCCGCTACATCGATCGTGCTGCATCTCTCTTGTGCGATACGCCGCCTGCATGCTCATTGCGTGCTGTGTCCAATTCACAGGTTGCGACCCTCAGAGGTGAGGGCGTACCCATAGTAGTGCCTCATTCTACCTCGTGTGGCACTGCTAAACTTGCGACTGTGTTTGTGACCGAAATTGCCTGGTGCAACCAGTATCAACATGCACCAGGCATTGTGCCTTATTTCCAGCGAAGTATGGAATTTGCAACTCTTCCTTGTGTGTGACCAGTATCAACGCAAATCGGACATTGTGCCTCATTTCCAGGGAGGTACGGAATTTGCAACTCTTCGTTGTGTGTGACCAGAACTGTCTGGTGTGAATCGAAGCAACGTGCACCAGACGTTGTGCCTTATTTCCAGGGAGGTACTGAGTTTGCAACTCTGCATTGTGCGAGACCGGAAGTGTCAGGTGTGACATGTATCACCGCGCACCAGACGCTGTGCCCGGATTGCCAGGGTGCTACTCTGATCAACGTGTGCCTAATGGGGTGCCTCTTTCTTCCGAGAGGCTCCCCCCGGCGTCATTCTCCATTCCTCAATTGTTTCTTGTGGGCCCTCAGCGCAGCAGACCAGTGCTTAATTTGAGCCGGGGCTTTCCGGTGCTAAGCACCGGCACTTAATTGGTTTCCGGTGCTTGGCACTGGCACCTAATTGCCAACACCATACTTGGAATAGTCCACCACATGGTGGCGCTGCTAATCTAATTTAGAGATGAGCAGAACAACTGTAGTTTAGGAATACAATATACATTAAAATTGCTAATACCTGCCTCCCCAGCCATTCCTTTAGCTTTGGGGACCTGGAATAATCTGAACTGTCGCATTAACATGCGAGAGAGATGGTTAGTAGTTGTTTTGGCAGCGATGACAAGGGCGATGGGTGGTGCAAGCTGCAGTGGCCTCCTGGTCAGAGCCCTGGCACTTAATATTTTACAAATTAAGCACTGCAGCAGACCAACTGCCTACTCCTCACCGGGCCCCCCGACGACATTGTGTTATCAGGTAGTATTGCCCGGAGCGGGCCTGGGTAGGGAGAGTGATTGACTGGGCTAAAGGAACGCTTCCAAAAGCAATCGGAACTAGGTCAATAGATTGCATGACCCTTTGCAGAACTGGGCTGGTGATGGAAGGCACACTGTGGGACCCTTTCGAGTGAAGGACTATCGCCCTCAGCCCATTTCTGCTCTGCATCCTGTGGGTGAACTTCCCGAGTGGTGACCAAACCACCATTTGACGACTGCCTCTTAATTTGTCCTGATACCTACCCCACCTTCTTCCCGGGGACCCTGAATAAGTGTGACTTCGGCTGTGATCGCCTAGTATCAGGGGGAGGGCTGGTTATGCCCAAACCACGGGCGTAGGGTAGTTGGGGTGAGTTGGATGGTGGAGGGAGGCTTGGGCCACGGGGTCTGCAGTGTGCTATCCATTGACCTGCCGGATATCATTTGCACCGCATTACGGTGCTGTATGTGTGCGAGTGAGTTCCATACAGTCCTGCCTGATATCCGTTGAAAGCGTATAGGCGCTGAGTGAGTGTGTGTCCCCGTTGGAGTGACTGCCTGCGGACTACCGATGATTCATTACACCACCTGGCGTTGTTGCTTTACACGTTGATTCCTTGCCAAAAGAATACTACGTTAGACATTGGTTTTACCCGTGTGGCCTCAGCCCACGGTGCTGCTTAAAAGTGTTGCAATTCTTTGTATGTACATGTTTTTTATATTGTTTTGATCTGGGGTGCACCCGATAACTGTGTGGTATTGAATTATAATAATTGCAAGGGTGGACTTAGTTTTGACAACGTTTCCACCACATAAGGGTGCTGAGGGGTAAAGTAGGATCTTTCCCAAGTGTGCACACTACTGATGTCATTTTAACATGGTTGGGCCTAGTACTGCTAGTAATATTTCCAAGTGTGATTCATGTCCAGAAATACATGATGTTCATGTGTTAATTAATGTGTGAGTTGAATGCAAACTTTATTTACAAACACCAGGTGTGAAGTCGTTTTTGTGACGCTCAGTGTATTTATTGTGTGTGAGTGCTGTGCCAATGCTTTACACATTGCCTCTGTGATAAGCCTGACTGCTCAGTGCCAAGCTACCCAAGGATGAGAGCAGGTTATACAATGAGTGTAATCACCCACCCCTGATGGGAGTGGTAGGTTCGGCCTGGCTAGGGCATCGCCTCAGCCAACCAAAAAGTGCCAGTTCCAATACATATCCACTTACAAAGTTCCAGGGCATGCCGTCCAGACTACCAAAAACTCTTATATAGCAACCCAGGTAATCATGTCAGACCTTCGTCACAGTCAAAGGAAAGGTTCTGTGTATCAGGATGGCCACCCCCAGGAAACCCCTCATGAAGTCAGAATGATATATCCAGGAGAAGCCAATGTGTCCCAAGCAGTTGCATTGGGTACTCAATAAATAGGTTTCCTGTAGAAGGAGTAGGCTTGGAGCTTGTTTCTTAGCATACGGTAAGATTGCACCTCTTTTAACTTTTATTATTAAGGCCATTGACGTTCCATTAGATAATTTTAACTTTGCTGTGATTGCCCATGATTGAAGATTTACAAACCTTCCAGATACCTCCGCCCGTCCAGACTCCTGCTTGCACAAATCCCACACATACGTAAAAAAAACAGATCCTGTGGTCGAGCCCTCTCCTGTATCGCTACTAAAGCGTGGAACGACCTGCCGCTACACATAAGAGCCTCCTGCTCGCTTCTAGAATTCAGCAAGAAGCTGAAGACCTGACATTTCAAGTAGTCCCAATAAGTCTTAGGTGTGGCTATACTTACAACTGCTCAGCACCAGGATACCCTCCCGGGAGATAGTGGGTCTACAAATCTGCATAAAGTAAGTTAGTTGTAACTTCTACTTACTTTAGCCTCAGCCATTTCATCCAAATGGTGCCTGTGCTGTAAACAAACAAATACCCGACCCCACCCTCCAAAGCATACTTCCTAACGTGAAGTATCTGTCGCCACTGAACAATAAATATATAAACTTCCATTTGAGTTAGTGACTTGTCCAGCCGCTCAATACCATAATAAAGCCGGTAGTTCAGAGACATTATTCTGATTTTGACAGGAATGGTACTCATGCCCAATCGCTGTCAGGGGGACCATGTTCCAGTAGCCTCAAACATTTTTGTATGGGGATTCCCTGAGTTTCGAGGTCTGAGGGGAATCGTCCCTTGCTGTTAGTTTTGAATCATTCTCCTCACTGGACCCCAAAGTGGTGGGATAACTTCTCCACACCGCATTTTGTTTTGTCAACCCCTGCTGCAGCGTCTTCTGGTCTGTGAAATATATATTTTTTGGGAGAAGAGATCAAGTCACTACTGCCGGGCGAGCCCCTCGAGTTTTGCTCTGGCAGGTCTTGCAGCTGTGCCCATAGAGGTCCACCCACTACTGCCCCCACCCCCAAGCACTCTCAGGTGAATCAAAGAAGTGAGACCTGACCTACTGCAACACTTTGTTTAGCTGGGTACAACAGCATATATTGAAGTTGCAGCACTGGCATTTTCTGTTTCACCTCTTGAAAGGACTTATGCTGTTGACGCACCATTGCAGTCTAATCAGTGAAAATCAACACCCTGAAGAAGAGCACCACAGCGTCCTCTTCTCTCTCGACAATCTGAAGATCAAATCATGGTCAACATAATTCAGATTTCTGGCAATCAGAGGTCTAGGAGGGGCTCAGGGATGGGTTGAAGGTGGGGGGCTTGGGAGTCAGTGATCGGTGGGCCCATTCCAGAAAGAAACAGGAGGACAAGTCTTTCTCAGTAAAGGAGTAAAACCAGTCTAGTAGAAACAGTGTAGGTTTGGGGCTTGCTTACCCCTCAGGGATTACCCACCAATCACAAATTGCTCCTTCTGGACCCACTTTCTGACTCTTCTACCCTACGTCCTTATTGCACAGATGTTTCCTGGATCTTTTTAAAGCTCATTGAGAATATGGGGAGTTCATCTTCCACTGTTGGTCCATCATGCTAGATTTCGGACAACTTGGAGTAAAAGGGACACCTTAATACCAACCCTCCCTCCCGATCTTGCCCTCTAGAGTCCTTTGAGTAGTTTGAATCACCTCCAGGATCATTTTTGGGGACACTGGTTCCGATAGAGTGCTCTGCGAACCGCCCTGGGTTGGGCTTAAATGTTCAGCCTGCGTCAAGGGTAGTCTGGGGAACTTGTTGATTTTACCCAAGAACCGAGGGCTTTATCCAGAGCTTAATTTGAGCCGGTGCTTTCCGGTGCTCGCCACTGTCACTTAATTGTCAACACCTGCGCTTATGACAGTCTGCCACATGGTGCCACTGTTTGACTAATTTAGACATGAGCATAACCATAGTTGTTTATTAATTCAATATACATTAAAAATGACTAACATCATATCTATCTACGTATCTCCGGCTTTGCACAACGCCACTCTTCCCACATATAGGAGCGCTCATGCTCCAAGCACCGGAGGGTGAGTTCTTACTAGGAGGAGATTTCAATATGACACTTAACGACACTATGGACCGACATCACCCCGAGGCAGAACCTCCCTTCTAAAACCCAACTGACAGACTTTCTAACAGCACTGGGGATGGTGGATGTCTGGAGGACTCTTAATCCCTCTTTACAGCACTTCACTTTCCACTCCGGGGCCCATGGTAACATGTCCCGCATTGACCTTCTCATTTCATCGGCCTCTTCCCTAGCGAATTTCCGTGATGTGCGGCACCTAGCGAGAGGTATATCGGATCACTCCCCCATATGAGCGAGATACTGTTGGGGCACTCCAAGAGTGAGGGACACAATCTCTATAAATCCCTGGCTCCTTAAACTTCCAACAATATGGGAGGGACTCCTAAAACAAACAAAAAACATTATTTCAAGGAAAATGCACATTCAGTCGTCTCCTCACTAATGCTTTGGGAAGCCTATAAAACAGTAATCAGAGGTCAGGCCCTCCCCTTGATGGTAGGACACAAAAGAGACAGATATGCAACGGTGGAGGCGCTCACACAAGAGATCCTGAAGCTGGAGTCAGAGTTAGTGCAGGACATACAAATAGACACACAAAACTGCTTACGATTGAAACAACAAGAGTACAGAGATGTAGTAGCAGATGCGGCTAGAACCAAGTACAAAGCTACGCAACACCGTGTTTATGAACTGGGAGATCGAACGGGAAAGTTACATGCCTGGCTAGATAGACGAGAGCGAGCCAACAGGTGGGTGGAGGCAGTAGAGTCACCAGACGGAGAGCACCTGAGAGATCCACAAGCTATCGCAGACGCTTTCACAGCTTATTATTCTAAATTATATTCATCCGACATAATGGCCTCGGAACAAGACTCCCTAACCTTTCCAGCGGTCAGACCCCTCCCAACCCTTTCTCCGGAAGAGGTATCACTCTTAGACAGCAACCTCACTGAGGAGGAAGTGAAGCAGGCTATCCGAGCACTACACTGGGCAAAGCTATGGGGCTCAACGGCATGCCTATAGAACTATACAAACTCAAGGCACCCACCATAGGGCCCTACCTTTTAAAAATGTTCGAAGAAAGTAGAAAAGTGGGCACACTCCCAGAGAAGCAGAGGCTAGCCTCGGTGGTTGTAATTTATAAGGAGGGCAGACCACCGGAACAATGCGCCTCATCTCCTTATTGAATGCAGAACTGAAGACTCTAGCCAAGCTCCTTGCCCTCCGCTTGACTCAACTAATGACGAAGTTGGTCTATCCAGATCAATCAGGGTTTATCCCCGGTCGCAATACGGCGCTAAATCTACGCCAACTTCATGGAGTGTTGGGTCGGGCACATAAAATCAGAGCGCCGATCCCGTCACTCGAAGTCCGCATGGGTTTTGCACTGTGGAATGGCCTTTTTGCTGTGCTCCGCCATAAGGGCTTTGGCCCGATGTTTTTATCTTGGCTGCAACTACTATATTCGTAGCCCTTGGCACGTGTGGTAGTGAATGGTAGAGTGTCAGGGGGTTTTCCCCCTCTGTCGAGGAACAAAACAGTGCTGCCCTCTTTCTCCCCTCATTTTTGCATTGATCCTCGAACCCCTGGCGGCGTGGGTCAGAGGGGACCCCCTGATCCAGGGCCTGCGCTGGACGGAGGACTGGGAGGGCAGAATTTCACTGTATGCCGACGATATTCTTCTTTATATTGCCTCCCCCAGGTCTTCCATCCACAGACTAATGAGTATCCTGTCGATCTTTGGGGAATACTCCGGATACCTAATAAAATGGTCCAAGTCGGTGATATTCGTTCTCCATGGACCAGTGCCCCGCCTCCCACCGGGATGTGAAGCCCATGTCGCAACGGAGAGTTTTCGATACTTATGCATCCACGTTACCACTGATCCTAAGATATTTATAGCTAAAAATTTGCCTGGCCTCCTGACTCGCCTTAAAAGTGATGTGCGGCATTGGAGATCTCTCCAACTCTCCTTACTGGGAAGAGCACCACTCTTTAAGATGATGGCATTGACCCGTTTTCTCTACGTGTTGCAGAACACCCCCTTCCCGGTGCCTGACACATACTTCAAAGCAGTAGTGAAATTAGCACTCTGCCTAGTGAAGGAGGATCCCCACCCATTGCATTGGTAAAACTGACACGGGGTGGTACGATGGAGGGATAGCGCTACCCGATCTTCAATTATACTATAAAGCAGCCCAACAAACGACCGTCCACTAGCCCAGGGAGGAAACTGCGTACCATATAGACCACCTGGGTCTCCAACCGGGAGGATACTGCTGAGCACTTTACACCGATCCACATCATCTTCCCCTAGAGGGACCGGCAGCTCTAACGGTCACCCTTGGCACACAACCCTACGAAAACTGGGGTGGGAAAAGAAGATTACGCAGGCCATGCCTTTGTGGGATGCGGAACTTCTGGGCACCATGGCAAAAAGGTAGGGATTTAATAAGTGGGACCTGTTACGGATCTCTACCATGGGGGACTTGTGTACAACCGGGGGGGTGATTCCATTTGCTGACTTACAAAAAATGTATGAATTAGCCCCCACGTATGCCTTCCGTCATCTACAAATCCGACATGCCCTTCAGGCAGTACTTCACCCTGATGAAACCCTACCGGAATCGTCTCCACTGGAGGACAGACTGCTGGAGGAACACCTATCCACCAAGACGATTTCACTCACATATCGAAAACTCATAAATAACCCCAGACACTCTCATTCAGCTCAGAAAACACTGGGAAACAGATTTGGAACATTTGCAGGACGAAGACTGGGCAGAAGCTCTGGCTTCACTGTGGGAGGTCGCTGTGCGACTACGTTTACGATTAGTGCAACTAAAAATTCTCCACAGAGTCTACGTCTCTTGCACTACACGGGTAAAAATGGGCAGACAGATGAACACGAAGTGTCTCAGGAAATGTGGTCAAATAGGAAAGATTTTCCATATATTGTGGGAATGCCCAAATATCCAAACCTATTGGAGAGTGGTCCTAGCATGCATGAATGAATGAATGAATGAGGTCATCACGATGTTATCGGCCAAAATGTGCCTCCTTAACATCTGGGATGCCACAGATTTGTTGCGGGCAGACCTAACCTGGGTTACACTGGGCATGATGGTAGCTAAACGTAATATTGCACAGATGAGGTGGGGGGGCCCCCAACTACATCCCTTAATGACTGGAAGAAAGACTTGGATTGGTGCATGGTAACGGAGAGATCTGTGTATGAAAGTTGGGGCTGTCCCAAAAATGGGAGTAGATATGGGGAAGATGGAATACATAGAGAGGGAGCCCGTGTACCGCCCCGACACCAGGGGCTTCAAATTCTATATTACAGGAACTCACGACATGACTGGGTTTGTGGGTGTTGAATGTGTTGGCCTGTTCACTTGACTATTATCAGCTATGTGTGTAAAAGACTGTTGCCTGGCAAACCTACCTATACCAATTGATGAACATTGCCCTAAATCAGAAATGTGATACCGACTTTGTGCTTTACTTATTAACTGTGTTGCAACAAATATATGCCATGTGTTGGATAACCTTCTGTTAATAAAATGAAATTTAAAAAAATAAAAATGACTAATACCTGCTGCCCAAGTCATTCTTATAGCTTTAGGGCCTTTGAATAGTCTGAATTGTCATTCTTGTAGGAGTGTGATGGTTGGTGGTTGTGTTGGTACTGTCATTGACAGCGCTCGCAGGGGCAATAAGGAGTGCATGCTGCAGTGGCCTCCTGATGAGGGCCCTGGCATTTACTTTATTACAAATTAAGCACTGGCTTTACCCTTATCCAACATTGGCAAGGGAGAGAAATGGAGGAGGTGGACAGAAGTGCATTCAGTGTGGCACTGATGCAGAACAGCAGAGAAGGACGGGAGAGGAGAAAAGATGGGGCTGTGGAGTTGCCACAATTTAGCTAATAGAAATAAGTGGTTCACTGTTCTCTGTGAGTCCTCCTCATCTCGCTCCTCTATTAATGTAGTCCGCCAACAAGGGTCTCACCTTCCCCACATCGTACCCCTAATACTGTAGCCACTGATGTTTTGGCTCTCCGATCTGGTGTGCCGACTGGAAAAGAGGTTGGAGGGCCTCTCAACTACTCTGCCAGTCCAGAGCAACTCACCGCTGCTGCTTCACAGGTACTCAGTAACTCCTCTGTAGGAATGCTCAACAAGGTCCGCACAAGGCCATCATCGTCCTGGAGTCAGGTGATGCAGGGGGTTTAGGTCACCTGCTTGAAACTGCTGCTTCGCAGTATCTGCTGAGCGAGCTGCACAGGCCACTCTTCCCCCCAATCACCAGGCTTTGTCAATCAAAAGATGGCTTAGCCCAAAGGAGCATGGATTTCTCACCTAATGCTATTGGCTGTTTAGGTGTTTCCTTCCACCTCCACTCAAAGAACTGCATTGAGTTGCAGGAAGGACTACTTTACTAATCAGTCCTCGCTGTCTGCTTCTGCTGGCTCTCTCCTCTGTGTCTCGCTCTAAGATGCTGAGGCTGCATGAGTTAGCAAATTAAACCCAGACCTGCTGCCTTTGCCAACTACTTGCTATTGCATGGAAATAGTAAATGCCTTGGCCTGGAGACAAAGTACCTGGACGTAAAAGATTCAGACAGTGGCGTGAGGAACAACATGTAATCCCTCGAATAAAGGTATGCAGGAGTAGATCCAGGGCTACGAGGATAGGATCATAGGATCAGAAAAATGTGATAATGTGCTGCAAGATAACAGGAAGTAGAAGGACAAAGGGACATTTTAGTTAACTATATTGATGGGAAGCAGTACTTTGTTAACACACATTAGGAAGATATTTGAAAATATTTTACCTATGGTATGCTTCACGTCTGTATTTTTTTAACGCATGTTTATCCATGTTAGCCGGGAGGTCCGCATGGTTCTGAAGTCGGTCACTCCACGAGGTTGTCATTTTCAAAAGAGTGAATTATATCTGAAGAAGAAAAATACATGGTCACATCAACTGAAATACATTCTCAAGATCATGTTCACGTGTATGCGCTTTTGTTACATGTGGGTTACGGCATGACATTAAACCAGTAATCTGAAGATCCAATAGTAAAAAGAGCCCATCATATACCTTTTTGACAAGGGTCGCCAGAGTATATTGCCAGTAATTAAAATGTAAAGTCGAGGTTAAGAGAAACAAAATGTTTCTGAAAACACACAAAAGCAGGCTGGCTGTTCCTGGTGAATACAGATTAAACAATTGGAAAAGATTGGTATCCTATTTTAAACTTGGGTGGTCTGGTTAAGAACAGCTGAATACTAGCAAAACATCAAAAGCAACTGAGTTCAGTAAGAGTGCAAAGATGCATGAATGAGATGCTGATCTTAACCAAGACAGCGGTGGCTTCTTCACTAAGGCGGGGGAGCGTCGGCGCACTGCTTTCAGAGAGGTGGAAAAGGGAAAAATAAAATTATAATAACGTTATTATCATTTTATTTTTCGTACCGGCTACGGGGCTATGTTAGGTTGAGGCGGGGCTGGGGTCACAGGGAGGAGGAGTGGTTTGTGCACCATAAGTGTGCATGACCGTTTGGCCGGCTGTCGTGGGCCGGCCAAACAGGTATGCGCACTTACATTTCTCCACCTGGCTGTGTTTCACAGCCAGGTGGAGAACAGTCCCAAGGCTCTCAGGCACTGTCTGAGCGGCCAAACAGGCCGCTCAGACCAATCACGACGCTGCTGTCATGCTGGTGACAGCCAGGGCCGTTTCTACCACTAGGCAGCACTAGGCGACTGCCTAGGGCGGCAAAAGGTGGAGGGCGGCCGGCGGCCGTGGCAAAAGAAGTTAAAAAAACATGAGTTCTTCTTTACTCTCTTGAATGCGAAGCTGCCAGCCTGGCCAGGTAGCGTAGTAGCGCGCGGGCACGGCTCGTCACCTTCAATTAGACCGTCTACGTGACCAGAGTGACGTCACGTTCAGCGCCACGGCAGCCGCGGGGGCTGTGCCTGTGCGCGCGCGGCCGGCAAGAAGAGGCAGAGAGCGTTACCGCGGCCCGCCTGCAGGCCTATCATCAGGTACGGGGGGAGCAGGGCGGTAAAGCCATGACACCAATTAGCGGACTAAAGTGGTGAACGCTGATTTAGAGATTACATTTATTGCAGAATAAAGGAAACCTCACCAACAAATAACACATCTATGTGCCGGTTCGGAGGGGAAGGGGGGAGGTGCAGGATTCCGAGGCCAAAGAGGAGAATTTCAGTGTTCTCAGGATTCAAGGAAAGACAATTTTGCTGCATTCAGCGATGTTCCTGTGATAGGCATTTAGTGACATTCAGTAGAACCCAAGACTCATCTCCTAGGGCCGGGTATTCCTAGTAACAATAGGGTATATAATGTTTCAACGGGCAGAGAAATTGATGGATTTAATGAGTCTTGCGATCATTATCTGACATTCTTATTTATTGTTGTATTTCTAAATATCATAAAACCAAAGTGTCAGTGCAAAGAAAGAGCAGAATCCTACAATAATATGGTGTGCACAAGCAGTTCATCGATGTATGCTTAATAAAGCTCTGAAGGTATGGTTGTTGATACGAATAGATGTATTTATTCCTCATCATTGCCTATCATAGGTGGCCTCCTAAGTTGCATCTGTCAGCTCCATGTGCCAGTTTCCCTACACCAAGGGAAAGAACTCCTGCTGAGCCATCCCACGTACTCAATTCTATCATTTGAAATCCTTCAGGCAAAGACCTGGGAAGGCCCAGCTTGGTTCTTTGTTAAACTCGCTTATCCATTTCCATGACTGCATTTATCTCTAGGATAAGGATGCCTTTTGGCATTTGCGTGCTGTACAGATTCAATAAATAAATACACTATATATCATTTAAAAATTGGCCAAGTGCTAAGAACATTTTGATATGTAGCAGTCTTTACTGAGGCCTTTGAATGATAAAATATAGTGTTATGCGTCAAACATGAGGGTCAGGGACATTTGAGAGTCCCAAACATTGCGTCTTACGTTGAGTCATGATAGAGTTAACTCATCTGCAACCCAAATAAATCTAAATCAAACTGCACAGCCACAGCCACTGACACCTCAGAGTTACTAGCAACTTCCGCCCATTAGAGACTGACTGTGTAGCTAAAAAGAAATTGTGGTGAAATGGTGGATTTTACATTCTTGGTATCACTTACCCCATATAAAATATTATACTTTTATTAATTCACATCCTCAAAGGACAGCACATCCAAAAATAGTAAGAACACGAAATGATTTAATGTGAACGTATTTAATCTGGGCATGAATATGGCTATTTAATAAATTAATGCAAATGTTTACCGATGCAGGGCCTATGCTATCCGCAGAAATAGTCTGAACAGATTTCCTGCCTGTGGAAAATATCTCAAATAGGAAACATATTATTCTAATAAATTATGAACTGGAAATATTTAAAGAAGAGCAACTTCTTTAAGCAATAACTAACGGATAAGGGGAAATAAAATATCAAAAACAGCAAATGTTTAGTATTAAACAACAATTCTGAATACAGCAAAGCCTCTAGAAGAAATAAACAGCGAGCATTCTGTTTATTGAAATGTCACTGTAAGAAAAAAAAATGAAATTTACCATGCGGAAATATCCAGTGTTGTGGAGGGAAAAAGATAGATTATGAGAGACTGGTGAAAGTTTTTTAAATTATGCTTATTTAGTTATTTATTGTTTGATGTGTTTTTTGTTTAATGTTGAATGCAAGTTCTTTTATATCTAATGCATTAATTCTTCTAGCCTGGATGACCGGGGGAGAGAGTGATGGTAGTAAAAGGGAGGGGGCGGCATTTTTCAATTCTCGCCTAGGGCGGCAAAACACCTAGAAACGGCCCTGGTGACAGCAGCATCGTGATTGGCTTACGGGAGCCTGTGGGCTGCGGGGAGCCAGGAAGAGAAGAAGACGGAGGAGAAGCTGCAGCCGTAATCAGTTAAGTGTTTTTTTTTTTTTAATTGTATGCGTCCCCTCCAACCCCCGCCCTGTAGCAGCCGCCACTGCCAAGGTAATGCATGCAATTGGTAGCTCCATGGCAGCTATGCATTTTCAACACCTGAATCAAATATTATGTAAAGACTCCTTATGCCCAATTAACAGTTGCACAAAAATCGCTCTGAAACAGTTGATAAAGTGAGCAGCTAAACATTAGTTATAAAAATACTTACAGCTTTATCTAACGTTTGGTGGACAGGGTTCGATGTCACAAATGCTATGAAGTAACCACTTTGTCCAACTAACAGTCCACCAGCCTCATTTATAAATTGGTCAAGCGTCAGCTTTCCCCTCAACTGAGTCAATGGGGGGCTCCCTCTGCAGAAAGCTACCTCCAAAGGGCAGGCGGAGTAGGGGCCATCACAATAAACCCATCACCCCACCCTCTCTATTTAGTCGATGGTCTGGTGAGGTTTTTTTAATGTCCAGCACTGCCGCGAAAAACCTTGCAGTGAGGGACAGGAAATAAATAGTGACCCACACACTCTGGGAGAAAGCTCCCAAGGTATGGGGTCATTAACTTTTTTTTTTCAATAACAAACTCCCTCTTTGGAAGTTTGTTTTATGAAAAACAAAAAAATATTAAGTTTGGTGGATGGCCTTTAAAAAATAAAAAAATAAAAAAGCAGTCCACTAAACTTATACCTAGACAGGAGCCGTCATAATGGAAGCTCCGTCAAGGTACAATGATCTCCACTGGGTCAGGGGTGATCTCTAAATTTGGCAGACTGTAATCCGTTACAATGTCCTCTGCCAACCTCATGGATGGAGTGCCATCTGTGAAACTCTAGGTCTGGCCCCTAGTGTCAAAGAGGGACTCAAGAAAATCCAATCGCACTTCATAAGGTGCAGGTTAGACATTTTGGTTGCAAACACTCAATAACAACTGGAACACATGCGTTTACGGACTCCATTCCTCTTTAGGTCTGGCTTGACTGTGCAACTCACTGAATTTCTATTGTTAACAATTCTTCAAAATGTAGAGTTTTATGGACTCTTTCCAATGCAATCATTAGGGACTCTCAAAGGTACACTGAATCAACACACATTTGTCATTTCATAGATTCAATGCATACAGTAAACGGTCTTTTTACTGTAAGAGGCTTTTTTAAATGGTTTTGACTCAAAATGCAAGCCAGGCCTATTAGTTTAGGCAATTCTTGGACCCAGAGGTGAAGAGCTTTGAAAGAATATTTTTGCCTGTATTTCACGCAAACAAACCCAATAATTGAAAAATGTGGGTACGAATAGCAGGTTGTATCTTAAATGTGAAAAACAACAGCGCATACCATCGATGTTTTTCGAGAGGTTGTGCTTCAGTCCAGTAATATAAGCATGGGAACATTAACAAGTGAGTGACTTGTGAGCGGCAGCGCTTCAGTAAAGCTAGGTTACATGTGAATGATATACTAATAATGTAAACGTTTTATGTCTCTGTTTTACCGATATTTGTATAACTGATCTCTGTTAAAGTCAAGTAGCCACGCGGCACTGTGAACCGCACGAGACAGCGGGCCTGCTTCAATAGGCTGTAATGAGTGGTCAGATGTAATTATGTTTATTGAGCAGTAATGTGCAGATGTGCACTATCAACCTGCAAGAAATTGCTTTTATCAGTCGGCTAATGATTCGCAGAGCTTGGTCTGAGTAATTTATGAACCAGCATTATAAATAGAAGCATAACAAGGTTAGCTGAATTAAGATCAATGCAGCTAACCTGTGGAAAACTCAAACGTCAAGAAAATATTAACATTAACCAAATATCTCAAACCGTAACAGCAAGAATTGTTGACAATCTTAAACTATGCAACAAGGCTTGGAAATATACAAATGGTCTAGTGACTATAGAGATTTCATGTACAAGGCTCCACCGTATGGGCCTCGCTCTCTCAGGATACCAAGGAAAAAGGAAGACCCATTACATTTTCAGTGCAGCTGACAGGCTGTATTCTAGTGCTCAGCCACCGGGTTAAAAGTCACAGTGTCCAATCACAACCTAACCTCCGAATTCCATGTATGCCTGTGCTACCCAGGGAGGGAGGAGGAAGAGGGGGAAGGGAAGGAAGAGAGGGAAGGGAAGGGAAGGGAAGGGAAAGGAAGGAAGGAAGGAAGGAAGGAAGGAAGGAAGGAAGGAAGGAAGGAAGGAAGGAAGGAAGGAAGGGAAGGGAAGGGAAGGGAAGGAAGGAGGGAGGGAGGGAGGGAGGGAGGGAGGGAGGGTCAATGTGGCCTTTATGAGGCTGTTGTGTGAAACTTAGTAAAATGATTTTAAGTGGACACGTTTTGGGATTTGGATCATCAAAACTAGCACCCAGGAAAGAGAACTTGACATTGTATGTTTCGTGGCCAGCAGTTTCTGTACATTGTCAGGCTCAATATTTACAGTCATGGATTTATTAACCCAGTGCTTCACAGACAGACAGGAATAAAGTACAGGTGGTAAATCTGCAGAAACACCAGAATCTCTCACATCATGCACCTGAACCACACTTGGTTGTGTGTGTTTCTGACTAAATACATACTTAAAGAAATTGGTTCTGTCAACTTTTTCTCAAGTAACTTTTTTTCACATTTTCTTTCTTTATTTATCCAGCCAGAACAAACCAAGATGTAAAAAACGGTTTTTGAAGATTTTTTTTTTTTGTGTAGAGGGTGTTTTAGCTCTCTTAACTTCAACATCCCCTCTTTTATGGGGTTCTCCTCTTTACCGTTACCTCAGCTTTCCTTTCTTTAATACTCATAAGTCTTGCATTGACCCGTTTTCCTATTCTTTTTTTTTACTTTTACTATATCCCTTACCCATTTACGTTTTCCTCATTCTATACACCCCTTTACCGTCTCCTTTTTAATCCCTTTTATCTCCCCTTTCCTTTCTATAATACCCATAAGTCTTCTACTCTGCCACTTTACTCCATTTTTTATTTTACTTACTTCACCCTACTAGGTTCCCATCCTATATTCTGTCCCCCAGCTCCTGCCCCCTTTAACTTCCTCTTTCTTTCCTTTAATACCCATAAGTGTTATACTACCCAGCTTTACTCCTTTTTTCTTACTTTTACTGCTTTCTCCTACTTATTTATGTTTTTCCCCAACCCATACACCCTCCTCTGTTACATGCCACTTTTTATTCTGTTCTATTAATGTACCCCTTCCCTTTCTTTAATAGCCATATGTCCTATACCGCCTCGCTCTTTTTTTTTTCATAACACAATTTATTAGATTTTATTTAGACATTATGTGATGGCCAACATGGCCTGGCAAAACTTACAGTGCAGTAACAACCCATTCGCCCACCCTCCACATATCTTATTAAAAACAAATCTGCCCTTCCCATCGCGAAAAATGTACTTGTAATACCTATTTAGGGAACACCTAAGTGTGTTAGTGTGGTAGGGGGCTTGGGGCATCATGAGCCTCCCTCGCTCCTTTTCTTTATTTGACTTTTATTACTTCTCCCTACACCATCTACGTTTTCCCCCATCCTGTACCCCCTCACCATTTACTTTATTGTCTTTCTTCTGATGAACATGCTATTTCCACAAACACATACTATTTTTGTGGAAAAGGTATTTTGTCATTTCTCTAAGATGCAGCTTTGTCACCCCGATTTCATTAGGCCGATTTTTCGTATGTCAGAAGATTGTCAAAATAAGATAATACCACCACACTCTCATCACACACCTACACCATGGTCACGCTTACTATTTATAGCGTACTCTTTTACTGGTTTCATGCCCCCATTTTCATCAGATCACCAAAATTCTTCATGCATGCATGTCACATAGAACTGGAGCAGTTCCGTCATTCCTTTCAAACTTAACTGCACTAAACTCTTCTTACACTACAAGTGGCATGGAGGAGGGTGCAATATTTCAAAGAATAAAAAAGGACTTCACAGGAGTCTGAATTTATTGGCTACAACCAATACAAGGGCCATTCTATGATTCTGGTGCTATTGGACCTATCTGCCGCGTTCGACACGGTTTCCCATCAAATTTTGCTCAGAAGGTTGAGAGAAATGGGACTAAGAGACTCCGCCTTTCAGTGGATGTCAAGCTTTCTATCTGGTAGATCTCAGACGGTTAACCTAGGCTCATATCGGTCGGCGCCCATGGAACTGTCCAAGGGAGTCCCACAGGGCTCTTGTTTGAGTCCTACTTTATTCAACATCTATGTGGCTCCCTTGGCCAATGTCCTAAGAAAATATGGGTTTATTCCAATATCATATGCCGACGATACGCAGTTACTCTTTCCTTTCGATGAACTCACTCCCACTGTTCAAGAGACCTTTTCTTTGGGCATGAGTGCCATTTCCCAATGGATGAAAAATAATTTTCTCCAATGTAATGTTGGGAAAACTGAGCTATTACTTTTTGGAGAGGCTCCCTTATTATGGTCACCAAATTGGTGGCCTATTAATCTTGGAAAACCTCCCATTCCTAAAACTGCTGTTAAGAACTTAGGAGTCCGTTTAGATCGTGCCCTTACATTTAAGGAACATATTGGCCAGACCGTAGGCACATGTTTCCATACTTTGGGCCTACTTCGACGAAGTTTTCCTTTGCTCCCAGACTCTGTTCGAAGGACTCTGACTCAGGCACTCATATTGAGTCGCCTAGACTATTGTAACGGTCTGCTGCTCTCTGCCAATGAAACTTCTATTAATAAACTTCAGGTGGTTCAGAATACGACGGCACGACTGGTTCTGAACATGCCTCCCAGATCAGCCTCCCGCCCTCTTCTTTTAAAACTTCACTGGTTACCCATACGTCAACGGATACAATTTAAAGTCTGTTGTACTATCCATAAGGCATTGTTTAATCTTGGCCCTAGTTATTTATCAGAAAAGTTCACTTTTTATCATCCCCCAAGATCCCTACGCTCTAGTACTAAACATCTGCTGAAGGTCCCCCGAATCAGGAGAGCAAGATTAGGAGGAAAAGCTCTCTCTCATCTTGGTCCGAAATACTGGAATGAACTCCCCTACATTTAAGAGAATGTTCGAACCATCTTCACTTTAGAAAATTACTTAAAACCACTCTGTTTTGCTTTTAAGTTTGACAGTACTGTATTTGAATCTGTTCCGCGTCCAAAGCGCAGAGATACTCCTCTGAGTCGATTCTGGCGCTATACAAAACCAAATACAATACCACCTAGTACATGTTGTTCCCCAGTACTGGGGAATAACATGCAGACGTAGGTACTTAGTGCAGTAATTACCAGGCCTTTTTCCAATGTTAAATTCCGGCAGGTTTGAATTGCCAAATGTTAACTCCAGAGCTCGGAAGCCCTGCCAAGTACCGTGCATCAGGCGTTAGTCTAACGAATTTCAGTGTGGTGGTCTGCATCACCACACTAAAATGCATTAATCACGCATTATAGCGCTTCTCAGCTGTCATGCGGAGCACTGCTATAATGCACCATGTCATTACTGTGTGAGCAGTAGTAGCGCAGTGTATGCTGCTGCTGGCAAGCTAAGGGGCTGGCAGCTCTGCGAGTACTGCTCTCTTGATACAATGTATTTACGTTAGACACACCCGCTGGCCCCAGCCCTGACTTGAGCTTAACTGACGTCACTGTCAGTGCCTGGCTAATCATGGCTTGTAAGAAGATTCTGTGTGAGGTCAGTGCGGGGTGAGAGTTACGGTCTGTCCTGCAAACTAAGTCAAATGAGGGGTGCCACAGGCAGCTCCTCTGACCTTGCGGCTGGTGCTTCTTGCACCAGTCCGTGGCAAGGACGGGTGGGGTCGGGAAGAGGAGATCAGGCTAATAGCCAGCTGCTCATCTCCGCCGTGGCCGGTGGTTGGAATGATAACGGATGCAGAACGGGCTCCTGCCCCGGCCGCGCGACTTGACCCCCAGGCCCACCAGCCGCACTATGGCCGACTGATTCATGAGGCAGGCCAGTGAGTCCTGAGTCACCCGTGCCGGCCCCTGGGAAAGTGCGACAGGCTACAGTGGAGTGCAGGCTAGCTCGGAGCTGCCGGGTCATACGGCAGTGCACTGCAGTGGTGGGGTATTACTGGCTGCACAGACCCGGACCGCCTGCATATGATGATCACACAAGCCGGAGGGACCCGACACAAGCCCACCTGGCTGAAGCGCCTTCATCAAGCTAGGGCCTCAATGAGAGGCAATATAATTGTCCTAATAAAGTAAACAATTCTGTCATGCTGTTATCGTTATTTAATTGCTTATAGAGCTGGCAACTCTCAGCCTCATTAATAATAGCGGGTGGCACTCAGCTATTGATTTTAATTATACTGCTCAGTACTGTGTGTCAGTATCTAGACTTCTGAAATAATACCGCCTGCGGTCGGGTGGGCTGTGGCCGTCCTAGGTTATGTGTGTGTGCTTCAGTCAACCTCTCCTGGCCAGACCCCAGCCCACCGGGCTGCGTCGCCTGCATCATTTTTTTTTTTTAAAACACACTTTATTGTTTTTTTCTTGGTTTCTCAAGTTATACATGGTGATAGGTACTTTGGATACACTATTGTGATAGAATACCATGCATTATATCATGTACAAACATCAGTATTTAACTATTGGTAAGTAACGCGTACCTTTCCGTGCATTATACATTACATAAGCATTCCTTGGGTGGCATCAAGAAAAGAACTAGGCATGCTTGCAAGTGCATTAACATAACTCCTAAACTTCCTAGTCCCCCCCACCCACCCCTACTGGCTCTTCTCCGGCTAGTATCAGTATTGTCCAGTTTTGCACTGATTCCCACTTTTGTCCACATTAGCGTGCTTGGCGTGTATAATGTGTGCAATGGCGCTGCATGTTTGGGCTGTTCTTGGGTCGGATTCAGGTGGTCGGGGACCAGTCTGCAAGCCTTTCTCTATGCATCGCTCACTGCAGGGACGGGCGCAGGTTCAAGGGCTTTGAATGCCTCCAGTTGCAGGTCCCAGTCTATTGATATCAGGGTTTTGCGCAGACCCCGGGCCTCTTCCCGTCTAATAGCAGCGCTCTACGCACTACCCCATCGCACCACTTCCCCATGCCACATATAAATTGTCGGGGCCTTTGCAGATTTCCACCGCATAGTTATGGCACGCGTTGGCAATAAGAAATGCTAAGTCAATGAAACGTAAATGCACCTTTTGCGACTTTGGGCACCGATGCATCCGGAGTATGCAGCTACCGGCTGTCTCTCCTATGGGAATGCCTGTCACAGTTCTGATGCTCTGGACGACACCCGTCCAGGACTCAGTGAGTACAGGGCAGAACCACAGCATGTGCAGGATGTCGACATCTTCCACCCTGCACCTGGGGCAGTGGTGTTGTGTGTCCGGGAACATACGCTGTAAACGGTGTGGAGTGAGGTAGGCCCTGTGGAGGATCATATGCTGGATAAACTTGAACTTGGCGTTACGTGACACCTGTTTTGGGTATTCTAACAGACCGGTCCATTCCCTATCCGTCAATTCCTTTTCAAGGTCCCTGCGGCGCCTGCATCATGATACATGAGCAGCAGTATTTGTCCTAATAAATTAAACACTTCTGTCATGCCGCAATTTATTTCCTTAGAGAGCCGTGCACCTCCCAGCCTCGTTCATAGTGGCGGCGCTACGCACCGGACCCCAAGGCGGTGCTCAGCTATTGATTTTAATTATACTGCTCAGTAAGGGCACTAGGTTAGTGAAGTGGCCTTCCATTTCTGGTGCTTTGCAGCAGTTGTAAGATCTTCCTAGAGTTTCTCGTTGCTAGTTTAGGTGATATTTATATGTTTCCATCGCCTTCATTGCTTCATTTTGCTTTCGAGAAAGTGTCACTCATAGTTGTTGAAATGTCAATCATAATTACACTGAAATTCTGTAAAGGTCACACATAACGGTCTGAACCCTTGGCACCTATGGCTCAGACTTTATCGTATCTGTTAATTACTGGGCTCGCTAAAGTCCACAAAACATAACTGTGGCCCGTGTGCAAACAAGTGTTTGTGCAGAGGTGCAATTTTACAAGCCACTCATAATGAGATCCTAAAATGTCCTTCTACTCTGCACCATTCTCAGTCAGCATAGAACCGACGCTCTCTACCAGTAATGTACAACATAGGTCCAGGAGGGCTGGATCCATGTAGATTTTCACAATAAAACACAGGGGTATAACGTGGGGTCCCTCGCAATGTTTCTCTCCCAAGTCAACGGTGAGAGGTGACTGTGAGAGGTCCACTTTTGTATACAAGCTGTATGGAGGGAGGAGGTGCAGTACAGAAAGTGTCCTGGAAATCACAGCTCAAGAAACGCGTTTCACACTCAGAGAAGCTAAGAAGGAGGATTGTAAACATCCACATTTCTGAGGTCCTGAACCAGTACCAGAGTGGCCCTATACCCTGAGGAGACTGGCCCCAGAGCTCTTAAAATCAGCCTGCCTCATTAAGCAGGAGCCAGATTGAGTTTACTCAGCCCTTTCTGCACAGAAAATAAATGTACAAACAAAGAACGTAAATGGAACTCATTTTCATAGTCAGTGGTAACCTGCCAATGGGTTCAGACTTCCCAAAACCACTCTGGATATTCTTCATTCTATATTAAAAACAAACAGCTGAGCTCCTTTATCAGCTCGTGTCTGGGTCCTTGGCCTTACCTTCCACGCGATTAGAATGTCGCCGACCCTCTCCGCAAAAGGAAAGAACCCAAAGCAAAACATCCCACACAGCGCATGCGCGGAAAAGGATTGCTTTATCTTGCTCCAATTTCAGCTATTCGAGTATTTTACTGAATATTGTGAGTGCTATTACCACTTCAGATGCCTTTTCGGTGTAGTCGGCACTGTATACAAAGTACGGCAGGAAATAAATTAAAGAGCAGCAAGGCCCCTGGCTCTAAAAGGGTAACAAAAAACACAACCCATGTAACAGTTTATGGACGGTGGAGAAATCCTTACAGTCCATGCAAAATTTAAGAGGGTACAGTGACTAAAACCATAGGGTGGAAGGAACTGAGAAAAGAAGTAATGCATGTACTTTTCACATACATTAAGTGAAATGACATATATTTCGCGGGTAAAAGATGATCAAGAGGGCATACTTTGCACTAGAAGTTACACAAGAAATCGGCAGCAGACTGGTTAGAGGAGAAAATGTCTGTCACCTGTAATTTCACTGTTCCTGTTAGACATTTTCTACTCTAATCAGTGGCTCATGAGAGAAAAATACACAAAATGTTGCGCCTTCAAAACTCACAAAATATGCACATTTCATAACATTTCGCCACATGCAACACTCAGGGGCCTGATGAAGCAAGTCACCTACAGCAAGAGCAGGAATCCGACTCAGAACAGGTGTTGGCTGCCCGAGGGGTGTCCAGCTCCCCCTTCTCTGCGGCCCAGTACCACAACTTCCAATTGTTGCCTCTCTTTTTAGGTCGAGCCCGAGCAGCGCTGCTCTGCGAGGCATGCTGTATTCAGTATATGGGCTATCAGGGACTTTGGACACGCCCACCGCTTTTGGTTGGATAGTTGGCCTGCTTTTTAAAATTCCTTTTCTCCGGTTGGTTAATGTTGTGCATCTGTCCTGCCTTTCGGTGCTTGGTTCCCTCCCAGCGGACATCACCAATTGAGTCTTTTGGTTGGCCAGCTCTGGCCATCTCTTGACTTCTCCCTCGCACACCGTCCCACCTCCCGCCAAGCACAAATGCAGTGTCCTTCCATGTTGTTATCTGGAGGGGGAACATTTAGACCCTTTTCTAGAGACCACTGACCTGCTGTTGAAGAAGGTCATGGGATCCCGGAGGTAAGATTAAGATTAAACTAGCATTTGCAATGCAATAGGTCTCACATTACTGAAAGTTTAACCTATTGGCCTTGCAAATAATAATGCAAAACCAATAGCTCAAACCTTCAGCAATGCGAGACCTATTGCATTTAAATTACTCATTTCAGGTTGACGCCTACCAGACAGCACAACTGTCTTGCTTGCTAAAGACATCTTGGGGACATTCAGAAAGCTTTCCTGAAAATGCATTCTGCAAGTTGCTTACCATTGGCTTTGTGGTTTGTAACTCACATGTTCTGGTTTTCTATTTGCTGGCTTTATATTTGCTGGCTTTATATTTTTTGGGCTATTCAGCTTGAGTTCGACCCTCCTGTACAGAAGACTGATTTACTGTATCCTTCTGAGTAATCACTTTCTAAAAAGAGGCCTTTAAATCTCGTTCTTATCTTGTCACATTTGCTGTGCATTCAAAGACAGAGGTCAAATGTCAGGGCCCTGTCTTCTGAGGGAGCTAAATGTTTACTTTTCTTTCTATGGCTTTAATGTGAGAGGATTTATGTGACAATCTTGTTGGATACTGGGGGTAGGAAAGGATTTTTTTTCTAGCACACAACAACATTTAATTGACCTGTGCAAGGATTTCCGAATATAGCAGAATTAGGATAGCACAAATGAAGCACATTTTTTGTTAATTCTGAAGTGTGTAGGATACAAATACTTTAATATGATCAAAACAAATCAATGCACTAGGTGATGCCATTTCCACACACTATCGTTTGTGCCCTGTATAGTTTTATTAGCAAAGCTGTATGTCTTTCCAAATGTAATGGTCATTTCAATTGAAAATATGTTGTCTGGAATGGCAGTGTGCTACCACACCAGGTATGCTCCACTTTATGCCACTCCGCACCACTCCATGCCACTGCACTCTACTTTGCACCACTCCACTCCACGCCACTGCACTCTGCACCACTCCACTCTATGCCACTGTACTCTACGCCTCTCTACTCTGCACCACTGCATTCTACATCACTCCAGCATAGGCCACGGCACTCTGCACAACTCCACTCTACGCCACTCTGCAACACTCTGTGCCAATGAACTCTACTCTGTACCACTCCACTCTACACCAATCCACTGTGTACCACTCAAATCTATTCTGCACTCTATGCCACTACACTCTACATCACTTTACGCCACGTTATTCTACCCTGCCCCACACCCCTCGATGCCACTTCATTCTGCTCTGAAAGAATCTCCTCTTCGCCACTGCACTCTACCCTGCACCAGTCCACTCCACTTCACTCTGTTTTGAAGCAATCTACTCTATGCCTCTGCACTGTACTCCACTCTATGCCACTGCTATTTACTGCACTCTCTGTCACTGCACTCTCTGCCACTGCACTGTACGCCACTGCACTCTCCAGTACTCCACTCTATGCCACTGCACTCTATAGCACTATACTCTGCACCACTCTATGCCACTCTACTCTTCACCACTTTACTCTAGTCTGCACCACTGCACTCTGCAGAACTCCACTCTACGCCACTGCACTCTATGGCACTATACTCTAATCTGCACCACTCTAAGCCACTGTACTCTACTTTGCACCACTGCACTCTATGCCATTGCGCTCTACAATGCAACACTCTAATTTACGCCTCTGCATTCTACGCCGCTCCAATACATGACACTCTATGCCACTCCACATCCACAACACTACTCCACTGTTTGCCATTCCACTCTCCGACACTCCACACCATTCTCCTCTACGCCACTAACTTTTAGCCATGCTGAACAGCAGCCAGGCGGGTGTACAACATGGCTAAAAGCCATTGGCTCTTGCATAAGGAAGACCTATTGACTTTGCCAATGCTTGTTTCGAAATGTCCCTTTACTTTCTTTCCATAGTCTGCATGCCTCCTCTCTCTGAGCATTGTCTACTCTAAAATCACATGATTTTTTGCTTTAATCCCCATTATTGTATTTCTAAAAATTACCCGCATCTCATTTCGTAGATCACAATCTATCCTTTAAAAGTCATGGCTCTGCAATCAAACAATAACTAATCTCTTGTCGATAATCTATTGATACCGCCAACCATTTACATGAATTCACATACCGCCTCTCCCACTAAGGATCACACCCAACTCATTAATTTAATCTACCACATTGAAACTGAAGTAAATGCATGGATGGTTTCCTTAAGGGACCAAGATGAATCCAAATAACTAACAATAATCAAAGAGATCACGCCAACCTTGGGTTCAGGAAAAGCATACTACCTGGAGTAAAGCATTGCAACACCTCGTCAATGTAGTAACTCCTATTTAAATGCAGAAACAATACAATACAGTATATAAGCCTCCTGGCCCACACTAATACTAATACCATAACTCTCAGCGGCTGGGAAGTCGACTGTAATTCATACAGACGGCATAATAATTCCCATATACTGCTTGACACTTTTACAGTCACACAAGACAAAACTGCCATGGGTCATGTCCAGAGCCCAATAATGTACCAGCCGACAGCAATAAACAACCAATTACTAACTGAACCGGCATGCAATGGCTGAAGAGATCTGCCACATGCTGCTGGCCTACAGAGAACTTCAATTTAGTCCACAACTGCAGGTCTGGACAAGCTACATATTATGACCGCTTCCTGACATGTCACAATGTCAATCAGCTCTAGGATGATATTTGCAACGGCTATCCCAAGAGATCTCTTTAACATCTTTCCCTCCAACCTATGCCTGATCAGGCCATACATTTCAAACAAAACATCTCTGACTGGACAACCCAGTCAGGTAACCAGCTAATTGGACTACGATCAAACATACCATGAAGGGACCTGCAGAGCTGCTCAAACCTGCCAGCTTACTGAAAACCATAAACAGACCCCCCCTTACCACATAATTGGCTAAAATGCATGGTAGAGAGTCAATGCCCTGCTGAAGTGATGTGCACTAAAACTAGCCAGCCTGCATAGAGCACTAATGCGTGTGAGACTCACCTTGCTTGGAGCCATCCTGCCCAGAGGAAAAGAATATGGCGGATGACATACTGCGAGGGTGAAAAAGAAGACTGTCGGGTGAGTGAAGAGTCACTTATTTTTTGAAAAACACCACTGTCAGCAACAATTGAGAGCACGTATTTGGAAAGTACAATGGTACTATGCGCAAAGTCATCAACAGTGCGGATTTATTTACAGAGCATTATTGCTATACAACAAATACTTTACATTAGTGAACGGGAATGAAAAGTAAATGCTCTGTAACTGTAGTGCTCTATAAACAAATCAAGAGTTTTTATTTATTTACAATGCAGTACAGATTCACAACATTCATCTTTCTTTCCTTTACAACTAATGCGAAGTAATTGCTCTGCAGCTGTACTCCTTCAAGATGGGGGAGCCAGCAAATTATTAAGTAGAGCACAATCAAGGGTCTGGTTTGACCCTATGATAGAAGTTCTAAGAATTTTTTTTTTAAAGTGTCATTGTTTAATATTTAGTTGTTTTTCACTTCAGTACATGAATTTATTTTACTGCATTAGGTAACATTAATCAAAAGTAGCAGTTTCAGAAGCATTCATTAACCCTCCGCACTAACGACGACACCATCAGTGAGCCAAGAGACTAGTTGGGTCACTGACGGTATCGTTGTTAGGGTGCAAGGTTATTGTCCCCAGGTCCCCCTTGTCCTCATCCCATTCATCACTATTGAGGTGAATCCACCTCGCAAGACACAGTCCTGCCAAGTACCACGCATCAGGCGCTAGACTAACGCATTTCAGTGTGGTGATCCGCATCACCGCACTGAAATGGAAAGACACGCATTATAGCGCCTCCTCAGCTGTCAAAGCAGGAGCACTCTAACCGGTCCATAAGTTGATGTGGAGGCGCGGTAATGGTGCGTGTTGATGAGTACAAGGGCAGATTTGGGGGCTGGCTCAGTTGCTGCTACTACAATCTAACTAACACTCACCCAGCAAACGGCACACCTCAGCATTTCTCCTACAATTTAGTGAGGTCTTTATAGGCGGGTCCTCCTGCCGCCCGAGGCGCAGTCCTGAGAAAGTTTTGGCTGGCACTGCTCGCACCAGGGCCGGCTTTAGAGCTGTTGGCGCCCGGTGCGACAATAATTTTTGGCGCCCCCACCATGGCCATCTCCTTGGATACTTTCAGGACCATCAGGCAAAGTGCTTCATCTCTCCATAGCCTCTCTCTCACATACATTTAATTTGTTTTAAAGCACTGGTAAAGGCTGACTTTACAAATAAGAATGCATATCTACCCAAACAAACACTTTTCAGCAACATTAGGAATAGATAATGAAAGACTGTGGAAAAAAACAATGTCCTAACCTACTTTATGCAGTTTGCATGCAGCTCTTTCTACGAACATTTCGCAACCGTCACTGTTCTACATCATTATGAACTGCGATAACAAAAGGATCTCTGGTACAAAAGCAGTAATCCAGTCAGCTATCCACATAAAATACAGATCTGTGATATGCACGGTATACGTTCGGTGCAGCAGGCATATTAACCCTCTGTGCTACTTTATGGCGAGTCAAAACTAGACAAAACTCTGATCTCTCTCTCTCACAGGAACATTATCACCAGAGTTATCTTGACATTTGTAATGCTGCCTGAAAACTAGACGCACAAGGATCTCTACTCAAGGTGTTTTTAAATCATAAGTTATTGCTAAACACAGCACCCCCCCTCTCCCCCTGAGGTCACTGCCCCCTCTGCAGGTGAGCGCCCAGTGCCGCCGCACCAGTCGCACTGCCCTAAAGCCGGGCCTGGCTCGCACTGTGGTAGGAAATGTAATCATGAAGCCCGCCACCTGATCAGAGTCGACAACCCCACACCGGCAGCAGAGGGAACCTGGTCGCTAGCCGCTAGGAGTGCTTTCTCAGCTACAGCCAGCCCAGATCACACCAGCAGCCCTCAGATTCAATCATGCCGGGCAACGGCGTTGTCGTGGACGGGGCCGCCCGAGTCCGAGTGGCCGGCTGCAGCAACCAGCAAGTGTGCAGTGTTGCCGCTGCAAAGAAATACGTGCCTGCAGTGAAATGTGTTCACTTACTGACTTCCAAGGCTTGCTGCTTTAGGATAGAAATAACGAGCAATGCAGGATAGCGGCCTTACTTCCAGATCTTTAAGGCACGCTGTTTCTATCCGGTTTAAATGAGTCAAGGGTTTTCTGCGGCCCGCCCTCACCCTGTTCAGTGGACGGAGAGGGATTCGGCCGACAGAAACGCTGCGTGAAAAGCACAAGCAGAGCTTTCGAAACAAAGAAGAGTTTATTATCTGGGAGGCATGAAAATGTCTTCTCTGTACACAGGTTTGAGAGATTGCAAGGTTAAGCACACTGCAGCTCAGAAACTGCTGTAGCACCATGCTCTCGGAGGAAACTTACCTAGTTTGCCCTTAGGCTTATTATTTATTTATTTTTTACAACGTAGCCGTATTATAACACAATGGAATAGACTACTTTCTGTATTTAAACACCATATGTGAATAAAATGGGGCGATTGCCATTCGGAGATCTATGTACAAAGAAAGGTGCTTAGAGAGATGCTAAATCCTTCTTTTGATAGTTCCCAAATCTCTTAATGGTGCAAAATGGCAACTCCGCAGTGAAAAACCAGTAACAATTCTACATGATTTGGTCTTCTCTTACTAAAATGCAGAGGGATCAAACGATTCATAAGTTTAAAGACAATTCTTAATAGTTGTGATGTCAAAATAAGACTCACTAGCAGTGGTTGGCCCAAAGATGGAGAAACACTCACTACAACAATTTTGGTGGGTTATTTGTGAAAACCCTCTCACTACATGACAGAAATTGTTTCTCTTACGCTATAAACGTGGAAGTGCTTCCTTTACTGTCTTACAGTGGATGGATCTGTTTAAAGAATTGTACCCCCTGGTTTGCGTCATTAGGCAGAAATAGTGGGTCTGAATGGGAAGCCTTAAGGAGCAGATAGATGCATACAGGTGCCTGAGATGTGCTGCTTTGTTTTAACTTTAGCAAAGCTAATGGATGCAAACTGAACTTCTGCAGTAAATATTCCCTGTATCAGTAGGGAAAAGGCCCCCAAAACCTTTTTGGGTGAACAAACTCTTGTCTGGCCAAAGAAGCGCTTAGCAGTGTTCCTATTTTCTGTCTCGGGGAGAGGACGAGTGACTGCAAGCTGACCACGAAGTGGAGGACAAACACACACAGGTAAATAAGATTCAGGCTGCTGGTTGAGCCACCGAAAACGCATGGGGGGGCCATTAGGATGTTCTGGCTCTGCTCTGTCACTCACACTATTGGCAAGGTATTTCTCATCTAATTTTATTTCATTTAGTCAGAGCCACGTCATCATGCTGAGCCTGTAAGTTACAGCTCTGCTCACAGTTCTGTACTAGACTGTGCTCAGCAGACTAGAACTTTGGCCGTTTGTTAGTTGGGGTCCGGAAACTGCAGCTGTGGTGCACTTCTTCACAAGCTCTTTTACTTCAATAAACCAGTAAAATACTACCAGCAGTTTGGCATTCATTTATAACTATGAGGCCCTCCTGCAAAGTTAGTGCCCTTCCATTCCTGGTATTTTGGAGCATTTTTAAGATCTTCTTAGAGTTTCTTGTTGCTCAAATGGTTGTAATTTCTGATCATTCTGTTTCCCTTGTCTTCATTGCTTGGTTTTGTTCACAAGAAAGTGTCACTCATAGTCATTGAATGTCACTCATAAGTACACTGACATTATGAAAATGTCACACATAAGCAATCTGAAACCTTGGCAGCTATGAAGACAGAATTACCGCCGACCCTAGAGGGAGGGCAGCTAACCCCTCCCGCGGGCGACAGACAAAGGGCACGGCAGCAGCAGAGCGCAAGAGGGCGCCAAGGAAAGGGTCAACGAGTGACCAAGAGGGTTGGGTTCAAAGGGCCCAAGCAGGACAGGGGGACATGGCCACAAGCAGTTAAAAGATGTACCTACATCAGCATTTCAATAAGAATAGCTTCTCTTTACCCTTCCGAATTCTCACGTTGGAGCCAGGTCTCAGGGGTACAATGTGGGTCTAGCGTACCCGGTAGGGCCACGAGTTGGTAGCGCTTATATTGTATATTTGTATCGCGCTTTAAGCCACTTGTACGGTTTAGTTTAAGAGAAGAAATATCAGTTAACAAGGGCCAGCATCGCAGTTGCCGGCAACAACCGTAACTCTAGATGTATTAATCTTGTCACGCTCTCACTGCAGCTTGGCACAAATGTAAAGCATATTCAGTTTAGAGCAATCCTACGGATCAAAATTAATTTGTATCTGGCTTCGAGATTTGAAGGCAGGAAGGCTGCGAGGAAATTAAGGCGGCGAAATGCAGCTGAATCCAGTTCTTTAGAGGGTAACACTTGTGCAGTTACACTTATAGGACAGTGCGCGGCAAATGTTTATTAATGACAGCCCACTTGGTGAAAGAGTAAGGCTTGAGTCGTCTCTGCACATGCTCTAGACATGAAATGCACTCGTTTCATAGGCTTGTATGAGAAGTTGGAGCCAAAACTAATGACCTCCATTTCTGTCCCAGTTTAGCATGATTACTGGAAGCGGGGCATTAAGTGAAAATGGTACACAGACCGGCAGCAACAATGAAGTTGTACAGAGAACGTTGGTGATTCATTTTCCTACTCGAAGAGAGATCAGAGTCTGGTCTAGTGGCAGTTTAGACTCAAATACAGTAGCGCAGAGGGTTAATATGCCTGCTGAGAAGGACATGCATCCTGCAGAGCACAGAACGCTCGGGGCGTTATGGTGTTTGTCACAGAGATCCTTTGTTCCTTGCAGTTCATAAGTCACAAACCTAATATAGCACAAAAGGCCATGAGCTGGCATGAAAGAGCTGCATGCATAACTGCAAAGTTTAGAACTTTATGATTTTCCCCAGTCTCTAATTAGAGGACGAAAAGTGCAGTGAGATGAAAGCTGAACCAGACTAAAGACCTCCAGCTCTGTCCCGGTTTATCAATATTACGGAAGGCGGGGTATTTAGTTAAAGAAGGTACACGGGGAAGTAGTCGGTGCAATCCTTAAAGACCGCTGAAATGTTACATTGTTCATGAGGGATTAGGATCGCTGAGAAAACCAGCGCCTACCCATTCTTTCAACACAGCACCATCGTGAAAGGTTGCCACCGGCAAAGGTAATCGCATGTTGCAACGATGCTGCCGGAGAGCTAGGTTACATGCAATTCCCAATAGAATAAATGGACAGCGAACCTGCTTAGGATCACATTTACATATTAAGCAGGGGAGCAGAATATCCCCAAAGAGGTACATCGGAGGCATTGCGTGAGGGCACTATACCCAAGGACACTGCAGATAGGCAATTCAGCAGCCAAGGGAGCTGTTACCGCACCTGCCACATAACTATTGGTTGCATATCCGGTGTCTATCCAGTAAGGGCAAAGGGTGACGCACAGGGCCAGGTCAGTTCTAAGGTTCCATCTGAGCACCCTTCAGTTGACAATGGTGTTTTTTTCGAATATGGCACAGATAGGACTGGGAGGAAGCCTGGGGCCAGACGGGTTCATATTGGCAAAATAACTAATAATACGGCCACAACATTAGAATATTATGGTGCATAATTGCCATACAGCGATGCAGGAGACCGCAGAAGTCAGGGAAGCAACCCCCCCCCCCCCCACGGTTGTGTCCACAGGGAAAACACAGATGACAAGGTTCATCTGACTAGCGTAAATATTGACGGTTCCTCCTGAACATCATAGCGACACATCGTAGCAACACTGGCACTGCTGGATTCTCTTATTCTTGGGGGAGCGGTCGGTGGTTGGTAAACCACCTCTAGCATGGCGGGGAGTCAAGAGGTTTAACAATAAATATCTTCATATAAGGACATAAAAGGGCAATTGCCCGAAGAAGATCCTTGGGATGCCTTACGGCACGGACTCGTGAGACAAGTGCCCTGACAAGGCCCTTGGGATGCCTTACGGCAGGGATACTTGAGGGCAGACAAAAGGGTAAGAAATGGTCAGCGCTGGGCGGACACAACACGTGCAGCCAAGGCATGGCCATGAACACCATACATTCAGTAGCAAGTTGAAGCCTCAAAACCGTGACTCACTGTACCAAGTAAGTGGCAGAAGAAGAGCTGTCACAGCAGTAGAAAATTATTTATGACGACCTTGGAGAGACATTATGACTGTAAGGATAATGCATTGCAGGATTAGGCAAATTATGGTTAATAATATGTAATAAAGTGTAAGATGTACACTGTATAACCTGTTATGGAAATGCCTTACATTGTAGTCCAAGATAAGCAAGAAATTAGCATGTTAATGACCAATGTGATCATGACACGTGTGTACCAATTTTTGGTATGAATAAACGGGGGCCGTTCCAACAGCACGAAAGGTCTTGGTGTTCATAATTGACGAGAAAGTAGGAACGGTGTGAGGGCCCGTGAGATGCTTGAGACAAGTGCCCGGACAAGGCCCTTGGGATGCCTCATGGCAGGGATACTTGAGGGCAGACCAAAGAGTAAGAAATGATCGGCAATGGGCAGACACGGCACTTGCAGCCCAGTCATGACCATGGGGGCCAAGAACGCCAGACATTCTGTAGCAAGTTGAAGCCTCGAAGTCGCGATCCACTGTACCAATTAAGTAGCAGAAGTATAGCTGTAATAGCAGTTGAAAATGGTTTATGACACCCTTGAAGAGACATTATGACTGTAAGGATGATGCATTGCAGGATTAGGCAAGTTATGGTTATTAATATGCAATAAAGTGTAAGAGGTACACTGTATAACCTGTTAGGAAAATGCCTTACATTATAGTCCAAGATAAGCAAGAAATGAGCATGTTAATTACCAATGCCACCATGACAAGTGTGTATCAATTTATGATGTGAATAAACTGCGGCCGTTCTAACACCACAAACGGTCTTGCTGTACATAATTGATGGGAAGGAAGGAACAGCGGGAGGGCCTGTGAGATGCTTTCACCGCTGGGGGGTTAAAAGAACAAGAAGAATGCAAGAAGTATATGCCTCTTCCATAAGGCTAGTGTCTATATAGGCAAAACTTACTCAGCACTCCTCCTGTTTTTTCTGTTTAGTGTTACGACAGGGAAAAGGAGATGGCAAGCCACATTATAGGCAATCAACACATATACTAGTTTTTGGTATAGTGCACATCCCGAACTTCATAACTTCAAGGTGCTGCCTCCTCAAACCCTCCTTTCAGAGAGGCACGCGCACTGGCTGCATTTTGACTTTGGGCATTGTACAGGTAGTCAACAAGAGGAGAGCCCATGTTTGAAGTGGGGGAGTGGGCGGTGCCAGTGAGAGAAGTGGGCGGTGCCAGTGAGAGAAGTGGGCGGTGTCAGTGAGAGAAGTGGCCTGCACCAATGAGGAAGTGGGTAGCAGCTTCCTAAGAGACATTTTGGCCAGCTGAACTTTTTTTTTTTTTACACATTAAGCGCTGCAAATAGATATGAACTGCAGTTATATGGTTTAAGGCGTCCCCCCAGCTTTTCGCGATTTTGTGAATCGTGTATTAGCAGCAAAATTGGCCAAGGAGCACGATGCCCCCGATTTCATGCCCAGGTGCCATGAAAAAACTCAAAAGTGTAGCTTCCCTGATTTATTAATTCTTTTATTGCCTACTGTTTCCGACTACGGCACACTTTGAAGTTTCTCTGCGTGATGGAAAATGGCGTGTCTTTCTGCTGCTTACCCACCCTCCCAAGACATGCTCTAAATAATGACATGGCCTTTCTATGCTCTTCCTCCTCCTCCCTGTAACTGGAGTTGCTTCAGGAAGTGGGGAAAGAGAGGAAGCCAGGCCTCTATTAGTAGTTTCCAGAAGATCAACGCAAGCTTTTCACCTGTACTGAGCTCTGCTATATTTTAACTTTTCTTTTTTATTAATATTCCTCACTTCATCCATCACTCTGCCCACTAGAAGAGTAGTAAAAATAGTTAAACCATAGCAGATCTCACTCCAGGTGAAAAGCTCATGTTCATCTTCTTTATACTCTAAGAATATACTAATACACTGCTATTAGTGAACTAAGAGGCAAGTCATTTGTTATGTGTTCCCATTATGTAGCCCGGATTCTTATTGCCTAGTATTTGCTCAAGATCACACAATTTGGTCAAGCAGGATGCTGAAGCAACATTATAGGTTATTACATAAAACACAACAGCGCTTTTTGGACAGCATACACCCTGAACTCACATATTTGAAGGTAATCTCATAGCTGGTAATGAACAAAAAGGAGGCTCTGAAATAAAGTATTTGCAAAAGATCAGACAATTTGGTCAAGCAGGAAGCCAGGATTGATCCTCAATTGTTCCATTGCATGGTGTGCAATTCAGCGACTAGATGGATATCTTTTTATGACGTAAAAGGTTAATGCTTTGTCCTTAAGTCTTGGAGGATGAGATTAGAGCGCGAGTGACGAGCAAAATGTTGCTGTGATTAGGAGAAGATACACCATGTTGTTTTCCTGCAGATTCCCATGTTATTAGGACAATACTAATAAATGTCACTAAAAAAGGTGTTGCAAAATTAGAATTTTTGTGCCGCAAAATTTCCTAATCCATGTTGCTATATCTTTGGGTGGGGGGGGGGTCTGCATAAACCGTGCACCACTCTCTCATAATTCTCCATCCATTACACTGATAAACTCTAAGTCCCATAACATGATAACCGCACCTCAGTGGTCATCATTCACACTTCCAACCTAGATCCCACGCAAGAAACACCACTTTGGGGGGAGACTGGTTGGTAAGTCCTAGTATGGCCAACACTGCATTAGGTGGGAAATGATAGACCTTTTCAAACTAGGGATAGGAATGGAGAAACGAGAAATCATATGAATAACTCAAGTGAGTTTACATTACGTAACTCACAGTTTTTTCAGTTCCTACAGCTAAGGAGCCTGCTGGACTATCTCCAAATGGCCACTGGCCCTCTTCTGGAGTACAAACTTACAGAAGCTGATGCAGACATTGGAGCCCCTGGAGAGGGGAGGAATTTCACGAGATATTATTCCCTTGTCACAAACACACCTAACCACTAGACATTCTAAGCAATAAGTGGCAGGACAACTTGTGGGCCTTGGAAGATGATGAAGAAGGGAAGCTAGGATGGCTCCACGCATCCTGACTGTCCCGTCTCCGTGTGATCCAGATTAATTGCACGGGTCTATTATGTGGAATCCCACATTGGCCCGCTGCTCAACAGAGATGGGCTCTTTCTTTCTCATGATATGGACATGTCCAAGCAGCCAGTGCTTCTGAAAGGGCCCTCTCAGCTGGCTGAAGTTACTCATGCGATTGCTGCTGCTGTTGTATGAAAATCAATAAAAAAAAAACACACTTCTAAACACACACCCTACAACTGCACGGTGTAGAATGCAACCCATGAAGGCGGGTGCATCAGTGCCCCAAAAAAGGGTAGTAAAGTAAGCCCTATGTAAATGTTGCAATACAATACAATACAAATATCCAACTTTCAGGAAATCAGAAACCAGGATAACTATTTACACCTGTCAATGTTTATAGCTCGCCCAAATCATAACGAAACAGAATTCAATTCTGGATGTGATTTTGCAAAAGGTATCAGGATGTAGGCATTAAAAGACCATAACCTTTACACGTTGAACACATGCAAGCAGAGGTTTGCCAACATTAGGTTCATCGCAGTGGCTGGAAAGATTGTTGTAGAGTGAAAACTCTGTGTCCACTGAAATCCTAGTGTCTCTGTGATGGAAGCAAGTGCCGGCCTATGTGATGATTTGTGCTAACCGTGATGACAGATTTTAGTGAAGGGGCGCTTGTCTGCTAAGAAACTGACGCAGGCTGTCAACATCTGGCATGAGACCAATGAACATCCATTTTTAGATCTCGCCTACTAGACTTCTTTTAGCGGTCTGCAGGCGAAAGCCAGTTTTGGACCATGCCAAAACCTTACAATGGCTTAAAGTGCTCCTATTGCTTACCATTGGTTTTCTTTATTGTCACTCATCTGGTTGCTTCTTGTTCAATGGCTTGTCTTCAACTTCTCATGTTTATCCCTTCCTTGGAGCATATCCTCTTTAACACCCTTTTACCTAGATGACTTGTATTTTTCCACTGCTCACATTCAGGGAACTGCCTTTTTCTTTCCACACTGCATGGCAGCGCAATTGTTCTCCTGCTCTCTCCCCTGGGTTATGTGACACCACGAACATCAAACTACCCCCAGTACACTGTGTTGCTCCCTCATTTCTCGCTTCAAGCTCTCCTTTTCTTCCAGACCCCTCTTTGCCTTTTTTTTCATAATATTTTGGCAATCCTTGTGCCCAGTCTCAAGCGCCTCTGTTGCTTCCTTGCCCCCACCAATACCCCATTGCTTCCCCCTCGTACCCACTCCTCCACTGTTACCGAAACTCCATACCATTTTTTGGGGGAGGGGGGTGGGAGAAAGCAGAGCACCCACCATTTGCTAACAGGAAGCTTCACAGTGCGAAAAGCATTTTCGCTACAATTTTTTTTATTTACTGATCCAAATGGTGTCCATCTTGGATAGGTAAATAAATTAAAAAAATAGCACCTGGGTCATACCCTAGACGTCGGCAGCAGAGAAATATGAATAGTTCAGCAATACCAGCAAGGGGGGACAACTCAGAGAATCTCGTTGTGTGGGACTAAGAAAGAGTCCATAGGCTAACAGGGCTTAAGCATATCATAGTGTGAACTGGGTCGCCAAGGATAAAGAAAGGTCAACTGTGTTGGACAGAGGAAAAAGCATATAGAAGAGCAGTCGACCGGACAAGGGCCAGAGCCTGATACAGACTAGCTAAACTGCAGAACAAATTCTCAGTGGGAGAGACCACTGCTCCCACCAGCTAGAGAGGAAGGGAAGATACCACAAAAAGCATATGCTACGGTTCCAACAAAGTAAAACTGCACACAGTACTGGGAAGGCAACCGGAGCCCCAGACATCCTGGAAGATTAGCAGGCATCTAAAACTGTCGTACAGGGAGAGGCCTGAACACTCAAACACCAGTAAGGAGAGGCATCTTCATCTAACATGCCAGTCACTAGCACAGTGCGGCTATCCCCCTTGCACTACAACACAATCTTAGAGGTGATGGTGAACTATTCGGAGGAAAGAAGGGGTTGTGGAAAGCAAAAAAGTAACCTGAATAAAAAAAGAACGGAGCATGGAGGAAGGAAAGCCTGCAGGCATTCTCTTCAGGAGCCACAACTGCCAGTTCATTGCGGAAACCATGGACCAGGCCAATTTTGCACAGACACCTAGAGCATTAAGAGTAAGTCTGGGCGGTGAACTCCGCTCGCGGAGTTTGCGGAGCTTTCTGCACTCCGTGTTACGCAGAGCTCACGGAGTTCCGAAAACCAACTCCCGGCAAGATTTTTCCTCATTCATGATTGTCAACATCAAGTTAGCGAGTGCGAGCGTGGAAAATCAACCTCCCGGCGAGATTTCTCAACGCGGGTGGTCAGATTTCTCATTACGAGTGGTCGCGTATGCAGTATGCAGTTGAGAAAGCTGCCGCTCGAGTAAAAATCTACTCGAGCTGCTGAAAGGAAGCAGCGCCTGCTTGCGCTGTGTATGGTGCCGTTCGCGATGATTTCACAGTGCGGACAAGCACCTGGCACTGAAAATCACAGTGAACGGCGTTTATCTAAAACACTCCGCTGCTCGCGGAGCTCCGCGTAGCGAGGCAGACTTTATTTGCACTCGCGGAACTCTGCGAACTCCACCCAGGCTTAATTAAGAGCTCTCTAAGTGACACCCAGCAGCATAAAGCCAGCCAACCTCCCACAAAGGGAGAGAGAATGACTTGATTGATCTATGAGATGGAGGGTCAGAAAGTGGGAAACAACTCAGCAGCTGAGCTTGTGGTGCATATCCTGGCCTAAATTACCGATGCTGTGAGATGAGGTGTATGTTTGCATTCACCAAGACACAATTCTACAATAGCTAGTCCTTTAATGGACCATAATCTACTGTAAATTGGTAAAGGAAGAGCCCATACTGTGGAAAATAAGGAGATACTGGTCCTCAAAAGCCCGTTTCAGAACCTATTAACTGCATATGAAGTAAGGAAGAAAGAAACAAGCAAGCTGCGTGTCCAAAGGCAATGGTAAGACAAAATCATAGCGGCGCGATATGTCATAGACCCAAGACAGAAACACTCTGCTCGCTAATCTGGCGAGAAGGACGCCCTCACCAGCAAGAGTGATAAGGCAAAGTCAACAAAGAAAAAAACACTGGCAATTTTACAGCAGAAATGTTTTCGGTTGTCTTGACAAAACAGCAATAATGAAACATTTCTCAGAGATCAATTTCTATCATCTGGAATGGATTTTTCTCAATGTCTGCAGTTGCCTTGTTCAGTCTGTTGCCTCACCTTGCCTTTTCAGAGAGGGAATTACATGGTTAAGGCTGAACCCGTGTCTTTGCTGTCAGCTTTTTGTAGCTACTAAATCCATACATCTCGGGAAGAAAGATGGTATTGATTCCAGCTCTTGACATGTGGCTGCATCTGCATTATTGCATACACTGTAAATTTCATTAAACAGCCTCATAAGCAATGGCAAACCCACTTTATCTGTATAGCATTTTCCGTTTTAGGCAAGACCTATTGGCTTTGCCAAAGCTGCAGTAAGTGCTGCATTTGTATTTCAGCATCGGCCCAAAGGCAAGAGCCGTGAACTGATGGTCGCGCCAATTCGTATCAGCGACCCAGCAGCTTAAAGTGGTCCTAGTGGCACAAATAGTTGCTCAAATTGTTTCCATTAGAAGAATGACCCTTGGGTGTATGGCAATGCGTCAGTATAGCTGTAAAGTGAATGAATGTGTCATGCAGTAAAAAATAACTAACAATGTACTGCTTTTTGTATTCGATGCACATGTGAGCTAAAGAATTGAAAGTAAGTGCGATGATTGAGCGTATTTTTCAGATTTTTGTATTTCAGGCAAGTTTGAGATAAAATACCGAAAGTGATAAAAAGTTTAATGATGGAGTATAGTTTTCAGATGTGAAATAGTTCTCATGTATTACAATGGAGCCTCCTCATAGGAGGTAGAATGATGCACCAAGCAGTCAACAGCAGGAGGAAAGAGCTGTAAAGTGCTACCAGCTGATCCGAGGTGTGGCTGCTGCTGGTTCAAAGCAATAGAGGAAGGGGACTGAGCCAAACAACGCAGCGCAGGGGGTTGAACTAAAGCCAACTCTAGCTAGTTGGTAAATAACACATCAGACAGTTCTGCTGTGAAGTTTGTTCCAAAAAAGAAATGTGCAACTTCCTCTCCCTCTTACCTCATATAAAATGGTATGGGCACTTAGTAGCAATACTTTTGTGCCTGGCTATATTACGTTTCAGGACAGCAGCATTGCAGAACACAATGAATGCATCAAAAAGCAAGTGAAGTCATTTTCATAGTGGAGAATACGAGGATTTCATCAGAGAACACAAGGAAAAGCCCAGATCTTTCTCGTAGCATGGGATTGTAGCATTGACCTATTTTACTATGTAACATTTGATTGGGCTTCAAATGGAAGAGAAATAAAATAACTTAACACGACACTTCATTGAACAAATAATTGTAAAGCCTGTATAAGCAATTTGCTCATCTCAGTGATCATGCTCTGATTGAATTC
Source organism: Calotriton arnoldi (assembly GCA_963921515.1). Taxonomy (NCBI): domain Eukaryota; kingdom Metazoa; phylum Chordata; class Amphibia; order Caudata; family Salamandridae; genus Calotriton; species Calotriton arnoldi. The sequence continues at coordinate 1,826,723 of CAWUFW010002314.1, read as the reverse complement.
TGTACTTAAGTCTTTCTATTAGCGCTTAGTGCACTAACTAATAACAGACTTAAGAGAATAGAACAAGGGGTAGGAAGGAAGGGATGGAGAAGAATAATAAGACTCTGGTTACTACACATTAGTCATTACTGCTGCCTCTAAACTCTTAAACTATGAGGTACAAAGAAGATATTTCCAGTTGCTTGATGGCCATAAGCCTCAGGGCTTTACCCAGCGCCTGCCACCAAAGTATCCTTTTTTTCTCTCGCCAGAAAAGTATGTGGTGGATCTGTAAAGCTACAGCTCTTCTCACTGCTCTGTGCCTTCAGTTTTGCTAGGAACCACAGAGAGGCCTCCAGCCCACTGCCTATAACGCTTTTTAGATAAGCTGGAGATCTCTTCTTCTGTTTTGTGTCATCCCGCTCAGGTTACAAAATAGCAGCCCCCAGTTTCATCCATCAGTCCAATTTCTGTATTTTGATGCTGCCTGAGACACCGCCTCATGTTGTTGTGGAGTCCCCAAGTCCACAAGGCCAGTTTCAGATCCCGCATATCTGTCTTTGTCCCTCTTATCGGCAACCGTATTACTTTGCAGGGTTCCTGATGGTTGGTGTGCTCTTACTCCAATTTCTCCTCACTAAGAAGTTGGATAAGCACCAGATTCTCACCCTTTTCCATGTGCAGGATGCTCAAGATCCTCAGTCTTGAGGCCCTGACAATGTAGGCCAGAGTTTACACTTTTCTCGCTAAACAGATCAGAGCAGAGACAGAGCATTCCTTGAAGTCCACCTGACATTTCCTTTTGACCCTCAATATGAGTTGGTCAAGGGCCCCTAGCCTTGAATCCTTCCAGTTAACTTGAACACTTAGGTCTTCTAGGCATTTCTTGATCGACTTTCTTGTCTATGCTCCTGAATGTTTCTTTCATGTCTTTTAGGATGATGTGAATTAGTGTCTTGTGGAGGGTCATAGTAGCAACATCGGGGTGGTCCAAGATTAAAAAATGTCTTTGTTGTCGTAAGCTCCCTTGTGTTTAGGCACTTTAAAGCAGCATCTTGTGCTCTGGAACAGTCAATCCTCTAAGTTTTATACCTTTCAGGCTGGGTGGATATATAACGTTAACACATTTTTGGATGAAGAAGGAAAAATCAGCAGCCTTCATGCATTATATGGCCTGCAAGGTCAATACAAACTTTGCCATCCTCGAAGAGATCTTACTCCTATTCCCTGGCTCAGAGTTGCAACACACAAGGGATGCTGTGTAAGGCCTTTCTCCTGCAAAGACAATTCCCCAAGCGCTCGCAGAATGCGTTTTCAGGCCACTTCTGTCATGCGCCAAAATTGAGGTCAGCACTCCAAGGACACTCACCTTGTGAGATACGCTCCACAGCCGCTCCTTCATCCCTGCTCTCCAAGCTGCAGCACCATCTAGGAATTTGTCAGCAAGGGACAGGAAAGTCCATCATGCATCGAATTTCAGGCCCACACACATCAAATAAAAGAATCAGAATCAGATGATTCCAGGCCCTCACCAGTTCCGGGTTTTGGTTTTTGATTTTTCTCCTACAGTACAGGGCTCTCTCATCCGCTATCACACCGCCAGGCCTCAGTCATTTCAGGCGTCTGGTTTAGCTTACACGGCATGGTACTCTTCTCTTGTACCTGTGACTACACCTCCAAGTGAAAGGAGGACCTCCATTCAAGGATGGGGGGGAAGAGGTGCTGTTGGACAGAATCAAGGAGCTCACATCTTCTAAAGGAGCAGCCTGTGCTTGATGGAGGTTCGGGGCACTTCCCATTCAAGGGTGGAGGATATTTTTTCTCTAAATAAATGGTAAACTAAAATGGCAACAGTTTACCTCTGGGTCATGGTTAATGTGTTCACTGCCCACAAGATAAGTGACTAATTCTTTTCTGAACAAGATTTTAGTTTCCTCTCGGTCATTCTCTGACCCTTAGCTTTTCCATCTCCAAAACTACTTCCCATTCTGTTCGACTTGTTCAATGCTCCAGTGGTGTAACACAAAATGAGGGGTCCCCCCGTCAGAATGTGATGAGTGGCCCCGGAGTCTTCCATATCTCTCAGATATTCTTTGACCTTGGCCTGACGGGGGCCCCTTGAATGCTTGAGAGACCCTTGAAGTGGTAGAGGCCCAGCTACAGAGCAAGGGCTGCAGGTGCTTGTGTTACGCCCTGGCTGTGTCTGGTTCCCATTAAATTGGTGTTTCTCGGAATTATTTTCTATTTTTTTGTCTTGTTTCTAACCACAGAAACTCTGTTGCCCTGTAACATTAAGACATTAAGAGCAGATCATTAGCAAATACTGCCTAGAAGAAAATCAAGCTTCAGATCGCATTGCAGCACTGAGACAGTCAATAGCCAAGGTTTTTTTTTTGCAGTTTTTACATACCATAAATGTGGGGCAAGGACATTAGTGCGCTTTACATGAGCATCAGAGTACATTACACAAGGTCAGATATATTTTTTGGGCACTGGGAGATTAAGAGATTTGTCCAAAATCACAGCATTTTGAGCTGGCGCCGGGACTCGAACCTGGTTTCCCAGCTCCAAAGTCGGCAGTTCTGGCCATAATGCACTCAATGCCCCCTTTCCATACTTAACATATCACCAGATTTTGACACTTGATCATTAAGCGCTCATCATTAGCCTCTCAAAGTTCATCTGTCTCAACGGTACTGTATTTCGTTGGTTTGTATCCTATGCGCTTACTCACAACTTTCCCGAAGTGAACTCCTCACAATGGAACAACTTGGAATTCTCATCTCCGAACAAAGAATCAAGATTCACCAATATGCAGATGACACAATTGTACATAACAGTCTCTACAGTGAATGACATCAGCATTTTCAAGCAGTGCCTCTCAGTCATCCAAGCAATAAAGTGCCTACCTCAAGCCAAAGCCAGCCAAGAGGAAAGTCGCCCTCATCACCAATGACATCAACTAACAGCAAACACAAGAGGGGTTCTGCTAATACTCTCCATGACATCGGAAGAAGTCACACCACTAGTCACCACAAATGCAAACTCATCTTTTGTTAGCAATGTCTTCTCCTCACCTACTCCCCAATCTCCTTTTCCAGGGAGTCATTCTGCATCCAGAAATGAACCACTTAATAGAGCGTAAAATAAATAAAATATATTTGGAGCAACTACGACTCCTGTGATATGCGGCCCCAGAGAGACGACCTCCCAATCACATTTTCAGATTACTAAGCATCTTGGTCCATGTTTTTTCCGAGGCATAGTGGTTCTGCAGAAATAAGGCCTGGATGCCATGAACTTCAGGTATGATTGCATGACTTTCCTTATTAAGTTACCGTATATTGGTAAAGCCCTTGGCCACATACATAAACGCATCATACAAGAGCAATTTAAAGTTGAAGATACTGTCATCCATCCAAACATTCACTGGATGGCCATCAAGCAAGCAATGTAACGCAGCTGCCACCCTTCTTCCAAATAAAGTGCATAACAAAATCCATGGATGGACTGGGACTCTCTGGCCTGCACGAACCAGAACACAATCTCAGATAGCCTGTAGCACTAGAAGCCCATATTAAAGGTACATGTGTACACTAAAGTGCTAATAACACAACATGCAGCATCTGAAGACCAATCCGACTGTTGTGTCCTTAAGCTAGGAAAGATTATGACAAGATCTGGAAAGTGTAGGTTTTAAGAGGGGAAAGGTACAAGACTTCAGTCCCAAAATCAAAGATGGTATTGAATATTTTCCTGTTGATGTGCCCATAATCGCTGCACTAAGGCATGTTTTCTGATATTAGTTTTCCATGGTAGGTATATTTTATTCCCAAGCCTTGAGATGTTTGCAAACCAATCAGATTTCTTGCGAGCCGTACTGGTTGGATGCAGCTCAAAACCCAGTTCTTAGGAAAATATGTTTATTTTAGAGACACAGAGACCCACAGTGTCTACAGTTGTTTTGAAAATGCGGTGTAGTGTGACTGACCTGCTGACAGGAATAAGACTAATGAGTGTACACTTGATCCCTTGCAGTGTAGATTACCAGAGACACTTAGAGTGACATTCAAGAAAGTGTTTCATGTTTCAAAACAGAAATGAAAGAGGCGGACATGTTCCACTCTCCTTTCCTGTGCACCGTATTTTGAATTGTGTCCCTTACACCCCCCCCCCCATATCTTTGAAGACTAAACTTTGGAAATAGATTAAGTGTTTTTTTTATTTTTTATTTTAAACCATATTTTATTGGCATTTGGATATTGTCAATACAAACAGTTGTTTGTACGTTCTTTCTGGCGTACACACCTTGTCTGTAACATTCTCTGGCATGCCATCGTCAATAACCCCTTAATCACAGAACTATCCCCCCTCGAGTTGCATGCTAATAGATAGAGTGTGGTAAGTACATGGTAATGGGTGGTCGTGTGCGAGGTCCCTAAGAATCGTGTGCTATCCCGCTGTACCCTCTAGTGGTGCGAAGCCGGTTGTCCCTCTTGCCTGCCGACTGGGTCTGGTTCAGCTGCTCTCGGAGTGCTCGCCCCACTGAGAGCGTCTTGGTCAGTCGCCACTAGTTCTCCCACGAGGTCCTCCCAGGCCCTGGCCCTCTCCATCTTGCCTAGTCCCCGGCTGACCTCTCGGAGTAGCAGTCTCCCTTCTGCCCCCGCCCATCTTTCAAGCTCTCTTCTCCAGGTGGTGAGTCTCGGCCCTCCCGGCGCCTTCCAGTTCCTGGCTATCTCCCGCTTGGCTAAAATATAGGCAAGGTCCTGAAACTTTCCCGTCACCCTATTTTTGGCCGTGTGAGGGAACCACCCTAACAGGAAGTGTTCTGGGGTCTGTGGGAGTTCTTTGTCGATCAGGTCACCTATTACTTGTCTAATTTCCCCCCAGAAAGTTTGCAATAGTGGGCAGCTCCAGAACATATGGAGTATGTGCGCCTCTCTTTCTCCGCACCTCGGGCAGGCCGCAGAGTCCGCACCAAAGTACCTCCTGATACGGACCGGTGTTAGATATGCCCTCTGCAGCACATAGTAGTTAATTAGTTTGAATCGCGCATTCCTAGATACTTTCGGGGTACGTTCTAGGATTTTGTCCCATTCCTTCTCTGGTATCTGTTTACCTAGGTCCTCCTCCCACTGTGTTCGCAAGCGCTCCAGAGGTTTTTGCATATCCCTCCGTATTGCCTTATAGAGGCAGGACACGTCTTAATTCTTCCTGGTGACAGTGCAACGTACCGGCATCCCGCTAGTGCTCTCGGCTCTCCGTCCCCTCCCCTCCGTCCTAATCCTGCGCGTTAGCGCTCTATGCTTCAGGAAATGACCCCCAGGTAAATCATACGCAGTCTGCAAGTCTGCAAAAAGGGAGTAGCGTGGAGTCTCGGTATAAGTCCCCCATCTCCCTTAGTCCTGCCTCAACCCAATCCTCCAGTCCTGCCCAATGTTCCCCCTGTGGGAGGTAGCACAGCATCGTGAGTAGTATATCAGGAGAGTAGGGAGTAGCAGCACCCACCTTCCTCAAATACCTGGTCTAGCAGCGCACTATCACCCTAGTCGCAGTTGTATCCGCAGCTGTGGTGCGACGCACTCGCAGGAGGATTTTTGCCAGTGTGGCAGTGTCTGGTGCAGTAGGACATTGCTCTCTGTCCGGGTTTCGGTCCGCTGCCAACCATTGTATCAGCCAGTATAGGTGTGCCGCTAAATAGTAAGCCTTGAGGTCAGGCACCGCCAGCCCACCCTCCGCCGTAGGGCGTCGCAATGCTGTCAGCGCCACCCTCCTTCTGCCTGCTCCCCAAATAAATGATGTGATCTTTGAGTCTAGCTCCTTGAACATCGCTCGCGGTATCCATACCGGCAGAGTTCCAAAATAATATAGTAAGCGTGGTAATGTTACCATTTTCAGGACCGCCACCCTCCCAGCCACGGACAGCGGAGCGTTCCCCAAAAATCCATCGCCGTTTTCACCGACCTCATTGCTCTCCCTACATTACCGTCCAATAAATCCGCCGCACCATGATATATTTTAACTCCCAGGTACTGCAGGCAGTTGGGCTCCCATCGTAAGTGATCCAGTGTGAGCGGTGGGGGGGTATCAGGCGCTAGCGGAAAAGGCTGGATTTTTGCCAGTTAACCCGGAGGCCAGACAGTGCCATATCGGGCCAGCATGCTGCGCGCACCCTGCAATTCGTCGGCCGTGTTGCTTAAAAATATCAAGAGGTCGTCCGCATATAATGCGATGAAATGCTGCCCCGTTACAGTCTCCAGGCCCCTGTAGTCCTGGCCGTTCCTGGCCCTGCACGCCAGCGGTTCCATAGCCAGGGCAAACAGGAGCGGGGAGAGGGAGCATCCCTGCCTCGTGCCTCTCTCCACCCTCTGTCTAGATGAGATAATCCTCCCAGTGCGCACGCGGGCCGTGGGGGACGTGTAAAGGATCCACACCCATGTCAGGAATCCCTCTCCCAGCCCCATCCTGGTCAAGACCTCATATAAATACTGCCACTCCAAGCTGTCAAACGCCTTCTCTATATCTACTGCGAACACCGCCGCTTCATGTTTATCGTACCCTTCAGAGTCCATTACTGCCAGGAGCCGCCTGATGTTTATGGCCGTGTTCCGCCCCGGGATAAACCCTGCCTGATTCGCGTGCACCAGAAGGGGCATGTGCAGTAGGAGGCGTATCACAAGGATTTTACTTAGGATTTTATAGTCCATGTTCAGCATGGACAGTGGCCTGTAGGCCGTATAGTCATGAGGTTCCTTCCCGGGCTTGGGTATGGGGATAATAAGGGCCTCTCTGGCGCTTTTGGGCAGCTCTCCCAGCTCTCGGGCCCCCTGGTACATTGTGACCAGTTGGGGGGTCAGCTTGTCCACATATGTTGCATAAAATTCGGCCGGTAAGCCATCTGTGCCCGGGATCTTGTTTCGTGCCATGCCCTTGATAGCAACCCGTATCTCCCGCTGCGTGATATCAGCCCCTAGTAATTCCGCCACTTCAGGGTTCATGACTGTCAGCGGCAGCTCAGCCAGGTATTCTCTGATTTCTGCCGGTTCGCTTGTGCACGTCTTCGTGTAAAGTTTGGCATAGTAGCGTGTGAAGACCTCATTGATCTTGTCTGGTGTAAAGTGTCTGCTCCCCCATTCGTCTTCTACCTCCACCAGGGGAGAGCCCCTACTTGTCGGGTTCGTCAGCCACGCCAAGAGCGAACCTGACCTGTCTCTCTCAGCGTGAGTACGCTCTAGGTACCTCTTGTAGTCGAAGCTTCTAAGCCTCTCTGTTTGCTTCGCCACTTCTTCCTTAGCATCCAAGAGTGACGCCTGCAGATCCGGACGTCCTGGCCTCTTGCGTTCTACCTCTCTGAGCACCAACTCTGCCTCCTCTACTTCACGCATGATGACACGCCTAACACCTGTGGCCCGTGTAATACACTGGCCTCTCAAAACCACCTTGAAAGCATCCCATTCCGTGTTCTGCGATGCAGCCGTGCCCGTGTTAGTTTGAAAGTAATGCGCTATTTCTCCTCTAATCTCCTCTCTAAAGACCTGGTCTTCCAGAGTGTCCGGGCAAAGCTGCCACGTAGGGATCACCGCTGGCGGATGCGCCCATTTCAGGGACATGATCAGCGGATTATGGTCCGAGATGGTGCGCGCGAGATATTCTGCGCCTGTGACAAGGTGCTGAGTGTCTGCTGAGCAAAGGAAGGCGTCCAGGCGTGCGTGCACTTCATGGACAGCTGAGAAGTAGGAGTAGTCCCTTCCCTGTGGGTTTAAGGTACGCCATGAATCTATCAGTACCCAGCTCTGTCTCCACGTAGTGAATGCCTGGGAGGCGCGCGCCGCCTGGGAGTTTTGCAATGGGGGGGTGGGACCTGTCCAGTAGTGTGTCATCTACGCTATTAAAGTCGCCCCCTGCTATAACCGTACCCGCAAAATACTGTGCTAGTCTGTGGTTCAGTGTCGCAAAGAAGGCAGGTTGCTCTACGTTGGGGGCATAGAAGCTGATCAAGTTAACCTCTCGGCCCTCTAGTCTCCCCTTTACTGCCACGTATCGACCCTCTGGGACTACCACTGAGTTTAGCAATTGGAACGGTACCCCCGCTTGGACCCATATTAACGGCCCTCTCGCATAGGCCGAATAGGTGGTGTAGAAGAGCTGCCCCCTCCATCGTCTGTGTAATGCCTGCCCTTCCTTCTGTGTTAGATGCATTTCCTGCAGGAGGACTATCTTGGCTCCCCGTCTCCTGATATATGAGAGGACCTTGTGGCGCTTTGACATGGTATGCATTCCCCTAATGTTCCAAGTCATACATTTATAGTGTTGTTTGTCAGCCGTTGTCGTGGGATACAGTGGTCCGGCCGCCTCCCGGGCTGGGTGGTGCCCTCTGCTCGCCCCCCGCACTCAGTTCCATATAATGCCTTGCATAGTGCAACTCAAGGTTTCCCCCCCCCGTGTCAACAATAAACATGTTCCCCAACTCCCACTCCCCAGGATAAGCAGGAAAACCCCTCCCATCCAAACTAGTTCAAAAAGTCTACAAGTGACTGCTTGCAGTTTGATCAGTCAAGCTCAGGGGGTGGCCCTTCGTCAATGCTCTCCCAGTCTCTGCGGCCGCCATCCCCCGCTGGAACCTCAGAGAACCGCCCCTCAGCTGTCTCCCCTCTTCTACCCCTGTACCTTAATGTAGAAGCAGGAGCGTCTCACGGCAGTTCGGTTATGTTCGTCGCTGTCTCCCACTCCTCACCATTAGATGATGTCATCCGCCGTCTGTGGGGTGACAGGTGGCAGTGTCACACTCTGCGCTTCAGAGTCGCTGGACCGAATCTCCGAGCCGGTATCCGCCACCTCCTCGCCGCCCTCTGGAGGGCCCGGACTCCCCGCTCCACCGCTGATCAGAGCCACCACTTGCGTTGCACTCCGCCGTTCTAGTTGCGCCTCCTCCTGTGAAGGTGCCAAAGTCTCTGTCCCGGTCTTCCGGTTACCGGAGCGGGTTCCCCGCCTCCGTCCCCTCGTCGGACTTCGCGCTTGTGCTGCTCTTCCATGTCGGTCTATCCAATCAGACGCCTCCTGCGGGGTCCGGAAGAACTCCGCGCCTCCGGTCGTGGCAACCCGCAGCGTGGCCGGGTACTGCGTCACATATTTGTAGTTCAGTTGATGTAGTCTTCGTTTTACATCCCTGTATGATCCCCTTCGGCGCTGCACTTCTCGTGAAAAGTCCGGGAAAATGCACACTGTGGAGTTGTGCACTTGGATGTCGCCTTTGAGTCGCGCCTGGGCTAGGATGTGATCCCTGTCCTTGTAGTGAAGAAGTTTCGCTATCACCCGTGGAGGCGCGCCCAGCAGGGGGGGCTTGGCGGGGATGCGGTGCGCCCACTCCAGGGCGAAGAAATTCGACAAGCCAGTCGGCGCCATGTCTTCTCTCAGCCACTTTTCGAGGTAGTCCACCATGTTGCGACCTTCAATTTTCTCTGGCAGGCCCACAATTCTCAGGTTGCTTCTGCGTGATCGGTTTTCAGCGTCTTCCGCCCTGCCCTCCAGCGTCCGCACTTTAGTTTCGAGCATCGTCATTTGTTGTTGCATATGTTTGACCGCCGGAATAACTTCAGCCAGGTCCCTTTCATTTGTCGTGACCCGGTCCGCCAGTTTCTTGTGGTCTTCTCGAAGCAACCCCATGTCCAGGCTTAGAGAGTCAATTTTCCCTTCCAGGCGCTCGCTGGATGTGGTGATGGCCTGCAAAATGTCCTGTAGTGTGGGGTCTACAGGGTGTTCCGTCCTCGTTGCGGCTCTCTCGGTCTCGTCTGGAGGCCTGCTCGTTGCGAGTTCGTCCTTGTCCTTCCTTTTAAGGGGCTTCCCCATGGCGTCTTCCCGCCCTGCGATGCTCCGGGTGCTGCGTGTGCTCATGCGGTGCTGCCAGCCACCTCTGCGGGGCGTGTGTTTAACCGTTCCGGCGGGCGCCCCTCAGGAGGCTCCGATGATCCGTCAGCCGCCTAGGCCCCCAGGGGCCCTCAAACGCCTCTATCCCGGAGGGCGCGCCCCCTCGAGTTGGCTCAGCACTCAGGGCCCACCAGCGATCCTGCTCTTCTGCCCCTTTCTCCGTCCAAGGCGTCACAGAGAGCTCCCTGAGCTCGATCCCAGGGCAGCAGTCCCCGCGCTCCGCGGGGTCCGGATAGGAGTCCCTGGATGTCTTCAGGCACCCCCGCTCAATGCGTGTGTCCCTCCAGGCCCGTGTGGCACACGGGGTCCGCCAGCGATTCAGCCCTCTCACCGCCTCGCCTTCCAGGAGTGCCGCAAGGAGCCCCGAGGCCCCGCGCCCAGTATTCACCCAGGTGGTGGCAAATCAGATCGTGTGGCTATTGTCGCGACACGTGGTCTCCCCGGGCAGCCCCCAGGCACCGTCGCTGTCCCTCAACCTGTCAGGTCGCTCCGCCCTCCGCCGCCAGACTTACTTCACGGGCCTCCAAGCCCCGTACAGGATCTCGCCCAGGGGGCGGGAGGGAAGCACTCCAGGCCCCAAGCGGCGTCACATCAGCCTCTCGAGCTCAGGCTCCGCGGCCGCCGCCATCTAGGCGCGCCGCCATTTTGTCCTCTCGGTCCGCCGCGAGTGGCGCGTCCGTTCTCCTCCCTTGGGATCCCAGGGGGTCCCTCTGGTCGATGCTCCGTGTCGGGTGGGAGGCCGAAGGCGGGACACGTCAGTCCTCCCCTCCTGTGGTTTCGCGCAGGCAGTCGGCATTCGGTCCGGGCCTGTCAGCGCCCACTGGGCGCCGCCATCTTGGCCAAACGCCCGGTCGCGCTCACCTTATCTGATTTTCGGCGGACTAGGGCTGCAGGAGAGGCTCATTTCACCTCTGGCGCATCCCTGTTCCTCTTGCAACTACGGGGATGCGCTGTGGGGCTTCGGGCCCCGTGTAGGGCGTCAGGATGTCCGCGGATGGCGGCCGGCCGACGGGAGCTCACGAGCAGTGCTGCTCACTCCATCGGCGCCAGGCCACGCCCCCGAAATAGATTAAGTATTTTTACCATTGGCCTTCACATTTGGAAACATGTATGACAGTACAGGAGGTTGCAAAGTGTAACCGAGGGACTCCTTGATGTTAGAACAGGAGTTACAAACACAATGAAATCTTTCGGCCACCTTACACAACGTATGTTGTGGCATCGAGGCAAGATCCATTTATAAAACTGCCTGCATCACCCATAAAGCCTTGCACACTTCTTCCCCTCGTTACCTGGCGAATAAACTGAAAATGTCAGGAGGCTCGAGACCTTCTCGGAATGCAGCAAAGTTTCTGCTTGAGCCCCCCTCCTTCAAAAAGGAAAGATCGATGGCTCAATCGTTCTCAGGTAATGCGGTGAGAATCTGGAACTCGCTTCCGCCATTGCTCCGTGCCACTACCTCCATTCAGATTTTCAAAGCGGACCTCAAATCTCTTCTCCTTCAAAGACACTTCCAGAACTAATACCCTCATTCTCAGACCCCTCCAGGAAGCTAGTTCATCACTGTAAATTTGTAACATCCTTTTGTTCAGTCCCCACCCTTGATTGCTGTGTCTGATATTGTGTTATTGCCTATATGGTTTTACTCTACCTCTCCTGTTTATTTTTGTAACGTTCTATTTTATACCATTTTTCTCATGTAACGTAACTGGTTCTATTGTACAGCGCTCTGACACCTTCGGGTAAAGTCCGCGCTTTATAAAAACGCATTAAATAAATAAATAAATGTGTGCACAATTAGGTCATGCACATAAGCTTAGTCCATCCTGCTACCATCCTTTGTAGTCTCGGTCTCACCTATCTTTACACATACCTCTGCCATGCGAGGCGCAGCCTTTGCTCCAAGACCCAACTCTGGACTGAGACCCCCCACTTTTCGAAGCCCTCCCTTGGAGATCCCTCATTCTCCGTGCAGATTATGAAGCTATGGAACTCTGCCACGGCGCGGATCTGCAGCATTGGCAATCACCTTGTACGCCAAAGGATAATGAAAACTTGTTGTTTTAACCTGCAGCACGTTACTCCTCAGTCCACCTACGCAACACAAATGTACATGACCGGAAGCGCCTCCCACCAGCGTTCCCACCCACAAGCAAATTACCAACAATGAAAGAAAATGCTGATGGCACAACTCTTGCACTATCCTGTCGACTGGATCACACGGACTGCGATAAAACCCGGTACACCCCTGCCCCTAAAGTACCTGTCCTACTCCCACATTCAGGCACTGCCTCCACTCGCCCTCCTTTTGCCCAAATAAATGTGCTTTAAGTGATCTCTCAAGAGTACCTCTGCAAATTACACATGCATTAGCTGTAATACACATCTTTCTTAGACGCTGGCTAAGGCTTTCATCGACACAGCATCAAGTTCGCCACAACACACGAAAAGTTCATCTTTGTCCCTCATGCACAACACTTAACACTGCGTCCTGGTCGAACAATACATCTCGCTACTGCGCATGCGTGTCCATGCATGCGCTCCTCACACAAGACAGCACCATTCCCGGGACACAGTAGTGGCAGCGGAGGGTAGCAAACACATTTATTACAGTTTCCATTGAGGGATGAACTTGGCCTTCTAATATCACATGCCACTGTGTTTTCTTTCTCCTCCCCCACCTCTGGCCTTTTCCTAACCCTAACCATGCACTTGCTTGACAAGGCTCAAATACTGCAAGAGCAGCGCTGCGCTTCAGTTTCTGCAATTTAACATTTCAAAGTGGTGTCGTTACACTTGTTCACTTAGTCCACTGCCAGGCTTCTCAAGCTAGCAGCTCATTGGACTCTTCGTCTCGGATTTCCTGCTGCTGTGGCTGGTGGACACTGCAAAACAGCGATTTCTATGCCATGTCAGGAATTAGCTGGATTTTTAACCCAACCCTCACTCTAGGACATGATCAAAAATCAGATAACCATGGATTTTTAATACTGGAAACTGACAGGTTTACAACTATCCATACTACTGATAGAGAGAAATGTTCTTGTGAATTGTAGGGGTGCGTCATAATCACTGATAGTCCGCACCCGCATGTATTCAGACATATATTCGTATATATTCAGTTGTATATTCATGCATGTTTAGTAAAGAATGAATAGTTCACTGAGATAAGGTGAACTCAGCAGTATAATTGTGTTATGATAATCATGTAATGTAATGCTTATTGAATGATGTGGACATAATGCATAGAGAAATTAGTTCATGTGTAATAGTTGCAATAGTTTAAACGTGCACCATATTAAAGTTGCACATGTAATTCATGTTCGCATATGTATTGTAATGAAAATGCTTATAGGGAAAAGTAAGATGTGTGTTTAAAAAGTTATATGTAAAGGCCTGACTACATATATGCTTAGGGAAGGCCTGGTCTATTCTTATGTTAGCTTATTTTGTAGGCAGAGAAAAGTTTCTCTTGGTAAGGCTCTCTGGGCACAAACGGTAGATTTAATTAGCAGAGTAGAAGGTTTCTGTTGAACGTATCTCTTGTTGCAGGTGCAAGGACACATGTCTCGTTAGTAAAGACTAACTCTTTGTTTTCAAAAGTTAGAGAGATGGGAGGCATGGTACGGGGAGTGAAATGGAATTTAGGGATGATACTTTCAGCGGAGAAGGTGCCTGGGACTCAAGGTCATCGCAACCGTCCAGGATGAAGTAACCGTTTCGATGGAAAAGTACAAGAAAGAAGACCTAGCCAAGGAGGCGTGACAAAGGCGTGTACAATTGTATTGGGGTTTTGTATTAGGGATAGTGCCCTGAGGGAGGAGGCCAGAGAAGAGGTAGGGGAGACCAGAGAGGAGGTCAGAGCTGAGCTTAGGTATTATGTGATTGCACTTCTTAGGAAGTCTTCACAGCTGACACCTTTTATTCACTCTTGCCTTTGAAAATCGTTATGCAGGGATGTCACTAAGTGTTAGTGTAGGGACAGTAATTGATTTAAAGCTTGCTTAGATAAATGAAGAGCAACGTAGAAATTGGAGCAATCATAGCTTGGTTGATCCTTCTAGAACTTTCTATTCTCTTTATTCTGAGTCGGATGAGACTCCTGTGTAGGTTATTATTTGTATTAGTGCCCATCTATTTCTTTAACCTCGTGTTGAGGTGCTTGCATGTCCAGTTATTTTTGGCGATAATAAATTCTTAAACTTGAATTCGGAGTCAGTGGTCCTTTCAGACAAAATGAATGCTGTTATATAACCAGATGAGATTCTCTCCTTTACACTATTCAACAGGTAAAAAGATCTTGGCGACCAGAAGGTTCTTATAGATAATTAGATAAGAATCGGCGTTATCACTACATTAGAGCAATTCTAGTTTGTAATAATTTGCGTATTGTTCGCAATTAGCACATGGTAGAATGATTTTAATATATCCTGCATTATGTTTTACATTTATCTGCGTTGGGAAAATTACAGCTGTACACCAGGACAGATAACTTAATCAGTTGGACGTTTGCTGCTTGCAGAAAGTGATGATCGGTGAACTCGATTACCTGCAAGTGCCACTCAGCCTTTCATTCTCCTAAAGGTCGGAAAATTGAGTCGCGTAAAATAGTTATTAGCAGCATCCGTTATTTGCATCGTTTAAAAACGATAAAGTGTAGAATGAAGTGGTGAACAAAAAATGTATTAGGTTATCAGTTATTTCAAAACATCCACTAAAGGAGTCAATTATTTGCATCACAGCGTCAGCGAGGAGACCTCAGTTTCAATTAAAAAGGTAAGAAAGAAGTACTCTGAACTAGAAGCCCCCAGAGAAGCACTGGTCTTCTATGAAACCTGGATGGCAAGGAGTTCCACGAACTCATTAGCTCCAAAGCACAACTGCTGTTATTTCAACTCCAAATCCGAGGTCTATATCAATCAATCAATCAATCAATCATGTCACTTATAAAGCGCACTACATACCCGCGAGGGTCTCAAGGCGCTGGGGGAAGAGGGGGGTGGTGCTGCTTCTGATCGAAGAGCCAGGTCTTGAGGAGTCTTCTGAAGGCCAGTAGGTCTTGGGTCTGTCGGAGGTTGGTGGGGAGGGTGTTCCAGGTCTTGGCGGTGAATCGCAAATCACCGGTCTTCAAATTGTTCAGAACACTGTGACCAGACTTCAAGCCAGAAAGAAACCATCTGGCCTTCTGACTCTGGGAACACATCACTGGCAGGCACCCCACTTTCTTTATCCAACAAACGCAAAAAATTCCCGCAACGAATGAATCCGAAGACTGAAATGGCCACACTGGGATTCGAGGACACAGTAAATAAGTAGCAATAACAGAAATATATAGAGAAGTTAAGAGGCAAAAAAATTCATCAATGTGAGCCAATTGATAATGTGAAAAAAGAGAATATGTGTCTACAGCAGGATAAAGCAGCCTAGGATGTAAATGTCAAGCACAGCATCATTTTGGGATAGATGGGAGCCGTGGCACCCTCTACAGGTTTTGAAATGTAACTCCGACTTGTGTTGGTGGCAACTATCAGATATAGCCACCGCAACGGAAAGATGGTGGTTGCTTCTTCTACTCCTGCTCAGCCACCACGCTTGTGGCAGTGAAAGAATCCGTCAGGCTTTGCTCCCATATTTTAATGGGAGGCAGCCAAAACTCACTTATTATCGTTTATGAGGACATGCATGATCGCCACTTTGGAATAAGCAGAAACTACAGGCACACCAATGCTGCATGTGTTGAGGCTGTGACCGCAGCTACAGGGCAAACAGAAACTCACAAGGGGAAATCAATGAAGGGCAATTTAGGATTTCAAGAATTTTGGTACACCCAAAGGCACACCATGCACTGAAGGCTCAAAAATCTATACAAGCTGTACAAGAAGTGGAGACCTCTTCCCATCGCATCTTGTGTGTCACAGACTTGAGTTCTTGTGCTAGTGGGTGCTCCCTCATTTGTAGGCTACCAACCACCACATGAGCAGCTTGGGAAATCCTCACTATCCAAAAAAAGGCAGTCATAATCCACTCTCATTCCACAACAGCCTTGCCAAGCCTACTGGCCTTTAGAAAGGCTTTGAAGACGTGGCTTTTTGCTGGCTAGGCTCATTCTCCGTCAATCTCCCCTTTCTCGCCTTTGGACACAGGTAGGATTTCAAGTAGCGCCAGGACACCTTCAGGTAGCAGTTCGCGCTTTAGAAATGTCAATAACATTAACATTAACAGTTTAGGTAGTCCAAAATTAATAAAGTTCATATGTCCTGCATGCTGAGGCTTCATCACGCAGCTAACACCTCCGTGAGGGGTGTCCAGTTCGTGACCTAGACGGGGACGTACATTCTTTCATGTAATGGGGTTGGATCATCCCGGGGGGGAGTGGGGGAGGAATTCTTTGCTTCGCACCTACACACACTGTAGACATACACAGAGTAGGGATTGCTACCTTGTACTATATGCCTGCATATATACACTGTCTTAGCACCATGGTGGAACTATATCTGCTCTTTACTCTTTTGGTGCTTGTAATCACTTTCATCTGCTTCTGCCAACTGATTATCACAGCACATGTATTCTATACAATAATAACGTTGGTTCAATAAATATATTGAAAACGTCCCATTGTGTATTCTTTGTATACTTCTCTGAGAACAAGAGTGTACGAGTGACTAAGCGAAAAGGTTCTAGATCGGTTTCCACGATCCCTGAGGGATCAGGGTTGTCACGTTCAGTGGTTGCCAGAAACCATTCGCTCCTTGTTTGATTAGAGGGAGCTTATGGTGGAACTGTGAGCTAGCTGGTCTCTAGGCCAACATATACTACGGGGGTGCATAAAATCAGTCTAAGCACCTCACCCAAAGTTTATGTTGTCCACAAAGGCGCAGACCCTACGGATTAGTGGGAATTATACGACACTTCCACATGTGAAGTCAAACATGTTGTCAAGTTTAAGACTATCAAAGGAGTTAAACATGATGCTGTTATCTTACTCTCTCCTCCTCTATTCCTCTAAGACAACAATTTAGAAGCATAAATAACACCTTTTTTTTTTTTTTTGAAACAAACAAAGCAAATTGTCAAGAACAGAAACATTTTCCTTTGTGGTGAGTCCTGTGATCTTAATCCTTGTTTTCCCTCCTTCTCAACTGATCAGAGACAGGACTGGAAAACAACTCTCTAAAAAGGACAATTATCTTTTCAGAGAAGTCCAAGCATGAGCATCATTCCATGCACCTGATATCACGCCATCAATTGTGCCACTAACCTTCTACACCAAGTACTTATATTTTTTTCTGACCTGTAAATGTGAAGAATGGCATATGTTTCAATAGGATAGGTGGGTACTCTGAAACTAGGACAGCACGGACTAAAAGTACCAGAAAAACCATGAAGATAATTTATCCTTACTATGTTGTGCTGATTCAACTTCCCAAATGGTTTTGAAACTGTTTTTTATCCTAAAAATGATGGTAGGGGGAATACAGCATTTAACTAAATCAGCTTCAAGTAAATAGTCTGCAGGAATTTACTGGCAAAAAGCTACATCATTCTTGTAAGAACCATAAAGTGAACTACGCTCATAAACTGTACATTGTGCAGCCCATGTTACTTCCTTTAAATATGTGCAATGGTTACATGCCTTTGGAAGGCAACTGATGTTGACTGAGCTCTGGTGGAAAGGACATAACATGTTTCTATGTATGCATGTATGTGGCCTGAGTGGTGCATATATTGTGTGTAGGAGCGATCCACATTGATGGAGGCATATGGGTCACATTTTGGAGCCCCTGGCCTGATCATGTGCACAAGACAGAGTTGAGGTTATTTTCCCCAACGGTGAAAATGTATTGCTGACATTACTGAAGCTGGAAGGAGGAGACTTAGACACTGATTTGGAGAAAGAGGAGGAAGGGCTTCCTTTTGAAACTTGAGTAGGTCCTTCTGATGTAAGGAGCTGCTGATTAGTCTTCCTGAGCACTGTCATTTGGCAAATGGTGAGGGTGAAGGGTGGGGCTGCAGAAGGGTTGTTTAAGGGAGTCCGCCTTTTGTCTTTTTTCCTGATCGCTGGTCATAGTGGCTGGTGGTTGCCAGGTGTCCATAACTCACACCTCTTTGTGCCAGTGTTGTGGATGCTTCCAACTGCAGATGACCCTGCTGGGAGGAACATCCTTATACTGTCAGGAAAGGATACATGAAAAAAGAACCAACTCAAACCGTTTCTGAGAGTGCAGGCAAGGAATACATACTCAATGTCTTCTTCATTTATATAAAAGTAGGAGCTGCAGACCCACTTGTTCCATTTTCAATTATTTTTTAACTAATGAGGACTGCTCTGCAACCAGAACTAGGGTCTGTCTGACAGCCAACTTCCTAGAGATGAGGGGATATCACTTGCAGGTTGGGTGTGCTGAAGTGCCAGGAGGCTGACCTGCCTGAGCCGAAGAGGGAAGGAGAGTGCCAACCCTGCAGAAAGTGCTGACTACCAGGACGAGAGGAAACAGCCGGCACCGAAGTTGATGATCCATCCACCCTTAGAGATTCGAGAGAGATCGACTGGAATGCTCCAGGATCGGAGTGTTGACTCTCTTGCCATTACCACCAATAGTCAAGTGCTGAAGAGGTTGTACATGGTCCGGTTTGAACAGCCATTGTAGGACTTCAGAAGCATACAACTCCACCCCACACCCGTGAGGCCTTGCAGCCCTTGTACCCCATGGTCACCCGAACGGGTTCTGACATATGGCATTTCTTGCACCGGAGAACCATGTCTACGCTGGAATACATGAAGGATTATTTCCTGATTTCAATAAAATTTGTTACTTTTGCAATTAAAGAAGGAATAATCTAAAGAATAAAGAATAAATAGCCTGCCTTTTAAGTCAGGATATTAACATTATCGATCCTTATTCGGTTATTTGAGAATAACCATACAAGAACAAATAAAAAACATTGCATAAAATATCTGAGCAAACTAAGCTTACACTTAATGGTGCCCAACCGAAATCTGGTTACGAGAAAATTTTCCCATACATTCTTAATACAGTCGAGGTACAGCTCTAAGCCCTGGCACGTCTGAACCATAAAGTCACGCACAGATGGTTTCCCTAGTTCCTTAGATTCCCTGTTAGCCATAGCCAGTTTCTTAAACTCCTTCTTGGCCCAGACCCCCTCCCTTTTATTTAATAGCTGTGGGTAAGAGAAAATTCCGGTCGACCTAGACTGTTGGCCATATTTCTAATGTAACTCAGTCATGGTATTTTCAGGCCCAAGTTACAGGACAGACAGATATAATTTCCCTATTAAGATCTGCATGCTTGTTCCCCGATATTGAGATCCAAAGAAGCAGGGGGACAAACATTATACGATCATCTTCAAAATCTAGACCCAATTCCTCATGTAAGGCAAAACTCGAGCTATTGGGCCCAACTCCAAGCAGCCACCTGCAAAATGCTCTTCCTGCTGCAGAGAGAAGGTATTCTGATATCCCCAGATATGAGTCCCATATATTAGGACCGGTAGGCATTTTAGTTTATACACCTGGAGCAGGGCCAAGATTGGTTTGTTGCAAACTCTTGATGAAAGTTCAAAAACAGCGCTCACTGCGGCATTAAATCGAGCCTATCACTTAGAGATGCATGGTGACCAATTTCCCCGGTCAGCAAAGGTTACCTCTAGATAAAAGTACTCATGAACAACTTATTGACAGCCCTTTAACAACCACTTGACCTGGTTTACTCTGGGATCATGCAACCCCAGCCCACACAGCTGAGGCCTTGCAGCCCTTTTACCACGTGGCCACCCAAACGTGTTCTGTTATATGACATTTCCTGCACCCAAGAACATGTTTAGGGTGAAATACATCAAGGATTATTTCCTGATTTCAATAAAATTTGATTGTTACTTTTGGAATTAAAGAAGGAATAATCTGAAGAATAAATAGCCTGCCTTCTAAGTCAGGAAATTAATGTTAT
Source organism: Calotriton arnoldi (assembly GCA_963921515.1). Taxonomy (NCBI): domain Eukaryota; kingdom Metazoa; phylum Chordata; class Amphibia; order Caudata; family Salamandridae; genus Calotriton; species Calotriton arnoldi. The sequence continues at coordinate 1,806,855 of CAWUFW010002314.1, read as the reverse complement.
TAGAAGACATAAGCACGAATGCTATATGCCTGAGAGAGGATAGGCTGAATATTCAAATCCCATTGAGAAGCTGGGTCTCTACTGGGTAGATGAAGACATAACAATTAATGAAATTGCTCTTTCTCTACTTCATCATCTGGTGAAATGCAGCATAACAGCAAAAAGATAAAGCCTGCAGGGATCCTGAATCTACCACTGGAGTAACTCTTATTTTTGATTGAGGCTCCAGTGATGACTAATCACAGGTAGAGGCCGATGTTCCAGACCCAACCAAATCTCTAAAACCTTAAATGATCCACCCTCAATCTTGAGTATGAAATAAGATTTTGATGGCACGTATCCAACTTTAATTGGAAATGGAATGTTTGTTTCTCAATTTATCATGAGGCACTCGTGCATGACTATTTATTCTAAACTGGCGAACAGATGGGTGACGAGTTCAGTGATCTCTGGTGAAAGGCCAGGGTACCATCAGCACAAATATATTTTCGCCTTTAGCTCCCACTTTCATAACAGAGTACTTATTTTTCATTCTGAATTACTGGCTAGTAGTGTTAACCCAGTGGAAAGAGCTATGGGGGTAAATGGAACCACGTTTATGTTCCCCTGTCCCATTGAAGCATCTCAGTTTGCTTAAACCCTTCCAGCTGCTCTCATTAAAGTGAGGTTGGTCACTTACGGGGCCAGAATATACTACACTGGATACAGCTTCTATACATGCAGCCTCTAACCAAAGGAATGGATCACACAATCACAGTTGCGTTGAGTGCATTGATTTTGAGTGCAGTGGCGTAGAGTGCAGTGGTTAGAATAGAGTGGTGTAGAGTGCAGTGGTGTAGAGTGGCGCACCATAGACTACAGTGGCATAGTGTGGAGTGGTGCAGAGTGGAGTAGAGTAGAGTGACATACGGTGCAGTGGCGAAGAGAGCAGTGGCGTGGAGTGGTTTGTTTCAGAGTAGAGTAGAGTGGTGCAGAGAAGAGTAGCGTGGTGCAGGACAGAGTGCAGTGAGCTAGAGTGGCATACAGTGCAGTGGTGCAGAGAGATTATAGAGGCGTAGAGTGGCTTGGCATGCACCAACGTAGAGTGCAGTGGTACAGAATAGAGTGCATTGGGGTACAGTGCACTGGCATAGAGTGCAGTGTTGCAGAGTAGAGTGGCACAGAGTGGAGTGGCATAAAGTGCATCACCGAAGACTGCAGTGTTGCAGAGTAGAGTGGCGTAAACTGTATTGGCACAGAGTAGGGTGGTGTAGAGTAGAGTGGTGTAGAGTAGATAGGCGTAGAGTGCAGTGCCGTAGAGTGGTGCAGAGTAGAGTGCGGTGGAGTGGAGTGGTGGGTAGTAGCACAACGTGGAGTATGCATGGTGTGGTAGCGCACTGCCATAACAGACAACACATTTTCAATTGAAATGACCATTACATTTCCACAGACATACAGTTTTACTGATAAAACTATATGGTGCTTAAATGATAATGTGTGGAAATATCATCACCAAATGTTTTGATTTGTTTTGGTCGTATGAAAATATATGTTTCCACCGCTCTTCAGAATTACCCAAAAATGTGCTTCCTTTGTTCTTTCCTAATTGGAATATATTCTGAAATATCTGCACAGCTTTACAGACTTTAAATTTTGTTGTGTGCTCTTAAAAAAAAACCTACAGCCTTCCTCCAGCACACCCCCAGTAGCCATCATGATTGTCACATAAATCCTCTCAGTTTGAAGTCAGCGCTCCGGAAGACAGCCTGACATTTGACCTCTGTCTCTAAATGCACAGCAATTGTAACAAAAACAAGGTTTAAAGGCCTGTTTTTAGAAGCACCGTTAGAAGAATACAAGGGTCCCTTGTAAACAGGCTATGCTCCATGGAAGAGACGAACCCAAGTCAGCAAATAGAAAGCAAGCAAATGTGAGTTACAAACCACAAAGCCAAAGGTAAGCAATGGGCAGCATGTATTCCAAGGGAAGCTTAAAAATGTCCCCAAGATGTCTTTAGCAAACCAGACAGCTGAGCTGCCTGGTAGGCTTTGATCTAAAAAGAGAGAGTGGTCACTTTTGTAAGAATGCGTAGTAGCCATTAGATAACATGTCAACAGACTCAAAAAACAGAGTATTTGGAAGAAAATATTAAAATGATACTGTTTTACATACCAACGCAGATATTTCAATAGCTGAGAATAAACAGGGTGATGTCTAAACTTAAGGGTTCTGTGACGTAGGATTTTTCAGGTGACGCTGGAAATGGAGTGCACCACCTCCATAGAAGTGTTAAATTAAACATTGAGTATTGGCAGGCTAATTTGTTTATATACAGGCACATGCATCAAAGTAGGATTTTGCGAGTCCTTAATTGCGATTATTAAGATATCGCAATTAAGGACTCGCAAAGCCTATGCATGTAGGAATCGCTATAAAAATAGCGATTCCTATACATTCCTTAATTGCAACTCGCAAACTTTAGTGCATTTTTCAAAGTTTTTTCAAAATACCGTTTTGTTTTATTTTACGGTAAATTGCGGCCCCAAATAGCGAAATCGCTATTTGAAAGTGCTTCTTGCATTGCATTTAAGGAATCGCAAATTGCGATTCCTTAAATGCAAATACTATTTGGGGAATCGTAAAAAATTGCGATTACCGAAATTGCGCATGCCAAATTGTTTGATGCATCGCAAAAGCCCATTTTGCGATCGCAAACTGCCGATTTTTGCGAACCGCACCGTTTGCGATCGCAAAAAGCTTTGATGCATGTGCCTGATAGTTTTTAATATGGCTGCTGTTACTGTTTATATAATGTCCAACATGTTGCAAAAATGTTGTTTGAAACAGTTAAAACTGAAATGTGTAGAGTTAATACACAGCACAAGAGCTGGTAGTTTACCAGCTTACCATGGGTACAAAAGAGAAATGTAGTGATATTATTAACATTGGAGCTGAACTACCAATGTAAAACATTGAGCTCGCAGGCGGGAAATACTTACAAAGGTTCATTTTTCCAAATGTGTTTGTGTAATTAAAGGAATCCTAATTCAGCCCACAAACATCTCTATGTACTAACGTACCCATGGCAATTAAAAGTTTGAAAAAATGGGTAATGAACAGCATATAAAAAAACAAAGCAAAGGGAAAGACAAAATAAATGTATATCAGTCGCATAACTTGAACATGCTTATCGAGGCCAACAGATAATAGTATCCCATGTTCTACTGTATTAAACGTTACAGAATACGACGCAAGGTTCATGAATTGAAATATCCATACATGACACCATGACTCTCGTTGGGACTTTGAGCCTTTTTGAGCTTTTGTTTGGCTACAGTTTCTTCCCATAACAGTGTAACTAAGTGAAGTCCTTCTTAGTCTACTGTCTTTTGATCTAATGCACCAATTTAAAATCACAACAATTCACTGTATGTCCCAAAAATGGTAACTGAAAAACACCGAACACTGCTTAGCAATTACAGTTTAACAACCACAAAAAAACAACAAAAAACATGGCCTTCACTGGTATTTTAAATGTGGCCCCACCACAGCCATGCAGACTGCTGACCATTAGAAGGCCAATGAGTGGGTAGTGTCACCCAAGGAGGGCAGGCTTGTGCTCCACAGGGACTTACATCTTCACTTCTAGCACCCAGAAGTGGCTTCATAAGGACTACGAGTCATCAACACTGGGGGCACAGTGAGGTTGACACTTGTTCCTTCAAATAAAAGGGGTAGTGATGTCAATTCACACTTGTTACCTTTAGCTGCCATGTACTCCCTTGAAGTTGCTGCCTTTCCCTTACACACTCACGAACTTGAGATGTGAAGAACAAGTTACTTACCTTCAGTAACGCCTTATCTGGTAGAGAGTTTATCTAGCCGAAGATTCCTTACCTTTGAATTTCTCAGGCGTCAGACTGGATCCGGAAGATTTTTTGAGCAGTACCCCCGCGCGCCGGTAGGTGGCATTGATTAGCTACGCGTCCATCATCATTGTAATCCGTGCCGGAGAGACGTCAAGGTACCTATATAGGTGCCACCTGGGCGCGCTGACGTCAGTTACTTTTTCACAACTTTCCACTCCAGAAGAGCAGAGCCATCAAGTGCACTGACACTGGTGTGTCCAAACTAGGGCCCTGAAAGCAATCAACCATGACCCTAGAAACCTGTCCACAGAGCGGGGAGGATGGGTGGGTTGGCAAGGAATCAACGGCTAGATATAGTCTCTACCAGATAAGGCATTACCGAAGGTAAGTAACTTGTTCATCTGATGGAGACTTCTAGCCGTAGATTCCTTACCTTTTTATAGATACCCAAGCAATTCCAACCCATGAGGAGGGTCTGTGGACAAATTTAAACTAGGAAGTCCTGCAGGACCAAACGGGCGAAGAGCCCACTCCTGTGAACCTGACTGCCCAGGCAATCATTTTTAGTAAACGTGTGCAGATATCCAGGTCCAGAACTCAGCGTGGTAATGCAGTGGACGCAGCTTTAGCTCTGGTGGAAGGCGCTCAAGGCTGCTTGCTTGCTAATGCATAGTAGATCTTGATGCCAGTGCGCTTCTGCACAGTGCGCTTCTGCCCTGCCCGACATTTCTGTGCGCCAACATACCCCACGAAGGGTTGGTCGTCCACCTGGAACTCTCGTGTGCGGTCAAGGTAGAACGAAAACACTCGTTTTGGGTCCAAACGGTGGAGTCGCTCTTCTTCATTGGAAGGATGTGGAGGAGCACAGAAAGTGGGCAAGGTGACAGATTGGACCACATGAAAGGGTGTGACCACTTTAGGCAAGAAAGAGGCTCTAGTGCGAAGCACCAGTTTGTCAGGGTGAACCGAGAAAAAGGGAGGCTTGGATGACAAAGCCTGCAGCGCGTTCACCCTCCAGGCAGATGCAATTGTCACGAGGAAGGCTGTTTTAATCATGAGCAGCTAGAGGGGACAATTGTGAAGAGGCTCAAAAGGAGCACACATCAAGAATGTGAGGACCATATTTAGGTTCCACCGAGGCATAATAAATGTAGATGGGGGAAACTATGTACAAGGCCCTTCAAAAATCTATTTACAAAAGGGGATTTAAATAAAGAGGGTTGGTCAGGCAGCCACAAGAAGGCAGACATAGCAGAAAGATAACCCTTCAGAGTGCCCAAAGCAGAGCCCTGCTGGGCAAGGGTAGGAATAAAAAACAAAATATCAGAAAGGGAGGCAGAATGTGGGTCAATAGACTTTTCTGTACAATATGATACAAATCGTTTCCAACAGCAGGCACATACCATTTTGGTGGAGGGACGCCCGTTTGCCAGAATAACATTGGAGACTTTGGGAGGTAGGTCGGAAACTATCAACTGCCGCTGCTCAATCTCCATGTAAGAAGGCGGAGAGTTGACAGGTTCAGGCGGAGGACCCTCCCCTGCTGTTGCGACAGAAGATCCTTCCGAAGGGACAGCCTGATCGGAGGATCGATGGCCAAACTCAGTAGCTCGGGATACCAGATTCTCAGTGCTCAGTCCGGAACCACAAGGAAGACTTGGGCCTGTCGTTCCCGATCATCATGAGCATTCTGGGCAGGAATGGTATGGGCGGAAAGGCGTACAGGAGGCCTGAGCTCCACTCGAGCCTAAAAGCATCCTTGAGTGAGAGGCACCTTGGACACTCCAGCGTGCAAAACTGCTGACATTGTGCATTCTTAGCAGAGGCGAACAGATCTAACCAAGGCTCTCCCCACTGCTGAAAGAAACCTTTCGCCGCCTCGAGTTGGAGACGCCATTCGTGATCCGCTAGGTATCGATGGCGGAGTTCGTCTGCCCTCGCATTCAGGGAGCCTGCCAGGTGTTGAACCACCAGGGAAATGCACTGCTGTTCCAGCTATGTCCAGAGATGCAGGACCTCTTGACAAAGGGTCCACAACTCTACCCCGCCCTGTTTGTTGCAGTACCACATGGTGGTGGTGTGGTCCGTGAACACTTGTACCAGCCTTCCCTTGATGGAAGTTAGATAGGCTTTCAATGCCAATCGGATTACTTGGAGCTCCAACAGGTTGATGTGAAGTCTGAATTCCACCAGAGACCAGAGTCCTCTGATCTCCACCTTGGCCGCCCCATCCCAGGAGTGATGCATCTTTCACTACTGTGAGACCTGGTTGGGTAAGGGAGAGGGTCTGCCTCTGACCCAATCACAGTTCATTAGCCAGCACTGCAAATCCTTCGCAGGCCCATCCGAGATCTGGACCAGGTCGCAGAGATTCCCCTGATGCTGCGCCCACTGGAACTTCAGGTCCCACTGCAGAGCCCGCAAATGCCATCTGGCACAAGTGACCAGCAGGGTGCTTGAGGCCCAGCAGCCTCAGAGTCAGTCTCACTGAAATCCAGGATAGAGGCTGAAACATAGGCATCATAAACTGTCTATCCTGGACTCGCCGCTCTGAAGGATAAGCCTGAAACTGCACCGTGACTAGAACAGCTCTGATGAAAGGGAGTGTCTGAGAAGGAGTATGAAAACAGTTTATGAAAACCGATGGCAGGTTTGCAGGACCTGCAACCAGCCCTCATCTCATCTTAGGCAGATGGGGCTGGGAAATGGGTAGCCCGTTTAGGACAACCTATAGACACGGGAAGAGGGAGAAATGCAGAACTTCCAGACAGCTCCCCTTCTTCTCAAGTAACAGAGTGGTACCAGGAAGACCTCCAGGAAAATGGCATCCAAAGAACTAAGGGAACCCTGCCCATCCAACCTTGAAATTACGCCCGACAAGGAACCTGACAAAGTTATGGACAGAGTTCCTCGATGGCCAATACTCTTGGGTATGAAAAAAATACACCGGGATCTGGTTAAATTAGCAAATACTTAAGAATGTTGAAACTGTAGCTCCCGGTTCCTACATACCATTAAAAATATTAAAATCCATTTATTTAACCCAGGGCTTAAAAGACAGACATTCTGATCCTATTTCAGCTGAATGTATTGGAGTAAAACTGTCCACCAAGACACTATAGCATTTTATGACTTTGATATTTTTTAAGTTCCTATTATTACAACAGTAGGGGGTAAAGTTTTCCAGCAAAACATGAATCCAGTAATAAGTAGGTGAAGTTAGACATTTGTTCATACCATCACTCAAGAACCATGCTAAATCTATTCTCCCTCCGGTTAGTTTAATCTACACAGACTCATTTACCCTTGGTAAGAAATCCACAAAAGGCCATGCATGCCCCCTGCACTCTGGTCTTATTTAAAAAAAGAAATGTTTGGTCTAAGAGCATGGGTAAAATCAGTCATGCACAAAGCAGCAGCTGTGTAATGTATGTGCGCATACAGTGCTACTTCTAACCAGGGCCGGACTGGCAACCGAAACTGGCCCTGGCAAACTGCTCGGCCGGCCCCCCTGGGGGGGAGGAGGGGGTGCGGCCGAGCTGTTCGTTAGGGCCGGTTTCAGCCGATTTTGTTACAGGAGGGCGATATTGCGGGCCCCGGTAACAAAAACGGCCCCCCAGGGGCCTAAAACCAGCCCCCACCCTGGCGGCCCACCGGGGAAACGCCCGGTGCCCGCTACGGCCTACTTCTAACGCACAACCCCAGCAGGAAAGCAACGAGCTTTGAGCAGAGGCGAGAGCCCAGAGGTACGAGTCCAGATCATTAAAGGAGGCAGCCATCGAGTACGTTCCTACTGTGTGCAGTGCTTGATTCGTGCTGGTGCCGGGCACTGGCACTCGATATCTTGGGAGCAGGGCTCATTTGAAATCATCAGACTTTGACCCAGAGAGAGAGAGAGAGAAAGGCAGTAAAGGGAAGAGAATGACAAAGTCAGGAAAACAGTGCCAAAGTGGGAAAGCAGGAGCCAAAAACACCTGCAAGAGCGAGATAAAAGCACAGGGACTGTAGGGTGGTGGAAGAATGAGGCGTGAGGTGGAACACGCATGAGGCAGCCTTGGCATTCAGTAAGTCCAGTCATTCTGGAGAACTGGCGGTAGGCTCCTAAGCAAAAGTTTGGGCCCCTGCAATTATCATACAAAATACACACTTAATGTGTGGCGCTTTCATACTGCTGAGAAAAGGGTATCTGTTAGAAAAGCAGCTAAACAAAGCAAGTAACCAGCAGAAAATGTCCTTCTTGAAACGCTTGCTTACATTCTACTTAAACCTGCTGCTCATAAATGGAAAAGTGATCAAATCCATCCAACTAAACCACAGTTTAAGTCGAGAAGCTAAAGTGTATGGTCCATTTTTACACAATATATTTCAGCCACCCATCAATATCAAATATCAACAATCACTTCACTAAACTGATCACCAAATCAACCGAGCAATATTGTTCCACACAGAGAAACAAACCAGTTTCGGGAATGTACTATGCTAATGTACTATGTCAACAGACTCCAGTACATATTACTTTGTATTATAATTATATTGATTTGAGTGTAAAGCAGAACATTTCGACAAACCAGTCCTAGGACTCCCATTTTCCCCAACACACCCTATTAAAGAAAGTAATTCCCTTCCTAGCACTGAACGCAGCCCTCCCCATCACTGCCAGTTTATAAAGTTAAATTAATCGAGTATGCAAATCTAAGACATAGGTGTGAAAATGTACAAAAATACTTGTCCGGTAAACAAAAAAATTAAAACCCTGGTCCCATCTGGAGCCTTGCAGTGTAGGTGACAGACTATGGCAGCAATTTTATTATGTCAGAGGTCTGGTAATAGGTTCTCTGATTCTGCCACGGCTTCTATTGTATCAGGTTTTGGCTTCCAGAAAGGCTTTAACTAATGTCGCTCTGACTCGGAACATATCAGGACTATATTTATGCCAAAATTGGAACATTCCTCATTTCTGCATACTCAGTTTTTTTTTTTATATTGGGCTCTGTATAGGTGAGCTTAATAATCGAGGTAGGGGTCTAAATGTGGCAGTATTTTCGTAATGCTGAACTTCTAATTGCAGCAGCGAGTTGGATAGAACCTGTTCTAATTGAACCATTTCTCTAGTTCTTGCTTTAGTTTGTGAGGAAGCATCTAGTGAATGGCTCTGGCTAATTTACTTTTAAGCATTCACTCAATTTCACAAAATATTACGGTAAGTAAAGCAGGTACACTAACTCCTCAAGGTCTGGTCAGAGTCTAAATGTAATGGACCCAGCCCTCAAAGCTATTGGTGTGTGTAAGTTTGCTCATGAGTGCAACAGTCGGTTTTACGCTCCAAAAAGGATTTACTCACATGAAGATTTTCAAGTGAGCAAATCTATTTATAGGGACTGAATGTAAACAGGAAGTTGTAATTGAAGAGTGGAATGCTTTGTGAGGTTGCACATAACCGCAAACTTAAATGTTTAAGGTTATTTGCAAACTCCTCTCCACCACTTTCGCCCATCTGAAAAAAGGTCAGAAATGTTACTCCTAACAAGAGAAGGGGTTAAACTTGTTCCAGGCTGGTAAGAGAACTGGTTTCCCCCAAAAAGATCAGGGTACAAGGAAAGGAGTTTCTCCATGGGGGACTATACCTCCGCATAGAGAAAAATGAAGAAAAAATGTAATAAGTGAATTTGCATTTGGCTGGCAGATTTTCCAGGAGTAACTATTCTTCTGTATTGTAGTAAGGCCCTCTTGGACCCACTCTGGTTCTCCATTTTAGTTTATATTGTATGTGTTGTAGGCTGACTTCGTTTTAGAAAAGTTGTTTTATTAGTTTAGGCTTGCTCCATAGCACAATATTATTCTCAGAAGATTCCGTACATGCTGCTCGTTTTTAGACAGCCTTTCTTGTTATACTTTCTGTACACTTCGTTCAAAGCTAAGAACAGAACATGACAGCCTAGAATTTGCGTTGCCCATTCGGCGACGGCTTCTAACATCTAGACAAAGCATTGCATCAGAGCTGTATGTCGAACACAGTGGTTTTATTATATAAACAGTGCACTGCCACTTTACAGGTCGGAGAGGCACTCCGGCTACGACTGTCCTGGAACAAATGCTATGTTTGACATCAAGCTCTGCTTATGCTGATCTTCCATCCTGCAAAGAGGTATTGCCATTTGCACATCAGGTCTATTCCTTGGTCCAAGTATGGGGCTAAGCTAACCAAAGAAATCGGGCAGAGGGTACACCCACTATGCTCTCAGAGTTAGGGAAGTGTTGGACCTGGCCCTCTTTGCAGGGTAATCCCCAAACTTTTTGCCTTCCTCCTGTATTTTTCTGGCTTGGGTTTGTTGGCTTTAGAACTCTGGACACTTTACCACTGCTAATCAGTGCTACAGTGCAAGTGCATGTGCTCTCTCCTTCAAACATGATATGATTGGTTTACACCTGTTTGACAAAATTAATTTATATGGGATCCTATATACCCAGAACCTGGAAATTAGATGCTACTAGTGGGCCTGCAGCGCTGCTTGCGGCACCCACAGAAGTAGCCTTTCAAACCCGTCTCAGACCTGCCATTGCTGTGCCTGCATGTGCAGTTTACTGCAAAAGTGACTTGGCATTTAAAGTTACTTGCCAAGCCTGAAACTCCCCTTTTACTGCATATAGGTCACCCCTAAGGTAGGTCCTAGGTAGCCCTATGGGCAGGGTGCTGTGTAGGCAAAAGGTAGGACATGTGCCTTTATTGTGTGGCATGTCCAGGTAGTGACAAACACCCTATTTCTTTTCACCACAGTGAGTGCTGCTCCTCTCATAGGTTAGCATTGGGAATTCCCTTACATGTCTGTAAGTGGCCATGTTTGGTATGTTTGGAATAGTGGTGATAGATACTGCTTATGGTGTAGGTGGATTTTTCATACTATTGTAGAAATGCCACTTTTAGAAAGAGGGTATTTCTATGTGCTTATGACTCTTTGTACTTTGCAGCTTAACTCCAATCCACGTCTAGGGCAGAGTGACAGCTACCCTTTGTGCATACTTTCCAGACAGCCTTCACACAGGGAGGTTGGGGTGTAACCGGGTTACATCAGCATAATGAATGGTCTTCCTGGGCTGGAAGAGAGGGAGGCGGGCGCACTTACATTTGTATTAGTGCCCTGACCTCACACAAAGGGCTCGTTTACCCCCTACTGTACACCTGGAGCCAGAGCTGGGTTGAAAGGGGGTGTTGTGCACTTTTAAGTTTGTTTTGAAGTTACCTCCACATCAAAGACATTTTGAGTATAAGTACAGGGGCTCTGACCCCATGATTTTAGACACTGTGTGGAACTTATAACCAGATGCTGCTGGCACTACATACTGCACCAGAGGACTGCTGTGCTGCCAAGAAAACCACCACTTGGACTTTGCTTTGTTGTGCTGACCTGCTTGCGTACTTTGCTGCTAGAGAAACTGCCACTCAGCTGCGGAAACCAGTGTGCTGGCCTACTGCCTGTCTCCCTGCTTTTGTGCCCCCCAGTTGTTCTCCTGGGACAGGCGACTGCCCAGAATTGGCCATGGGACTCTGGGTCAAGCTTCACCAAGTCACCTGCAATTAGCATATGGTGAGCGCTACATTGAACAAATCAAGTTTATTCAGAAACCAGCCCGAGGTGAGCGCTGCTCAGCTTCCTGATTTGGGAAATAGTGCATGTGGAGCGCTTAGTTTGCCTTGTTTGAGGTGTGGGCTCATAGTGGTGGACTCTGAAGTGTGTAGTGAGCAGCAACAGCCCCTCTCAGGTCGGCCCCGCCGAAACCGTGTTACCTGGCCACCAATGGCGGGCCAAGTCCACGGGGATCTTGATGACGGTCCAGCCCCCGGATCCAGCATGGCACCCGAGCACGGCTGCACTAGGCTGAGAGATATCCTCAACGCACTCCCTCCTGCAGGAACAATGCTGTAATCCTTTGGGCAAACAGGAAAACCTCCAAGCCGGTGACGCAGGCCCCGTGCTCAAGGCCCGCCAATTCTACGGCATTCACCTTCCGTCCCGCACTGCACCAAGGTGTGTTGTTGGCTGCGGAGTCCCCAAGGTTGGGCCGTCCCACAGAGTAGGCAGTTGGTGAGTGGGGAGCAGTGCTGCCATCCTGCGTTCCCTTCGCGGGCAGCGCCGCTTCTATTTTGACTTAGAGGAAGTGACCCAGGTAGCCATAAAAGGCTCCGGGCTCGCCAACGTGTATGGGACATTGTCTGTGCAGAAACGGGGCACCAGAAGAGGTCTTCCCGCTCATACCCACAGTGTGTGTGTCCCCCATTGTGCTTGGAACATACCTTGGGGCTTCCTGCCCTGTTTTCACTTGCCGCGTTCAGAAAAGCTTAGAGGGGGGTCTTTCACATAAATTACCACATTACCTATAGTAGGCGTACAGGGGCTCCTGTGGCATATGTGGTATGCCCACTTACAACCATTGCACCGGGGCACACAAAAATTACTGTAACCCCCGCTAATAGGGGCGCAAGGGTTCCCGTGCCCACATGGGCTTGTTGTTACTGAGATGTATGGCGATACTTCATTATTTATGTTCCGCTGGTGTTATCCGGTAATTTATGTATTCTGTTCCTAACCAAACTGCTGCATTTTTAGCCCTGATGTTTGCTAATGTATGTCGTTTTGATATTTGCACCGTCAGGATAATGAGTACTGATGCAGGATTGCATAGTATGCACAGCATTTATTATTCATGTCGTTTTAGTCTAAGATGTATGTGTAATATATTTTGCATTTAACATAACATGGGTGTTGCGCAAATGCTTTACACACTGTCTCTGGGATAAGCCTGACTGCTCTGACCAAACTACCAAGGGGGCGAGCAGGGGTTATCTTGGATGTGTAACTCCCTTACCCTGACTAGAGTGGTGGGTTCTGCCTGGCTTAGGAGCATACCCTAGCCAACCAGAAACCCCATTCCTAACAGGTAGTGATAGGTAGAAATATGTATATAGAAATCAGACTGCCATGGTTGGACTGTTTATTCTTTTAACCATGTTCATAATGCTAGTTACATTACTTTGTTTTATCTGTCTAATTATTGCAACTCATGCTTTCTATGCAAGATTACGATTGTTTCAATAAATGTATTGAAAACTTTATTCGTATCTTTCCTTGTCTTTATCATGGGCATGCATAAGTAAACGACGAAAGAGGTGAGATCTGTTTCCACCGTTCCCTTGGGGATCACAGGGTCATGTTCAAGGTTGCCAAAATCACAAGCCACCCCAGTAAGGTTAGGGGTTCGGTTGAGGCACTGTGAGCTAGCTAGGAATTGGGCCAACAGTCTCTGATGGTGTAGATGGACTTAGTACTTGTGTTCTGAAGTCCTGTTGTCCTAATACGCAGTCCTCCCTTTCCTAGTGGGAACCAGATAACAGTATATCTACTCATGCTTACGTGGAATTCACAAACGTTTCCTAGTAGCATACAGGGAAAGGTTTCACGACCTACTCCTGTAAACTCTTGTGAATTCCTGAAAGACGCAAATCTGCACTCCCCATAAAAAGGTCAAAACTTGAGAGTGCTACTGTTTCACCTTTTTTAAAGATTGGGCCCCTTAATGTATTCTTTTTTTTTTTTTTTTTTTACACGTTGCCCACAATGATTTGACACAGATTCTAAACCAAACACGTTTCATGCCTTCGAGAAGCTGTCCTTAAAACCTGCACAATATTTTAGCAAAACAGGCTTCAGCCTTTGTCCACTTCTTCAAAGTTGCAAATATTTTTCAGTACTCCATATTTTGAAACCAAACTAGGAAATAATTTAAATAAACCGTCTGCAACTGTCATCCATATGTTTTTTAAACTACAAATATTTTTCTGGGCCATTTTCTTTTGAAAGCAAACAACCACTAATCATGCTGTCATTATTCTGCATACATTTGCATACAACCAAGGAGCATTCTGGGACCATTATAACTAGCCTACACATCATTTTGTTCTGGGAACATGTCTATATGTTTTATATTGGAACCACCAACTTTAATGCAAGCTGAGCTTACAGATCACTGCATTTCCCTAGTGTGCTCGCCCTAATAATAAAGGTTTTTCAATAATGAATCATATACATCATTGTTGAACAGCTAATACATGTGCATATATATACTGTCTCACCAACTGACAACCCTTTCCCAAAACCATTCCCAAAACCATACTGTGGTACTGTACGCTGGAAGAAAGTGTGTAAGTGTGTGTACTACAGGGGGTTGAAACAACTTGTCCAGTGAACAAAATATGCATCAAGACTTGTTGTCCTTGTCCCCATACTATATGTCCTGGGTGTCGGGCTACAGGAATACACCACCACTGTAAGATATCCTTTACTTCCCCATTTTTGGAGAACAAACTGTTAAGCCATCTGAATGCCTTACACATTCAAAAATGTGCACAAATGTCTAACGTGTCACTACCAGAATGTGCAAGGTCCCGATGTGTAAATGCCACTTCAAAAGGTATATTCAGATATATTATTTCAACTGCCACTTACTCAAGATTCAAACTGGCAATTTCCAGCGTGGCTCCAGCCAGCAATTAGGAAAGGAGTCAACAGATAAGAAAACAGGTAGAAAGTGCAGAATACGAGTACTACTGGAGAGATGAAACAAAGATGTCAAGATAACTCTCTTTATCACTCCATTCCAGGTAATTTGAACAAACGTAAACAGCCAAGACAATCTTTGTCTATTGTCACATCAACATTTAAATCACTTGGAAAAAGAGGCACACAGTACATAAATAATCATAATGCAACTGAGGATCACAAGACACAGCTGCTGCTGCAAAAGGCACACAACATTCAAGTCCCTCATGGACAAAACACATAAAAATAAATTTCTGTATTCAATTCCTCCCCAAGAGGCTTTCAAAGCGTGTTTGCTGCCAGCTGAGACCACTAGGGAGGAAGGGCAGAGAACAGATTCAATGAGAAATATGGTTACAATCTGAATAGAAAACTGAAAAAAGTAGGTACTGAGTTTACAATTACATTTTGTCCAAAGGTAAGTTGGACAGGTAACAAAGGGACAAATGGTGCCTCAAATTCCGAAATGCACCGAAAACCACTATATGTTCTCAGTACTGCTAACTGATACATTGAGATGATAGTTACCGAGCAACGTTCATCACGGTTTGGTTTAGTGTGAGGTCCTGATAAATTCTGGGGTCGTCCTACAAGATTTAGTAATCACTTGACCCATGCAGTGCAGCATGAATTTGAAACCTGGGATTCTGGGCTTTTCCGAGGAGGTAGAGCCACTTAGTACATTACAGAGGACTTACTTTATTTAATAGGGCAGTAGAAAACTAAAATGATGCGTGCCTCAGAGTTGGTGTTATCAATGTAACCATCTCAGGTTGACAGGTAGATTAGAGCAGGTTTATGTGTATGATTGTGTTTATTTTTCTACATTATTTTCTACCTTTACAGTAGTATAAATGCTGTGCTGAAGTAGGGGTTTGATAAATTTACCCGGTAGGGATTGGTTTAGTCAAACTGTCAACAGCCATGACCTGTGAAACGCTGGAGCAGTGTACATAGTACAACAGCACTGCACTGCATGGTGGCTGCAATGTGCCTTTGCAAACCATCTACGTTATATACCACATACAGTAAAATAGATATGATTTGCATCATAACTAGAAACGTATTATTGATTGGCTGAAGGTGCATATGTTTTTTTCTGTTCCCTGAATGGCTGTGCATCTGAAAGTCCCCAAGTAGATTTTTTGGGGGATATTTTATCGGTTTTCATATGAGAAAAACATTAACAGCACAGAAAATCTAGTCAATATAAGCATCTTTGTCACATGTACATTAGAACATAGTATATTCTCCTTTACATTTCATGATCACGTCAGCTTTCCTCACGGTATCTGTGGAATATTGCAACGGGTTTGACGGAGGTGGGATTAGTGGGAAGAGTAGGGAGAATGCCCTTCTGAGACCTTGTCTCGGTCATATGACAAGCAAATCACATGGTATCGCATTTCCTGTCTCCATGCAAACATCTTTTCATACATCTTCCTCTCATACCTCCATCCACTCCCACCCCATTGTTCTTTTCAAAGTTCTTGTGGCATTCCGTCTTGGCAAATTTGTTGTTTCATTATTATGCAGTTATCCATACCTTTCTTCCAATCAACAGTTTGGGGGCATTTCTGCACTACCCCAACCCTGCTCAATATCTTTTTAAGCCACTGCAAAAGCTCAAATTAATTGGTGTTTGTTTGGGGTTTGTTGCATCCGTGGTTCCCCATACAAATAATAGCATCAGGGGAAGCCCACCTCTAGGGGGAGTTTCATGATCTCAATCAAATATTGTGCTGTGGCACACCAGTAATCTTAGATTTCGGGACAAAAGTGCCCTTCTGTCTACATGGTCTATTACAGCTATCATTGTGTGCTCTCCCCTCACCCCCAAAGAGATTGGAGCAGTAATTTGGCAGAGTTGCCTGTCAATCCCTGCCTGCATTATGTATGTCGAATATGCTAGAACATTAAGAAGAAGAGTATTTGGCTTTGACCTCGGCGTTAACGGAGGCTTTGAAGGCTACATTTCAGCTGGGAGGTCAAGCTGTGCTAACAACTTCAACTTCTGAGGCAAAGTTCCTGTCTTGCAAGTGTTTGCTTTCCTTCCTCTTTTGTGCTCTTGTAGTACGAGCCTGGAAGACGTGTTTTTCCCCCGAACTGTGGCTCAAGGACTAAACACTGGAACGGTTGCACTTCTTAGTGCCCTGTTTTCTGCACAAGCATCTAGCCAACCTCTGTGCTGACTAGTCAGACCTGACTTGGTTGTGCTAGAATGAACAGATCATTACATTGCTCTAAGTGGTAGCTCAGACCATCGTCCTCAATATAGCGCCTTCCCCAGCCCGGGTACCCACCAATAACTACGCAACACACAGAGCTTAGTATTACAAGTCGTTATTCGTGTACATGTAACTGTGAACTAAACATTCTAAAACAAGCTTTCCTTACGTTCCTCTCTGACACCTACATCACAGCTCTACAGAATCCATTCAGAGTCAAAAGTGTTCCGTCATAAAACCTGCAAGACACATCTACCCCTCTCTCAAATAAAAAAAGATTTATTTAATTTTATAAAATCAGTATATATATATATATATATATATATATATATATATATATATATATATATATATTATCCAAAGAAAAGCCCCCGAGCTTCAAAGATGCACTCCACGAAGGAACATTCAACAGAACTTTTAATTACTGGAAGCGGCAAATCACACCCGATCAATCCATGTCCCTGACGCGTTTCGGTGCTGCTTGCACCTTAGTCATAGGGTGGGCAAGTTGGTAAACCTGGAGTGAACTGCACCATTTTATACCTTTTTGGCATTCGCTCTCCAGTGAGTGGCATGCCGGGAGTTGGAGTTCCGATTCTTCCCCATCAGTGGGGCTCCTATGCTTGCCAACTTTGTTTAACTGCCAATTTTTATCATTTTTCACAGCCCTCCGGTGGGCCTCAGGCCTGTTTGTTCGCTTCCCAATGTGGATTCCTTCGTGCTGCGAGGAGGCTGTAATGCAATTCACAGCCACGCAGCCCTTAGTCCGGTGTGTGCGGCGGTGCAATCTTTCACGGCCGGAGCCGCCATGCGTTAACATTATCCAAAGAAAAGCCCCCGAGCTTCAAAGATGCACTCCACGAAGGAACATTCAACAGAACTTTTAATTACTGGAAGCGGCAAATCACACCCGATCAATCCATGGAGTGAACTGTAACTTGCCCACCCTATGACTAAGGTGCAAGCAGCACCGAAACGCGTCAGGGACATGGATTGATCGGGTGTGATTTGCCGCTTCCAGTAATTAAAAGTTCTGTTGAATGTTCCTTCGTGGAGTGCATCTTTGAAGCTCGGGGGCTTTTCTTTGGATAATATATATATATATATATATATATATATATATATATATATATGTACAATTATATCTCTTCAATCAACCTACTTGGTGCTTGAATTACTCAACCATATCTGGTTACTGGAAGCTGGGAGCGGTCATCTTCAGTGTCAGAGATTTTCAAAGATGGTGCAGAAGTAACAGCAGTCACTGAGTTTTCAGGTTCAGTCTTTCCTTCACCATCTCAATCAGAAGAACGATGAATCAAATGCCGAAAGTATGAAGAGTCTCTGGTAACAGACTTTCCAGGATGCTGCACAGTCACCATGTGTCCCTTGGTGGAAACTATGTGGAAAGGTTCAGCATCATATGTACCATCAGATTTCCTTCTGCGCATTTGTTGAGAGATCACTAGATATCTTCTATTAAATTCGATGTTCTTTGAGTGTCGCCTCTTGTCTGCATAGGGCTTTCAGTTTCTGCTTGTTCACCAAGTCCTTTGTATAAGTTGTGTTCTCATTTTCTTCTTTTTTGTTGGTCCATTGAGGTAACTTGGGTGTCATTGCTCTCCCGAACATCAAAGTTGCAGGGCTTTCGCCTATGGTTGAGTGAGGTGTTGAATGATAGGCTTGTAGGGTAGAATTCAATACCGTTTTTAAACTAAGTCTCTCAAGAGTGGCACGCTGTAATGCTTTCTTTAGCATACTCCTAAAACGCTCAATGAGTCCGTTGGCCTGCGGCCATGAAGGTGTACTCTTCTGATGCTTTATGTTCAAATGCTCCAGGAAATCCTTGAATTCCCGACTGTTAAAAGGTGAGCCATTATCAGACTTCAAAATGGATGGAATGCCCCATGTCGCAAAGATGCCATCTAGTCTCTCAATGACTCCCTTGTGAGTTGTGGATGAGAAATCTTCTATTAATTGAAAACGGGAGTATTCATCCATGATTACTATCAGATGATGTCCATTACTGAATGGACCAAAGAAATCGATGGCTATTCTCTCCCATGCATGCTTAGGGAGTTCTAACATGTTAAGAGTATGTTGAGTAATACTGGTAGTAAGGCAGCTGCACAAATGACAGGCCTTTTTTTCCTTTTCAACCCTCTCATCTAAGTATGGGAACCAAACTCGTTCTCAGAGAGCTCTTTTGGTGGCAACAATACCACGATGTCCTTCGTGAGCTACTTCAATTATTTTCTATTGCAGACTCTCGGAATCAGGATTAACTGTCGTAATGGAACACTTATAGTAGCAAAGTCTTGTAAGTATCTTGAACAGTAACTGGCCATGCCAAGAAATTAACGTATCGTAGAAACATCTTGTGGGGGATCAGCATTCGACAGAGCATGTACTTTTGCAGTATCAGGTGTCACACCCTCATCTGAAAAGCTATGGCCAAAGAACTTTAACCTTGCCTTGTGGAACTCACACTTGTCCACATTCAAAGTCAAACCTGTATCAGTAAGTACACGACATACTTGTGTGAGAGCTTTATCATGCTCCTTCTGTGTAGCTCCAAAAATCAATATGTCATCGCTATAATTGAAGGCATTCACAACAGGCTGTAACACACGTTGAATGAAGAAATCTTGGAAAAGTTCTGCCGCCGATGACACACCAAAACTGAGTTTTTTGTATCAAAACAGCACAAAATGTGGAGAAAAGGTTGTAATGTACCTGCAATCTTCTTAGAGTTCCAGCTGATGATAACCTTTATTTAAATCAAAGTGAGAAAAGACCTTTGCAACATTCAGTTGCGTTATCATGTCAGCAATGGGTGGACATGGATGTCGTTCTACTTCAATTGCTTTGTTTGCTTGATGCATGTCAACACGTATGCGTACAGTTTCCTTCACTGTCCTTTTTGGGCACTACCACTATAGGAGAAACCTATGGCGTTGGACCAGTTGAAAGCTCAATAATGTTATGCTTAATCGACAATTCCAGTTCTTTTTCAACAGCGTCTTGTAAACGAAAAGCAATTTGTCTATGTCTCTGAGCAACAGGAAGGACATCCTCATTAATATGCAACTTTACTTTCATAATCTTACATTTTCCCCAAACCATGAAACAACAAAGGGAATTGACTTTCTATTTTATGACAAGTATTCATGTTGTAGTTTACTGATGTAAGTCCCATATTGGCAGCTGTACTGAAACTGAGCAGATAGGTACTTGAGCTGTAACTTTAAGCACATGGGTGGGTGCTTGTTTTCTTGTGTTTTTGAAACTGAAACTTGACTTTTTATGGGCGTCGATGCAACCCATGTGCACACGTTGGTTGTTCATGGAGTAAGTCGTGGCAATGGAGATAGCTCATTCCATTTCTTTTCAGGCACTATATTCATCAACGCACCACTATTGATGATGAAAGGTATCGAGCAACCATTTATTTTCAATGTAATTTTTGGACATTGTTGGTATAACTTTGGTGCTTATGCAAGTCGACTTTTCTTTGACTGACATTTTTCCTCACATGCAGCCAGTCCAACATGTGCACGTTTTTCTGAGGTAAACATTAGCATGACACAACCATCTTCCTCACTTTCACTTGATATTGAGGCGGAAGAACTGTTACACACAATCACAAAATGGTTCTTTTTTCCACAGCCTTTACATATTTGTCCAATGGGGGGGGACATTTACCTTTCTGTGGAAATGAAAATCCACATCTAAGATATAACTTCTTTTTACATGTAGATATCACTTGGTGTCCGTCAGTCTATTGTTTTGGCTTACTTTTTATACTTTATTTACTCAGGGTACCTCCGGCCTCAATTTCAGCAGCTTGTCTTTCAGCACTCTCTTCAAGCTCTGGCAGCCATCAACACTCGCACCAGACTAAGAGTTTCTCTTAGCATTTGTCGTCTGAATGAATCTGACTAGCATCCATCAATAACTTTAAGACGTATAGCTTCTTCATCATTAAATTAATTCAGGGACGAAGTATGGGGGGAGGTTGGGGGGACAGTTTGGGGTTTCGTTTGTTTGTTCTTGTTTTCTTTCTTCTGGTTGTTCAGGACACACGACACGCCTGCACCACCCATACACTGACACTGATTCAGGGACAAACCAGTTCTCCTTGCCCATAGATCTCACACGCAAAGGCCCGGAAACCTCCCGGTCTTACAAATGCAGTCCCACTAGTGGTAGTACCCATGGCGACACCCCACCTTGATCTGGAACCCCTACGCATCCTCTCCTGGATAAGGTGAAGCGTGCTGCAGTCTTGAAGTTCTCATACCGCTCTCCCCCCTGCATCCTCATGCTGCAGGAAACCCATCTGCTAGGTAATCGCTGCCCATTCCTAGCCCGCCAAGGATTCGACAGGGTGTTCCATGCCGGATTCACACGGGGTCCCGAGGAGTAGCAATCCTCCTCCGCCTCTCTTTTACCTTTGTAGTTATTCGAGAACTCCGTGACCCTCAGGGACAATTTTTGGCCCTCACCAGAACAGTGCAGGGACCGCCCTCAATCCGATCACAGACTACATACCCCCAGAAGTCCTTGAGCCCTCCCTCCGCGACCTTGCTGACGTCTCTCCCCCAGTGATTAACAGTGATCGGAGGGGACTTTAATGCTGTCATGAACCCAGACTGGGAAGCCACCGGCACCTCCTCCCCACATCGGCGTTCGAGTGCCAAGTAACTCATGGATTGGGCCTCCCAACTCGGCTTATGCGATGTCTGGAGAGTATGGAATCCACGCCTCCACCAATACACACATACGTCTGCAACACACCATACCCACTCACGTATCAACTTTATGTTTATGCCCGCCCCTGGTTGTTGCTTGGTCGCAAACATCCACAGACTTGTCCGAGGAATCTCGGACCACTCACCCTTGATTCTGGACTTAGGACTGGGATGTGGAATTCCTATAGCCCGACGCCCAGGACATATTGTTTGGGGTCAAGGGCAACAAGTTTTCATGTGTAATTTGTCCTTGGGACAAGTAGGCCCAACCGCCTGCAGCACAAACGCTTTGGCTGCCAGTTTGCAGTACCACATTATGGATCAGGGAAGGGCACTGTCTGCAGTTAAGGTAATATTTTTGTCCCTATGTTAATGCTGGTCAAACTTGTATTTATAGTTCATTAATTGAAAGCCTTTATTATTAGGTTGAGCGCTTTAAGTAAATGTTGTAAGCTCTCACTGCACTACTGACAGTGGTTCCAGTATAAAAATGTGAAAACACGTTTTCAAAGTTTAGCAATATGAGGCTATGTATAATGCTCCCAGAATGCTCTCTGATTTGATGCAAATATTTGCAGAAGCTTGAAAGCAAGATTGATTATTCTTTGCTTTCAAAATTGAATGTTCTTAAAAAAATGAAAGCAGGAAAAAAACATTTTGCTAAACTACTGTAAACTTCCAGGTACCATTTCTTTGCAGCATCATTTAGTAACATGTGTTGATGCATTCTAGTATTTCCCAAAAATAATCATAATGGAAAATCAGTGTAACCAGTTACAATAAGATTATGGGAAACAAAAATAAACAAGCACGGCCAAAGCCAGTAGGTCTGAAATTGGTGGTCAGACTTTTGGTTTTGTCAATGTGTGACTTGTTTGTGGCATGGTTTTTATAAAACCTTATTGGTGTGGGAGCTGCCGGGCCTTCAACATTATAACAAACATTGGCAAAAGCAAAAATTGTTTTTGGTCTCAAAAAGCACACACTGCCACAGTAGTTACTGGCACTGAACAAAACTACTTTGTGTGCCGATATGCTCCTTGGGAAAGAGCAGAATGCTGTCACTCACAGTGAAGCCAGCCGATACAGAGAGAGAGAGAGAGACAGAATTTTAATAAACACAAAAGGTCAAGGGTCAATGCCAGACAAAATTAGCGGCCCAATTATTAAAGAAAGTCTCATAAGTGCACCCATGGTATATGTCCTTGCATTAAGTGCGGCTATACGCCTTTCGTGAATTCCCAAGAATTTACAGAAGTAGGACAAGAAATAGTACTCCTAGAAAATATTTGTGAACTGCATTTTAGCATGAGCAAATATGCATGTGTTGATTTGCTCATGCGAAAATCTGAGTGTTTTGCAAGTTCACTTTCCCTCTAACTACTTTTTTCCCCAACTCTGGAAGAAGGTTTACGTCTGCCATTGTCAGGAGTAAATTTCCAATATTTCTCAGTATGGGAAAAGATTAGAGACAAGTTGTTGAAAACCCTTAAAACATGCAAGTTAGTAGGTTTGCACAGACTCAAAAGACCATTCTAACCCTGGAACTATTACTTACCACTACCTTCAGTCCCAGTATGTAGCTCTGTGGAAACGTGGCAACATAAGGGGATTGCAAGTATTCAAACACTACTATGGTATGGGCCCTGACATAATCAGAGGGGCTATATCAGAGCTCTTCTATAATGAGATTGTTGCCATAATTTGTCGCTGCACTACATGGCACCAAAGCGACAAGTGGATTTTGTTACAGGACAAGTAGATTTATGAAGCAACCTGCCCCATGGACAAGTAAATATTTTATTGAATTCCACACCACCCCTGTTAGGAGGACCTACTGGTGTTCTTCGCCCCGTTTGGCGTTTTAACACCTGGTTCCTGCAACATAAAGATTGCAAAAATGCAATAAAGGACGAGCTGAGACAATATTTTCCAAATTAACGAGGGCACGGTCACTTCCCCGGGTACGTTATGGGCGGCCGGTAGGGCAACTGTCAGAGGCTTTGCTAAGGGATATATCAAAAAGATACAGGCTGGAGAAAACGCCTCTCCCAGTTGGAGGCCCGTGCAATCTGGTTGGAACAGCCTGCAGACAAAGCGGCAGGGGGTAATGCAGCCCACCAGCTTGACCTCATATGTGAAGAAATTCGCCATACTTCCTTAGACTCAGCCAAACAGATGTGGATGTCCTCCACAGCCCGTGTTTATGGATGGGGGGGGGGGGGACAAAAATGGTAAGCTCCTTTCCTGGGTAACATCTCGCTGTTTAGCCAATCGGATTATTCCAGAAATAGTGGATGCAGATGGTAATACTCAACGGGCATCGAAGGCGACAAGCCCAGACATTTGCTTCTTACTACAAAAGCCTCTATTCCAGAGCGCGGAGTCCGGACTCAAACTCTGGATCTGGCTTCTTGCGGGACGCTCCGCTCCCACGACTGCCGGAGACGGATAGTCAAATGCTGGACCAACCTCTCTCACAGGAGGAGATAAGCCAGGCAATTTCAGCACTGGCCACAGGTAAGACTCAAGGCCCTGACGGCTATCCAGCGGATTGCTATTTGGCGTTTAGAGAGATCATAACACTACAGATTCAGGCGCTGTGTACAGAGGCAGTGAAGAGGGGAACTTTTCCGAGAGACATTGACGTAACTACAATCGTGGTCATCCCTAAAAAGAACCCTACCTCCAATTCATGCTCTACTTACCATCAAATTTCACTTATCAACACTGAAGTCAAATTGTAAACCACGATTCACACGATCAGTCACAAGAGGAGTGGCAAACGAACATTCCAATCAGACGTTTAAGCTTTCACTACCTGGGGATCTGGGTGGCAATTCACTCAGAACTAACCTAGTCCCTCAATCTTGCCCCATTACTAAAAAGGACCAAATACGATCTTCAGGGGTGGCAGGCTCTCCCACTGAACCTGATGGAGAAAATCGCATTGTACAAAATTATGATACTTCCCAGATTCTTATATATATTGCAGAACATACCTCTCCATCTCTCTGCAGCAGTGGTTTCGTGCCTTGGATAGAATGTTGGCCTCGTTCCTCTGGGGAAACTCGAGGCCACGATTGGTGTTGACCTACTGGGGATGACCAACCTCTTCCTCTATTACATAGCCGCACGCCTGTTGGTGATCAATGGCTGGTTCTCTGGGGGGTGGTCAGACCCGGCATACCAACTAGAACTGGAGACTTTGGGATTCTCACAGATCCAGGCAATGCTTTATGGTTCGCCAATCCCCTACGATATGTCGACTGTAACCAGGTCAGTCCTCCTTGCTTGGCGCTAAGCACTTCGGTACACCCACTGGGAGGCTAGAATGAAAAATTTCCTAGCTATCGTAACGGAAAGTTTCAATTCTATTAAGGACTCGGAGGCAAGGATTATGCTATTCTTTCTCCACTTTACTGAATAGCAGCCATTTGAAGACAAAGTAAAAACAAACTACCATTCCCATGAAACCTTGGGAATAACTAACAGTTTGAAACAATAGAGAGTCCATGGATAGAGTGTCCCGTCCATCTGCACCAATCACAGGGCTCCAGGGTGCTGATAGTCCTCTGTTACTGTCCATTCCCCCTCTTTCGTCGCTCAAGGTCAGCCAGTAAGGACGCTTCATGCATCTTGTTTGTTAGAGTCGCCTGTAGAGAGCAAAGGGCATAGCGTAAGCGACAACAATGGCTAAGGATTAACCCTGTAGGGGGAAAACAAAATCACCAACAGTCGCGGATGAGGACATTAACAGTCAGCGTGGACATAAACAGACTAAAGAACTTACTTACCCCAGTACGAGGGTGGGAAGGTTACAAAAGAACTTGTACCCTGGGTGGGATAATTCTCGCCTCCGAGTCCTTAATAGAATTGAAACTTTCCGTTACGATAGCTAGGAAATTTTTCATTCTATGTCAGGACCGGAGGCGAGGATTATGCTCGTTTAAAGCTTGCTCACAACTAAGTGAGCCATGTCAATAACCGGTTTGAAGTAAAACCACTTAAAGGCAGAGTCTGAAGACCAGTCTGCTGCATTCAGAATGTCTTCCAGACGAGCTCCCAGGGTAAATGCTTTGGAGGCCATTGCTCCTCTAGTAGAATGAGCCCCAAAGGCTCGTAAGTCTATGCCGGCTTCCTGCATCATCCATCTGATGTCCAACGGGCGATAGTGGGTGAGGAAACAGCCTTGTGAGGCTTCTTAAGTGCAATGAGCAATTGACGTTCACCAGGAGGGCGAAACTCCTCCTACAACTCCTCATATGCCTTGAGGCACGAGACCACACACAGCTTCGGAGAATCTGGGAACGCGGGATAAGAAATAGATTTCGTCCCACATTTGGTACGCCTGCGAATGGTGAAGGTGACCCCAGATGGGGTAAATATCCTACCCGACACATCCAAGGCCCTGACATCCGAAACCCGTCTGCAAGAGACGAGGCAAAGAAGCATAGCCAACTTCACTGAGAGCTCCTTCCTAGAGAGGAATCTATTCGGCTGCCAGGACAGAAACAAGTTCAAGACCTGATTGACATCCCAGAGCTGCGAATACCGAGGCTCTGGAGGCAAGGAGAGCCGAACACCCCGAAGGAGGCGGCAGACCAAGGGGTGTTCGCCTACCGGAGAGCCGTCCACCAGGGTGTGACCTGCTGAGATGGCCGAACGGAAGGTATTTATTGTTCTGTAAGCCAGGCCCTCTTCCGCTAGGGCCGCCCAAAAATTCAGGATGGCAGTCACATCAGCTGCCACGGGATTGAGACTCCGTCGCACACACCAACGATGCCACCTTCTCCAGGTGGAGCGGTAGCGCTTGACTGTACTGTCGGCCCAGGCCTTGGACATGAGTTTCTCAGCTGCTCTCGAAAGGCCTGGGACCGCCCATCGTCCCCTGTAATCCTCCACGCCATCAGGGCTAGGGAGCCTTGCGCGATTAACGGGTGGGGATCCTGATCCGGATTGAGAAGGAGAGTTGGAAAGCGGGGGAGAGGGATTGGAGAATCCCAAGAAAGTTCCAGAAGAACCGGAAACCAAACTTGCGATCTCCAAATTGGCGAGATCAGCACCACCTCCGCCTTCTGGCGACGAACCTGAGCCGAGACCCTGGTAATCATTGCGAACGGGGGAAAGGCGTAGCCCGTTTCCTCCTGCCAGTTCTGCAGGAACGCATCCGTCTTCTCTGCAAGGTGGTCCAGCCTCCAACTGAAGAACCTGGGAAGTTGATGATCCAGGCGAGATGCAAAGAGGTCGACTGAAAAAGGACCCCAAATGCTCTGGAGGTCCGCAAACACCCCCGGATGCAGCTTCCACAGACTCACGTCGTGAAAATGGCGTGATTGGAAGTCTGCCACCTGGTTGTCCTGACCGGGAAGATATTCCACCGTCACCGAAATCTGATGTTCGAGGCAGTATTGCCAGAAGTTCGCCGCGAGGTCCGATAGGGCTCTTGACTGCGTGCCCCCAAGATGGTTGATATATCGGACCGCCAAAATGTTGTCCATCTTGAGGAGGACGCAGGACCGGATTGAATCCTTGGTCCAACACCGGATCGCGTATGAGCCCGCTAAGAGCTCCAGACAATTGATGTGTAATCGTTGTTCTTGTGGTGACCACACACCTCCCGTGGTGAAGTCGCCACACCTCGCGCCCCAGCCTGATCTGCTGGCGTCAGACTCTATAACGGTATCTGGCACAGAACCGAATATCGCTCGCCCATTCCAGGCCTCCATGTTGGAAAGCCACCATTGGAGTTCCTCTTTGGCGTCCGCCGAGAGACTCACTTTCTGAGAATAAGAAAGGCCATTGCGCAAGTGCTTGGTCTTGAGGCGTTGAAGAGTCCTGTAATGGAGCGGACCCGGGAAGATAGCCTGGATAGAGGCTGAGAGGAGACCCACTATGTGGGCCAACTGCCTGAGGGAAATTTGCGTCTGCGAGAGGGCTCTCTGAATCTCGTGACAAATCTTCGTCATTTTGCAAGATGGGAGGCTGAGAGTAGACTCCACGGAATCGATCATGAAGCCGAGAAAAACGACCCTCTGGGCTGGGACCAGAGTGGACTTGGCCTCGTTGAAAACAAAACCGAGGCCCTGAAGAAGATCGACCGCGGTCTGAAGCTGGCGGGAGAGAGTGTTGGCACACTGGGCCATCAACAGGATGTCGTCCAGGTAGACAATGAGTCTCATTCCTGACGCTCGTAGGCGCTCTATTACCGGTCTGAGGACCTTGGTAAAACACCAAGGGGCGGACGAAAGTCCGAACGGGAGGGTGGTGAATTCGTAAGTCTTGTACTGCCAGAGGAACTGTAGAAACCGCCGGTGTGGTGGGAAGACTGGGATCGAAAGGTAGGCGTCCTTGAGGTCGAGGCGCGCCATCCAGTCGTGGGGCCGGAGAATATCGCGAAGAAGATGGATTCCTTCCATCTTGAAGTGACGGTAAACCAGCCACTCGTTGAACTCGCGTAAGTTGATAACGGGCCTTTGGCCCCCGTCCGGCTTGTCTACCAAGAAGAGGTTGCTGAGAAAACCTCTGGGGTGGGTCTGTGTTTTCGTGATCGCACCCTTGCACAGAAGAGACTGGACCTCCTGGTCGACTAAAGCGGCGTCTGCCAACGAGAAGCAGAGCGGGCGTGGTGCAACCGGCTGCTAAGGGTCCCCGTGAAACTCTATGTGGAAACCTTGCACGGTTTGCAAGACCCAGGCGTCCCCCGTGATGGAGGTCCAGGCCTGGAAAAAATGCGCCAGACGGCCC
This sequence comes from Calotriton arnoldi, assembly GCA_963921515.1. Taxonomy (NCBI): domain Eukaryota; kingdom Metazoa; phylum Chordata; class Amphibia; order Caudata; family Salamandridae; genus Calotriton; species Calotriton arnoldi. Next base: position 1,778,686 of record CAWUFW010002314.1, on the reverse strand, counting down.
CTTACCTTTAGAAGGGAAGAAGGGTGAACACTCACCGGAAGAGTTGGAGGCGCTACCGCCTCGACCGCCTCTGAATTTGCTGCGTCATCCTCTGGTTGGTTAGAAGTTCCCGAACCGGGCTTGGTCCTGGTACTGACCGTGGTTGGAGCCTTGTCCCCTGTGTTGGTTAGGGAGGCCGGACGAGCGGCCCCTTCCTCGTCCGGCCCCGTGGAAAACCCGAGGGCGAAACACCTTCCTAATCGAAGTCTGAGCATTATCTAAGGACGTAAAGGTGTTGACAAAACACCCTAGCTCCTTAATAAAGGGCTCCCCAAAGAGGACGCCCTGAGCGACCGGGCCCGCCTCCGAGTCGGCCAGGTCCCCCAATTTGGGGTCTACTTTTATCAATAAGGACCTGCGCCGCTCCGTCAATATAGCACAGTTGGCATTGCCCAGGAATACCACTACGCGTTGAGCCCAGGAAGAGAGGTGATCCGGAGAGATCAGGGACCCTGACACTTTAGACTCCTCCGCCATATCAAGAATTTTAGTGATCGGGCCCAGGGCGTCAAGGAGCTTGTCTTGACAGGCTCGCCAAGACCTGTCAATGCCCTTCTTAGGGTCCTTGACGAATTTCTGTAGGAATGTGGCCATACGGGAATCAATGTCGGGAGTGGCCGCCACTTTCCCTGCCAGAGAGGGGCGAGGGCACTCCGCCCTCAGGCAGTTGCGAGCCGCGGCCTCTAGAGGCTGACGAATCCTATTGGCGACGTACTGGGCCACTTTGTCGGAAGGGTCCCAGTCCGAAGACCTCGGATATAGGATATCGTCTGGGTTTAACATATCCGCACACAGGCTCTGGGCGTCCGGGGCGGGGCGCCAGGGACGCGATGGGCCGGCCGCCTCGTCGGCGTCCCCTTGGTCATCATCCCCTGGGGCGGGAGGCGTCGCTGGAGGGGCAGTACTTGCGAGAAACGCTTGCTTAAGGCGATCGAAGGCGTCAGAATCCACCCCCGCGTCTCTAGCGCGCTTAGCAGGCGGAGACTACTGGTCAGCGGGGAGTCCGCCTGAAGGAGAAGTGGAGGGACAACCCTGGGTGGCCCTAGCGAGTTTGTCGCAGGCCTGCGCAATTTGGCGGGAGAGACGCTCCTCAAGGGGAGTCATGGCTAGCTCTACCGCCTTGTGGATAGAAGCAACCACGGCGTCATAAAAGTCCTCATCCCACTGGAGTGCGGTGAGGGGGTCTTCCTCCCACTGGTCATCATTGTAGGCCTCATCCTGGTAAGTATCCATAGGGCCAAGAGAGCACTACACCAGGTAAGTGGAAAAATAGGAAGAGGGGCGTGCCTCAGTGTAAGGAGGGCTGGGTGTCAGCCTAAATTAGGGGCGGGCAATGCTCGCAGTAAATATGGCGGAAAGCCCGGGACCCAACAGCCCTGATACAATAAGAAAGGGCAGCCTGCCAAACCAGGGTCCCAGCAGACGACAAGTCTGCAGTACTGACTCACACAGAGCGTTTGAAGGGCCTAAATCTACTGACCCAGGGCAGAAAGCAACCACAGAAAACACACTGCCTAACGGCAGGTACAGACCCAATTCAAAAGCGGGCGTTCAGCAGGGGCGTGAAGATACAGTGCTGCCTAATGGCAGGATTAACAGACCCGAACAGCAAAGGCGGGTGTCACCAGGCAGGCGAACAAGGCACCTCACGGCAGTGCGAGCTGGATGCTATGCGCTGGAATGTGTGGAATGCGCGGCATCCAGGCTCGCACGCTGCGGAACGGCGCGCACAGCAGGTGCCCCCTGGCGGTGGGAGGAGTTCACCGCGAGCCTTCAAGCACACGTGGCCGCTAGGGAGCTCAGACGCTCCCACGGCCGGCGCGAGTCAGCTGAGTAGCGGCTGACTCGCGGAAAGAGACCAAGTGCAGACGCGAGCCAGCCGAGGAGCAGCTGACTCGCGAGAAACATCAAAGGGGGAAAAAAAATGCGTGAAGACCAACACGGCAACAGAACTCTGAGACGGGCGCGCGCCAGCGATCTGAATGCTCGGCACGCACCTCCGCTATCAGCTGTGCCTTGAGGTGAACGGTACCGAGCGCTCAAGACTCACACCAGAACAAGGGAAAAACGTCAGAACACTGCGCACGCCGCACAAACAGGTAATACCACAAACAGGGCAATAACACTGCAACCCGATGCGGGCGCGCGTTGGTGATTAAACGCTCGGCGCACGCGACTGCCCTCAGCTGTGCCGTGAGGGAAACGGCTCCACAAACACAAAGGCCACAAGATGAAAATAGCACAGCACTGCGCAAAGCGCAATCGAGCAGTGGCAAACAAATACAGCCAAATGTAATCAAAGGCAAGGTTGAGAAACAATTAACAAGTCAGAGAGAAAATAAATCTAACTTATCTGGCTGCTAGCAGCGAAGAAAGAGAGGGAATGGACAGTAACAGAGGACTATCAGCACCCTGGAGCCCTGTGATTGGTGCAGATGGACGGGACACTCTATCCATGGACTCTCTATTGTTTCAAACTGTTTGTTATTCCCCAGGTTTCATGGGAATAGTAGTTTGTTTTTACTTTGTCTTCAAATGGCTGCTATTCAATAAAGTGGAGAAAAAATAGCATAATCCTCGCCTCTGGTCCTGACATGGAATCACATTGGATGGGAGAGGTGGGGCTGTTAGAGGGGTTCCAGAAATGGGACCTTAATGGTATCACTCAAGTGGGCGACGTTTGGAAGGGAGGTCAACCCCGAACGTTTCAAGACTTGCAAAACACCTACTCCCTTAACAAAACGCAATTTTATAAATGCCTGCGGCTTCGACACGCCCTTATGATGCACATCTCTTGGGGCACCACTCTTCCAGTGTTCAGTCCCTTAGAAGCCAAACTGCTTATGGGGGAGCTGGGAAAGGTCCCCAGATCTATAACTCCCTTGTCAATAACTTCCCCACCACCTTAGATCATTTGTGGACCCGATGGGACTGATGGCTGGGACTATGGAGGACAAGGACTGGAGGGATGCCCTTATATGCCCTGGATGCCCAGGTAATCACTGTCTCGGCCAGGCTGAGACTGATCTATCTGCATTGGGCATATCTCACCCCAGTTAGGTTATACCGAACTGGATGTCTTCAAACCCTGAGATGCACAAGATGAATTATGGAAGAGCCCGCACACTTCTATCACATGACCTTGTCCTGTGCTATCATATCGAAATACTGGGCGGAAGTGGTTGGTGAACTGAATGGGGTCCTGAGATGGGAGGTTCCACTCACGTCCCAAGTTCTGCTCCTGGGGGTACTAGATAGCATATGAGACTCCAGGGCGGACAAAACATTTCTGGGCACGGCCACCATGGTGGCCAAAAGGGACATAGCGACTAGATGGAAGAGACCCGCCCCCCTTACAATCACCCAATTGCGGAGAGGCCTAGATTGTTGCGCCGCACAAGAACTGCTATATGTGGCACGGGGATGTCCAGGCAAATATAAACGTTTGTGGGTCAAATGGCTGTAACTGTTGGAGTGAATGGGCGAGGATGGGCTACGGGGAACTACAACTGTGGACTTACTGTCTGATTGCAATGTGATCCTACTGTATTGTAAGGGCGGGCAGCCCAGTATATCATATGTGGTCTGTGTCAAACAGGGATGACCCATTACCATGAACTGTTGTGTCGGTTTGTTTGATAAAACCCAATACATTTGAGTATCAAAAAAAAATAAAAATTTACAGTGTTTGATGAGTGTATCAAGTCTATCCACAAATTCATCAATGGTTTCACCAACTTTTTAGCGCTCTAGACTGAAAATGTATCTTTCGTAATCAACGTTTGGCACTGGATTGAACTTGAGATTCAAAGTTTCTTTGATCTGATGGTATGTGATTTCCTCGTTAGTTCGCAGCATTTTCTTTATGACTTCTTTCGCATCAGCAAGATTTTTGAGAAATTTGTTTATCTTTCTGTTGATAGTCTCTTCAAGTGCATCAATGAAATCATCAAATGTCTCTATTCAAGCAGTCCATCTATTGACAATATTTAGCTTTCTGGCTGTATCGAAAGGTGGTCGTGGTGGTTTCATGAACCCAGCAGCGTTGTAGACCAGTGTGGAAATTAATGACACCGCTGGTGGATTATGGGGACTTGGTGTAGGTAACTCATCGGTGAGACCTTGTGATGTGCTGGCCTCTGTATCATCTTTAATGACAGTTGGAAACGTTACTTTTTTACGCAACCTTCTGAAAAATGTCACTATTCCGAAAGGCGCTCTCAGCTCTTTATTCTTCGAAGACCAGTGAAGTTGTTCTGAGCACCACTCGACAGTTTTGGTGTCTGGCCACTTCAGGTATGGATGGCTCAGTAAAGACAACAGCAGGCCCTTCTCCCTGAGCCACTTCACCAAGTGTTGTGGTACAATGACTCTCTTTAATGGATTCAGTAAATCATTTAATACTTGTCTTCTAAATGTCAATTTGTATTTTCTGACACTTAGTTGATCTCTGCTTGGCAGCACTTTTGTTCGCAGTGTTATTTGCAAGATGAGTATCAGCAGCTGTGCTTCGTAAAACTGGTTGAATCCGCCATCAACGTTAACACTCCGTATAATGTACAACTTTATCTTGCGTGGCAGCGCAGTACCTTTATGTATGGCCTGACCAGCAGGTTCTCGGCCAACAACGTGTAGATTCATTGCAACGCTTTTGTTGTCTTCAACTGCTTTACAGCAGCTGGAGGTGCTCTTTGACTCCACATGCATGAAGCGTCAATTCCGTACTGCGATAGCAACACACGTGGCACGCATGAGCAGTTTGCTTGGACCACGGCAAACTCTCTGAAAGAGCACGTCGGTCTTCGGATTACTTATCCCCTATCTCATCGCCAGTTGTAACGTCTTCCCGAGCCTGGATACCCACCAATAACTATGCCACACACAAAGCTTAGTATCACACGTCTTTATCTGTGCATGCGTAACTGCAAACTCAACATTCTAAAACAATATTTCATTATATTCCGCTCTGACACCTACGTCACAGCTCTACAGAGTCCGATCGGAGCCAAAAGGGTTCTGTCATAAAACTCGCAAGACACTACACTCACCTAACAAGGGCACGTGGTACACAAATGAAAAACATTTCATAGGGTCGCTGGTCCCTTTGAGAACGGGGACCTTCTTAATCTTCCAAAAAAACAAAAAGGGGGTACACCTTATGAGGGACAATGGGAAAAACTGCCTTATTTCAATAGAGATACAAAAAAATACATAAAAGAATTGTGAAAATAATTTTCGGCAGAAACAAGTTTGGAGATCTAAGTGAATTTTCCTAGAAGCACAAACGTTTACGTATTTGGCAAAACTGTACTTTTCTTTACACTGCTCCAAGCCACACAATCTAGAGTTAGAACACATTTAAGACCACCAACTCGCACTAACAAGTCTTTGTTATTGTTAATAAGGATTTTCATAAGTGGAAGCAAAAGCCTACAAATAGGCACCAAGAGTAATAGTACTAAGAAGATGTCTGATGTCCTTTTACCTACATGTGTAAAACAAACAAGGCAGGAAGGCCAAGAATGTAAAGAGACCAGCTATCAAAAAGCGCCTCTTTATGTGTAAAGTCAATCCTAGGCTTTGTTGCTTTAGTTTATTTTATGGAAAATATCACATTTTGTAGAGGCCTGCCATTGGAGCGGTGAGAAGCTGCCTCAGCCCTCATCAGGACAATCCACTGCTTCCTGCTATTTGTGTGTTCACAATGTCGATGAGATGAGCAGACAGAGGGGTACACCGCTGCAAGTAGAAGGTACTTGGGGGGAGGAGGGGGCGAGGTGGAAGGGGCAGGGCCTAAAAATGGAAACATACGAGGTAAACTCCAATTTAAATTATTGACTGCTAACACTTTCTACCTTGAGCGCTTTACTACTAGCTAGCACCCACATTTTTTTTTTACTACAAATGATTCTCCTGCAAATTTGATGACCATATCCCACCAGATGAAAAATATCAACGAGGGCATGAATTTATTGATTTGTTTTCAAAATTGCCAAAATATGCCACAGTACACAAAACATTTGTTTAAAAACAGTGCTTTTCAGTAAATTATGCCAACAAAGCTTTACCGGTATATTCTGAGCTTTCCAAAACAACAGTTAGAACAGGCAATGGCAATAGGTCTGGTTTTAAAGGAATGTTGTATGGTGGTTTGAAGCATTACAAGTAGATAGTATGGGAATGGTTATGTATTTTTATGGAAGCAAAGAACTATAGAACAATATTGGTGTAGGTTGCACTGTCAAGCGAGACTTAAAAATCCCTGTAACTTTATGACCACCCTCCTTTCATCTGTGCTGCTGCCAGAGAAAACCACCTTAAATTGTTTAGCTATCTAAGACACTTTAATAGCTTCACAGTGTCAGATGTGTCAGTTCTGCCAAGTAACACGCATCAAGGGTTAGACTAACGCATTTTAGTGCTGGTGTTCGCATCACTGCACTAAAATGCATTAGTCACGCTTAATTACAGCTCCTCTGAGGCTACCATGCGCTGCAATTATAAACACCAGATAACTCGCTTCTTTGCTTGCTTTGCTGCTGCTGCTGCCTGCCACATGCAGTTTCAGGTAGCAGACGGGTCTTGACTCTTTGCTATGGAACAGTACAACTCCAATTTAAGTTTGAAAGTGATAGATATTTAGTTTATTTCATTTCCCCGGCCCAATGCGCAGTGCGGTAAAAAACACCTTGAGAGCTGAGGTGAGGCCTCTCTCGCTCATGTGGATCCAGGGGCGGTATCACTTACTGCTCACAATTCATTGCAAGCGCGCTGGACCCAGCCTTCTCCTATTTTTCCAGTCATATGCTGTTCAGATTTTTACTGCAGTGCCCAAGGTGGAGCGACCTCTCACAGTGTACGAGGGGGCAGCATGCAGCTGGATGATTTTGCGGCGCACCACGGGAGAGCAATCACTTGGCTCTCCCTGCCAACAGGGGTGCCCAAGTGGAGACAGTAGGGAGCACACATCCAGCTTATGGCAAAAGAGTCAGGATCAGAAGACACAAAGGGGAGCAGTCATTAAAATAAGGAACACCAGGAAAGGAGCACTTACTTCATGGGAGCACTGTTTTTATTCAGCTATACCCGTTATAGCTGTAGTAACGTTATAGGCCATTAAATCAAACATGACACATGGGAGAGGATGTGGTGTTACCACCAGAGCTGCAGACTTTGAAACTCAGGAACCAGGTTCAAGTCTGGGCGTTGGCTCAACATCCTGTGAATTTGGGCAAATGACTTAATCTTCCCGTTCCTAAAAAACAAATCTGACCTTCTATAATATAACTGGTTCTCATGTAAATTGCTCCAATGCATGCTATATAAAACTGCAACACAAAGCAATAACCAGGATTCCAATTTGCACCTCACAAACCAACTGATGTCATATATTTTGTGTGGAGGTCATTTACTCGCAACATTTTAGCCATGGTGTTATTTAGAGAATATACGGTAATCCCAGAATGCTAGTCCTTCCTCTGATTCATCTGTACAATATCTGTGACGTTATACATGTGCAGAGTACTGCTAAACTCAAAGATATGAAGGAACCTTATTGCATGATTAGTTGGAACCATCACAATTTATACACCCATATTTTTGTATGACGCACATATTTGAAGGCACTCTCATATGTGAAAATGAACATAAAGAAAGCACTATGAAATAAACGGTTTGTCTAGGATCACACAATTTGGTGACGCCAAGAAGCTGGGATTTGTCTCGGGTTTTCCAGTTTCACACTAACAAGTGGATCACTAGATGGGTATCTCTTTGGGATATCGCATGCTAAGGCTTTGTCTGTAATTCTTGGAGAATGAGATTAGAGCATAGATAACACTGCCTGCCGCTCAACCATGCTTAGTGCTACTTTGGGCCCTCTCCTTCTACTAAGCACTGCTGCCCAGGATTAAGTTGTGTGTCTGAATCCCAACCTTCCTTCATGTACTTCACCTGATGCTGTGCGTCAAGATCGCCTCTCCAGGTGAGGCATTGGGGAGGTAACAATACTGGCAAAGAGCAGTTCGAGCCCACAGGTTAACTATGGCTGTGTATTTTGGGGAGCAACTGAAGCAGTTTCATCTTTGTCTACTGCCCATGACTTTTGTTTCTGCCATTGTGCATACCCTGGCTGATTCCAGTGTTGACTTTGTTCATTGCAGCAATTTATGTTGTATCCGTCTATATAGGTATTAATAGTCATACTTTACGGTAGCCGGTAAGAGGAATCGCATCGCTGTGTATCAGCTTAATTTACGTGAACAGGAAGTTTTGTTTCAGGGCTGATGCGTTATCTCCGCTTTTATTATGCACTGGCCTGGATGTAGTTTTGCATGGCCTTTAACCTGTAACATTGATCATGCTTTATTTTCATTGCATTTTTATGACTTTCGATGGTTTTGCTTTGATTAAAATGTTATCTTTTATCAATTTTTATACTGAACTTGGTCATGTACAGAGATCGAAGAAAATGTTGACTGATATATTAATGTTTAGTTACAATAGTGGAAAACTCAAATCCTAGTTACTGTTTTGATTTACTGGCGAGAAAGTGACACTCAAAGTGTAACACATTTTGCAGTAGAATGTCACTCATACGCACAACTGAAACGACAGAAATGTCACACATAAGCATTCTGAAAACTTGGCAGCTATAATATGTGCCCCTGAAAATTCAAGCTCAGGGAGCCGGATAAATAAACAAAATAATAACAACTGTGCGCAGGGCAAGCGTTTTGCTGTGGAAGCACACAATTTCTACCCAATCAAAACATGTACTCCTGGCTCCTAACATATGGGTGTAGCTAAATCCGGTCTTCAGGTGATTCACACACAGTTGTCTGGCGACAGCGGAGCTGTCAAGCCAGACCATAAAAAGCGTTGTTCTTAAAAGTACATTATCACTTTTGCATTACACAGTAAACTTCATTTGTGACAGCCGTGTGTTTGTGTAGGGCAGGACAAATATAGGAAATCCATACATTTATAAAAACAATCTTCTGAATAAAGGAAGCAATCTCCGGTCAGATGTTTGCAAAATCTCCATCAATTAGGAAAATAACAATTGAAAATAAATGCAGAGTAACAGGCTATCAACGGTTAGAATTACTCTGCGCTAGTGGGTGGGTGGGTGTGTACTCGTGAACCTAGCCAAAAGACAGCATGGCACTGTACAGGGTGAAGGGTAAAGATAGAGCTGGCGAGTGACTGGAGGGCGAGGTGGGTTCCGAGAGTCGAGGCAAACTGTTTCTTTATCGTGATGTAGCATTCTTAAAAGTGTCTTCAGCTCTTCCCACCCCGATGGATATAGGAACGTATGCTTAATCTGAACCCACTCCTAATATGGCTTTCTTAGTTTCTCTTCCTTCAAAGGTCGATAACATGAGCACCGCATAGTTTATTAAATACAAACACAAGACCAATTATCGGTTCTAGTCAGAACCGAGAATCTGTTCTAGTCAGAAAGTGGGAGACATCAGAACTACAAGTGAGCTGAAGCTACAATGAGTGGAAGAGAAATGTGAATGACAGTAACAGATCAATGAAGAAAGAGGACTGGCTGGAAGCCCTTTAAGTATATTATACATATAATTTTAGTAAAATGAAGAGGCCTTAGCTAATGCTAAACCTAATGACCCCCAATCTCCTCCAACTAGTGCTGACCATCTATTATTCCTATGAAAATTACCTTTTGATTCCAAAATTCACCATGTCGGAATCTCCCTAAGCACCACGGAGGTTAATACAGGTGTGGATGACATTAACTCCTGATAAACTCCCACTAGCACTCACTCCCTCTTAAGAGACATCCTCTTGTTTTAGGTTTGGCTAATGGCACTTTATCAACACTGGCAACAATACTATTGGCAATGGACACAACAAGCCATCATATTTTGAGGCTTTTTATGGCTGCTGCCATGGACAGTACTGTTGCTATGTGCTTATACTGCGTGTCTGTACACCGTCTGACAATCATTTGTCTCTAAGCACTAATGTTTCCATCTTCTCTTGTTTGTAATAAGGACCACAAGACCTACTACTCCAACAATTCGATACATAGGCAGTACAACTAAGGCTACAACACAAAAACCATGTCACAGTACTACAAGTGTTTTCAGTATAACAGTAATACTGCAGCACAGTGCTGCATTAGACCAGCATAAATACACCACTAAAATACTACAAAGAACAACATACTTACCTTCAGTAATTCTCTTTCTGATAGAGAAAAAACACAAATTCTTCACCTTTAGAATATTCCCCAGGTATCAGACTGAACCCGGAAACATTTTTAGCAGTACATCTGCGCACCAGTAGTTGGACTGCACGGCCCCACACTGACACCATTTTACTCTGGAAATGACGTGTGGAGTCTATATTGACGGCACTCCTGCGTGCCAAAGTCAATTGCTCTCAAAGCTGTCCACGCTGCCAGACGCAGAGCCCCAAAAACAAACTGTTTGAGACCAGGGTGCAGATTCCTAGAATTAGGATCGTATTAATGGATAGAGTCCAATGCACGGAACGGGAAGGATGGGAGGCTCGGTGAGGAATCGGAGATTAGATATACTCTCTACCAGAAAGAGTTACCGAAAGTAAGTAACTTCTTCTTCTGATAGAGATTCCCAACTGCAGATTCCTCACCTTTATAATAGATACAAAAGCAGTACCTATTTGGAGGTGTGCATGCGAGTGGACCAAATCATAACGTGCTGTAGGACAGACCGAGTGAAATGTCCCTCTCGAAGAACCTGGCTGTGGAGACAGTAGTACTTTGGAAATCTATGGATTGATGCCCTTATAGCTGACTAGAAGATGTTAAGGACAGGAACTCCATTTGCCAAGGAAGTGGTAGCAGCTTTAGCCCAGGTGAAATGAGCTTGCAGTCCTTCAGGAAGCTGATTCTGGGCCAGTGCATAGCAGATCTCAATGCAAAGCACGATCCAGTGGGAGACAGTTCGCTTCTGGATGGCCTTGCCTTTTTCCGGTCCAGCAAACCCCAGAAAGAGCTGCTCGTCCACCCAGTGTTCTCTGGTACAATTGATGTTAAAGCTTAGTGCTCTTTTGAGGTTCAAGCAATGGAGTCTCTCCTCCTTCTTAGAGGAGTAGGCGAAGCACAGAACGCCAGCAGGGTGATGGTTTGACCAACATGGAAAGGCATCACAACTTTCGGCAGGAAGGATGCTCGTGTCTGCAGAATCAGTTTGTATGGGGAAGAGTGAATGGCGGGTTGACACAGCTAGAAGCTCACTTACACGCCACACCAATGTTATGACGACGATAAACACCATCTTGGGACGGAGAAGCCGCAAGTGACAGATGGGAAGTGGCTCAAAGGGAGTACACATCAAATAAGTGTGGACTAAGATAGGGTCTCACTGTGGAAGGGAGGAAAGGGATGTTGTAGGCCTTTCAAAAACCACATCACAACTGATGATTTAAACAAGAGGTAATCCGGCAACCGCATAAAAGGTAAAAGAGCCGAAAGATATCCTTTAATTGTGCCCAAAGAAAAATCTTGCCAGGCGAGGGAGAAAAACAACAAAACATCAGATAACGTTGCCTAGAGAGGGTCTATTAGCCGCTTAGTGCACCAACTCAAACAACTGTTCCAGCGACAGGCGTATACAGTATTCGACGCCTGGCTGCCAAGGTGTTATCAACCACAGGTGACATCAACCACCTCCAGAGGAAGGTCAAAGGTGTACCACTGAATCTCCAAGCATGAAGGTGGAGTTTGTAGAGGTCCGGGTGCAGAACGCTGCCCTGTTGCTGCACCAGCATATCCTCCTGGAGGGGCAGCCTGATCAGAGGACAGATGCTCACGCACAGGAGCCCAATCCGGGACCATGAGGATGACTTGGGCTCAGTCAGTCCGGATCTTTTTCATAACTGTGGGTAGAATAGGTATCTGCAGAAAGGAATACAGGAGTCCTGAGTTTCCCCCAAAGCAGAACATGTTTCAAAGCAAGAGAGACGCCTGGGAAACTCCAACGCACAGAACTGCTGACAGTGCACATTCTCAGTTGTGGCGAATAGACCAAACCAAGGTTCTCCCCATTAGCAGAAAAGACCTTGCGCCACTTCCAGTGGTGTTGTTCGTATGCACCTGTACCAGCCTCCCCTTGATGGATTTCAGGAAGGCTTTCAACACCATGTGGATGGCCCTCAGCTCCAGAATATTGATGTGGAGCCAAGACTCAGCCGGAGACCAGAGGCTTCTGATCCCCCGCTCTCCCAGGTGGCCGCCCCAACCCAGGCATGACGCATCAGCCCCCCCCTGCCAGCTCTGGGTGGGATTGGCAGAGGTTTCTGCCAGTGAATCAATGGGAGTCCAGTAACCACCACTGCAGATCTTTTGCAGTCTCCTCCGAAATCGGGATGTGATCGGAGATGTCCCCTTAATGTTGGGTCAACTGAAACTTCAGACCCCACTGCAGAGCTCGCTTATGCCACCTGGTGTGCTTGACCAGCAGGATGAAGGAGGCGATCAGTCCCAGCAGCCTCAGAGTCAACCTCATTGAAATCCAGGACAGGGCCTGAAAGATCGGGATCATAGCTTGAATGTCCTGAAATCTCCCTTCTGTGGGAAAGGCACAAAACCAAATAATGTCCAGAGTGGCTTCGATAAAAGGGAGCATCTGAAAAGTAGTCTGGTGTGACTTTGGCACATTGATAGTGAACCCAAAAGATGACAGGAGGTTCACTGTAGTCTGGAGGTGGTTGAGCTCGCCTTCAACTGCCAGTTGTCAAGGTAGGGGAAGAGCGGAATCCCTGAAGGTGTGCTGCTACCATTGCCGTGAAAAAGCGAGGGGTCGCTGGTGAGACCAAATGGGAGCACCACAAACTGGAAATGCTTCTGTCCCATCATGAACCACAGGTAGCGCCGATAGGCCCGCAGGACGGGAATATAGAAATAGGCATCCTGCAGATCCAGTGCCCCCAGTTTCCAGAGCTAAGAGCAGACAAGCCCTGGGCCAGGGTGAGTATTCTGAATTTGTCTTTCCCGAGAAGGCGTTGAGACTGCGCAAGTCTAAGATTGGGTGATGGTCTACGTCCTTCTTTAGCACCATAAAGTAGCATGAATAACAACCACTGCCCACATGTGGCACCAACACCCTCTCAATAGCCACTTTGGCCAAAAGGGCTTCCACTCCTTGTCGTAATAAGGACAGATGGTCCTCTGTCAATCGATCCAGAGTCAGTGTAAGGTGCAGCAGAGTGGCTATGAAGGGTAGGGGTATCCCTTCCTCGACAAACTGCAGGACCCACTTGTCTGATGTTATAGCCTGCCAACCTGACATGAGTAGTTGGATCATGCCACCAACCAGGTGGCTGTGCTCCACTAAGGGCAGGTAGGGTCACAGGGAGGGGGTGGCAGTAGGCTGACTGACTCGTTCACCCTGACTGCAGGGACAGTAAGTGCCACAGCCTCAGCCATGAAATTGCTGGGCACCTTACTTAGGCTGAAGCGGCTGACCGTATGGGGTGCATCAGCTGAAACCGTGAAAGGAACGGTAGGGATGATGCGGCTGGTGAGGCACGGCAGATAAGCCCAGGGAGCATGTTGTGGCCCTGCTCTCTGTGAACCGCTTCATAGTGGAATCTGCCTTGTCCCCAAAAAGATGTGTCCCAGCAAAGGGCATGTCCATAAGGGACGACTGGAATTCGCCTGTATAACCAGTTGACCGCGGCCAAACGTGGCAATGAATGGAGACACTGGTGACAATGGCTCGCCCAGTGGAATAATTGGTATTCAGGCCGCAACAAATTGTGAATTTGGCTGTGTCACGACCATCCTGTTTTGCTTGGGTCAGAAGAGGTTGAAGGCCTTTCAGGACACCTGGGAGGACTTGTGCCACCAAATCCCATAGACCGAGGGACTAGCAGCCCACAGGCAACTTACATTGATGGACCTGAGGGGAAGAAAATAGCCTGTTCCTAAAGGTCTTCAAGCTTTTGGACGCCCTATCGAGGGGAGTAGTGGAAAAAGTACTTGGGTTTGTCAAACTAGTAGACTTATGCTCCACTAAGCTCTGAGGAGAGGGGTGCAGAGACAAAAATGCAGGGTCACCCGGGGCAAGTCGGGGCATCTTGCAATTTGGAAATTTACCAGCGGGCAAGACTAAGGTTTGACCCCAAGCTCCTAGAAGAGTATCAGTTAGTGCCTCATCAAAAGGTAGGAGTGGGTCAGTAGTGGTTTGCCCCAGCTGGAGAACTTCAGTCTAAACATTGGTTTTGACCTCTAAGGTGGGAAGCTGGAGGTCAAGAACTTCGACCGCCCTCTGCATGAATACCGCAAAGGAAACATTCTTCAGTGCAGGGCCTGGGGGTGTGAGAAGGCCAGAATAAGGAGAAGCATCAAGGCCACTGGCCTCTTAAAAGTCAACACACCAATTTACTTTATGGTAGGGTTGGCCAATTTCATCACCTGCATCATATTCATTGTCAGAATCTGTGACAAACAAGGAATGCAATGTGTAGGACCGTCTTTGTAGAGGTGGGATGTCAAGCGCAGGTTGTGGTCCAATAGAAACTGGGTGCAGCCTCGGATGAGGTCATATCGGCTCTGAGTCGGAGAGCACAATGGGCACCTCGTCCACCAATATCGAAGGAGTCGGCATCAGAGTTGATGCTCCCGGAACCAGAGTCGGAACTAGAGCCGGAGCTGGTACAGGAGTCGGGGAGTTGGCGGTCTGGGTGTCAGAGGGTCCAACTGACGCTGAGGGAAAGCCTGCTGGCGGTATCGTAGATGGGGGTCTTTTCTGTTTCTTGGGGCCCGCAGGCATGCCAGAAGGAGTTCAAAGGGATCCAGAGAGTCGGAGCATGGCCTTGTGGACCTCTTGAATCTGTCTCTGTGTCACAGATGCCCCAGAAAATCAGGCTGTGCCGAGACAAATTGCGGGATAGACTCCGAAATCGACTGGCTTTGGAAACGAGATCATGAAGAATGGTGACTCTCTTGCACTTTCTAAGGAGTATGAGAGTCGCAAGAAGGAGCAGAGTCCCGCTTGGATTTTTTTATGCTTGTTTCTTCTACTTACCCGAAGAAAGACTTGGAGTGTAACGAGGAATGACCTCAGAATTGACCCCTGCGACTTCTGGACCAGGAACAGAACTGAGACCGACCTTTGTACTTGAACCAATCTCGACAAGGAGTCTTCCAGTGCTATGGCCTCCGGGTTCACCAACGTGTAATCACTGCAGGCCTTAAGTCGTGATTCGACCCCAAGCACTACAGACAAACCTAATGAGTAACTGTCACAGACATTTGATTGTGAATGACCTCACAGAGGTTAAAAGATGCACTCCACGGACATCTTTTTCCTGACACAGACCCGGCTAAACCTCACATCGGCACCCACCATCATCACATCCATCCCACCGGGTTACAAGATCTCCCGCCAGGACAGATCAAAATAAACCAGGAGGAGGACTCACCATTATCCATAAGGACTCCCTCACCTGAATCACCTCCACCGAAGACGACACAACCTTCATGGAACATACACTTCCGATTTAAGAACGGCAAACACACCTCCATCAAAGGCACCCAAACCTACCGACCACCCAGACCAAGTGCCACTTTCAGCTGTCTCCTCACAGACGTAATCGCCCCCATCACCATCAGTTCGAAAATATCCCCACCCCACGGATCTACTCGGGAGCCTTGAGACCCTAGGACTCACCCAGATCGTCCAGGGCCCCTCGCACAACACAGGACACCCCCCTCGATGTCATTTTCACGGCCAGCAATAAGATCAAATTCAACCACCTCACTTCACTCACCTGGACTGACCACTCTATCATCCACTTTTTCATCGACGCAGCCCAAAACCCCTCAGCCAAGACTACCTACAATCTCAAGACGTAGCGGGAACAAGATAAACGACACAGTCTGTACCAACACCCTCACTGCCCACCAACCTAACCTCACTGGCAACCAACATGCTGACATCAAAGCCTTCAACAACTGGATCACTACCATCGTAGACACAATATCCCCATGAGGAACGTCAGACACCCAAGAACCAACACAGGAACCAGTCGATACACCGAAGACCTTAGACACTCCAAACACCTCTGCAAACAGATGGAGAGAAAATGGAGAACCAGTCAGGACACTACTGCAAGAAACACTTACAAATCCGTATTCAGGAAACACCATACCTAACTCAACGAGACAAGAAAAGCAGCCCTAGCTATCAGACTGGTAAAGAGCTTCAACAATTGCAAAGAGCTCTTCAATATCATGAAGGAATTCTCCAATCACTCACCCGCCACCAACTCCATCACCCCTTCACAAGAGCTCTGCAACAGCCTCTTCAATTTCTTCCACAACAAAATCCTCAACTTCTACAGCAACTTTGACACCCAATGCAAGACACAAGAAATCACCAACTAGCT
Organism: Calotriton arnoldi; assembly: GCA_963921515.1. Classification (NCBI taxonomy): domain Eukaryota; kingdom Metazoa; phylum Chordata; class Amphibia; order Caudata; family Salamandridae; genus Calotriton; species Calotriton arnoldi. The sequence goes on along the minus strand of CAWUFW010002314.1, from coordinate 1,762,240 downwards.
GCTCACCACCACTAAAACGGACCACAAGATCACTAATTGGAAACCCCTCGCCCCAGAAAACAGGGCTGAAATAAATCATGATAAGAATCCACTTTGGGGCCCCTACCGACCCCTGCCCCATCATATCTTCAACCTTGGAGGAACCCTGATCAGCTCCCACCTCACCACCATCAACACCTCCCTCCAAAGTGGAACCTTCCCGGACAAATGGAAACAAGTAGAAATCACAGCTCTCCTGAAAAATAAATCACATCAGATCCAAAGGAGCTCAGCAACTGCAGACCCTTCTCATTCCTGCCCTTTCCATCCAAAGTCATGTAGAAAACTATCATCAACAAACAATTTCCAACCATCTCGAACAACACAACCTACTAGACATCTCGCAGTCTGGATTCCGCAACAATCACAGCACGGAAACTGTTCTCATCGCAGCGACTGACAACATCCAGACCATCATGGACAAGGGTGAAACCACTGCACTCATGTTACTCAACCTCTACGCTGCTTCGACATTGTCTTACACAGCACAATCAACTGTTACAAAGACTCCAGACTACTCAGAATTCTGACGCCAAACTCATCCTCATCATCCCTGGCAACACACACATCACGTCCCACCTCAGAGAGCTACACTGGCTACCAATCCAGAAGTAATGCCAATTCAAACTGCTCACCCACATATACAAAGCTCTCCACAATGTCGGACCTGCCTACCTCAAACACTGCCTCAACTTCCACCAACCCACCAGGCAAATGGGCTCAGCCGCACTCTTTCTCGAGCAAGAACCCTGAATAAGCAGGAGGACGCACCTCTTCCTACAGTGCTGCCAAATCCTGGAACGGCCTTCCTCATCACATCAGGACCTCCCCATCCCTTCTTGAAACTGAAGACCTGGCTTTTCGACTAGGAGACCAATCTGCTTATTCATCTACTTCAGCGCCTGGATACCCCTTGGGTGATAAGCACACTATACAAATCCTCATATCATACCATAACATAACAAAACCTGTGGTCTTGGGTTGTGACATTTCCCTTGCACACTATAACATATTTTGGTATAAGAGGTCTAAGAGAGACAAGAGATAGCTTTAGATCCACGTCTGGTGGCATGGAAAGAAAGGAACAGATGTCAGCACGTGGGAGCTGTGCCCATCTAGGCTCCGTATGTCATTTTCTGAGGAGAATGTCATCAGTGAAGAGCCATACGGTGCCTCCTACCAGGGCACAGAGGTACTGCTGGAAAAGTTCCGGATTGAGTCTGTCAGCTGTATTTTTAAAAAGGTAAGGAATCTGCTGTTAGAAGTCTTCATCAGAAACTACATTACTACAGCACATGTTAGGACAATAAACCTTTGCACCAGCAGCTTTACAATTATATCATTAAAGGAAAAACACTGTTCTACAAATCCAAATGCTGCAAGTACAGCTACAGAAATACAACACCACATGCAGCCTCTTTCTTGCAGTGAGTAAATTCTCTGTGTCCAAAGAACCCTCTGGCTTAGACACATGCACTGCATATTACCAAAAAACACTATAACAAAGCTAACACCATTACATTTGTCAATGCTCATTTTTCCTTGATGTGTCCCTTTTTGTGCGGATCATGTTGGGGGCTATTAGGGGCCTTTTGCTGGACGTGGATGGGTTTTCTCCTGGTCTAACAAAATCTGTTGATAGTCAAAAGTCTCCTGCCCAGGGATGGCAAAGTAACAGTGATTACCCAGACCGTTTTTTTTCCAGCACCACATCACTAGTAAGTGGGCAGTGATATAGATACATAAATAATCACCTTGGGTCAAGATAGGCTGTTTAGTGTAGCCTCTCTAACATGGAAAGAAAAGAAACCCCTGTGAACAATTCAGAAATGTACAATGAAATGGGTAGGTCTGATCAAATTACCTTATGGGAGCTGGGAATAACCCTTTGCCCAATGGTGTTGGGGTGGACAGTTAACAGTAAAGCAGGGCTAGTCTCAGCTCTAATCGTAAAGGGCTAAGGGCCTGATTACGATGCAAGTCAAAAAGCCACCGACCACAGGTCGGAGGCTTTCCGACTTACATCGTTGGTTTCAAATCCAACAGCCTTATTACGAGGAAGGCTGTCTGATTTAAAACCAGACGGTCTGACCGACTGGCTTCCGACAGGCTCAAGGTGGCCGTCGGCCAGTCGGAGGCAGCTCATAATCCCCTATGTACTGCGTTTACGCCATGGGGATTATGATGTCGGTTTCATGCCAGGCTTTCTGACATAAAAAGCCTGTAGGAAAGCGACTTTGGGGGCCCCTAGCAGGGCCCCCTTGCCACAGTAGCCTCTGGTTGGAGGCCTGGTGCCACCCTGTTAATCCATGCACTGTGTGGCAGGCACCGTCAGGTGCCTGCCACGCGGTGCAGGGATTAACAAAAACACCCATATCTCTAAGGGAACTTGTGCTACAGCCGGTTTATGGCCGCAGCACAAGCTCCCATAGAAAAATGGGAGTATGCGACTGCACCATGTGCTGTCACATTGTAATGGCGGTGCCTGGACCGCCGACCGGAGGTCGATCGGTCGGTCCCACGACCGCGGCAATGTCGGGTGGACGTGAGTCCGACCAACATCGTAATCAGGCCCCAAGTATTTTCCTGTCCAGGGATCCCCACTATGAACCCAAGAAAATAAATACAATGACTGAGTTATGCTGGAAAAGGGATGTTCTCCCCTTTGCATGGAATGACAACCCGAGGTCCAAGTAATGCAGGAAGTGGAACAATAGGGTACTTTCCTCGTGTTTATCCCACCACTGAGTTATACCATCATATCCCCTAAGAAAATGCCAATCTAAATGTCCCTGAAGAGATTTCTCCTTGGTTGTAAGTGCGGAAGAGAGGAAAAATCCCCAGAGAGACTGTGGGGCTATTCCACTAATCCACAGTACCACAACAGTTCAAAGTCAACCGCACAAAGGCGGAATTTCAAGTGATAACAATCCCTTGCCAATTTCACAATCCTTGTTAAGAAAATAGCAACAGAATACAGTAGACTACTGCTTACACTTTTGCCCTTCGCTTTTAAGATTGCTAAATGAAATCCAGTGACAAGTCTAGGGTTACCATAAAAAGGTGGTTTGAGGGGGGGGAAAAGGCTCTGTTAAGACTAACACAGACCACTAAGTATATAGCGCCTCTCCCACTGACACTATGTAAGCCAATTAAATAAGGCAAATATTTTAAGGTGATGGATATTTCCGGGTGACATTCAAGTTTCAGAAGCTGTTGACTGATTAAACAAAGTATTATTGATCATAGGTAAAAAGATGCTTATGATCAATAAATAACTTTGTTTAATCAGACAACAGCTCTGAAACTTGGATTTCAGCCAGAAATACCATTACTTCAATACAATTGTCCTATTTACAAGAGTTGCCATAGCACTATTCAAAAAATAACTTTTGAATTAAAGCATTTATTTATTTTGCACAAAACGAAGACGAAATCTTCAAGCGCAGACACCCTGTGCACATTAAATCCCTGCCATCCATGTGCACAAACACCAGACTCCAGTGTAAGCTGATCTAAATCTTTATCGCTTTCAGGTGTAAATGGATTATTCAGCTCAGGACGTATTATCCATGCTAATAACATTATGAGGTGCTTCCCAGTTGCAGAAACGCTATTGCGTCTGTCCAGTTTTAGATCCGATGCGCTCTCGCTTACATGACATCCAGCAGATTGGTCTTTTGTTCTAGTATGGACAGTTTAGGTCAGGGCTGACTTTAAGGCAAATGAATAGCAAGTAGCTCCTAAGGATGCAGCCACCTGAAAGCCTGAAATCCCAGATGCACCCCACTTCCAGGGGAGGGGGCGATACGTGTGACTTTGCCAAAAATCCATGTACGCCACATTAGGACTATTTATAACTGATAATGAAGGAATGAGCTTCATCATCACTGATAATATTTGGTATAAAACAATGGCCTGATCACAGGTTCCAGAATTCTGGTCCTTACTATCGATTTTGTTTTACTAAGTACACTTAAATAATATAGAGATAATACTAAGAAGACTTGTAGAAAATAACATAAATAATCAGGGCAAAACAAGTTCATATTAAGCAAAATAGAAGTCCACTGAATTATAAAGAGAAAAATCAGAAGCCAGCTATGTGCTGAAAACGTGTGGAACCAATACAAGCAAACAAACCTTTTAGTAATGTGTGGATAACTTTTAAATTGACATAAATTCAATAAGCAGAACAGGAATATGGCATCTATTTCTAAGCAGAAACTCTAAAGGCTCAGATGGCAAAACATTTTTGTAGCACAAATATGACTTACTTATGAAAGTCATAATTTATGCTTTCATCATTTATACAAAATTAATTGAGCAAAAATATCAATGGAACACGGAACTAAATTACACAAGTATTGCGCAATTACACAAGAGTAGGATTTTTGTGCCCGGTATAGTGTCAGGTGAATATTACTACTGGTTGTATGAATTCTTTTAGAAAAGGCACCAGTTCATCTCATAATCCTCACTGAGCTCTCATCTCAGGCATATAAAACAAGTTTCCCACTAAATCCAGAATAGAGAAATAGGATGAGGGAAATATATGAGAGGGAGAATTGAGGTTAAAGGAGAGCTACCTAGCCAGTATAGGGTGGGTCATGTGGGAAGGCAGCAGGACTCCAACAGCATTTGTTTCTAACCATGTTCCTAAATTGTGTGAAGCAGGTGTTGAAGAGGTTAGTCATGAGTAGAGACACAAATATCCTCCTAATAAACTCTTTCACAGGCGAATGATGCAGATTTTTAGGAGGAAGTAAAGTAAGAAGTGTTAACAGGCTTAGATAACGGAGTGAGGCGAATGTATCCAGACAACCTTTGTTTCTACTCCACAGAGAGGATATAAAATTTTCTAGCTGGCATGAAGGAAAGTTTCAATTCTATTAAGTACAAGTAGACGAGAAATATGCATTTCTCTTTAATTTTATTCACTCAGCAGCCCATAACAAAACATCAGTAAAACTTTTAAACAAAGACTATATCCCATGAGTCTTTACTGTTGAACTCAGTGCATCAATAACCATAGAGTAAGTCCTATACATTCATCCACCAAGGAAAAAAAACTTCCTCTTTCTTTGTACAATAGCTGCTATCCAACCACTCCAATTAGAAGTCTTGTTTCTGTTCTGATCCTAGAGAAAGATGACTCATAGGGAATAAGTTCTGAAATCATGTCCTATTACAAGAAAAAGTAATCACTTTAATCATCAACACATTATAGTGAATGCACCAAGCAGCATCAGATCATTGTACCCTTGGTAAATGTACTTATCCTCAACGCCATGAGCGTTATAGTAGTGAGGGAGGGTATTCTGACTGAGAAAGAGCAGAAGGGATAATTATCTCCTCCGTGTCCTTAATAAAATTGAAACTTTCCTTCACGTCAGCTAGGAATATTTCTATTCTATGTCAGGACCGGAGGATCAGATTATGCTAGTTTAAAGCTGGCTGAAAACCAGTGATGCCATTCCCAGGACTGGCTTAAAGTATTAAGTCTTAAGAGCAGAGGACCAGTCCGCCGCTCTGAGAAGATCTACCAGGCGCCCCCCCCAGAGAGAAGGCTTTTGATGCAATTGCACCCCTTGTGGAATGTGCCCCAAAATAGGATGTATCAATGCCAGCTTCTTGTAAAACCCATCTCACCCACCCAAAATCAGCTTAAAGGTTTTCTTGGGAGCTATGAGAAGTTGAATCGTTTCCAGAGGGCAGTGCTCTTCTGTCATTGCCTCATAAGCCCTGAGGCATCGAACCACACACAGTTGGAGATGAGAAAGAAAAGCTGGGTATTGGACCACTCTGGAGTTGGGCTTGGTTCTCCTGGAAATAGTAAATGAGATCCTCATCTGGGGTAAACATACAAGCCGTAATATCTATCTATCACATCGGACATTCTCTTACATGAAATCAGACATATAGAAATCGCCAACTTACCTGTTAGTTCCTTATGTGATAAGTATTCATTGTCCTGCCACGATTGTAGCAGTCACAAAAACACATTGACGTGCCAAAAGAAAGAATAGATTGGTTCTAGGGGAGTGGACAACATAAAATACCCTTCAAAAGTCTACAGACAAGAGGATGTTCTCCCGCTGGTATGTCATGAAAAAGGCATAAGACCTGCCGCAACAGCTGCTCTACATGCATTGATCGTGCAATATGCCAATCCGGCACCCGCCAATTTAGAAAACAAATTCACAATGTAGACTACATCTGCCCCCACAGGATCAAGGTAACCTTGGAGACACCAGCGTGACCATCTACACCAAGCTGAGCCATATCGCTTGACCGTAGAGTCGACCCTTGCGCTTTTGATGAGAAGAGCAGCCTGCGTCGAAAGGCCTGGGACTCCCCAGCATCCCGTGTAATGTTCCATGCCATCGGCAGGAGAGTTCCGCCCTGAACCAACTGGTGCAAGTTGCTGTGAGAGTCTGTCAGAAGATGTGGAGTCTGGAGAAGTAAGACTGGAAAATCCATGGAAAGTTCCATAAGAAATGGAAACCAAACCTGTGATTTCCACCATGGTGTGTTCAGGATCACCTTCGCTTTCTGACGCCTGATCAGTGCTGTGTGCCTGGCAATCATCGAGAAGGGAGAAAAGGCATACCCTCGATTATGACTCCAAACTTGTAAGAAGGTATCCGTTGCTTCCGCTAGAGGATCCAGCGCCAGCTAAAGAAACGCGGTAGCCGATGGTTCAGTCGGGAGGTGAAGTGGTCTATCTGACATGGACCCTGTTGGAAATGACCCTTTCTGCAGGATCACCCCCAAACATTTTGCCTTCCTCCCCCCCTTTCTGCTGAAATTGTTTTTGTTGGCTTTAGGACTCTAGGCACTTTACTACTGCTAACCAGTGCTAGGTGCATGTGCTCGCTCCCTAAAATGTGGCAACATTGACTTATCCACAATTTGCATATTTAATTTATTTGTATGTCCCTAGTAAAGTGCACTACATGTGCCTAGGGCCTATAAATTGAATGCTACTGGTGGGCCTGCTGCACTGATTGTGCCACCCACTCAAGTAGCCCTTTAAACATGTCACAGGCCTGCCATTGCAGAGCCTGTGGGTGCAGTTTCAAGCTGCCGTTCAAACCTGGCAAGTTAACCCTTTTGCCAGGCCCAAACCTTCCTTTATAATACATATAAGTCACCCCAAGATAGGCCCCACAGAGTCCTATGGGCATGGTGCAGTGTATTTACAATGTGGGACATGTACTTTTAAGTTTTACATGTCCTGGAAGTGAAGAACCGTTAAATTCGTTTTTCACTACTGCAAGGCCCTCAAGTTTAACATTGGGATAGCCTTAAAACATCTTTTAAGTGTAACTTCAAATTGGGAAAAGATAGAAATTTGGAGTTTGGTGTTGCTGACCCACAATTTAAAATCATCACTTGTGATGAAGTCGGATTTTAAGTTGTGAGTCTGAAAATGCCACTTTTAGAACGTTGGAATTTTCAAACTTTACCCATTCTGTGCCTCTGCCTGTCTCTGAATAAGCGTCTGTGTTGGGTGACTCTAGATCATGGGTACTCACAAACTTTCTCTCAGGGGCCAAATTTACAGTGTGGTTTGTGGCCGAGGGCCGCACCGGTGGGGGCGGGGTCAGTGGGGAAGGGGGGCGGGGCTAGAGCAAAAAAATAAACTATGACCATGAGGTTGAACACAGGCCCCTGCAGTGGACGCCTTCGTCCACTGAGCCACCAGACCAGGCATACACACATCTCTCTCTCTATCTCTCTCTCTGTCTCCCTCCCTCTCTCTATCTATCTCTCCCTCCCTCTCTTTATCTCTCTCTCCCTCCCTCTCTCTATCTCTTCCTCCCTCCCTCTCTCTCTATCTCTCTATCTCTCTCCCTCCCTCCCTCCCTCCCTCTCTCTCTCCCTCCCTCTCTCCCTCCCTCTCTCTCTGTCTCCCTCTGTCTCCCTCTGTCTCACTCTGTCTCACTCACTCGGTTTGTCTCCCTCTCTCTCTCTCGCTCTCTCTCTCGGTCTCCCTCCCTCTCTCTCTCTCTGTCTCCCTCCCTCTCTCTCTGTCTCCCTCCCTCCCTCTCTCTGTCTCCCTCTGTCTCCCTCCCTCTGTCTCCCTCCCTCTGTCTCCCTCCCTCTGTCTCCCTCCCTCTGTCTGTCTCTGTTTGTCTCCCTCTGTCTGTCTCCCTCCCTCTATCTGTCTCCCTCCCTCTATCTGTCTCCCTCCCTCTGTCGCCCTCCTCCCTCTGTCGCCCTCCTCCCTCTGTCGCCCTCCTCCCTCTGTCGCCCTCCTCCCTCTGTCTGTCTCCCTCCTCCCTCTCTCCGTCTCCCTCTGTCTGTCTCCCTCTCTCTCTCTCTCTGCCTCCCTCCCTCTCTCTGTCTCCCTCCTTCTCTCTATCTCTCCCTCTCTCTCTCTCCCTCCCTCTCTCCCTCTCTCTCTCCCTCTCTCCCTCTCTCACTCTCTCTGTCTCCCTCTGTCTCCCTCTGTCTCCCTCTGTCTCCCTCTGTCTCACTCACTCTGTTTGTCTCTCTCTCTCTCTCTCTGTCTCCCTCTCTCGGTCTCCCTCTGTCTCTCTCCCTCTGTCTGTCTCTCTCTCCCTCCCTCTCTGTCTCCCTCCCTCTGTCTCCCTCTGTCGGTCTCGGTCTGTCTCCCTCTGTCTGTCTCCCTCTGTCTGTCTCCCTCTGTCTGTCTCCCTCTGTCTGTCTCCCTCTGTCTGTCTCCCTCCCTCTCTCTGTCTCCCTCCCTCTCTCTCTCTCAGTCTCCCTCCCTCTCTCTCTCTCAGTCTCCCTCCCTCTCAGTCTCCCTCCCTCTCTCTCTCTCAGTCTCCCTCCCACTCTCTCTCTCTCAGTCTCCCTCCCACTCTCTCCCTCAGTCTCCCTCCCTCTCTCTCCCTCAGTCTCCCTCCCTCTCTCTCCCTCAGTCTCCCTCCCTCTCTCTCCCTCAGTCTCCCTCCCTCTATCTCTCTCAGTCTCCCTCCCTCTCTCTCTCTCAGTCTCCCTCCCTCTCTCTCAGTCTCCCTCTCTCTCTCCCCCCTCTCTCTCCCTCTGTCTCCCTCCCTCTGTCTCCCTCTATCTGTCTCCCTCCCTCTGTCTCCCTCCCTCTGTCTCCCTCCCTCTGTCTCCCTCCCTCTGTCTCCCTCCCTCTGTCTCCCTCCCTCTGTCTGTCGCCCTCTTCCCTCTGTCTGTCTCCCTCTGTCTGTCGCCCTCCTCCCTCTGTCTTTCTCCCTCTGTCTGTCTCCCTCCCTCTGTCTCCCTCTGTCTGTTGCCCTCTGTCTCCCTCTCTCCGTCTTCCTCTCTCCGTCTTCCTCCCTCTGTCTCCCTCTCTCTCTCTCTCCCTCTGTCTCTCTCTGTCTCCCTCCCTCCGTCTCCCTCTCTCTCTCCGTCTCCCTCTCTCTCTCTGTCTCCCTCTCTGTCTCTGTCTCCCTCCCTCTCTCTCCGTCTCCCTCCTTCTCTCTATCTCTCTCTCCCTCTCTCTCTCTCCCTCCCACTCTCCCTCTCTCACTCCCTCGGTCTCCCTCTGTCTCCCTCTGTCTCCCTCTGTCTCCCTCTGTCTCTCTCTGTCTCTCTCTGTCTCCCTCTGTCTCCCTCTGTCTCACTCACTCTGTTTGTCTCCCTCTCTCTGTCTCCCTCCCTCTCTGTCTCCCTCCCTCTGTCTCTCTCTGTCTCCCTCTGTCTCCCTCTGTCTCCCTCTGTCTCTCTCTGTCTCCCTCTGTCTCACTCACTCTGTTTGTCTCCCTCTCTCTCTCTCTGTCTCCCTCCCTCTGTCTCCCTCTGTCTGTTGCCCTCTGTCTCCCTCTCTCCGTCTTCCTCCCTCTGTCTCCCTCTCTCTCTCTCTCTCCCTCTGTCTCTCTCTGTCTCCCTCCCTCTGTCTCTCTCTGTCTCCCTCCCTTTCCCTCCCTCCCTCTGTCTCCCTCTCTCCCGCTGTCTCCCTCTCTCTCTCCGTCTCCCTCTCTCTCTCCGTCTCCCTCTCTCTCTCCGTCTCCCTCTCTCTCTCCGTCTCCCTCTCTCTCTCCGTCTCCCTCTCTCTCTCCGTCTCCCTCTCTCTCTCCGTCTCCCTCTCTGTCTCCCTCCGTCTGTCTCCCTCCGTCTGTCTCCCTCCGTCTGTCTCCCTCCGTCTGTCTCCCTCCGTCTGTCTCCCTCCGTCTGTCTCCCTCTGTCTGTCTCCCTCTGTCTGTCTCCCTCCCTCTCTCTCTCTCTGTCTCCCTCTCTCGGTCTCCCTCTGTCTCTCTCCCTCTGTCTGTCTCTCTCTCCCTCCCTCTCTGTCTCCCTCCCTCTGTCTCCCTGTCCCTGTCACCAGCCCAGAGACAGCCCACCCCCACTCCCCCCTCTCCCTGTGTAATGTAAAAACCAGCTCGTTTTCTCTTTGAATTTGCTGCTTCGCTGGGTTTGTGTCCCACCACTGGGCCTGGGGTCACATCTGTCGCTGGCTTTAATTCTGACTCTCACCCCCGAGCTGTCAGATCAAAGCCCCCCTTTGGCGCCAGTCACCCGTCCGTGTAGGTATGCATGCATCAATTATATATAGCGCCAACCTGGCGGCGAGCATTTGTGCGCTGTGCTGCGAGAGCGGAGACCAGGCCTGAGCTACCTGGCCTTGGCTCAACCCTCTGACTACAGGCTGGCGGGAAACATCACAGGCTCTTAACGCACACCTCACCTGGCTCTCACTCCCTGCTGCCCTCCGTCACCTCACCCGACTCTCACTCCCTGCTACCCTCCGTCACCTCACCCGCTGCTCTCACTCCCTGCTGCCCTCCGTCACCTCACCCGGCTTTCACTCCCTGCTACCCTCTGTCACCTCACCCGCTGCTCTCACTCCCTGCTGCCCTCCATCACCTCACCCGGCTCTCACTCCCTGCTGCCCTCCGTCACCTCACCCGGCTCTCACTCCCTGCTACCCTCTGCCACCTCACCCGGCTCTCACTCCCTGCTGCCCTCTGTCACCTCACCCGGCTCTCACTCCCTGCTACCCTCTGTCACCTCACCCGCTGCTCTCACTCCCTGCTGCCCTCCGTCACCTCACCCGGCTCTCACTCCCTGCTGCCCTCCGTCACCTCACCCGGCTCTCACTCCCTGCTGCCCTCTGTCACCTCACCCGCTGCTCTCACTCCCTGCTGCCCTCCATCACCTCACCCGGCTCTCACACCCTGCTGTCCTCTGTCACCTCACCCGGCTCTCACTCCCTGCTGCCCTCCGTCACCTCACCCGGCTCTCACTCCCTGCTGCCCTCTGTCACCTCACCCGCTGCTCTAACTCCCTGCTGCCCTCCGTCACCTCACCCGGCTCTCACACCCTGCTGTCCTCTGTCACCCCACCCTGCGTGTGTGTCAGCCCGGTCTGAGACAGCTTCCCGGGAACACACACAGCCGCACCCGAGTACTTCACAGGTCTTTAAAAGACCATTCACTTGTTAATGAGGCTTTGTTGTATTTCACCTCTTCTTAGCGCCCTGCATCTCCACTCAGTCAGAGTGGAGATGCAGGGCGCTAAGAAGAGTGAATACAACAAAGCCTCATTAACTAAGTGAATGGTCTTTAAAGAATCGCCCGGCCCCCATAGAGCAGAGTCTCTCAGACTCCGCGCTGCTGCAACGGCGGTGTTTGCGGACACTCTTTAAAAAAACAAAAAAAAACACACAGGTACGATGTCTGCAAGGTCCGCGGGCCGCCAAGGAAGGCTTGCCGGGCCGCTGGTGGCCCGCGGGCCATACTATGAGTACCCGTGCTCTAGATAGTCACACACAAAGGGAGCTGGGGTTTGACATTTGCATCCTGATGGCCCGTCATCAGGCTGATGGGCCTCCTGAGGTAGATTGGAGAGAGGAGCTGACACTTGCACCTCAATAGGGCTTTGCCTGTCCCCACACAAAGAGCTGCATACCCACCCTGAAGTGAGTCTGGAGCCAGGGCAGGAAAGGCAGGGACCCTGTGATCTCCAAAGGCCTCTTTGAGGTCTCCCTCACTTCAGAGGCACAACTGGGTATAAGTACTGGACCCCTGACACCACCAAATCAGAACTTGGCTGGAACAAAGGACAGTCTGCCAGGAAGAATAGATGCTGTGCTGTAGGAGGGAATACCACTCTGCTAACTGCTTTGCTGTGTTAGCCTGCTAATTACTGTCCTGCAGGAGGGACTGCCACTTTGCAACCTGCTTTGCTGTGTTGGCCAGCTGCTTGCTGCTTCTTGCATGGGAGTGAGAAGGACTGGACCTGCTCTCTACATCCTTTAATTCAAGTTTCTCCAAGGGCTTTCAACCCGTTCTTGAAGTCTCTGGGCCATCAAAGACTTCCTCCAACTCTGCTTCAGCTGCTGGACTCTGCCAACTGAGTCCTGCCCAGCCAAGAGGTGGCAATCCAGTCCTGGGTCTTGAACGTGGGTTCTGCAGCTGTTTCCCTGCAAAAAGCGACGCAGTGCCCACGGACGCCGAGCTGATACGAGGACATCCCTGAACGACTCGACAACAAACAAGGGTCCCGACTGCAAGGTTCAACGTCGACGCAGCACCGGTCCAAGACATCCCTGCGCGGGTCGATGACGATGCAGCGCCTGCATCGTAAAGGGTTCGATGATGACGTGGGACCCTCCTATCAAAAAAACAGGGACCTGGGGGCGAGCGATTTGACAGGGTGTTCCTTAAAATTGTATGCGAATACCCCCACAGTTTAGAGTACCAACGCATCTCCTGTTATTTCTACCCAATTGTGAAGGAAAATTTGCAACCTGCCCTCCACCAATTGTAGGGAAAATGGAATGTTGCTTACCGTTGGTACTACGTGGGGCGTTGCTGGCTCTCCTGAAGGCTCCTTTTCCACCACTGCCTATGCTGTTGCCATGGGAGGGAAAGTAACCCTCGAACTTCTTTTGGTCCTGCCACTGCATGGAACGCCTGGTCTGGCGCTTGTCTGGGTTAGATTTGTAAGCCTGGCCGGAGGAGCACCCCCAACCTCTTCCAACCCCTCCAAAAACCTTTAGGCTGAAGACCTTGTGCATAGAGTGGTGCGTCTTGTCGAGAGAGCAAAATTGGTGACGAATTTAATGAGTTCCTTAATGAAATGCTCCCCAAAGAAACCTCCATCAGCCACTGCTCCAGCCTCCGTGGTAGCAAATTCTCCCAACTTGGGATCGATCTTTATTAGTAGCGAGTGTCTGCGCTCGGCTGACAAGGCACAATTGACATTACCCAGAAAACAGAGTTCTCATTGAGCCCGACCAGATAGGATCGTGGGATCAATCAAGTCACCTGATTCGTGAGCCTCTTCCACCATGCCAAGAATTTTTGTGTGGGTACCTAAAATATCAAGCACCTTGTCCTGGCAGGACCTCCAGGAGTGGTTGAGGCCCTTCTTCGGGTCCTTAATAAACTTTGCAATGAATGTCGCCATTTTAGTTAATCTCAGGCTTTCGAATAAGACTGGTCACATACTGTGCTACCTTATCGGCTGGTACCCAATCCGCGGAGTGGGGCTGGTATATGGCTTCTAGATTTAACATGTCTGGCACACCCACAGCATCTTGCGGGATAGGCTTACCCTAATCATCCAGCCTGGGTCTTTTGGCGCCACCCTCTGGCCGCCATGGTCCACTGGGACCTGGTTCATCACTAGAGTCTCCATAAGGGTTTTCCAGAGTCGTCCCCGGCATTTGCGTCTACTCCCTGAGGGGAATAGGAATCGTCATCGGGGGTAAATCCAGGTTGGGAATCCACCTACTGGCTCTCAAGGGCATTGAGACGCCGCTTCAGGAAGGCTTTGCGCAATCTTTCAAAAGCGTCCAAGGGTGGCAAAACAGCCCCAGCCTTGGTGGCCTGTTTGGAAGTGCCTTTGCCCTTAAGGGTGCCCCGAGGATCACTTGGAGGTGAAGGCCCCCTCCCTTCCCCACCAGGGGGCAAAATACTGCATCGGGCTGTAAGTTCGATAATTTGCCTACTCAGGGATCCAAGGCTGTCTAGATCGCTCTCTGTAGAGAAGCATCAATAGCGTCCACCAATCCTTCATGGATGGGAAGGAGTGTCTGCTCCTCTTCCACTAATTCCCAATAGTCACTCTCTGCACCTGCCATGGAGTATCAGGTATAGTTATATAGTGGCCACAAGTTGGGCTAGCCAATGCTTGTTGAAGTTAGTAGGAAATGCGTCAACACCATGCGCCCACTAGAGGGGCCGATAGCACACCACGAACCTTGCTAAGCAAGTGGGTTCATCGAGGGGCTCGTGAGTGCCCTCTAGTGGCACTGCACTGCCACAGCGTTCCCCAGAGACACTGATGCACGATAACAGCTGTTCAACAGCGGGTTAATCGGCCCTCTGAGAAAAAACTGTAATAAGTTAGAATACAGCAAATAGTGTAACACGCCGCCTAAGGATAGAAAACCCAGCGCCAATACCAACGCATAAGCACAAAAAGACATTCACTTCTCTGGCTGCTGAGCAGTGAAGAAAGAGGGAGCACTTTTCATTGGTGGATGAACAAATAAGGCTTACTCTATGGTTGTTGATGCACTTAGTTTAACAGTAAAGACTCATGGGATATGTATTCTTTGGTTAAAAGTTTTACTGATGTTTTGCTATGGGCTGTGAATAAAATCAAAGAGACATGCATAATCTGAGCCTCCAGTCCTGATATTGAATCTTCACTGAACATGAACTCTCAAGTTTCTGGACTGTAAAAATAGTGTTGCACATCAGGTAGATAATTTGGATTTCAGGGTGCTGCCAACTTCACATTTGATTTAATAAAGTGAATGAGAAGAAATATATTGACTATAGACTTTCTCGCATGCGAACAACTACTCATTCACAAAGTTTTTGCAATGAACTTCCAACTGTGTTCGATGCACCTAAATTGCCCATAGATGGATTAGACGTTAGTTGGTTAAAAAGCTTGGTGAAGTCCACCATTCCATTTGAAATTCACAAAAGAAGTGTACCAGGTGTGTATGGGGAAACTGTTTTTACTAAAGGAAAGAAGAATTAAACAGAAATATTTTATATTCCTACCTCTATGCTTTACGTAAATTACACGTTTGTAGGGTTACGGGAATAATCATAAGCAACTTTTCTATTCTGTCAATACCAAAGGATTGTGTAGGCATTTATGTTACATGTACATTGTGCAAGCCTCGATTAGAAGTGTGGAAATTTATAAAATATCTACTTGTTCATGAGATAAGATGCTTTGGTGATCTACCTGCCTGATAAAATCCACTTGTCCCATTTGGAGCCATGCAGTAAAGTGACAAATTATGGCAGTGTTTTCATTATATCAGAGTGATGATAACATGCTGCATGGTTATGCCCAGGCCCATATTGTTCAGTGTTTAGATGCTAGCAAGGCTCTAATTATGCCACCTTTCTGATTACAAAAGGCTCTCAATATACCAGGGCTCTATGTCAAATCTTTGATAATTTTTAGGTTCTGCATATTTAGAGGTTATTTTTAAGTGTGGTCTTTTTATAGGCAAATTTATTAAACATGGTAGGAGTATGAATATGCCAGCATTTTCTTTATACCGGCCTTTTGATTATGGCATAGTTTCCGATAGAACCCTGTTCTAATTGAAGCATTTCTCTCTTTCTTTAGTTTCTAGTGAATAATCTGGTGAACAGCTCTGGTAAATTTACTTTTAAGCATTCATTCAGTTTCATAAAATATTACTGTAACTAAACCAGGAGTAATCTTTTACGGTCAGGTGAGAGTCAAAATGCAAAAGACCCGATTCTCAACGCTAGGGGGATGTGTAAGTTTGGATTACATGCACCAAAGTTGGTTTTGCACTCCTAAAAGGATGTTCTCGCATGAAGATTTTCGTGTGAGCGAATGTGTTCATAGGAGCTGTAAGAAATAGGGAAGTAGCAATTCCAGTACTGAAATGCCCTGTGAGGTAGCACATAACTATACACTTCCAACTTTAAGAGTATTCACTAACTCCTCTCCAACCACTTCCCACACTGGAAATGTTACTCTCGACAAGAGAAAGTGTAAAATCTTTCCCAGGCTGGCAAGGGATCTCATCCTCTCACACAAATGTGGCGGTGCAACAGAAGGAGTTTCTCCATGGGGGAATATAGTTACCTGAAGTAAAATGAAAAACAACATTTAGAAAGTGAATTTACACTTGCCTGGCAGATTTTCACATGATCAAATCTGCTCTTGTATATATGCTCATACTAAAGCACAATTCACAAAGGTTTGCAAGTAGCGCACAATCAAACCCTGCAGCTTTTGTTGGTTACCGGACTACTTCTGTATATTTTGGTGAATTATGAAAGTCGCAAATCTGCAGCCATGAAATGTCATGGACTTGAGAGTGTAATTTTGTCACTTTCTTTAAGAAATGGCCCCTTAAATTATGCTTTTAATATGTTGTCCACAATAATTTTAACACTGATTCTCGATCAAACATAGTTAATTTAATCATGCCCTTTAAAAATGGTATTTAAAATTGTCCTTAAAATTGCACGTATAATTTAGCAAAACGGTGTTCAACTACAAAGACTTTCTGTGTACTTATATTAGGAAACCGAACCAACTGGACAATAATTTAGCAAAACTGCTAATAACCATGGGCCATACTTTTTTCAAGTACAACTATTTTTGGGTACATTTTATTTTGAATGCAAACAATGACTAATCTTGCTTTCACTATTCTGCATGCATTTGCATATAATTAAGAAGCATTCTAGAAGCATTGGAACTAGCCATGAATTGTTAGCTTTTGAGAACATGTATACACGTTTTTGTTTTGGAACCACTGTCCGTAATAAAAACCGAGCTTACAGCTAGCTATATTTGCTTGCTCTAATAAAGGCTTAACAATAATCATATGTATAGTGAGTGGATGATTTAGAGTTTGGCAGAGAGGGTGCTCTGTAGCAACGACAACTGAGTACCTCTCCACCAAACTCTCGGTCTGCCAGCCTGATTTAGAAGTGGTCTGCCCGCTAGGTCTGCGCTGACGGACTAAAATTTACTCCAGCTGCGTAAACCTTTCTACGACAGCCTGAGGGAGAAAAGGGCCCTCTAAGCCATCCAACCGTGCTCCCTATTATGAGCAGCTGGATGGCTTTTTTCTTTTTTACCATCCATCACTGTCAGGTATATCCTGGCACGGAGGGACAGTACAAAAAGAACAAGCATTGGCATAGCCAATAGGTCTCGCTTTTGGGACCTTATAAGTATTTAGTTATGCAGCACAATATCCATGGTGCAACAACATCAACTGTTGCATGGCTAAACACTTATAAGGTCCCAAAGGCGAGACCTATTGGCTATGCCAGTGCTTGTTTATTTTGAGAGGGAGAGTACCGGCACTTCTCAAGAGACATGGTATACTTTTAATTGGAGAGTACCGGCACTTCTCAGAAACAAGCAGGTACTCTGTTACAGAGTACCTGCACTTCTATTTTTCCCTTTCAAGCACTGCTCGTGCCTACCAAAAATGCATGAGTAATGTAACTTTTGCTCATGTAAAAAGCTTGGGTCGCGTTTGCGCTGTGTAAAACTGCAAAAAAAAAAAAATGCTGTTTTTGCCGGGTTAAAACAGGCTCTGCTGATGTTAGGATCCAGGCTAAGGGCCTAGAGGGGCTGTGGCCTGCGCAACTATTTGGTAGGGACCTAAAGGAGGGTGCAGAGGCCATTGCGTGCAAGATTTGGACAGTTGTGCAATGTCTAATACGTCCAGAAACTGAGTAAGGCCCATAAGACTAATGGGCCTTTCTCAGGACAGCTGCATGATATAAAAGGCACGTTTTTCACTCCTCTTGTGATACTACAGCCAACTCATGAGGTCACTTACGGGGTGGAGCTGTCTGAGACGATGAGGTGGGCGGGTGAAAAGCAGGCTCCAGGATTGGGAAAGAGACAAAGCATGCGCTGCGGCACTGGCAGATGTAAACAGCTCCCGTTACCCACTCCCAAGTACCCTGCTCTTACCTTGAGGTCCGCTCCCTCGGAGGCTGCAGCCTCCAGGTTTTGTAGCAGGTCGGGCCTCAAGTCCAATAAAAATTTTACCCCGCCGGGCGCCGCACTGAGTTGCGTGAAGAGCAGCCGGTATCGGGGACATAGGTAATGGAGCAGGCGGTCCTCAGCATGCAGCACGGCGGCAGGCCCGCGGTCCTGAACTTGCAGCATGGCAGCGCACAGTTCGGCCACTCTGCCGTCCGTAGTTCGCCGCCAAGGTGCGCAAGAGCCCCGCCCGGTCAGCGGGCTCAAGCTTTCGGTAACGGGACATGAAATCCTGGTTTTGCAGTTCAGGCGGTGGCGGATTGCGTCCCCGAACTTCGTAGAGGGGCAGATGAGGCACACAGCGGCTCAGAAGTTCATCCATGGTCAGGGAGCGACGGTAGGGTAACGTGCCCAAGAGCCGACAAGCTCTGCGGAGCGAGAGCAAGTTCATGGCGTACACGGTCTATAGCAGATCAGCTGTGTACCGTGCGACTTCCTGGTCCGCCATTAACGAACTGTCAAAGCCGTTTAGCGAATCAAAAGCAATGTTGTATGCATGTCGAGTACTCATATCCGCCATGTTGACTGTGGCACTCTCATTAGATGTGATATTGACACCTGCTGCTTTTTTTAACGCAGCAACAGAGGACGCTGAGCTCCTGCCTCTTACAATATTCAACGCGGCAATGTCAGTCAAGGAATGCACATTCCTTTATATAATAACATAGTTATTTTACAGACCGCCAGTACCTTGGTTAGTAAAGCAATACTAGGTGTTTAAAGGGCAGGGAAACAGACCTCAGAATTTCCTAAGAGTAACTGGATCCATGCTAAAACATGATGAGTAAATACAGGGCACAAGTCCTAAACAAGCAAGTAGGACGAAACAATAAAAGGGAAAAGCCAGAAGAAACAAAAAACAGTCCCTGCACCATATGACTTTCGGCATAGTAACTCCCCATCCAATTTCACTTACCAAAAAGGAGAGAAGCACAGCTTTTCCTCATGTTGCAGGCTGCTTGCTATACAGCACACACGCCAAAAAAACAAGCACGCAAGTGACGCTGCGCTAATTAAAAACAGATGGTCGAACAGATGGCGCCCCTGCTCGTAACCGCAAGCCGTAGGCCATGGGCGGATACATTCCCTGGGAAAGGTGGGACATGCACCCGCCTTTGCCCAATTGCGTGCTGTCTTTCTATAAAGACGCACGCAAAGACCAATTGAAAAAATGCACACAAAAAAAACACACGCACGAGCGTGTGCAAAGTCCAGAGTGATTCCAAGAGGTCGTTTTCCTAGAGCAGCACATGCGCGCTGCGCTAGGCTCGACCTAAAAAGGAACTCCACGCCATGGGAAAAAACTCCTAAAGGTACTAAGGTCATACGATTTTTTTTTCTCCAGTAACAGACTCCCATTTTGTAGTTTGTCAAACTGTTCCTACATTAACAAGAACCGCCACGACAGCGGTTCCTGACAACACAGAGATGTCCACGGGACTGGTGGACATCACTAATTTTGGAGGTGGCGTAAAGGCAGGGTAGTGGATGTAAAGTCCTCTGACAACCTGTCTGCCTTTATGCCATCCAACAAACCTTAAATCAGGCCAACAGTTTTGAACATCTTATATATGTGGATACATATCTTGCCTTATCAGCAGACAATTCTTTCCAACAAATGTACACTAGTAGCCAAAGGGGTTGCACAGCAGGACTTGAACCTAATTCTCTACTGGACAAAATAAGCATAAAGATTTGCTGTTCTTGACCTCAAACAATATGTTCTGGGAGTCAGACTACAGAACTCTCAACCACTGTTAGGTGGCAATCACAATGGTTGAATTAGCAAAACACAGCTAGCCATTCTAAAAACAACTAGTCATCTCTCACATACCGCTTTTCCCCTCGAGAAACAAGCAACGACCTTGCACACCAACTTCCACAAAAAACTATTTTCTAGCTTGTACCATCTGTTCTTTGCAATAACATTTCTGTTACAGAAACACCAGTCAATCCTCTCAGACGAAGACAAATATACTGCTCTGTCCTCACAGAACAAGGGAAATAGGTGGTGAACTAGATGTAATCTACAAATCTTATGTAAACTTAGGCCACTCAAGCCATCCATAGAGACTTCCTATTCTTAGAAACCTTAAGCTTGCAACTCCTACAGCAAATCCATCATAAGCAATCCACAAACCCTTTTTCTACAGATCCCAACAAACTTAGAATCACACTTGACAGCATACATCGCCATATAAACCATAAACGATAAATAACAAAAAAAACTGCAAATAGTATGAAATTGAGTCAACTCTTCCCAGGAGCCTGCATCAACAAACTAATAACCCAAAAACTCCAGTGTCGTTCAAACAGCCCATCTACCATTCAGATCACACCTTCTACCTAACTCTTGAAATGAACGGATCCCAGGCCCACTCCTGTGAAACTAGTATTACAAATCATTGAGCCGAGCTCACAACAAAGTGTATCAAAACCTTTTAGAACACACCCCTTATGATAACCTCACCAGAAAACTTCTGCAAAGATCCAACGTGACTTGAGCTCAAGAAACACCAGATGCAATGAAAACCATCTTAATTTAAACTATAAAGAACCCACCTTCGAAACAAAGTGAAAAAAAGTCAAGCATGATTTTCGATTGAATTCAAGTATTCTCTAATATTACAATAAAAGAAAAACACAGAAGTAAATCAGTGCTACAAACTGTTACAGCAGACTATCAAAAAGGCACACTGTATGTAAAACAAAAAAAATGTAAACGAAAGAGAACATCTACAAAACTGTTCCAACTAGTTACTCACCTTTAACCAAGAAAACTAAACTTTGCATCCCAATCACTGTGCAATTAATTACCCAATTACTTTGTTCACAAAATAACCAAAATACAAGACGATTATACATCATATCAAAGAAACAATAACAATACCTCAGAGGAGCCCAAAAACATCAAAAATGCTTAGATTTTACATTATACCAGCCAAACAATATTGAGTGTCCTAAATATCTACGAGTCTGACCCGAATTAATCCCTTTCAATTAAACTTTTAGTCAACATATGGCATGCCAATCTACTTAAACAACATCTTTCAACCTAGTAGTTTCCAAAAATTATAAATTAATGGCAAATCTTCCCTCATTTGCAAATGCATGGAAAGACAACCAAAGCCAACTTCAAAACATATTCTATCTCCATGATCCACTCAAATCCAGCTTCTTAACAACCACCACTTAAAATATGAGATGATGCACTCTGAGAAGCCATCAAAGGAGATACATTTCTACTGGATCAGAAAATCACATTTCACAAATTAAATCAAGGAATCCTGCTGGAACACCCCACACAAGTAATATCAGTCGCCAATGACTACCATCTCACTGCATCCAGAAACTTAAGACTGAGAACCTTCATATCTGGCTCCTGACAGATCCCTTGCATGATCTATCTGCGATTCCTCCCCTGCCTCATAAAATCACCTATTTATTTCAATATATACTTACCGACTTACACACACGCCACAACCAATTTACCTAATCCCATACCACCCAAATTTGCTTTGTTGTTAAGATACTCACAATCAACACCAAGAACTCTGACACCACCTTCAAGCTACTGAATTGCTGAAAGCCAGGAGCTCTGCAAAAGGTGAAAAAAAGTGCATTCCTTGACAAACAAACAAAAAACTCAGCTTCCAGGTGTCACGGATCATATTGAGCCAAATCATTAAACTGTGTTCTAATGACGATCACTCACAGTGGTAGTCAGTCATAGCATCACCTCCTACAACTATATCAAATACTAGCATTCAGCTCTGAAGATGATAAACAAGTGATTATCAACACAAACTGCATTTACACAAACTCACTTTCAGAGACTGACAATATACAGCATGCCCTGTCTTAAGGTGATCCAAAACTCTGAAGCAAGACCAATGTGGGGGTAAAAAATGGTAATCCAGCTCCCCCATTCTGTGAAGCCACCACTGATTTACTGTGAACTGCCAATAAGCCTTTAAATGTTCTGTCTCACACAAAAGGGTGTATGCTTAAATGTTCTGATGCAGTAAAATAGAAAGATAAGCCCTTGGCAAGCCAAAACCTGCCAAACATCTCCTAGCATATCTTCACCACCACAGGAGGCTGAAGCTATGCACACACCATACACTCAAAACAAAAGGACCCTTTAAACAATTTGCTCCAAGCAACTCATTGAACCTTTGACCTGGTCGTGGGAGCACCAAAAACAATTCAATAAAAATGCAGCATCACATTAGACCTTTCCTTCACCCAAGAGTCCCTTTAAACATACGTTTTGTTGCCAGTTCAGTGAGTCTGAAATGTGACACTGTGCTGCTAGATCAGCAAACCAAACAACTGTCATGCAAAGATTCTTTACCACTCAATCAGCACTTAGGGCCATATTTATGACCCGGTTTGTGCTGCTGTTGCACCACTCAACGTGGTGCAGGAGCGACACAAACGTTAAGTCAGCTTTTTTAAGCCCCCCCCAAACCCACTTTGCGTGGTTTTGAGCGCCTCCAAAGTCTGGAGTGACAATGCAGCGCAAATCACTGCGATGCGTTACTCTGCCCTATGTAGGCGTTCCATGGGTGTTCCCACGCAACTCCCATGGTTTTTGACGCATTCTCAGTTACAAAACCTTGTAAACCTGGGAATCTGCCAAAAAGATACGCCTCCCCAGGAGAGGCGTAACTAGGGGAAAAGGCCTCTCAGGATTGTTTTTGTGCAGGAAGGTGCCCCTTCCTGCACAAAATCTTGCCTATAACACAGGCAAGAATGCGCTGTACTATATAAATACGGCGTATTCCTGCCCTTTCCCTGTGACGCAGAATAGCGCAGCAAGGTAACTTGCTGCGCTGCCCTGCGCCACAAAATCATAAATATGCCCCTTAATTTTTTACATAAAATAGTCAATTACCAAATGTTTGTTTTAAAAATAAAAAATAAAAAGTAGATTTTAGAGCAGCGCATTTTTCATGCGGTGTGAATGAGGAAAAATGCTATTGTACGCCTTTTTTCCTTCGGCAAAAAAAGGCATTTTGTTAAATATATGACACTCCCATTTAGCAACAAAAACGCAATCAAGAAAACAACACACTCCGGTTTCCCATCCAAACAAGCATGCCAGTGCTGCTGTATACAATGCACCCAGCAACTTTTAATGAGGCCAACTAAAAGCGTGCTGTCTACTGTTATTAATAAGTATACCTTCGTGGAAAGATTAACTAACTACACGATGAGAGTCCCTGTATCTGCAACAAGTCATTATCTTAACTAAAGTATTCCTGCAGGCTATTATTAGGCTATTTTTGTGATGGGGTTGGTACTTGTCAGCTAAACAACAATCATTTCAAAGAGTCCGTGGAGAAACGTCTACTTCTGTACATGTCAGACTGCCTGCGATACTCCTTTTCTCTTCAAGCACTGGCTAGGGAAGCACACATAAAAAGCATACCTTCCCTGTGTGACATTTAGACGGCACGCCGGGTCAGCATTAGACCCCCGCCCTGTTATTTTTCCCTTCATTGCTCGGATGACCGACCTTGTCCTTCAAACAATCCTTTGCATGTAAAAGGCGCAGAACCTGATACACTGGCATCAAGTGGGGCCCTCATTTTCCATCCTAACGTGCGCGGCTCACATCTCAAGTAACAAGGTCGCACACAAGCCAGCGTTGCGCGTTATGACAATGTGTTAACATAAGAAGCCTGCAACATTCTTTTCCAAGACCGTGGTACTATACTGGAGATGACGAGGGAGGCGTGCTTGCAATAGCCGAGACTCGTAATGTCCAACACAGCTGTACTGCGCAGCGACGATTATACAGGGTAAAGTTCAGAACTGTGCTTTTGAGTGAAAACCGTCGTTTTAGAACAAGAAGTACAAACCCTTTACCCCGTAAAACACCAGAGGCAAAAGTAACAATACTGAAGAGCCTAGGCGAACGTATTCCACTTTGGCAATTGTCAATAAACTCTGTCTTAGTTTAAGAATCAATACCTGTAAAAACAATGTACAACTTACAGGGGGATCTCCCGAGGGGCCACTCCTTTCTTTAACTTTTCCAAGCCGAGGTAAGCCAGATAAGTTATACTACCGGTCACGTGGAGCCCTCGTACTTAATTTCTCAAACCTTGGACTGGAGACTAGGGCGAACAAAGGCAAGGTAAAGAAGACACTGCATTATCATTGCCCAGTATGAGCACTGGATACACCAGCAACATCCGTATTTAAATTAGGGTCCTTTTGGGTTGAAGTTGCAAAAGTATTTGAGGACAAAAACAAGTTGGTAAAGTCTCACCGGTTTTACAACTTTTGCTGTTTTACATGGTTAAATAAATTCAGCCCCTACGAAATCAATGGGTGATATTAAACAAACACACAAGTGTCAATGTACGTTTTTACAAGGACACATAAAAGAAACCACAAGACAGTCTTTAGAGTTCCAGAAGTAGGGTTTTTTTCCGAAGGGTACAAGGAGGTGATGAGAAGGGCAGGGATAAATACGATCACTTACATGTGACACTATTGAATCGAAAACTCAAGCAACACGTCAGCAGAAACTCTAAACACTACAGAAAAAACAACGGGGCATTTTATGTTAAGGGTGTGAAGATTAACATTCTAAGAGGATTAAAATGGAAGGGTATGCAACGAACATTTAAGTTTTATCTTTGAAGACCATCTTACTACCCAAGCTACGGGAGTTACTCTTGGACTCGAGCTGCTGTACACTCACTTGCAAATACCTCAGCACCACAAAGAACATAAAAGGAGACAAATACTAGACACTCCTGGACAATGAGCCAAAAGCTGAGGCTTGAAGTGGGGGGTTACTGTGCATGAAGTAACCCTGCATATTAAGAATGGGTGATCGATTGCATTGACTGCTTGTAAAGCCAATGGACAGAAAATGACAGCCTAGTTGACCCCAAGGGTGAAAAGATGATGGAAGTACCAGAGATCAGTTAATAGTGAGAATAAAAAAATGAGCAGCCTGGAGAAGTATGTTCTTCCATACTACCTACATTAAATATTTAATCGGGTAATTTGTGTTGCATTACAAATGTAGTATACATTTTGAACTGGAAAAGAAGGGGCACATCTCAGTCATGTTAGCAGGATTTATTACTGGAGAGGGGGGGTTGAGCATGCAAGAATATAGCGGACTTGCTGGCATTTTAATAAACAGCACTGGATTTGCACCAAGAACCTGGGGTCTGCTGTCGTCTTTTCAGGTCCGGGTGAGGCTTCTCAGAAGGACGAATCGAATATATATATATATATATATATATATATATATATATATATATATATATATATATCGGGCATTTCATGCAAACTTTATAATTTGAAGTTTAGGTCTACTTGTGGGCTACTTTCGAGGTCCCTTTCATGAAGTGTATAATTTAAGACGTAAGGAATCGTGAGCCCCTAAAATCAGAAACACCCAAGAATTAACACTGTCACACTTAGCACTACTGGTAAAAAATATATATATTTATTTATAGATGCATATATATTTGTCATGTGGTGCGTCACTATATTTTAAAACTATTGACGTTTTATCTAGTGACCAGGCACCTAATGTGGGCACCCAGAGCAGACTCTGCACATTGTAATACAAACATGGTGGTGGAAAGTCACTTCAGTCTCAAGTATCTTTCCTCTGGAATTCTCATCCCATGACCAAGGACTTTGATGTGGATTTTAAAGTATCATTAAGGACTGAAAATACACGCGGCATAAGGACTAAGGCTTTCTATTTTAACTCCTGTATTACTCTTCATTGTGCCTGACCTCTCCTCTGTCTGCCAACGCCAGCCCACTGATGCAACCGAGAGATCGTGAGGGAATTACTGACAATGTATAAATAATAAAAATGTATGTTCTGCTTTGCAGCACAGTGCAAACGTCCGCCAATAATTGTCCTCGTCTATCCTAGAAGAACAAATTGTCACGTGCCTTAAAATCCTCAAACCTATTACAAGTAAGGTTTGGTACTACGAAAATCAAGTCAGACTCAACTTTATAAACACTAGCGCCTTAATGAAAGGGGTTGTGCCTCTACAATCATACCAGATCACCCCTTATAGGTAAGTGCTTCCATTCCTGGGTTGGAAGGTCCACTTACGTCCAACAATGGGTCACTCATATAGAGCGACTTCTATGCAACGGTAAAGATGGTGTCCCTGTCGTGACATGTGGTCCAGGTGGAACCATCTTGAGCGCAGCTCCTTTTGAGAAGCAGATGTTGATACTAAAAAATACCCAGTGTAGGAGCTCAAAGCCACGCTTCCTCCCATCTGGAACGGACAGTGCACCTGAAATCAGCCTGTATTAACTATGAGGTAGCAGTTGCCCTGCTGTAATGGTTAATGCCACTGGACAAAACAAACATTTCCTACCATCCTGGGATGAATAACGAATCTAAACCGAGGCTAGTAATGTTACTGTACCCTATGCGTCAAATGTTGTACTGAAGGAGCCCCCCCAGCCTCCCAAAACCAGGTAGGAAACTCCCGTTCATAGGCTTACCTCCCGTCTCCCGACAGAAGATCTTAAACATCCGACTACCTTTAATTTGCTTCCGACTGTAACCAAACCAACTTCAATATGCTGAGTGAGACAAGCAGGGGTAATCGGAAAGCTGGCGATCAACTGACTGACAGGTTACTGGGCGGTACTAGAAGGCCTGTGCGGCAGGACTTCCCAGTAAACCCTGTCATTGGATAGAAAAAAATGAACCGCCTCGAAAACGACAGCCCACCCACCAATGCCGAAGCACCGCCCCATATGCTATACCGGAAGAGACTGCTTGATGCCCCGGAACTCGAAGCCCTGCCGCACATGGGCTGGTGGTCCAGGCTGTGCGCGTTAGGTTAGGTGCAGCTGTATGGGGAGGTGGAGGTCGATGAGGTCGATGAGGTCGAGCGAACTCACTGACACGAACTCCAAACCCAGAGAATGGGCGCCCTCCGCTGGAGAGAGGAAAAAGCAGGGTTGCTTTCCCAGACAGCGCCTTACTTGCCAACAGACCCAGGGGCATATTAGCAAGACCGGCGATAAAATTATCGCTGTTTTAGCGGCAGGAAACTGCCGCTAAAACGGCGATAATGGGCTTGCTAATATGCGTTATAGAATTCCAATAGAAGCCCAGGTTAGATGTGCAGGACATCTAACCTGGGCTTCTATTTGAATTCTATAACGCATATTAGCAAGCCCATTATCGCCGTTTTAGCGGCAGTTTCCTGCCGCTAAAACGGCGATAATTTTATCGCCGGTCTAGCTAATATGCCCCCCGATTCGGACGCGAGGCTCCCGATTTTTTTAGTCAAAAATTGCTTTATTTTGGCTGCCTCTACTTTAATAGAAGTCAATGCAAGAAATATTCTCCCTATTAAGTTTTTTTTTTTAAATCTCCCACTTTCCTCTTCTAAAATGTTGGCATGTACAAATACCCTCTTTATAACATCTGATCTTTTTTTGTCTTTCTTTCTAACTTATCATCCCCTTCGCTACCCATGTCTCAATCACCACACATCTTCCCCTTAATAACATGACAACACAACATTTGAATATTACTTATCCCAACTTAAAGTTAGAGTAACACAATACCACTACTAACATAACAGAGAAAGATCATTGCAATACATTTCTTTTATAAACTCATCTTAAAATAAAACCTATCAACTTATCAGGAAGATTAACCACTTCACCAAATGTGGTAAGTTTGGAGGTCGGCATCATCCTTCATAGTTCCATTGTAGAATTGACAGGGCAACACACCTATTCACAATCTTCCTCACAATTACTAGGTTACTGCCACTTCCACCCAACTCCAGCACAATCTCATGATCATCAAGAGAAGCAGTCCTAAAAACTTCAGGAGGAGCAATATCCTCTTCCCACAACACATTACGATTAACAACAGTATCCATCTCATTCCTGTACCGTTCCCAACACATTATCCTGTTGCACCTAGACTTCCTACCAAAGTTCCACACTTTAACGTCACTCAGTTTAGCAGAACACCCATACACCTCCTTGACCTGTAAAGTGTAGTAACAAGTTACACATATGTAGTAGTTCCATGACGTTTATAGCATGCATCTCCAAACAAGGATGTACACAGCCCTTGCTGCTCTGCAGTCTCTCACTGATCCCCACATTCCATGACATCCTATTTATTAGAACCCCTATACATTCTGCAAGTTCTACACATTATGTTTAAAGGGAACTATAACACTTACCTAGCTACCCACTACTACATAAAGGTTCTGAAAATTTGCTACTAGCTTTCTTGGTCCAAAGACCTAACTTCGTAAGAACCCAGTCACCTTCCTGTAATTTAACATCCTTTACTAAATGCATTTTACTATAATACTCCTTGTACACCTTTTGTGCCTCCAACAACTTCCTTTTCACTGGTGACCACAACCTCTGATGCTCTATGGACATCCATGCAACATTATCCTTAGTAAACGGTTCCTATCCTTGAGAAACTTGAAGGGACTATACCCTGTTACAGCAGGTGTAATCCAATAGGCCCATAACAACTTACTCGGCTCCTTCTACCAATTTTTTCCAGAGTTTATGGCAGCTTGTATACTCCCCATGAGCACTCAGTTAAACTGCTCCACAGCACCGTTACTCCTGGGATGGTATACAGCAGTGTGTTTAAGTTTCACTTTATTCCTACTTAAACAATCTTTAAACTTCCCAGCCACAAACTGAGGGCCATTGTCACACAACACAAACTTTGGTATCCCTTCTCTCTGAAAAACTCTTTCCAAAAAGGAAATGACATCATTAGAGTCCATTATAAGCTGAATTTTTACTTCAGGCCGCTTAGTATACACATCCAGAAGAACTATAAGAAACTTAGGAATCCTACTAGGATCCAAAATAGCCCCTAGGATGTCAACAGCTAACTTTTCCCATGTACTGTTCGGTATATCCTTGATTCCTAGGGGTGGCCTAAAACTGATTGCCCCATATCAGCATTAACACACTGCGTGCAAAATCTCACAAACCTTTCTATGTCTGAATCAATACCATGCCACCAATAAGAGGTGTTCACTCTTTTCTTTGACTTGACAATCCCCAAATGCCCTTCATGCGCAATGCTCACACTTCTCATTCTACAACTTTAAGGAGGCACTACCCTCTCTC
Source organism: Calotriton arnoldi (assembly GCA_963921515.1). NCBI lineage: Eukaryota > Metazoa > Chordata > Amphibia > Caudata > Salamandridae > Calotriton > Calotriton arnoldi. The sequence goes on along the minus strand of CAWUFW010002314.1, from coordinate 1,733,068 downwards.
CTCTAAGGATGAATCAATGATTACATAAAGAAAGCTCATCCTTAAGTTCCCATTAAGTCCTACACACATCCTCAAGATCTTTCTTTAGTGGCCAACCATTCACCACATACTCTTTTACTTTCTTCAATACATCATGTTATTCATAATTTGTAATCAAGTCTCTTTCCACAATAGCAGCATTGCCCTCCACTACTGCAACCTGTAGTCATCCCACTCACAAGGTTCACACTCTTTCAAAGGTCACAGAGATCTGCTCAAGTAATCTGACATCCTATTCTTGTTGCCTGGTAAATACTCCACATCATACATGTAATCCAATAATCTCACTGACATCCTGGCAACCAGAGGAGGTGCTTTCACCACGCCCTCAGTAGTTAGAACTTTTATTAGTGGTTTATGATCTGTACGCAAAATGAATCTCGCACCCCACAGGTAGTGCCTGAACTTTTCCATAGCCCAAACACATGCCAACATTTCTCTTTCAATCACTTAGTATATTTCCTCAGTAGGAGAGCATGGACGCGAGGCAAATGCTACAGTATATTCACTTCTTTTCTCAGAAAACTGTGACAACACAGCGTTCACTCCTTTTCCACTGGCATCCGTAGTCAAAACACATCTCATTAATTTTTGGCAGGAAAAACCTGTCCACCACAATATTTTTATTTAGATATCTTTGATCAATGCACAACTTTATCTGCCCATTAGCCTTCCTAGCCACCACAAGAGGCACCTAGCGTTTCGCACACTGCACAGGCTCAATGATTCCACTGTTTTCCCACTTATTCAATTCAAGTTCCACTTCTTCCCTGACACTCAAGGGAATATTCCGTACTCTGTGACAAACTGGTTTGGCCCCTTCTTTTAGTGCAATCGTATGCAAAAATCCTCTTAATTTCCCCACAGTACCTGAAAATACCACGGGAAAGTCTTTACGCCATTTCTTCTCAACACTACCGACAGGCTCTCCCAACAGTATACCTTTTCCCTGCTATTAGGATCTAGAGTGATTCCCAAAGCTCTTTGGTCAGTCCACCCTAGGACAGAATGACCCTTAGCAGCAACATACAATTTGTCTATGGTCATTCTATGTTTGAATTCAAATTTTAAGGTCCTGAACCTCAACATAGGTATTTTCTCCCCGAGAAGGTTACTGGGTGGATGTCTGATTCTCTCAATTCTCTTTCCAGAACACCAGTAAACTTTTCCATCCAAACTTTCTCATCAGTGATGGTATAGGGTCAGCTAGTATCTGCCACAATCATCAATTCCACTCCCCCAATATTCATTAAAAATGTAAGTTTGTCCTTCAAATTCACTTTGAGATTCAAGACTGGATAATCAATCCTTAAAATCTCTTCTCCCCATTCAAGTCATCCTCGTTCTCATTTGACCGATCAGAATCAGATCTTTCCGATACCACAGTCACTGTTTGGGTGTTTGTCTTCTTAAATACTCATAACTTCTCAATAAGTGCAGTTTGATTTGGCCATTTTATTTTAATCTCTTGCTAAATGTTCCTTGCTACCACATCTATAAATACTCAGACATCTATCATTGCTAAAATTAGCATTCTGTACTTTGGTATTTGCTGTTTTAAAGGTAGTATTACCCTTTTTCTTTGAGTTATGACTAGTGTTAGAGACTTTACAAATAGTTACATTATCTGTAGCAGGAAAATTCCTAATTGCTGCTTTGGCCTACCTTTTCGATAATTCTGCTTTTTAAAAAAAAATTTTTTTACAATAGCTGCAATATTATTGAGAGAAGAATCTCCACTCACCCGCAACCTTTCTTGTAAATTGAGTCATTAGTATGCATAATGACTCGATCCTTAATAAGTTCATCATGCGATGAGCCAAATTTGCATGAAATGGATAGTTTCTTTAGAGCGGACAATCCTCAATGTTCTCTGATCTTCCTTTGGAAAAAATTATACCTATCAATAGCCGCACAAACTGCTGGCTGATAATAGTTATCCAAATCTTCTAAGGCATGTTTGAACTTATCTGTATCTTCTCCTGTTCTGATTTTGTTTTCCATTTGACCATAAACTCACAAACCATCTGGAACCAGACTGTGCAGTAAAATTTTCCTTTTCCTCGAGGGAGTGAAATCCTCAGAACTTTCCTCCTCTAGTGCAGAAATAAATTTAAAAAAATATTCCTTGCACTCTGGCCATTTTATTTGCAGTTTGCCAGGAAATGGTAGGAAGGGTAAAGGAGGAGTCAGAAAAAAGGTTTGAGCACACATGACTGCACCCAAGTTACGCAATATTCAATTAATAGTGTCTGAACGTGAGTACAACTATCTCACACTGGCTTGCAGTAAGATGTGTGTATCACCGTGGCTGTTCAGTCCCAACAATGTGTTGTGACACACAACTTAAAGTGCAGAACCAAGGGTGTATCACCACAGTGTAGTATTCCTGCACAAGGTGTATGTCACCATGGATGTTTCGTTCCAACGAGTACTGTGACACACAACTAAACATGCAGAACGGTGTGTGTATCACCACGGTGAAGTGTCCATGCTGAGGCTCAGCTTTGTAACTACTACTGCCTCCTCTCTGCAGCAACGATGACACAAGCTGGATAAGGGACGCCAAAAAGTTGGTCTTGCTGCCGGCCTTGCTGCCGGGTTTGTTGAGGTCACCGCCGTGAGGGGAACGGCTCTCACCTGCAGTCACTCGCCGTGAGGGGAACGGCCAACATTGTCATCTACGCGCCGTGAGGGGAATGGCCAAAAACCACATTTCCCAGCAGCCTCGCGCCACCCTGACGCTGCACTCGCGCCCGGAGTCGCGAAAAAAGCCCCGCCCACCTCCCGCAGTGCGGGACGCACGCGGGCGTTGCCGGGCCGCGCCCGGGCCAAGGGCGGGCCCATCTGCGCCCGTCAGTGCCAGGAAGAGGCAGGGCAGGGCCACCCCCCTTGGGTTTTGAATCTTCGCTCCAGAGACACTGGTAAGACTTCCTTGGGGACTCATAATCCAGTTGTTTCTACCCGGCACACTGAATTCATCTTGCAGTTGCGTTGGTCCTTTCTTGTATCCTTTAGTTGGACTGGTGGCGGATCTAGGGCACCTGTAACCCAGTGGCCCACAAGTACAAACCAGCGGAACTGCTCCATATCAAGTTGGTTATTAACTGTGATATAATTTATATGTACAGTCTGACCCCTTATCATATTCAGTTTGCAACTTTAGTGCCTTTTTTTTTTGGCATTTAGCTCGTATAGCAAAAATCTCCAGTTTTAAATCATAATATTGGTTCTGCGTCTTAGGTGGCCCAACGCCTTATAGGCTTGTACCAGTGGTGATTTTTGTTTTTCTTCTATTTCTTCCATCGAACATGGGTAGGCGCATATGTGCAGCAAAAAAAGGGCTTCAAGCCCCCATTCCGGCCCCTTTGCCCCAAACCTCAATAGACAGGATGCTTCAGAGGGCTATTGGGGTGGTCTCAACTGAAATAGAACTGACGGAGAGGCGCCTGTCTCTTACTCCAGACCTATTTAGACCAGGGCCTGATTCAATCATTCCCCAAACAAACACCCCTGGTTCCCCATCGAGACCAACAGAATCCCTGTCTAGAACAACAGAGACATCTTCACCTTCACCTCAACAATTCCCAGTGAAGCCAATAACCCGTAAAGATGGTACCATCACCTCCACTCTTAAGACTACCAAACGCAAGACTGGAAAGGGAACAGGAACTAAGAGAAGGAAAAACCCAGCTATTACAACTAGTGTAGATGAAATAGCTAATAGTGCAGGAACAACCGAACCTTCCACCAATCCCCCGATAGCTTCTAATTGTCCTCCGTGGGTGAGGAACTTGATAGTGGAGCTGGAGAACCAGATGAGAGTTATTGTAAAGGAAGAGCTCGCTCTCATATTTAAGCATCTAGACGCAGGGCAACAGACTGGGTCGAGCAGCAAGGGTAACCCCCCTGGTAGCACCACCATTGACTCAGGGAAGAGGAAAGATTGTAGCTCACAGACCGAAAGCATAGCCCAATCTTGCACTGGCACAAAGGGGCCCATGATGGCTTCAACCTCTGCTGCCCAATCAAGCGACGGAAGGGCAGAGGCTCTTACTGCCATGCCGGCTGCTAACCCCTCGATGCACTCTGAAACTCTGATGCCATGATACAAGGCCAACCTCCGGCCTCGCCCCTCCTAGGGAGGTTATACATAGAAGAGGGCCTATTTATTTAGAGCATAGGGGAGGCAGGGAAGGGCTATATCCAGCAGAGGCCGAGGACGCAGGACCAGTGCTATTGACGACACCGACTATAAACCTACCCCCTGCCTCACTCCCTTATGTCATCATTCTAACAGGGGTCCCTGAGATCAACTTTGGGCTGAAAGAATCGCAGCTAGAACTCAGGAACAAGTGTCTTTTTTGGTTAACTAGGCACAAGCAGTTCTCCTATGACAGGGCTGGGGAAATTTTAATGGTTCGAAGAGTGGGATGGGTTGGCAAAAATCCTAAAACAACCCAAGGAGATTGCATAGTCATCAATTTTAGCAATCCCCTGACCGTACAAAATATTGCAGGCCAGTTTGTCAGTATCCACGTACCGAGGTCCGAGCCCATACTCTGGACTTTTTCTACCCAGGCAATCACATCTTGCCCTGGACACCAGAACCTAGGGTCCCAACAAATAGATTCCAGCCATTTCAAAATGCAGGTCAACCCCTTAGACCTCTTTTTAACATTCCAGTAGTAAATAGATATGGGCCCCTCGAGGAGGTGGATTGACTTGGGTTGCAAGGGGGCCTCAACCCCAATATTGGGACTGGGGGGGTTTAAGAGGGAAGTAGGGCTGAACCCCAGTGGGCTACTGACACAGTACACGCTCAGTAGCAAAGAATACGTATTAGGGGTTCAGCAACCCTCACCTCCCAGGGGAGCACTTAATTACCATGGGTTACGACCAGCCATGCATAATAATTCATCCTCAACTCCTATGGATCATGTAATCCCCAGTCCACCCCCACAATGGAGGAGGTTAAAGTCATCCCTATGGCACGGCCAGTTGTCACCCGCAGCCCTAACAACAACTGTCATGATGCATATGGCGGTAATACTTCCGCCGGCCACAAGCTAAGGATTTTATCCTGGAACGTCGCTGGAATCAAAAACAAACTCCACAGCCCAGATTGGGGGCAGTTTGTGGGTACCCACGATGTGCGTATGTTTCAGGAGACCTGGGCAAGAGAGGATATAGAGAGGGGAGGCTTCGCAACCTTCAACGTGCAGGCCACCACAGGGGGAAGAGGCAGACCCTTGGGGGCCTATGCATCTGGGTTGCTACCCACCTGGAATGCACGGCGGTCCAACTGAGTACCGCATCCAATGACTTGCAGTGTATTGTACTTACTTTCCCCTCCAGCCTAAAACTTGCTCTTATTAACATCTATTCCCGTCCTGTAAACATTACCCAGGAATCACCGACCATAGACCTACTTAACACCTTCATCGATACAGTTCCCCCGAATGCTAGATTGATTATTGGGGGATTTCAATTGCCAATTTGAGCCCCTGGCTGCCCCCACGGATGCCCCCTCTAGCGAAGAGGACAGTCTCTGGCTAATCCCCGACCCGCAAGTTCCACCGGTAAAGGCCTGGACTCCTCTGGTACTCCAGATAAATGCAGCAATCCTAACCCATTCCTTGAGGGCCTGTAATGGCCGCAGCAAGTCTGACCAGCCAGGGAAGCTAACCTTTAATAGAACAGGACAGTCCTCCCTGTTGGACTATATATTAGTGGAGACAAGCATGTGGAGGTGGGTGGACGACTTCGCTGTCTCATCAAGACATGACAGCGATCATAATGCCCTGACTTTGGAGCTTGAGACACCAGAAATTTACAATCCCACGTCCTTTGGCACCCCCGCATGTACCAACCTAATACTCGCCAATAATAGAAGAAAAATCAGGTGGGGAAAGTTTAAGCAGTCTCCAGACAAGGAGGACGTATTATATTCTAAAATCATCTCGCCCTTAATGGAAATGGAGCTGGCTGCAGCAACACTCGACACTCCACTTACCATCAGTAGACTAGAGGCACTGCATGAAGAACTGTCAACAAGTCTGACCAACAGCTTTAACCCTATGACACATCCTAAGTCCATCAAGGGAGTCAAGCAAACCTGGTTTAACAATTCTTGCCGCAAGGCAAAGGGTGCCCTTATAGATGCTATTAAGCTTAAGGACAGATCCTTAATTAAATTAAGCAGGGCCCAGTATAGAGATTGTATCAAGTTGGCCAAGAAGAACTGGGAGCTTGAAAGGTGGGAAGACATTAAGGCAGCACTTTATAGTAGGGACTTGAAGAAGTTCTGGTCTTTAGTGAGCGTAGACGGCAGTGTAGAGAATTCGGCGATAGAGCCAAATATTGCTGCAGCCGCCGCATGGAAACAGCACTTCCAAGCTCTCTATTCAACTGAGGAACCCACAGAGCCCAAAGATGCAATGGTTTTAGCAATCCCAGGGAATCCTAATGAAGACCCCGAATGGATTACTTTAAAAGAAGTCTCATACGCAATTAGGAAGCTCCCTTTAGGAAAGGCCCCCGGTTTAGATAAGATCCCTGGGGACTTATTCAGGGAGGAACCTAACATTTGGGAACCCTATCTCTGGGCAATTTTTAACGCTATCTTGCTAGGTATGAAGATCCCGGATACGTGGCTAGGGGCCGAAATCTTCCCAGTGTTTAAGAAAGGCTCACCCCTCTTGCCCTCTAACTATAGGCCGATAAGCCTCATAGATGTCACCCAGAAATTGTTCGCCAGGATCCTCCTTGAGCGTCTCCACTCTTGGATGGGAGAGCATGAAGTCCTGAGTGCGTACCAGGCTGGGTTTAGGAAGAACACCTCCACCATTGACCAGCTCTTCAGGCTCCAACTTCTATACTGGAAGACGGTGTCAATAGAGGGTGGCAGCCTCTATTTGATATTCGTTGACCTTAAATCGGCCTTCGATCTGGTCCCCCGAGCCAAACTGGGGGAGGTTCTTGAGCAGCTGGGCATTCCGCCCTACCTGTTGTCACTGTTCATGCGATTGCACACAGGTAACTTTGCCCAAGTTAGGTATGGGAAATCCGGAGAACTGACCCCCCGCTTCCCAGTTAACAGAGGAGTGAGACAGGGGTGTGTGCTGGCCCCCACCCTGTTTTGTCTTTTTATCAATGCTCTGGTGGCCCAATTAAACGAAGTAGCGGACAATGATGCCCCGAAGCTGGTGCAAGGCAGGGTGCCAGCAATGATGTTCGCGGACGACACATTGCTGTTGTCCAAGTCTCCCATGGGCATCCAAAGGATCCTAGATAGCTTTTCTTTATTTTGTAAAAATCGAGGGCTAGAGATCAATACAACCAAGACCAAATTTATGGTTTTCAATCCAGCCAAAACATCTCACCCAAACCCCTCCCTAAATGGCACCCTCTTAGAGAGGGTGACCATCTTCGATTACCTTGGCGTTACGTTGTCCGAAACGTTTGAATGGGGTCCACAATTAGAAAAGGCAGGCTTGAGGCTAGCGCAGCTGGTGGGGGGAATTTCCAAATCATTTAGGAATTCCTTATATAAACCGCCAGGCCCTGTTGCCGAAATCTATAAAGTGCAAGTAAGGAGTGCTGCAATGTACGAGGCAGAACTATGGGGTCACCGCCCCTCTGGCGGACTGGCCAAAATAGAAAACCAATTTATGAGAAAGCTTTTGGGGTTACCTAGACGGCACTCCCCTCATCCCTCTGCGCCTGGACTTAGGAATCAAACCCATTGTAGAAGAGATTGGACTAAGACCACTGACCTACTGGCGCAGACTGTGGGTGACCCCTGAACTAGTATCCTACCAAACTGAACTCCAGGGGGTCCTGGGACTACCGGGGGGGGGGGGGGAAATTGCCATGGTTTAAGTACATCAAAGAAACTTGTGCCAGAATAGGTATGTCCAACTTGTGGACTAATCCTGAGGAAGTGTCCCCAATAATATCTAGACTACAACTTGTTAGAGCTTATAGAGCACTCAATCTAGTCGACTTGCAGGCGAACACCAAACTCGGCCATTTAACGGCTGAATTCTTTAACATAAAAACTGAGTATCTTTGTGAGTCTTTTCTGGACGATATACAGCCCCCTATGGCAAGGAAGCTGTATATCCAGTTCAGAACAGGGACCCTCCCGGTTAATGCTTTCACAAACAAATGGTCAAAAGATCCTTCTGTTGGTTGTCCTGCTTGCAACAGCCCTGATGAGACCGACATACATATTCTCTTCTTCTGCCCTGGCTATAAATCTGCCAGGCGGCGTTGGCTCATACCATTATGTAGAAACATGGGCTGTACACAGTGTTTGGAGGCGTATAGAATTTTAAGATCTGATACACATCCCCCTATAGTTTTTGCCGTGTCCCGTTGTCTTAATTCTATGTGGCACAGGCGGAGGGCCTTTTTTAGCTCATCACTGTAACGGTAAAAAAATGTTGTCCGCAGTCCTGTCGTTTTTAGTTTCAAAATTTTAACTTTTTTTATCTGGTTTTAATCATTCTTCTTTTTAACCGCTGCAAAGATATTGGACAAACAAAAAACAAAAAATCTCTTTTGGATATACTATGTAATATGCCTTCAATGAATTGTTAAGATTTGTCTATTAATGTTATACTTGTATATGAATTTTTACTTTTTATGGCCTTTTATGACCGAAATAAAGTTTGTTGAAATGGAAATGGATAAGGTTTGTGTATCACTGCAAGTTAACGTTCATGCGTTATAAAACCCTATCTGGCACGGCTCAATGCAGGATGGCCACACCACTGCCTCACTCGAAGTCCGACTTTGCGCATGTGACTTCCCTATGGCCGCTGAAGTTTACTTGTCACGGCCCAATCCAAGATGGCCACAGCATAGTTCCTTGCGGTGCATCACACAAAGCATATATTGCCTCCCGAAGCGTAGTAGATACGCGCTCCATTCAACAACCCCTCGCGCTTTAACAGTAGCTTATGGCCCAGTCGGGCTCACTCCAGCTTGCCTAACCTCAACATAATTGGAGCGAAATTGTTCCTGCTGCAACCCTCCCTGTTGTTCCTGCACTGGCTGCCACACTCCGACATGAGGAATCCACCTCCACTCCAGAAAGCTTTTGAGGAAGCCTTGAGGAAGCACCAAGAAGTCTTAATAGAGAAGAACAGCAGCTTGATGGTAGGGACTTCTGCTCATCGCCAATTCTGTAGTATAAACGCAGACGTAAGGTAAGTGAAGTGTTGTCTTTATTCAAGCAGACAGCACAAAACCAGGAGTGTGTTTAACTGTATCTCCGCTCTCCTCCAACTGCCACCACCAACATTCCAGAATACCCCCTTTATAGCCTATCCTCTCCATGGCAACCCGTGTCACAAACACCACAAGCACCTGAGCACTTTACACAAAGTCAGATTCATTTTTACATTTTTTTTATAGGAACAGGGAGATTAAGATATTTTGCATCGAATCACAGAATGTTGAGCCAACGCCAGGACTCAAACGTGGTTTGGTAGTTTTAAAGTCATCAACTCTGGTTGTTATGCTGCATCTCCTCCCTCCAGTGGGTATGGACTCGCCAGGTCGAGGAGCATAGAGAGTCTATATTATCAGGTGCCTAACAACACATAGCTGCAAAGTTTTCAGATTGCTTATGTGTGACATTTCCATAGTTTCAGTGTTTTTATAAGTGACATTCTACTACCTTATGTGTGACACTTCGAGTGACACTTTCTCACCTGCAAAACCAAGCAATAAAGTCCATATAAAGAGTTGAACATCATAACTTACCACTTTTCAAGCAATGAGAAGCACTAGCCTGGATGCATAGTCCGTTCTAACATTAACACCCATTAGAAGTAGCATGACCTAACCCTGTCCTTCCTAATTTCATTAACAGTATCAGAAACAGTGAGTATCACCCAGTGTGATCAAACCCTATACACAGCCAGATCTACCCTCATTAATACGTCCCAACCCCGTTTACATCCATCAAAGCCAGCAGAGTCAGTTCCAAGACACTTTGCATTAACCAGAACCAGTGTGACCCTGCCCAGTCCAATGTAGCCCCATAAACACCCATCAGAGCCAGACTGGCCCTGCCCATTCCCCCTAGTTGCCCCATTGGCAGTCTGAACCAGCCAGACCTGCCCAGTGCATTTAAGCACCATAAATAGCCATCCATCTCACCAATTCAAACCATTCTAGCCCCTTCTATGTCAACCAAAACCAGCCTTAAATTGGGTTTCCTCCTGTCCAGATTTTACTAGCCTGACCAGTATTTTAATGTTCTGGCCAGTACGCAAAATTAAGAAAATCACTGTAAGCTGGTATTAGTTCCTCTACCACATATTTAAAACAGCAATCATGAGTAGAAAGAACATAAAATGTGTTCTAGAACTGCCTTACTGTTCAGTGACTGATAATTAAAGTAAACAAAGGCAGAAAATCAGTTTTAATCATGATTAAGGATGATGTTATATAAAGTCCCATTTATCAATTACAGGCCTGAGGGCGTGGCCTGGCCGAGGGCCAAGATGGCCGCTCAACCGTGATGCTCCAGAGCCGCCACCACTATTTTGCAGCCTGCCCCTATTTCCAAGCTGTGTGGGGGAATGCGCTCTGACCCCTGAAGCTGCTGGGCTGGTCCACGTCCCTCTGACACCCGGGGTCGCGGTCTGACGCGGCCCTCGGAGACCCCGCGACTACAGGGGTCGCAGGCAAGCCTGAGCACGGGGCTGCGGTCGCGCTTGGGGGCCGCTCCACAATTGAAGCTGGGGATCCTTCCGGGCCTCCCCATGTGGAGCATGGTTTTGGGGCTCCGTGACTGGATGGGAGGAATGCCCTGCGGATTACTGCATCTGCTTGTAACAGGGCCGCAGTGGTGAGTCGCTCTTTGCCCCTCTTCTGCCCTGGCACTTGTTGGCGTCCCTCTTTTTGTGGAGGCCGCTTTAGGTTGATATCGGTCTCTACTGAGTGGGGCCCGCTGTGTGTGGGCCCCCTGCCTCTCCTGCATCTGCACACTAGACCGCGGCGATTGCTTACACAGTACCACGCAGGGGCCCACTGCCCCTGCTGGGATCGGTGCCTACCTGCTGTTGCTCTTTGCCGCCTGGGTGAACTCCTCGCCTTAGTGCATGCTCCAACTCCATTGATCCTGCTGTATTTGCTGCGGAGCCTGGCCCCTTGCTGGGGACCCCTGATTGCTTCCTGCTGCTGCGTCCCTCCTCCCTTGCCTGGGATTTGCTTGCCATTAAGGGTCTACCTGCTGGACACACACTCCTGTTGATGACACTGGTTTGTTGGGTGACCTTAAACTACCTGCTAACCGCATCTCTGCTCCTCTTCCTCCTGCCACAATCGCGGGACCCTGCTCACGTTCTTTCCGGATGGGGTGCAGTGATCCCAAGCAGCCCCCCTCTCTTTCGACGCTGCTAAGACCCCCCGTTGCGGGGACGATTAGGGCAACCGGGAGATTCCCCTCGGGTGCGGATGCCCCACCTCTGGAGGGCGGTGGGGCCATCATGGCCGAGCTGATGGCCAGCTTCAAGTCAATAGATGCATGCTTGAATACGCTTGCGGTTCGCATAGAAGGTATGCATGAACAACTTGGGCAACATGAGACTCGAATCAATGACGCGGAGCAACGAATATCTAACCTTGAAGATGCTGGCCCCACAACTTCCAAATGGCTTGAAAAGGCTGAGAGACTCCTTAAGATAGTGGCTGCTAAAGCTGAAGATTTGGAGGCGCGATCGCGCCGAAACAATATCCGCATAGCCAGTATAGCAGAATCCAATACCACTGGCTGCGTGAATACCTACGTGGGGCATTTGCTTGAGATTCTCTTTGGCAGGGAGGCATTCACACCGGCGTTTGCGGTTCAGAGGGCGCACAGGACTCTGGCCCCGCACCAGGTCCCCGGCACGTCTCCACGTGTGATCATCTCCAAGCTTCTCAATTATCACGATCGAGACACGGTTCTTCTCCTTGCTCCCAACAAGGGGCTCATTCAGCACCAGGGCATTACTGTCTTTTTTTCTGGATTTCACCCCCATCGTACAAGAAGCACGCCACAAGTTTACTGATATTAAGCACACACTCCAGAAACCTAATGTGCAAACTAGAGTCCATTGAGACTGCACTGAAAGATCTTGATGCAAGGGCCCTAACGGATGATCCCTCCCCCTGTCGCTGCACCACCGCGCAATGTTGCATGAAGACTTTCAAGACCGCACAGCTTGCAAGGTGAATTATCTGGGTAAATACGCATGGGCACGAGTTTACGGCGAGGGCAAGAGACCTGCCTGAACGCTGGCTCGACTACTCCTCCCCCCATATCAAGCCTCTTTCATCACGCATCTCCAGCTGGATGATGAGTCCTCTGTCGAGAACAGCGACGAAGTGTCTGCTGCTTTCCTCGCCTATTATACTTGCTTATACACGTCCCGCTGCACTACCGCCGATGACGCACTTGCCGATTATCTGGCGGAGGGGGCCATGGTCTGGCTGGATGAGAGACCGCAGCAGTTTCTTGTCTCGCCTATCTCCAGCGATAAAGTCTTGCAGGCCATCGATGATCTGAGTGGCACCCATGCCCCCAGTCTGGATGGTTTTACTGGTATTCATTATATATTCCCCCCCCACCCCCACAATGCGCTAAGCGGTGATTACCCTTCTTCTTAAACCTGGCAAGTCCCCACATAATTGCTCTTCCTACAGGCCCCTGTACCTGTTAAATCATGACAATGAAATACTGGTCAAAATCCTAGCCACCCGTCTTTCCCTACTTATGCACAGTATAATTTCCCTATTACAGTCTGGATTTGTCCCGCATCGCTCCACGTTGGTTAACCTCTGAACCATTTTTGCCATCCTTAATCAAATAAATCCTGCTGCAGCTATTCTGGTAGACACTGAAAAAGCGTTTGATTCTCTTGAATGGCCTTTTTTGCACGCTACATTAAGACCTTGTTCAACTTTTGTATGTTGCCCCACTGGCCCGATTTCAGGTGAATGGCGCCTTGACCGACCAGTTTGCACTCTCTCGAGGCACCAGGCACGGATGTCCCCTGTCACCCCTACTTTTCATCATTGCAATGGATCCACTTGTGCATCATTTTCAGGAGCGACACCTGGCGCAAGGTTTGCGGTTCTACCATAGCCCCCTACTGGCTTCCTTATACGCAGATGATGTGATGCTGTTTGTACGGGACCCCGAATCCAATCTCTCTCCTCTTCTCCGTGAAGTGGTCCGCTTTGGGCTTTCTCCGGGCTTACCATTAACTGGACTAAATGTGAAATATTTCCTTTGACTGAGGTCACTGTTCCTTGCCCTCTTGAGTTCCCCTTCCGATGGTGCGATGAGCTCCCCCACCCCCCAGGTATCTGGGTATCTTCCTCCACCGTAGCAGCAATGAGGTTGTCTGTCTCAACTATGGTCCCGTGGTTGATAGATTATCCTCACAAATTGATCAATGGATAAAGCTCCCCTTATCCATCGCTGGCAGAATTGCCATCATTAAAATGGTAGTCCTTCCCCGGTTTCTATACTTATTCATCAATATTCCTATAGTTTTGACAACCAGTTTCTTCGACACACTTTGCAGCATTCTCCCTAGATTGGTATGGGCCGGTAGACAACCAAGAATCAGCTGAAAAACATTAACTATGCCATACGCGCGGGTGGGGTTCGGAGTCCATGATTTCTATCTCTACTACCTAGTTGCTCAGGCCCATTTTGCGAACTATTGGTACCATCCTGATGCCCGATTACAATACCTGAAGCCTGAGTGCACTCAGGCTCGTCCATATCCCCTATCCACTATTTTGCCACAGGCCTACCCAGGACTCTCTCAGAAATACAGATGCTCCTGACCACATGCTGGGCCTGGACCAAACTTCTGCGATATCTTGGCTTTGATCTCGTGTACTCTCCACACATTCTGCTTCCCGACAATCTGTGGCTTCCAATGACGACGGAAGCGTTAGCTAAGCGGACTTTGACCGCGCGCCAACTTCACAGGCTGGGTGACCTCTTCATGGACTCCAGCTGCGTACTGTAACCTCTCTGTCGGATGGGCATGATGTGTCATATATGGTCAGGCAGGATGGCACTGTGGCCTGAGCAGGATCATCACTGTACTCAAGCGTGGTCTCGCCTGGGGATCTATCTGGTGGTATTATCAGTGCTTTAAATAGAAATATAGAAGTGCGTGTACTCACTATTTAAAGTACCTGTTTGCTCCTGAGAAGTGCCAGTACTCTCCCGGTAAATGTATTGCAGCATTGCAGAGAACTGCAGGTACTCCGTAACGGACAGTACCTTCTCATTTAAAGCACTGGATATTATTACTTTATAATTAAGAAAAACAGTGCATCTTATGTCACTGTTTCCCAAATACTATTCCTTTTGTATTTTTTTATTAGGACCTTGGAATCAATCATTCATTTAAATTTAAAACGCCCCTACCCCCCTAGATTGCAGCTGTAACTGACGCAACTCAAGGACATTCACTGGATTTGACAGCAAATTTTTAAAAACTACCATCCATAATGCTGCCTTTTATTTCACCAAAGGCATAAGTATATATATATATATATATTTCCAACAATGTCCCTTGCATAGGAGCGCACTCGACGTCACTCCGCCATCAGGCTCTGATAATCGCCGCCTCTCTGCGCCAAATTTCATAAATTTCGCGACGCGTTTCAGGGTTGCAAGACTTCTTCATGGCTCAACACAGGCATTCAACACTCGCCGTTTGCACATCCGGCTTTAATTCATTTCGGTAATTAGCCGTTGCTACGTTTTTGCCCCCAGTGGGCATTTACATAGTGTGAAAACTGTAAAGGTGCATGATGGAACAAGAGTCCCACAGCGAAAATTCGTATTACTTTGGTAAGTTCAAATGTCCCCATGTACTTACCAAAGGAATACGAATTTTCGCTGTGGGACTTCTTGTTCCATCATGCACCTTTACAGTTTTTACACTATGTTAACGCCCACTGGGGGCAAAAACGTAACGACGGCTAATTACCGGAAATGAATTAAAACCGGATGTGCAAAACGGCGAGTGTTGAATGCCCTGTGTTGAGCCCATGAAGAAAGGGTCTTGCAACCCTGAAACGCGTCGGCGAAAATTTATGAAATTTGGCGCAGAGAGGCGGGCTGCATTATCAGAGCCTGATGGCGGAGTGACGTCGAGTGCGCTCCTATGCGCAAGGGCACATTGTTGGAAATCTATTGCACGGCGGTCCAGCCGTGGGGAGCTGCACCATCACCAGCTGACACAAAAACAAGACCCAGCTGGTGAGGCTGCCGTCTGAACTCTCAGAAATGGACCAGCACTTCACTCATGCAGATCGAGTCTGCCTGTCTGCGCCATTGCCTACTAAGGTTATAATGAACATTAAAGTACATGGGGACATTTGAACTTACCAAAGGAATACGAATTTTCGTTGTGGGACCTCTTGTTCCATCATGCACCTTTACAGTTTTTACACTATGTAAACGCCCACTGGGGGCAAAAACGTAACGACGGCTAATTACCGGAAATTAATTAAAACCGGATGTGCAAAACGGCGAGTGTTGAATGCCCTGTGTTGAGCCCATGAAGAAAGGGTCTTGCAACCCTGAAACGCGTCGGCGAAAATTTATGAAATTTGGCGCAGAGAGGCGGGCTGCATTATCAGAGCCTGATGGCGGAGTGACGTCGAGTGCGCTCCTATGCGCAAGGGCACATTGTTGGAAATCTATTGCACGGCGGTCCAGCCGTGGGGAGCTGCACCATCACCAGCTGACACAAAAACAAGACCCAGCTGGTGAGGCTGCCGTCTGAACTGTCAGAAATGGACCAGCACTTCACTCATGCAGATCGAGTCTGCCTGTCTGCGCCATTGCCTACTAAGGTTATAATGAACATTAAAGTACATGGGGACATTTGAACTTACCAAAGGAATACGAATTTTCGCTGTGGGACTTCTTGTTCCATCATGCACCTTTACAGTTTTTACACTATGTAAACGCCCACTGGGGGCAAAAACGTAACGACGGCTAATTACCGGAAATGAATTAAAACCGGATGTGCAAAACGGCGAGTGTTGAATGCCCTGTGTTGAGCCCATGAAGAAAAGGTCTTGCAACCCTGAAACGCGTCGGCGAAAATTTATGAAATTTGGCGCAGAGAGGCGGGCTGCATTATCAGAGCCTGATGGCGGAGTGACGTCGAGTGCGCTCCTATGCGCAAGGACACATTGTTGGAAATCTATTGCACGGCGGTCCAGCCGTGGGGAGCTGCACCATCACCAGCTGACACAAAAACAAGACCCAGCTGGTGAGGCTGCCGTCTGAACTGTCAGAAATGGACCAGCACTTCACTCATGCAGATCGAGTCTGCCTGTCTGCGCCATTGCCTACTAAGGTTATAATGAACATTAAAGAACATGGGGACATTTGAACTTACCAAAGGAATACGAATTTTCGCTGTGGGACTTCTTGTTCCATCATGCACCTTTACAGTTTTTACACTATGTAAACGCCCACTGGGGGCAAAAACGTAACGACGGCTAATTACCGGAAATGAATTAAAACCGGATGTGCAAAACGGCGAGTGTTGAATGCCCTGTGTTGAGCCCATGAAGAAAGGGTCTTGCAACCCTGAAACGCGTCGGCGAAAATTTATGAAATTTGGCGCAGAGAGGCGGGCTGCATTATCAGAGCCTGATGGCGGAGTGACGTCGAGTGCGCTCCTATGCGCAAGGGCACATTGTTGGAAATCTATTGCACGGCGGTCCAGCCGTGGGGAGCTGCACCATCACCAGCTGACACAAAAACAAGACCCAGCTGGTGAGGCTGCCGTCTGAACTGTCAGAAATGGACCAGCACTTCACTCATGCAGATCGAGTCTGCCTGTCTGCGCCATTGCCTACTAAGGTTATAATGAACATTAAAGTACATGGGGACATTTGAACTTACCAAAGGAATACGAATTTTCGCTGTGGGACTTCTTGTTCCATCATGCACCTTTACAGTTTTTACACTATGTAAACGCCCACTGGGGGCAAAAACGTAACGACGGCTAATTACCGGAAATGAATTAAAACCGGATGTGCAAAACGGCGAGTGTTGAATGCCCTGTGTTGAGCCCATGAAGAAAGGGTCTTGCAACCCTGAAATGCGTCGGCGAAAATTTATGAAATTTGGCGCAGAGAGGCGGGCTGCATTATCAGAGCCTGATGGCGGAGTGACGTCGAGTGCGCTCCTATGCGCAAGGGCACATTGTTGGAAATATATATATATATATATATATATATATATATATATATATATATGTTTTTTTAAACATGCCACAATACATATAATTTTTGCTTGTGCCCAAAAGGAAAGATGCCTTGCACCAGGACTCTGTTAGTAATTAAAATCTAACTTTCAAACAGGTCCCTATGGGCCCTATATTCAAGTCCCTAACTTTACAGGCACACACTTTGACCGATATCTCAACAAAGGCTGTAAAAACCGTCAAGGTAATCCATGTCAGCAATGCAGTCCATGTTTATAGTTTTTGAAACATATGACTATTGAAAAGTGCAGGTATGTGGTTGAATTCAGGATGAAGGTGGGTGTTTATGACCGGGCGCAATTGAGAGCCCATGAGCTGAGGCAGAGGGCTACTTAAGTTTCTCACAGTGCCTGCCAGTGAGTCATAAAGGAAATCATTGACTACACGCACATCCAGTGTTTGGGCTCTCTACAGAGCGATGCTGACATATTTGCCATTCGCTGTTGTGTTTCTCAGGGAAAGTGTGTGAAAGGGGTGCACTGCTGTTGAAATATTGTCAGTATGAAAGAAAAAGAAAATGAGGTCCTTACAGGTGAGTGGGTGGTTAAAGTGCAGGAGATGAAAGACGATACATGCAGAAGGAGAGACTGAAAAGACTCTGATGAAGAGGCAGATGGAGGAAATTCAGAAAGATGTAAGAAGTAAAGGGCCATAAGCATCTACCAAAGTGATAGACTGCAAAGTGGTGTGAAGGGGAAAACAGGAGTATTTGAGATACTCCGAAGGCCTCTCCTCCTTCTACAGATGTTAGTAATTTTTAATTCACAGTCTAAAAATTGAAACATTTTCAGTTCTAATTACTGAACAAATTTATTATTATTACTCATTTATTGGATCCTGCTAACAAGTATTGTCAATATCAATAGGTCTTGCTTGATTTAGGCATATGTCCATTGTTGTGCTATATGTCTGGATGACAGACAAGTTACACACACTAGCCCTAGTGTTGAACTAGGGAAGGGAACTAGAGGCGCAGGGCCTAGGGACCAGCCAGCCTCCTATATAGCATTTTAAACACAAATAGGGCTGTCCCTAGTTGGGATTCCTACAGGTTCCTACAGACATTCTAGAGATGCACGTCCAGTGGGGGCATCTCACAAAAAGTGAAGGACTGGCCTCACACACCACCTGGTGTCATGCTTCATCATAGGCCGTCCTCGCCCTCTAAAAACTTTGTTTGATAGAGGGCGGGCATACACCTGGAGACAGGGATGCACTTCTAAAACTAAGTGGTGGCCCGTGAATTAGTGAGATGTGATCTAAAAACCATTATACTTGTCCCCAAGTACTTTAATTAAGGGGCAAATTTATGGTATTAAAAGAAGTGAACGGTAATATGGGAAATCATTATCCCTTTACCGTAAAAAGTGGTCAACATGGCTAACTGTAAATACTGTAAATATACAGAAGGGTCCTCACCTTTTTACACTACCCGCCCGTTTTCTTGGCTTTTGTCACCATTATTGGATAGAACTGACTTTACTAACGCGCATGCGCACAAAGCGCAAAAACCGAGCCGCTACACACACGCGGACTCGTGTTTGCACACGCGCCCTCCATAACTTCATGTGTCTCTCACTTACGGGGAGGAGAGCGGTGTGTCAAGGTTAGCGCACGCGTCCTTCAGTACTATGGGCACTGCTACCTCAACAGACAGGTACCCAACTGAACTGAATCCACCACTGATAGTAAGGACTGAGCAACCAAACCTTCCTCAATGAGAATCGTGCATACCAACTGGCCGAGACTGAGCGTAATTTGCCATAGAGAGAGCAAACTACATATGAGGCATAATCACGCTATTGCATTGATCCTAAAGGGAACCGCTGAGAGCAGAGGGAGGACCAGGAAGAGATAGTATGTAGATGCACAGCCACACCACAGTGCCCAGAACACTAAAATTACATCTTGCCTCTATTGTGTTTCTAGTATGTTATGCTATGTTATGTGTATTATTATAGCGTACAGCTTACTCAGGAAGGTATCCTAGTGCTGAAGCAGGAACTGTATGGGCCAAGCCAGTGTTGGGCTAGGTGAAGAGCCAGATATTCAGTTTCTTCCGGAAATTCATGAACTGAGGAGACGACTCTGATGTGCTGGGGCAGGCCGTCTAGGCTTTGGGAGTTAGGTAGAAGGCATGACCACCGGATCTGGTTCTGCATATGTGAGGGGGTGCGAGTAGGAGTCCAGCTGTACGGAGGTGTTTTGGTATGTTTGTGGAAATGTATGCAGTTGTTAAGGTACATGGGCCAATGTTGTGTAAGGCTTTGTATGTGTGCATGAGGATTTTCAAGAGTGCTCATTTGTGGATTATGAGCCAGTGGAGCTCTTTGAGTTGTGGGGTAATGTGATTGCGGGGTGCGATGTTGATAGTGAGCCTGGCCAATCAGTTTTGTATGGCTCGGAGTCTTCTGGTCAGTTGTGCATTGATTCCATCATAGAGTGTATTTCTGTAGTCCAGCTTGCTGGTGTTGAGGGCTTGGGTGACGGTTCTGTGAGCTTTGGTGGGGAGCCATTTGAAGATCTTTTTAAGCATCTTGAGTGTGTGGAAGTAGGAGACGAAGGCTGCATTCACTTAACTGGTCATGGTGAGTTGGTTGTTGATTATCTAGCATCTAATTCTAATGTGTATTTGAGTACTTTTCTTCTTGAAAGTAAAGCATTGGGTTGGACAATTGGTTATTGTGCTACTGTGTGATTGTTAAGTCCAGAGCTCGAATACTGCCACACTACGTCACTGAGAAGCATGTGAGTGCTCTCCATCGGAACCACTGAGGGTCACTTGTGGAATGAGTTAAACTTGGCAGAATTTGCAGAGTTGTAGTAGGGCATAACCCAGGGCATTAGAAGTATGGCATTTTGCCTGATCACATGTACACATTTGCCTAATAAGAAGTGCCATGGATTGTGGTCCAGGAAAGTTTATTTTCCATTTGTTATTATTTTTTTAGTCATCCTTGTGTGACACCGAAGTCAACCCCCTCCTGAAGAAACCCTCTGCAGACCCGACGGACATCAAGAACTTCAGGCCCATCTCCCTGCTTCGATTTACTGCCAAGATCATCGAAAAGGCTGTCAACACCCAGCTAGCAAACTTCATTGAAGCTAACAACGTCCTGGACATCTCCCAATCTGGATTCTAAAACAACCACAGCACCTAGACCACCCTACTCAAAGCCTCCAACGACATCAGCTCCCTCCTTGACCAGGGCGAAATAGCAGCCCTCATCCTCCTGGACCTCTCAGCTGCATTCAACACCGTCTCCCACCACACTCCAGCCACCAGACTCCCCGACGCCCGCATCCGCGGCAAGGGCCTCGACTGGATACTCTCACTCCTCACCAGCAGAACTCAGCGGGTCAGACTCCCTCCCTACATTTCGGAACCAACAGAGACCAGCTGTGGAGTGCCCCTGGGCTCCTCTCTCAGCCCCACCCTCTTCAACAGCTACATGGTCCCCCTCACAACCATCGTCCGGAATCACGGACTCAACATTGTCTCTTACGCTGACGACACCCAGCTGATCCTCTCCCTCACCAACGAACCCAACATCACCAAACACAACTTCCAAGAAGGGATGAAAGCTGTCACCACCTGGATGAAGAACAGCTGCCTGAAACTCAACTCAGAAAAGACAGAAGTCCTCATCCTTGGCTCCACCCCCTCTGCATGTGGCGACTACTGGTGGCCCTCCACCCTCGGAAATCACCCCACCCTGACGAACCACACACGAAACCTCGGCATCATACTAGACTCATCGCTCGCAATGAACCGCCAGATCAACGCCGTATCCTCGACCTGTTTCAACACCCTCTGCATGCTTTGAAAGACTTTCAGATGGATCCCAACCGAATCCAGAAAATCTGTCACGCACGCACTCATCAGCAGCAGACTTGACTATGGCAATGCTCTCAATGCCGGAATCAACAAGAAGCTCCTTCGCAAACTCCAGACTGTACAGAACGCTGCAGCCAGACTGATCCTCGACATCCCCCCATCGCAGTCACATCACCCAGCACCTCCGCGGTCTCCACTGGCTTCCAGTCGAAAGAAGAATAACCTTCAAACTCCTCACTCACTCATACAAGGCCCTTCACAACACCGGACCCGCATACCTGAACAGCCGCCTCTCCTTCCACGCACCCAACAGACACCTCTGATCAGCCCAACCTTCTCTGGCACCGTCCCACGTATCAACAAGACCAGAACGGGAGCAAAGTCCTTCTCCTACCTTGCAGCCAAAGCCTGGAACACCCTCCCCCTCCGGCAATCTCCCACATTGCCCCAGTTCGGGAAGGACCGCAAGACCAGGCACTGCGGAAGCCTCCAACACTCAACCGAGCTGCCCCCCCTGCCCCCTAGCGTCTTGAGACCCTCACAGGTGAGTAGTTGTGCTTTACCAATCCTGATTGATTGATTGATAAACAATGTCTTCAAGTTATAGTAATTCAACGCTAATACCCAGTTGGAAATACCCAGTTTGGTCTTTTAAAATTATGATTCTTATTTTTTTATTTAAAATTGTTGCAGCAAACATAAGGCAGCATGTTTCTTTTTTTCTTTTCCTTTTTGTGGCACATGCTTATAACAAAAAATAACCATCACACTACCTTGACAATGCAAGAACTACTGACTTTGACAATGCTTTTGACAGTGGGTCTTTATTTTTTAGTATGGCAGGAGTGCAAGATATTGTTTTCTACTGGTTTCTTTCTTGCTTATACTAATGTTTTGCTAATATTTTGTAATGATACAGCACACACCATAAAACTCATCTAGGCACTTCCAGTAAGGAGAAACACTGTTTTGGCCAGGTGAGGAAAAGGTTATATAATATGAACATGAGTGCAGAATTTTTTTAAATCCACCTGACTTTGTACAACGTTGTGTGAGGAATTTTCCATGTACGTCCTGACATTGTGCATTCTTTTATTTTTTCTCCATGCCCTTGGAAAAGTACCGAGTGGTTGCTAGAATAATTACACTTTGTTAATGATTTGTGCTTCTCTGAGATGGAAAGCCACACTGTTTTTTTTACATTCAATTTGCAATTAGTGATGGTTTGTGATTACTTATCTTGAAAATGTAGTGTGGTTAGCTATTCTTTTTGCATGTATAACTGGAAGGAAATTTCCAATGGATTAGGGGAGGGGAGTGAAGTCTGTAGGCAGACTTGTTTGAAGTATAGTATAAATATGAAAGGAGAATTCTTTTAGTTGTTCATTACCTTCACGGAAAAGGTTTTTCCTTGTTGTTTTTGCATCCGCTTAAGCGTGAATAAACTGATCTGTTTTACCTCCGACTACCTGTACTCCTTTGAATTTAAAGTGGACAAGAGTGGAATTTTCTAGAGCGCAGAGGTGCATTCTCCACACAGGGTCCCACAATTATTTCAAATGAGGGAAACCGAATAATCTATAGGCTGATGAAATCTTCAACTTAGTTACAGGGGGTAATTTCCATGTTATCCAGGCATAAACAAATTGTGTGGTGTGTGTTTGACAGATCAGTGATGTTAAAAATACAGATCTATTTAAAGAAAATGTTCGGCCTTATCATGCATTTCTATTCACCAAACTAATCAGCAAATGTGTCTCAAATGCTCTTCCTGCTCCCTCGCTTCCATCAACATCCCTGAAATGATGTAGGTTTGTACCCTGTGCTCATTCACTCCTTGAGACTGTGTACCTCATTGAGAGGTTGGCACAAAGTAAACAAACCACTGCAAACAATGTTTCCACCAAATCTCTTGCAGCTGCTAATGGAGTTTATGATGTAGCACACACCAAGTAGAGTTTGAAAAAATTGTGGCCTTTCAGCACAATTTCTTAAACAACACATCTAAAAACCCAAGGATGATACAGGCAGTTCAGAACAAGTGAGTGTCCAATTTAACATGCCTATCTTTTCCCTTGCATCTTTCTTCACTCTACATTTCCCCCCCTTTCATTTTTTCAGCCTGCTCCTTCAAATACATTTTCAGCAATATCAGATGACTGAGTATTTATTAGGAAGGGACATAATGGAAAATTACAAATCTGACACTATCAGGCCATAGATAGCAGATATATTGCTAAAGTTACAGAGACCTTATAAGATTCGGACAGCAGGAAAGTTACACTCAACTTACAGGCTCTGGTCTCAGATATCAGTAGTGATAATATCATAAAAATCATATCTGGGAACAACATACCATTTCTTTACTAAATTGACGACTCTGGTTGGTACACAGAGGACTCTGAATTGTCTACAACTTCTTTAGCCATTAGGCATTATTTTAGACAATGTTTGGCTTTATTTCAAGGTAATTATTATAAGAGATATATTAGGGGCCTGACTTTGGTGTAGGAAAAGTTATTACAATTGAAGATACTTTGGCTAAAATAAAACCTTAACCTCCCATGATGAGAGAATGGATAAAACAGCCATGAAGCAACAGTAAATGCACTCAAAATATAAGCACAATGAAAAGCAGTGGGAAACAATGGTGCTTTCAGTTTGGGAAAAACTGAACCAGGATCATCTCATCACCATTTGTCGTTCTCCGGGCACAATCCTCAACGACTACTGAAAGCGGACTCAAATGCATGCTGCTAAACTTCAGATCTTCTGCAAACCACTGCACTGAAAGAGCCAAGATTAAACCCTGACATGATGTAGATCTCCTATTCCTGACAGCAAACTGGCCTAATATTTCCTCTCCCCCTTTGATTAAGTATCTGGTGCCACCTGACTAAAACGAGTTAATATGAAAAGATCGAGACGGGCGAACAGGTGGTGGTTTAATGGTCATCCACAAAAACCTCACTCCAAATCAAGTGCATCAATGCAGAGAAACACGCCACTTTTGAATACATGGGAGTAACTTTCCAATCCACACACTCAACAACATCAAGAAAAAAAAAACCATGATATAACACCCACACCCTGGAAGACAACCAACTCTTCATAGAACAACTTATGGGGACCTCCTGATCGAAGTCTCCCTGTCTTCCTTCAACAACATCTTTTTGGGAGACTTAAACTTCCATGGGGATTATCCAATGGAAGCAGCTCAACTAGATGCCTTTCTAAATACCAACACCCTAAGCCAATTTCGCATGAACTCAATACATATAAAGTTTTCTATCCTTGGCCTATAGAGCACCAAGGAAAAGACTGTACGCCTGGTGCAATCTCTTCAGTTGACTGCTCTGATCACTTCAGTGCTTAATTTGAGATGGTGGTTGCTGGAGGGGCCCACGGGTACTCGTTTATGGGGACTTGCACTTATTTTTCCTCTTTGGGCATTGATAAAGAGTAAGAGAGGGAAAATTCACAAAGTGGAAAGAGAGGCAGAGTAAGACGAAAAAAGCCTTCACAAAGGAAGAAAGCGGGAAACTGCAAGAGTGAGGTAATGGGGCAGGGGGTGTGTTGTGGTGGATTAAAGAGGCCTGAGGTGGATGCTAGACTATGCAGCCTTGGTATATGGTGCGTCGGTGCGGGCTGCGGGCTTCTGAGCAGAGCCATGGGCACCGGCACTTATTCTTCTACGAATTAAACATTGGATCACTTCCTTATTCTTTTCTCAATCACTATCGAAGGACTGCTCAAAATCCCTCAGTATCACCATGAACAGCATCTGAATTTTCAAGAGCACATAAACAATATACCAAACAGCTGGCAAATCAAATGCAGACTACGAAAACATTAAACCTTTCATTCCAGACTTAGACCTCAAGCATACTGTACAAACCTTACTCATCTCCATGATCGACTAAAAAAATAACCTCTTTTCTGATATTCCTAATACCCTCCTTGCGCCTATGAAGACAGTATTGAACCTTGCTGCAAGACTCATCTTAGGAACAAGATGCTATGATAAAATCTTTCCTGTGCTCATATCCCTCAAACATTCAACTGGATCGCCTCATAACACTCATTGGCTTCCCATTGAAGCCAGAAGCATCTTCAAAGTTGCATGCATTACTTACAAAGCCTTCCATTATGGCACCCTGGAATACCTCGCTCACAAACTCACACCATCTGGTGGGTACCACTCCACAGGAAGTGTAAATTCTCTTTTCCTAGAACTACAATCTCTCGCTCCTTCTGGAGAAGCACACGAAAAATATGAAGCTCTGTCCCTTTGGAAATTCACACCAACCCCTCATACTGAAACTTTCAAAAGAGGGCTAAATCCCTCCTGATCTGATCTAGAAATACCTCATAAACGAATGTGTTCTCTAACTTTCTTTAGAGCAATCCACTTTATTGGCCCTCCGAGATCTGCGTAACACGCCTTAGCCTATATCTTACATTTACTGAGTGAAACGTGCAAATTATGATGCCAGTGAGTTATACTGCTCTATAACTGGCCGGGACAAAAGTAGCTCCTTTTTATAAAGACATGTTCCATGTTTTCATGTATGTAACTGGTTGTCAATGTAAAGCACTCTGACTCCCTGGGGTCTAGTTTGCGCTATATAAAACATTTTTAAATTAGAAGGAAAGAACATCACCAATAAGCCTTTTGAACTAACCACTCAAAGATCAGGTTCATACATCTATTTTTAAATGCAATAATATTAACCCCAAATAACTTTTTTTGAAAAACACCCATTTGATACAAATACAAGCTTTTTCATTTGGAAAAAATAAACAATTCCTTGAGAGCAATAGCTTTTAATTTTCAAGAAAAAACACTATTTCTGTCTTGAAATACCAGCTTTGCTTTTTTAGTGATGGCATGCTTGTTGCTGAAACAATTGCTTGCCATTTTCATCACTTATATGTACCTCTGCCACAGACGGATAGATTCTGTCTTTCGTACTCCAGTATTATCAACTCATGTCAAGTTTGCCCATCTTGTGTCAGAAATTCCAAAATCAGCCAAGAGAGGGGACTACCATGCTGAGGACAGTCAGACTAAGTTGAAGGACCCAATCACTGAGCTGTAAATACAGATTCTTGTATATTTAGAGAGTTCAGTGTTAATAAAAATGTACCCCAAAAACAACAGATACCAGTTTATTCTATTGTACTCGCGTTTTTGTAGCAGCTGCTTCACCTGTCAAGACACTGAAGCACATTTGTCGATGGGTTGAACAGTTTCTGTGTGAGTGCTGGGGATGGATGATTGTGGGTCTCTCATTTGGCCTATTTGCACTGGGTTCTGATTTTTAGTGGTGGTTCCTCCGTTATGGCAGAGGAGCACGCCCCCCCCCCTCCCCCCTGCTGAAAGCCAGCAGAGAAAAGGAGATAAATAAAATTATAATAAACTGTTTTTATTATCATTTTATTTTGCGTCCTGCAGGCTGCCTGCCACCCGAGCCGAGGGAGGGGCGGGGACAGCCATAGTGATGCTGCAGCACCAGAGAGGAGGGGGGAGTGGTGGGCACTGCTAAATGCACATGACGGTTTGGCCGGCCCCAAAGCGCTGGCCAAACCGTCATGCGCACTTAGCCTTTCTCCACCTAGCTGTGTTGTACATCTGGGTGGAGAAACCAAAACAGGCTCCCAGTCTATGTCTGAGCGTCGAACCGAGGCACTCGTATCAATCCCAGTGCTGCTCACATGTTGGGAATAGCATTCCCAGCATGTGAGCAGCGCTGGGATTGGGAACTGAGAGCCTGCACAGTGTGCACCAGGTTCCTGACAAGGACGGGAGGATCGGAAGAAAGCGGCGGCCGTCGGAGCAGGTAGGTGCAATTTTATTTATTTTTTAATTGACTTTTTTGTGTTCTCCCCTCCCCCCGCCTCACCACTTCACAGTGAGAGCGGCCGCTCCTGCTGATTTTGTGCATTAGGATTCAAGCTGGGCTCTTATCATGTTTTAACCCTGTGTCCTTGCTTGTATTGAAGCAAAAAGGAGAGCTAGGGGCCCAGATATATAAAGCTTTTTAGCTGTCTACAAATTTCACCAAATCGCAGAGTCTTTTTTTAGTATGTTCTAAACAGATTATGCTATTTAGTAAGTGCTTACCGAATCGTAAAATGGGTTTAGAAATGCAAACTAAATCGCAATCTTGAAGGGATCGCTCCATGGCGTCTTTTCTAAATTACGATTCGGAATGCTATGCATCAATAGTTTGCTATTGCGATTTTGGTCGCACACCACTGATAAGTTATCAGAGTCTCAAAAGGAGGCGGTAACCCATTTCCAAAGGGGTTAGGGACCCTTGTAAATGTTAAAAAAATTAAATTAAAAAAAGCTGCCAACTCTTAAACTTTTTTTTAAAGAAAAATGTTTCTGCAAGTTGCTGTAGGAGTACATTCCCAAGCAAAGCTCCCACTGGTCTCTGAGTCACCTTCCTTGTACAAGCAGGGACGAAGCTATTGGTGATGCAGCCAGTTCAGTGTTAGTGGGGACCACAGGTCGGAGTTATCACTGCTTAATTACTGAATATGCATAACTAGAACTAGTGGAGGGAAACAGAATGACGAAGAAAATCTAATCAATCTATCTATCTGTATACATCCATCCATCCATCTAATCTCTAACTACTCCGATCTACCTGCACCATCTACTTATCCTGTTCCTATCTATCTATCTATGTATCTATCTATCCTATCTATCTATCTATCTCTACTTAATCCTGTCTACCTTCCCCATCCACCTACCGACCCTGTCTATCTATTTATCTATCTGTCTATCGCTCTGTCATTGCTCTCTCTGAGTGTCTATTCCTCTGTCCTCTGAGTGGTTGTTACTCTCACTCACCCTCCGTGTCTCTCTTTCTCTGCTCTGTCCCTCTTCGACCCTCCCTCAGCCTCTGCCTCTGCCTCATTACAAGCACCTTTTAACAATCTGACCCAGAATCTGAAGGGACAGAAGTACATTCTGGCCCCGCATCAGCCCAGACAGTAGTCTCTGCCTTTATTTTTCATTGATACATATCACCGAGAAGGATCACCATAAACTAGGAGAGTGAGGTGGATTAAGGCATAGATCCCTACTCGTCATGGCAAGGCCTACAAATGAACATTTTTAAAACAAATGTCACCCTCCACCCGTACACTTTTTTTTGATGACCCATGTTTATGAATGGTATAGGGCTGCCGGTGCGTGGAGCAGATGAAATTCTGCCTAGAATCTTATATTGGGCTTCTGCGCTGTACCCCGCATATATCTGCTAGTACTACCCCACTGGCCCATTGCACTCTCAAACCACTCCCTGTAACTGATGTCTCCCCTTGGTGTTGTTCAAGGTGTATCATTAACTCCTGGACTTCAAACTGCCCCTTGGACTTTCACTATAGGAGGTGATACCATAATTCTCTCCATTTGCCTACTATCTTGTACAGTCATCCACGGCCTCTAACTGTTGCTGTCGAAACCTTACACACTGTCTTAACATTGTATGTGAATATGGGACACCAGTCCTTATACCCTAATAAGATATCCTTCGATGTAAAATGCATGACCCCATTGCTTAAAACACCAATTCCAGATATCGCCCTTATTCAGGAAACTTTATCTTCCCCTTTAGAGTCCAAAAAGATTAAAAGCATCACACATCCCCATACTGACTCGTCAGATACTTCTTTCAGTAGTTTTAAGAAAAGCAGAGTAGATATTCTTATCAGGAAAAACCTTCTGTACAATTTTCCTAAGACTTTGATTTGTAAGGCTGTGTTTTTTACCTTCAAAGACTGTGACATTTCTCTTTGCTCAATGTATGCTTGTTTTATCAGTGCTCAGATGGAAACGGTATTATTCAAATAGTTGCTTAAATTATTATTTTACACTTTTCTTAATCTTCTGGTTTCCTTTCACGTACAGCAGGCAACTTCATTTTGATCTTGCTTGCATCATTCTAAAATGTGGGTGTGAATTTATCTCGCTTTTGTCTATACAGTTTATGACCAACTAATGCTAAACATGGTGTTTACTTTTACAATTAGGGGCCACTTTATAGTTGAGTTTGTCTAACCTGCGTGGTACATGTGCATCACTATACATGTGTGTGTTATTTTTATGGCTTTATTTCTTCATAATTTTAGCTTGATTCACACTGTAAGTGCATCCACTCATACTGCAGATCCAGTTTGGGATATGTGAGAAATTGGGTTGTTGGTTGAAGGGTGGGAAGGGGTGACCCCTGTTCAAGCAACATCCACAATCCCTGTGAGGGATTCCCTAAATTAACTTGTGGTTAACCATCTAGTAGCTTGGCACAAAAGCAGTCAGCCTTAACTTAGAGGCAATGTGTATTTATGCAACACACAAACAGTAGCAAAGTGAAAACACAACACAAGAAAAATCCCACACCAGTTTAGAAAACTAGAATACCTTTTCATAAATTATTTCACACCGAAACGACAAAAATCCAATCAGTAGAACCGAAGTTAGGAATTAACATTTTTTATTAAAAACCAGCACCTAAAAGATCAAAGCGCCAACCGTGGACATCTAGTCATGCGAGACCGGGTCATAGTCGAAAAATATGGTCGACCACAATTGAGCGCAGGTCAGATACAAGAAGTGGATTGGGCCTGGTTGGCTTACTGGACTTAGAAGACATTTTTAAGAAAAAATTCTGAGAAGGTAAAGTTCAGCCAGTCAAGGCTGCAGGCAATGCCCCAGGAGGGAATGTCATCATCAGGGAGCCACTGGACAAAGTTGCGGTGAAGATTTCTACCAACAAGAGTTCCAGGAGGCTAGATACCCCTTTGGTGGAGGACCGCTGAACAGGATTTGCTGCTGCAGAGAGAACGTAGCGGGAGCAGCCGCAAAGTCAGGCTGACCGGCGATGCATCTTGGGCGGATGGACGAGCAGGTTGGTCCCGGTCCTCTCTTGGTTCTCAGAGCAGTTTTTAGCTAAAACATGTTCTATGTCCCAGGTTTTGGATTTTGGCTATCTGGGCACCTTTAACACCGCAACCAAGGGTTCAGGACTGGAGGGGCACCACTTGGGGTTCATGACTCACTCAGGCTGGTTCCAGGTGCGGTTCAAGATGGTGGGAGCCTGTTATGTCCCTGTGGCTTTGACCAGGAGGCCAGCAGATTAGCCCTTGGAGTCACTCTGGTAGTCCTGGGTTCAGGTTATGAAGCAGGGCTCAAGCAGCAGGGCAGACCTCTGAGGGTTCAGGGCAGGCTCCAGGCAGCAAAGCAGTCCTTCCAGGTGCAGCAAAGTAGTCTTGTGTAGTACAGAGAAGGCCGCAGCAGCAGGCAGTCCACTGAGAGTCCTTCTGCAGGTCCAGAAAGTGAACTGAAGAGTGGGACTGAGGGCCCTATTTATATACCTAGTGCCTTCTTTGAAGTAGGAAAGGCTAGAGGTTTCTCTTTGAAGTGTTTGGAATTTCATGAATCCCCTGCCCTGGCTCCGCTGGCTTCAGGGACAATGCAGTGGTGTCAAGCCCTTTGTGTGAATGCAGAGCACAGCCTATTCAGTTGCAAGTGGGGGCAGTGCTTTGCTCCGCCCCATCCTGCCAGCAGATGGCCCATTCAGACACCTAATCCCTCTATTGTGTGACTGTTTGTGAGGGATTCACAAAGTCCAACTGCCAACTACACCTAGCCCTGTGAGCCAGGACAGGCTGCAGACACAAAATGGCATAGGGCAGAAAAATGGCAACTATCTAAAAGTAGCATTTTCAAAATTGTAATTTAAAATCCTACTTTACCATTCAAGAGGATTTTTAATTCTAATTTCATATATGCTAAACATGAAGTGCTTATCTGTTCCAGATCAAAAGTTAGCACTTATTAAATGTAGTAAGCCAACCCAATGTTATCCTATGGGACAGGTAGGCCTCACAGTAGTGAAAAATGAGTTTAGGAGTTTTACACTACTAGGACATGTAAAACATAAAGGTACATGGCTAACCTTTTAATTACAATGCACCCTGCCCAATGTGCTATATAGGGCCTACCTTAGTGGTGACATTTATGGATTAAAAGGAATGTTTAAGGCTGGGCAAGGGGGTTATATTGCCAAGTCGAATTGGCAGTTTAAACTGCATTCAGGCGGCAATGGCAGGACTGAGACATGTTTTAAGGGGCTACTTAAGTGGTAGGCACTTTAAGTGCTGTAGGCCCACTAGTAGCATTTAATTTACAGGCCCTGGGTATATGGTATACCAATCTATAAGGAACCTATAAGTAATTTAATAGGACAATTAGGTGTAAGCCAATTTTACCATGTTTAGGGGAGCAAGCACAAGCACTTTAGCACTGGTTAGCAGTGGTAACATGCACAGAGTCCTAAGGCCAACAAAAACGAATTTCAGCAAAGAAAATGGAGGGAAAGACGCAAAAAGTTTGGGGGAAGACCACCTTAAGGCTGACAGGTCTAACATGTGTCCTCCAGCTGAAAGTGGGGAGAACAACCCAACCTCCTGGGAGTTCTCATCACCAATGCAGAGGAACCTGGACAGACAATCAGCATTGGAGTGGTCTGACCCAGGACGGTGTTCCACTGTGAAGTCCATTCCCAGTAGGGAGATGGACTACCTCAACAGTTTTGGATTCTCCCCCCCTCATCTGCATGAGCCATCTGAGGGGCCTGTAGTTTGTCTGAACCCGGAAGTGAGTCCCAAATAGGTACGGTTTCAGCTTCGTCAGTGCCCATATCACAGCAAAGGCTTCCTTCTCAATAGCATTCCATCTCTGTTCCCTAGGAAGTAGGCTCCTAGAGATGAAAGCTACAGGTGGTCTAGACCCTCATTATTGAGCTGTGATAAGACTGCCCCTATGCTGTGCTCTTAGGCATTTGATTGCATAATGAACTCTTTGGAAAAGTCAGGGGCCTTGAGCACAGGAACTGTGCACATGGCCTGTTTGAGGAAGTCAAAAGCTTTCTGACAGGCCTCTGTCCAGATCACCTTCTTCGGCTGCTTCTTGGAAGTCAGCTCAGTCAAGGGGGAAACAATGGTGCCATACTCCTTGACAAACCCCCTGTAGTAATCATTGAGGCCCATAAAGGCCCTCACCTCTGTCTGAGTTTAAGGGGGCTCCCATGCCAGGATAGTCTATATTTTGACCTGGAGGGGCTGCGCCCTACCCCCATCCACAAGATGTCACAAGTACACCACAGATTCTTGCCCTATCTGGCCTTTCCTGGCTTTGACAGTCAGGTCTGCCTGATGCAGAGTCTGAAGCACTTCCTGCACTTAAAAGAAGTGGTCCTCCCAGCTGCTACTGAAGACAGCCATGTCATCCAGGTAAAGCAAACACAAGGAGATGATGGACGTAGCGCTGAAATTTTTCAGACACTCACCCCCAGTCACAGATCTGGGTTGAATCCATCATCATTCTTTAGCTCACTTCGCCACCCCAGTTCAGACACAGCTATTTGCAAATCAGTCTTGGCCCCGTGCCTCATGGGAACAGTCCAGCCCGAACTGCCAAGCCAGGTCTTCCCTGGACCGGAAACAAGCATCCTGGGACCGGTTTCGGGGTAACACCCCTCTTCAGCCAGGCTAGCTTGAATCCAGTGGCAAAGTGAGCAAGGGACCCACGTCTGGGTATACCCTGCTAACTTAGGGCGAACAAAGCAAACACAAGGAGATTATGGACGGAGCGCTGAAACTTTTCAGACACTCACCCCCAGTCACAGATCTGGGTTGAATCCATCATCATTCTTTAGCTCACTTCGCCACCCCAGTTCAGACACAGCTATCTGCAAATCAGTCTTGGTCCTGTGCCTCATGGGAACAGTCCAGCCCGAACTGCCAAGCCATGTCTTCCCTGTACCGGAAACAAGCATCCTGGGACCGGTTTCGGGGTAACACCCCTCTTCAGCCAGGCTAGCTTGAATCCAGTGGCAAAGTGAGCAAAGGACCCACGTCTGGGCATACCCTGCCAACTTAGGGCGAACAAAGCAAACACAAGGAGATGATGGACGGAGCGCTGAAACTTTTCAGACACTCACCCCCAGTCACCCCCGAAGTGAGCTAAAGAATGATGATGGATTCAAATCAGATCTGTGACTGGGGGTGAGTGTCTGAAAAGTTTCAGCGCTCCGTCCATCATCTCCTTGTGTTTCCTTTGTTCGCCCTAAGTTGGCAGGGTATGCCTAGATGTGGGTCCCTTGCTCACTTTGCCACTGGATTCAAGCTAGCCTGGCTGATGAAGGGTGTTACCCAGAAACCGGTCCCAGGATGCTTGTTTCTGGTTCAGGGAAGGCCTTGCTTGGCAGTTCGGGCTGGACTGTTCCCATGAGGCACAGGGTCAAGACTCATTTGCATATAGCTGGGTCTGAACTGAGGTGGCGAAGTGAGCTAAAGAATGATGATGGATTCAACCCAGATCTGTGACTGGGGGTGAGTGTCTGAAAAGTGTCAGCGCTCCGTCCATCATCTCCTTGTGTTTGCTTTGTTCGCCCTAAGTTGGCAGGGTATGCCCAGACGTGGGTCCCTTGCTCACTTTGCCACTGGATTCAAGCTAGTCTGGCTGATGAAGGGTGTTACCCAGAACCCGGACCCAGGATGCTTGTTTCCGGTTCAGGGAAGACCTGGCTTGGCAGTTCGGGCTGGACTGTTCCCATGAGGCACAGGGTCAAGACTGATTTGCATATAGCTGGGTCTGAACTGAGGTGGCGAAGTGAGCTAAAGAATGATGATGGATTCAACCCAGATCTGTGACTGGGGGTGAGTGTCTGAAAAGTTTCAGCGCTCCGTCCATCATTTCCTTGTGTTTGCTTTGTTCGCCCTAAGTTGGCAGGGTATGCCCAGACGTGGGTCCCTTGCTCACTTTGCCACTGGATTCAAGCTAGCCTGGCTGATGAAGGGTGTTACCCAGAAACCGGTCCCAAGATGCTTGTTTCCGGTTCAGGGAAGACCTGGCTTGGCAGTTCGGGCTGGACTGTTCCCATGAGGCACAGGGTCAAGACTGATTTGCATATAGCTGGGTCTGAACTGAGGTGGCGAAGTGAGCTAAAGAATGATGATGGATTCAACCAAGATCTGTGACTGGGGGTGAGTGTCTGAAATGTTTCAGCGCTCCGTCCATCATCTCCTTGTGTTTGCTTTGTTCGCCATAAGTTGACAGGGTATGCCCAGACGTGGGTCCCTTGCTCACTTTGCCACTGGATTCAAGCTAGCCTGGCTGATGAAGGGTGTTACCCAGAAACCGGTCCCAGCATGCTTGTTTCCGGTTCAGGGAAGACCTGGCTTGGCAGTTCGGGCTGGACTGTTCCCATGAGGCATAGGGTCAAGACTGATTTGCATATAGCTGGGTCTGAACTGAGGTGGCGAAGTGAGCTAAAGAATGATGATGGATTCAACCCAGATCTGTGACTGGGGGTGAGTGTCTGAAAAGTTTCAGCGCTCCGTCCACATCTCCTTGTGTTTGCTTTGTTCGCCCTAAGTTGGCAGGGTATGCCCAGACGTGGGTCCCTTGCTCACTTTGCCACTGGATTCAAGCTAGCCAGGCTGATGAAGGGTGTTACCCAGAAACCGGTCCCAGGATGCTTGTTTCCGGTTCAGGGAAGACCTGGCTTGGCAGTTCGGGCTGGACTGTTCCCATGAGGTACAGGGTCAAGACTGATTTGCATATAGCTAGGTCTGAACTGAGGTGGCGAAGTGAGCTAAAGAATGATGATGGATTCAACCCAGATCTGTGACTTGGGGTGAGTGTCTGAAAAGTTTCAGCGCTCCGTCCATCATCTCCTTGTGTTTGCTTTGTTCCCCCTACGTTGGCAGGATATGCCCAGACGTGGGTCCCTTGCTCACTTTGCCACTGGATTCAAGCTAGCCTGGCTGATGAAGGGTGTTACCCAGAAACCGGTCCCAGGATGCTTGTTTCCGGTTCAGGGAAGACCTGGCTTGGCAGTTCGGGCTGGACTGTTCTCATGAGGCACAGGGTCAAGACTGATTTGATATAGCTGGGTCTGAACTGAGGTGACGAAGTGAGCCAAAGAATGATGATGGATTCAACCCAGATCTGTGACTGGGGGTGAGTGTCTGAAAAGCTTCAGCGCTCCGTCCATCATCTCCTTGTGTTTGCTATGTCATCCAGGTAAGCAGCACCGAAGGCCTCCTGGTTCACCAGCCTCTGGAAAGTGGCTGGGGCATTCTTCAGTCCAAAGGGCATTACCTTAAATTGGAAGTGTCCCTCTGGAGTGTAAAAGGCTGACCTCTTTTTAGCTCCCTCAGTTAGGGCAATCTGTCAGTACCCTTAATTCAAGTCAAAGGTACTCAAAAATTTGGCAGCCCTTAATATATCAATGAGCTTATCAGCTCTGCGTGAGCCTCAGTGCACACAGAACCTGAGTTCAGGCTGCGCCCGATGGGGCAGCTTTTGGGTACCAGCACCACCGGGCTGGACCAGGGACTACTGGAGTACACAATTACTCTTAGCGACTTCCTCCTTGATGCTGGCCCTCACTTTGTCAGACAGTCTGTATATTTTATTTTTGACAGGCAGGCTGTGCCCAGTATCAATATAATGGGTACACAGGTGTGCAAGTCCAGGAGAGAGGGAAAACAGTGAGGCAAACTGTCCCAGTACCTGACGATGGTCCCTCTGCTGTTCTGTGGTCAGGTTAGGGGAGAGATTGACACCCTCTAATACCCCATCTTTTTCCTTAGATGACAGGAGGTCAGAGAGGGGTTCACTTTCCTCCTTCTCCCTATCAGCTATCACCAGCAGCATGATGACCTCAGACCTCTCATCGTGGGGGTTGAGGCGATTGAGATGGACTATCCTTAAGGAGTTTCTGGGGGTTCTTGAGGTCCACCAGGTTGGTGGCATCCCCCTTCCTCTCAACTACCTCAGAGGGCCCATACTATCAGTCTTGGAGGGCCCTGGTCTCCACTGGCTCCATCATCCACTCTTTTTGGCCAGATTGAAACTCCACCATGGTAGCTGTCTGGTCATACCATCTCTTCATGACTTTCTGGCTGTCCTCCAAGTTCTCAGAAGCTTTCTTCCAGAACTTGGCCATCTGGTTCCTGAGGGCTGGCATGTAGCAAACCACATCTTGTGGGAGGCTTCTTGTGAGCTTGCACCCACCCTTCCTTCACCAGACTGAAAGCTCCCCTAACAGGGTGACCATTTAGAAGTTTGAATGGGCTAAACCCAACTCCCTTCTGTGGCACCTCCCTGTAGGCAAAGAACATGCAGGGTAAGAAGATGTCCCACTTCCACCTCATGAACTCAGGCAGGCCCATCATCATGCCATTCAGGGTCTTGTCGAACCTTTCAACAAGCCCATTGGTTTGTGGATGGTAGGGTGTGGAGAACTTGTAGGTAACTGCGCACTCCTTCCACATGGACTTCATTTAGGCAGGCATAAAATTGGTGATGTCACCTCTTTGGGGAATGATCACACCTAAATCTTAGAAATGTAATCTATCACAAAGAAACTGGAGTAAATGTATGGAATGGTCTGTTTGAGCACACAAGACTAATACCAATAATCAACAATAATCGATAAGACCGGAGCAGGGCGTTTCTATGCCTCATCAGTAAGCACTATATAAATGCGATTAGAATACAATACAAAAACATTCAGGGTGTGAGGCTTTATGCTGAGAACTACCTGAGAAGCACTTTGCCTCCCCCACAAACCACCGCTCCCAAAAAAAAAACGATGTTGCTGAGGCTGCTGCCAATTTCCTAGGGTGTTTTCACACCATTTACTGGACATCAGCTGTTTAGAGCTTCCAAAGGTGAATTGGGCATCCACTCAGTGCAAGTGTTTGCAGCTCACCTTCCCTACCACTGTGTGTTATCGGCTCTCCCCCTGGTGACCATGTGAAGAGAACTGATATCGTGTGACACACTGTGGCACCGTGTGGGTTGGCAGGTTTGTAATACACATACACTTTACACAGGGTGTGGTTTGGTTCCAAGCTGTACCTATAGGCAACCAATGGAAATCCATGCAGGGTTGAGTTTTTCCACACTCGCCTGTTGTAATAACTTGTAAAGAACCTCTATATTTCATTACCCCAAAAGTAGTAATCCTTCACTTTGTAGGTGACAGGTTGTTTTGAAGGTTGAAAAAGGCCTGCCTTACCTCCTTGTGCCAGAAATGTCTTTTTAATCTGGTTCAGAGGCATCCTGTTCCTGCTCCTGGCTCGGTGCCTGCCTCCCAAGCATGCATGCATCCAATCTTAGTGATCAGCCAGCACCTGCAACGACTGACTGCAGCTCCCATGAACCTAGCTCTGTATTCCTTTATACTACGACCCTTTTTCCATTTCCTATCCCTGCTTGGGATGCAGGTGAGGCATCATGTCACAGCCCTGTACTTGTGGGAGCCAAAGCTGTATGTCTGGCACTGCATCTCCCATCTGAAGCTAAAGAGTCACCACCCACGAGGCGGGAATGTGGTGCAACAGCGGCACGTGCAGGTAAGAGTGGTGGGGCTGGGTGGGGGTGTTTTCGACAGACGACAACAAGGGGAAATTAATTATTTAATTTTTCCTTGTGGTCATCTGTCGAATACCCCCGGCCCCGCTCTTACCTGCACGGGCCGCTATTGATGTAGTGAGACAAAGGTGCCAAGTAAGGTTCAGGGAAGGCTGGCTTGTACTATTGTTCCCAGTGGCTTCTTTTGATCCAGCCATTATGATACGAAACATATGTTTTCATTATCAGTTCATTCATTTGCACTGTGAGTTTCTGGAGTGTCCCATGTGGACCAGTTCCTAGATTAGAATGTTTTGGGTTTATTTTGGAAGCACGTGGTTTAGGCATGTATTTCCTCTGTCAGGTGGGAGTTGAAAACGTTATTGTGTTTGTTCCTCACTAGGGTAGTTAAGACCATAACATCTTTTATTTCCATTTGTTAACATGAAAGCAGTGACTCCACACTGTTCAACCACGTAAAATACGCACAAAGAAGAGAAATATCAAATAACGATTAAAAAAAACCACCTCACTTTTATAAGATAGATGAGCTTTTCAAGGAAGAGTTTGAAAAAAACGAACGTATGCAGAGATCACAAACAGGAAAGCAAATCCACTTTTAAGCTAGATTAGGCAGAGTATGACAAGAAATATTAGCGTATGTATGTTGGTGTGAGGTAACGGGCCATTAGCTGTGTGGCCTGCACAAGTAATGGGTCCACATTCACCCCTTCACTGGAAACCAAACACCCCATTGTAGTGCTTAACTCCTTCAGGGTAGCAAAGCAGAGCAGTACAAATGATTGTCCAATCTGTGTTTTTTGTTTGAAAAGGAAAAGTACATTTATTACTTACACACACTGCTTAATACTATGCAGTGATTTACAAATATACACAAGTATGATGGAAATACTTTTGGCAACATTACATTTGACCCCTACAGCGTCATGATCCCAAATCGCAGTACCCCACCTCCATGTACAGGACAACACATAACCATATAGGGAGTGTCAATTTACATCAGGTCAGTGTTACCACACTTCAAGACCAGAATCACAAGTCATGATAATACTTTATTCCTTCACTGACTTTAGTAACCATAATTCCTCTGCACTTATTAGGAGTATAAATGATTGTGTTCATGTGCTCACATCATTAATAAAGTATTGCAGCCTTTCAGGAATATGCATTACTATCAGCATTAACAACACCATTAAATAAAACATGGTGCATAACCTCCTTAGGTAAAGCATTGCTTAAAACGTGAATACTACTTTTAAATAAAACATTGTTCAAACCATTGTGAAGACACTTTTAAATAAAGCATCTTTCAGACATACACTATGTGTCAGTGTCTTTTTTAAGAACTTTCAGGTTAAATAAACTGGAGCTATAGAGTTACACCCTAGGGGGGCAATACACTCCCACCTGTAGGGTTAAAGATCCATCCTGGGGTGCTGGCAAATGCTTGGGAATCCTAGGATGGTCATCCTTTTCCAGACCCTCCAAACTTAAGGCCAGTACTTCTTGTAATCCGGTAGGTTCCCTCGTGGGTGAGCTGCTGCACTCCTGCAGCTCCCCCACTCTCTCCTGGGCTCGTTGGTAGAAACAACTTTGCCAGAATCAAGCCCCGCAAGGCATTATGTGGTGCTCCTTCACATTGAATGAATATTTAAGTAGCGGGTCTGGCAGCTTCCTTTGTGGTGCTGCGCTGCCTTGCGCCGTACTGCTTTTCCTTTTTAGGTCTCGGCCTGCACCAGCGCTTGCGCTGGTCTGGCCGAGAGTTTTAGTAAGTGGGTTTTGGAAGTGCAAACACTGGCTTTCGGCTGGCGACCAGCTTGCGTTCACGATGGGCGTGCACGCGCGCAGCTGCCATCTGGGTTTCCTATCTCTTCCTCATTTCCTCGTCATGGCTCATTAACTCTCTGGACTCTGATGTTTCAATCGCAGCAGCAGCTCACATTACCAACTGACGGCCCTGGACATCAGTCACATGAAAAACAACAGCGATTAGCATTGAAATGCAAGCTTTTTTTTGTCTACTTAGAAATATTGCTTCGGTGGGTTGATTTCACCTTATATCGCTATTTGTTTTATATTGGGAGTCACAGCCTAATTACCAGTATTTTTGTCTCACTCTGTTTTTTAGGTCTCGGCCTGCACCAGCGCTTGCGCTGGTCTGGCCGAGAGTTTTAGTAAGCGGGTTTTGGAAGTGCAAACACTGGCTTTCGGCTGGCGACCAGCTTGAGTTCACGATGGCGTGCACGCGCAGCTGGCATCTGGGTTTCCTATCTCTTCCTCATTTCCTCGTCATGGCTCATTAACTCTCTGGACTCTGATGTTTCAATCGCAGCAGCAGCTCACATTACCAACTGAGGGCCCTGGACTACAGTCACATGAAAAACAACAGCGATTAGCATTCAAATGCAAGCTTTTTTTGTCTAGTTAGAAATATTGCTTTGGTGGGTTGATTTCACCTTATATCGCTATTTGTTTTATATTGGGAGTCACAGCCTAATTACCAGTATTTTTGTCTCTCACTGTTTTTTTTTAATATTTATTCGCGCAAAGCACAAAGCTATATTTAAGGTTACTTTTTCCGCGTCACTTCTTCACTCTATTTAAACTCCACACCCCCACTCTTATTGTCTCTCTCCTTCTCTCTCTCTCCCCTCTCTAATTCTCTCTCTACTTAATTAACTCTCCCCTCTCTATCTTTTTTAGCCTTTCATTCTCTCTCATCCCTTTATCTGTTTCTCTTTCAAACTCCTTCATTCACTCTCTCTCCCCTTCTTTCTCTCTCTCTATCCCGCTCCACTCTTTATTCTATGTACACTACACCCTTTCTCTCTCTTTCTCTCTCACCACCCTCTCGAATTGGGCATTATATCTTCACTCTATCTCTCACTCGGCAACACCACAGCATCACTCAGCGCAACCACAGCATCAATCAGAGCCAGCACAGCATCAATCAGAGCCAGCACAGCATCACTCAGCACCAACACAACATCTCTCAACGCCATCACAGCATCACTCAACGCCATCACAGCATCACTCAGTGCAACCACAGCATCACTCAGTGCAACCACAGCATCACTCAGTGCAACCACAGCATCACTCAGTGCAACCACAGCATCACTCAGCACAACCACAGCATTACTCAGCACAACCACAGCATCACTTAGCGCCACAACAGCATCACTCAGCGCCACCACAACATCACTCCGCGCCACCACAGCATCACTCAGCACCACCATAGCTTTACTCAGCGACACCACATCATCACTCAGGGCCAACACTGCATCACTCAGCACCACCACAGGATGACTCAGCACTACCACAGCATCGCTCAGCACCACCACAGCATCGCTCAGCACCACCACAGCATCGCTCAGCACCACCACAGCATCGCTCAGCGCCACCACAGCATCGCTCAGCGCCACCACAGCATCGCTCAGCGCCACCACAGCATCACTCAGCGCCACCACAGCATCACTCAGCGCCACCACAGCATCACTCAGCGCCACCACAGCATCGCTCAGCACCACCACAGCATCGCTCAGTGCCACCACAGCATCGCTCAGCGCCGCCACTGCATCGCTCAGCACCGCCACTGCATCGCTCAGCACCGCAACAGCATCGCTCACCGCCACCACAGCATCACTCAGGGCCGCCACAGCATCACTCAGCGCCAAGACAATATCACTCAGCACCACCACAGCATCACTCAGCACCAAGACAATATCACTCAGCACCACCACAGCATCACTCAGCACCACTGCAGTATCACTCAGCAACACCTGAGTATCATTCAGCATCACCTCAGCATCGTCTCCGCAACAGTCACCACCACCACCACTACTACCTCAGCATCACTCAGCACCACCTCAGCCTGCTCTCGGAATCTGGCATCTGTTGATTCTCCCCTAGCGTCTGGCCGCTGCTAGTGTTATAATACAGGAACTAGTTCCCAACCTTCACCCTCCGATTGTTTATGCCCCCTCAAAAGAAAAGCTTTAACAAACAACCATTGAAATAGGCAGAAACAAGTTGCCAGCATTGCAGGAACAAAAGAAAACTGAGGAAATTTTTTATTGTAAATACTTTTTTTAATATGGTCGCTCAGTTTTACATAATGCCTTCTTGGTCATATATAAAGTAACAAAAATGCTTCTGACACTTTTTTATTATAACTTTTCAGCATGCCGCACAGCAGCCACACTTCTCTACAGCACAGCTTGAAGACATTGGCAAAGTCAATAGCTCTGGCTAAACACTTATAAGGCCCCAAAGGCGAGACCTATTGGCTATGCCAATGCTTGTTTTATCTTTTTTTGTATTTTATTTTTATTTTTTAGGGGTGTCGGATTCCACCCAGGTACCCCCATGCCTTTTTATTTTGGGGACAGCCCAGGGAGCCCACCCCTGACTGCCCCGGCCAGCTCCCCAAGTGGGCAGCACCTTCCTGTGTTGCAGCGGGAGCCAGCAGCTTTTCTGTCCTGCCTGCTCCTGGGGGCAGGGTGCTTGCTTTGGTGGTGTCCCCTGCTCCCCCCCCCCATCCGGGAGAGTTCCCCCATTCTCCTTGTCTTCGACGGGGCCCAGAGTTGGGATTTCCCCAGGGCATAACCCTACCCGGGGGTTGGGATCCTAGGGCCTCCCAGACTTTGGGGAAGGGGCTCCAAGCACGCTCCCTCCCAGGGCTCCTTAAAGAAAGGCTCCTTGCGTCACCCCCAGGCCCTGACCCACCCTGGCAGTTTTTACACACTTTGTAGCAGAGCTCCACATGCTCTGTGTCACCACTGGGGGGGTCAAAGGTCAAATCCTTTGCCCTCACATATCTCGGGCCCTGTTGGGCCGTTTGGCTTGATCTTGGACTCATATTGCTCAGGGTGGAGAGTCCTAGCCAAATGGTGCCCTTTCCTAAGGCAGCACACATTGCAGGAGCTGGTTCCACTGACTTCTTGTGCCAGGCCTTCTTCATGTTAACCTCTGGCGCTTCTTTCCTCGTGGGTGTAAAAGTTCAGTTCTCCCGCATCTAGTCCTTAGGGAGTGTAAGGGGACCAGCCTAGTGGTCCTGGGGAGAGTTCCACTGGTCCTGGGGTCAACTCTACTCCAAGTCCTTTGTCCATGTGGGCATCGGGTGGTTCCTTCTTCCAGTTTTCCATGGCTACCGCCGTCCAGTCCCAGTGTCCAGCTCCAAAAAAAGCACTCTTCCACCCCCCTCCCCCCATTGTACAAGACCTTTTAAGTGGGGGCGTAAGTTTCTAGAAGCCGGGCACCCCTGGCCAATCCTAGGGCGCCACGGCCATTCTCCACCCCTGTGTCAACCCTCCTGCACAGCATGCTGGGACAGTTCAAGATGGTGCCATCCAGGTGTCACTGTTCACCTCTCCTCTAGGGGCCTCAGTTTGGCCCCTCACTGACCTCTATGCCAGGGCCTTTCCCACCAAAACTTCAAAGAGGGACCCCGTCCTGTGCTGTCTACCAAGGTCTGGGTCCCTCCTTTGTTCAGTGGGCTTGGGCTGTCCCATCCTTGCTACACTGTGACAGCTAATTGATTGGTGCAGATTTTTCAATCCACCCCTTCCTACTCAGAAGCTGAGTGAAGCACTGTTAATTGCTCAGTTTGTTTATGCTGCTGGAGGGAAATGTAATTAACTTGGCCCAGCAGGGTGACAAAAAGCCTGGGCTCTGGTCCTGAGATGAGCCAGAGAAATATGACAATTCTGGATGACCCAAAACATGTACAGATACCTTTTTGGAACGTGCAGATTTGATCTTGGTGCACATGTTCCGCAGATTTCCCACTATGTGTATAATAAAGTGTCATTGCAGACATGACAAATGCAAAAAGAACAATTGATGGACAGAATGCAGAACAATGTCATACATTCACCTCA
This sequence comes from Calotriton arnoldi, assembly GCA_963921515.1. Lineage (NCBI taxonomy): Eukaryota > Metazoa > Chordata > Amphibia > Caudata > Salamandridae > Calotriton > Calotriton arnoldi. The sequence continues at coordinate 1,689,517 of CAWUFW010002314.1, read as the reverse complement.
GTACAGAGATCTGGGCCTAAATCCATCGTTTTTTTGCTCACCATGCCATTCCAGTTTGGACCCAGCCATATGCAAATCAGTCTTGACCCTGCGCCCAATGGGAACAGTCCAGCCCGAACTGCCAGGCCAGGTCCTCCCTGGACTGGAAACCAGCATCCTAGGACAGGTTTCATAAGCTTCTGTTGGGTACGTACGGTTTAATTTTCAATTGCACATAGTTGGGGCCTTTGCCCCTTAGCACGTTGTAGGTGGGACAGTATATCTTAAAAATGCTCCTTTTTAGGTCTCGCCTGAGCCAGCGCATGCGCTGCCCTGGCGAGAGTTTTAGTAAGCGGGTTTTGGAAGTGCAAACAGCAGTTTGCTGGCGACCAGCTTGCGTTCACGCGAGCGTGCACGCGCGATCAGGCGCCATATGGCTTCCCTCGCCATCTGCTCGCGATTACTTTCACTTTCGCGGCCGCGCGGCCGTGTCAGTTTCACAGCCGCGCGGCCATTGCTTGTTTCCGGAGCAGTTTGCAATTCCTTCCACGTTACGACGACTGAAGCAATCTCTTCCGTTGTCGGGGCGATTGTAGTTCTTTCGTGGGTAGGCGGGCTTTCTTTTTCTCGGTGGGTTATATTTTTCTGTCCAATCGTGGGTTTTGCCGGGAGTTAGTGCCTTAAAGAACATCCTAGGATTCCCAAGTCCGTTACTCAGTTTTAAAACTACTCTTTGTTTACCTCACCCCCTTTTTGCTTAGAGAAGCTGCATTTCGATATTTTCTGTCCGTTCATGGAAGGTAAGTTCCATTTTGGAGAATCTCCACCAATTCGAGATGGTTGTCATGTAGGTTTTATGCATTTAAGTCCTCTCCTCCTCTCATGTTTACATTACTGTGGTGATTCCTTTTTCTTCTTATTCACTGTGTCTGTTTATGCCTTCAGTCTATCATACTTCAGTTCAGTTCATTTTATTCCTGTTTCTCTCTTGTGTTTGTCATTCTATATTTTCGGCTCTTTACCTTAATTTTCCTTTTGTTGCTTCTTCTTCCTGGGTCCATTCTAGTCTTTTGTCTCATACAGTTACCTTTCTTACAACTATATCGCTTGGGCGCCTGGGTATAAGAGCTCAGGGGGCCCCGCCCTTCCAATAATTCAAGACTGGATATAGGGGAGTGCAGCCCTGCCAAGTGCCACCCATCTCAGGTCAAACGAACTAATGCATTTGCAAATTTATGTTGCATCGCTGCAAGGCCCAAGATTGTCATGCAATCAGTATTAATAACACACTGACTGCCACGCCCTCACTGTGATGGTCCCATAAAGCCTGAGGGTTACAGTGCCAGGACATCTCATCTTAGCTGTACAGCTTCCAAGGAGGTTGAGCATCTTACCTCTCTCGTGTGCCAGGAGTTCATACGTCTCCTTTGCAGTGTGCCAGATACTGGGGCGAGGTAGAGTCACAAGGGGACAGGCAGAGGAGATTGGGACAAAAGTGAAGATGTACTTAAAAGCCCACAGGTTACAGAACAGCAAGGCAGGCACTGAACTAAAAGAGACCCAGCAAATCCGTGCCATACTGCTGGCCAAAACGACAGACACAGGGCAAGTGTCCTTTCACCACATCCAACTCTCTTCTTAACTCTGAAACATCTTTTCATACTAGTAATGGAACATGGAAATTGTTTGGGAAGAAATTCTAGAAGACCAGGAGATTCCTCCTTTTGTGACCTGGAAGCATCAAGGGTCTCTGAAATCTATAAACAAGCATTGGCATAGCCAATAGATCTCGCTTTTGGGACCTTATAAGTATTTAGTTATGCAGCACAATATCCTTGGTGCAACAACATCAACTGTTGCATGGCTAAACACTTATAAGGTCCCAAAGGCGAGACCTATTGGCTATGCCAATGCTTGTTTACACTGTCAGCCAGTGTAGATCCTTTAACAAAAGGGCAGATGGAGTGCCAGGAGGAAGGTTAAGAACGAGCCTGGCTGCCTTGTTTTGACTACTTGTAGTTTAGTCACCAGCGTCTCATTTGCTGCCGACCAAAGAGCATTGCCGTAGTCTAATCTGCTTACTACCAGGGCTTGAACAAGCATTCTTCTGGCAGATATTGGAAGGTGAGGGAATATTCTGCGCAGAAGACGCATATTCTGATAGCATAGTTCAGTGGTAGCCAAAATATGATCTTTCATCGTGAGGGCTTGGTCGATGTTTATAGCAAGGTTCTTCACGGATTGTTTGGGCAAAGGGATTGAACCCAGTTGGAGGAGCCACCACTCATCGGGCCACATAGAGGTTGCCTTGCCAAGCAGCACAATCTCCGTCTTATCTACGTTTAGTTATAGAGAATTGTCATTCATTCAGTTAGAAATGGCTAACATTCCCATAGCAAAGCGCTTTTTTGTAGCGGCCAGATCTGATTCAAATGTGAACATCAACTGGGTGTCATCTGCATACGAGATTATTCCAAAGCCATAAGGCTGCCACATAAATGTTAAACAAACTAAGGCTCAAACAAGAGCCCTGTGGGACACCCCTGTCCCGTCGCATTTTGCACGAGGTATAAGGGCCGAGGGTAACAGTTTGGTATCGGTTTTCCAGGAAATGATGCAGTCATTTAAGAGCTGTGCCTTGTATCCCAATCTCTCACAATCTCTCCAGCAACCTGACATGGGAAACTATGTCGAAGGCTGCAGAGCGATCTAACAGCACAAGCATGACAGGAGTTCCTGCATCAAGTCGCAGAGAGTCGGTAATTGCCAGCAGGGCTGTTTCCGTGCTGTGGCCTGGTCTAAATCCGGACTGCGAAGGGTCTAGGATTTGATTTGTTTCCAGGTAGGCTGATAATTGTTTGTTGATTAATCCTTCGAGCAGTTTACCCAAAAGGGGTAGCAAAGATATAGGGCGATAATTAGCTAAAGTATTCTGGTCTAGATTAGCTTTTCTAAAGATAAGCAGAACACAAGCGGCTTTCCATTCAGAAGGGATAGTGCCTGTTTCCACCATAAGATTAAATATCTCTTGGACTGCAGGAGTAAGACATTTGGATAAAGATGACATCACTTTAGGAGGGCAAATGTCCAGAGGAGACCCTGATTTGCTGCATCCAGGGATCTCTGGATTTCCTCCAGAGTAAAGGGTTCAAACCTGTTTAGGATGGAAGTCCTATCTGCTATCAGATCGACCATACTGCTGGAGTCGCCAGTAACAGTAGTAGATGGGATGTTAAATTTTAAATAAATCTGGGAGATTTTCTGCTGAAATTGGCAAGGGAATCAGACAGTTCCTCTTATCCTATGGAGAGTTGGGCACATGCCAGAGGGTTAGTGAAATCTTGGATAATTTTAAGAAGCACTTTGGGAGCGTTGCCTGCCTGTTCAATTTGATTCGTGATTAAATTTCGTCACGCGATTTTGATGTTTAGGTGATAGTGAGATAATGCTAGTTTATGAGTCCTTATCATGCGTTTTTTTTAGTTCTGCACCATCTTCTCTCTAAGTTTTTGCAAACCGATTTTTCCATTTTTAGCTCTGAAGTATACCAAAGGGCTGACGGTCGCAGTTTAGTGGAACTGTTAAATTCAGAGCCTCCGTAGAGTTATTTGCTGGCAGACTGAAGTGAAATGATTCACTGAAAGCATCGGGAGATAATAAGTGCCAGGGCCTACTTGTTGTTTTTGCCGTCCTACAATTATCCATCATATTGGGTGGTTGAGAGGATTGGACATAGAAGGGAATCATACAGTGGTCAGTCCATGTTAGAGGCATAGGTGCCTCACATACAATAGACTCAGAGTTAGTGAATAATAAATCAAGTGTATGTCCAGCTTGATGAGTAGGGCCATTGATTAATTGAATCAAACCAAGCGTTTACAAGTCTGCTATAAGCTTCACCACTTCTGAGTTAGTATGATCTTCTCCATGGAAGTTAAGATCACCCAGGAGAAGAAATGTTTTGGTGGCTACTGCATGGGTGGCTATTTCTTCAACCAAACGTTAGCTGAAATCTGTCTTAGTCCCGGGAGGACAATAGATCAAGGCTCCTTTCCAACTTTCCATAGCGGATCGAATTATTTTAAATATACCTAGTTCCATCGAGTCAGTGCTAATGGTCGTAATCCATGTGACATTGAGAGTATTTTTAAAGGCTATAGCAGTGCCACGTCCTGTTTTCTGGCATATATCCAGCTTTATTAATTTATAGTTATCAGGAATGGCTAACGTGATGGCTGGGAGATTAGAGGCATTCAGCCATGTTTCCGTAAAAAAACAGATGTCTGGGGACTAAGAGGTAATTAAGTCCTATACTTTGGTCGCGTGCTTAGCTAATGACCTGACATTACAAAGAAAATGTTTTTTTGCCGATTTTTAGTGGGATTAGGATCAGAGTTGGTGAAAGAGGTGCTACGTGACTCATTGGAGTTTTGAAAATAGCAGTGGCGACAGGCCAAAGGGCCCTCTAAGAGTTTAGGAATGCTAGTGGTGCAATAAAGTTGGCATGGAGCACTTTGTCTACCAGATATCTTTAGCTGACAGAGAGTGGCAGACATATAAAAGATTGGGGGGGTCGATTTCCTTTACCCCCCAAAAGAACCAGGGGGCCTGGGTCCTGGCGACGTCCAGGCGTGGACTGGTGCAGACGGGCTTGCCCTTGGCGCACCTTTGGTGCACCCACTGGACGCGTCCGGGCCGTCATCGGCTTTTATAGCCTAGTGAGCTGGAGCGCTAACAGATCAGCCGGAAGTGAGTCAATTCAATATGAAAGCTTTCTCCACTACAAACAGTCAGAGACTGCGGCGGAATGGAAAGCAGGCTGCACAATTAAAAGTACGTTTTTAAATAAAGTTTCAAATCTTTGACCAGGAGAAGTCAAACAGTAGCACACAAAATCAACTGCAACCTCACAGATTAGTAAATGAGCATGGTAATTGCTGGAGCTGCGCTATTATACTTATGTATACAGTTACCATAGTTTTTCTATACACTTCTACAGACCAGTCAGATAAGTCTTCACCTATGAGCAGGCCTGCCTACCTAGCAGTAGAAGCTGAAGTAGCTGGAGAAATAAAGCCCATAGCCAGATCAACGTAAAGAAATGCATCCTAGGGACATTGTTTTCTTTTTATCTGATGCTGGGTTTTGTTTCTACATTTAATTTAGCTTGTTCTATTAGCGGGGCTGCACTGATTATAAAATAAGTTGATCAAACTATAGAAAAAAATCCAACAATCAGAAAACAAACTTGCTTGGTTAACAGGAAAAAAAGGGAACTCAAGCAGATCTGTTTCTCTGCTGCTCGTTCCCAAAAGGAGGCCTGCGGGCCGGAACAAAAGGTCTGTCGGGCTGCCAACGGGCTGTACATTGAATACCACAGATCTAGAGGAAACCTTCAACAGCCCCGGGCTTACCTTAGCCCCCTTTGTATTCAGTATAACAATTGTTTTTGTCTGCCTGGCGATAATATGCTTAAAGTGCAAGACATGTAAAAAAATGAAAATAAAACAACTTATATACATTAATGCATAATTTTAAGCAAAGTTAAGACATGGAATTGTAAGATAACACTGTATAACATCTACAAACGGTTTTATGTGATTTCCTAGACAAACAATTTCATGGAATATCATTATTGAGAAACCATTTGACCTAAACTGTTTAATGAAAATTTTCAGAATGAATGGTCTTTACCATTTCATAGAAACCAATTCATAGAATGCCTTGTTGTTGGAACTTGGCTTTTGTGAGCTTATTTTTTAAGGTGTAAATACAATGGCTGCAGGTTTTACCTTCAGAAACAGTTTTGTCTGAGGTATTTATTTCGGTGCTTTCCTTCAGGGGACATTATTTCAGATTTATATATTTTACATTGGCAAACAATTACTTTGGATGCTTTTAATTCACTGACCCCTTCTCACCCCTAAACACCATCCATCCCTGACCACTCACAACTCCTAAACACCATCAATCCCTGTCCCCTAAAAACATCTCACCACACCTAAACTACACCCATTCCTGAACCATAAACACTCGTCATCACCCTATCCTCTACCCATCACTCAACGCTAAAACCCCTTAACACCCCTACATTTCACCTATCCCTGAACCCTAAAAACACCTCGCACAGCTCCACGCATCTGTGAACCCTAAAAACCCCTCACTTCCTGAAAACTCCACCCATTCATAATACCGTAAAAAAACTCTGTCCACCCCTAAACTCCACCTATCATTGAACCCTAAAACCCCTTTCTGTGCCCGAACTCCACCCATCCCAGACCCCTAATAACTCCTAATCACCCCTAAACATTACCCATCCCTTGAACCCAAAAAACCCTCACTAGTCCTAAACTCCACCCAAGTTTAATGTAATTTTGGATTTTTCCTTAAAATTATATTTCCTTTAAAATGTTTCCTTGAATTTTCGATTTCTTTGAATTTCCCTAAAATTGTCGTTCCTTAAAAATATTTTTCAATGATTTTGTTTCCTCCAATGTGGTTTCTCAGTCTTTATTTTTCCATCAATTCACATACATCACTAAAAACATATATGCATTCTATAGCAACAAGAGCACTATCAAAATTTAACTCTCCAATGGCTACAAAAGAAGAAACGGGCTGATGAAATTCACACACTCGCATATCATGGAAAACTCTCTTCCGCTTAAAAAGTGACACAAAGAGCAGAATATAGCAATCTGTATTACCCATATTGAGAGAAAATCCGCATCTCACACATGAAAGCTCTGTAATTTAAAGCACACTTTGAGAATTATAAATTAAAAGAATAATACCAATTCCCTTCTAGCTGCCGGGGTTCCTTATCCACTTGTTTGTATTAAAGACCCGGGGGCGAGTGGTGTTCTAAAATTGAACTTGCTTGCGCAACTTTGCACAGCACACGCTGTTTACATTATCAGCAGTGGGCGTGAAATGGTGTAAACACGCAGAGAAAACAAGGGCATAATATCGGCTGTTGCCCTGCCAGCACAATCTATGTTGGGCAGTAGTTGGTATCAGCCTGCAGCCTACGCTCTG